>OZ038477.1:100236517-100239017 GCA_964036315.1 Acanthosepion esculentum
GTTTAACTATACTTACGCTTTTCGTTGCTATTGTAATTAATATCATCTAATTAAATCGTAATGAAACTTAAGCGGGACACGGTACGTTCCTCATATGTCTTTTTTTCTGGCACGCGTGCTGTGACGTATTCGAAATATTACATAGTTCGGGTTTGCTAATGACTTTTAAGAGTTACTTTATGTGAAGGGATCATAAAGAATGGTGATTTTAAAAGATAATAAAAATTGCGCGCAAAATATATATATGAACAAACTAATAAGATCGGTTGCGTATACGAAGAAAGATTATACCGAATCAATGTGTTGAATGAGGTAGTTTTGAAAATCAAATGGGTTAATTGGTACATCTTATTAGGTAGTTTTCAAAAAAGAAAGTAATTGAGATTACTAATGAGATAGATTTTTTTTAAATAAATCGGGATAATCTTCGATACTCGGGATATTTTGAGTTATTAATCGATTAAAAAAACGACCGGACAACTGAGGCTAATAATTAGCTGTTTTTTTTGTCCTTTTTTAAATAATTTGTGTGAATGACGAGATAGTTTTAAAAATAAGACTGCATAAATAGGGCTATTAATGAGGTGTTTGTTTTAACCTTGAATAATTGGAGTTATTAATGAGGTAGTTTCTAAAATAAATCGGGGCTACACAATCTTTTTTCTATATTCCATGTCCGTTTAGGACATTAACGATTTCCAGTCTTTTGTAGCTCTTAGTAAATTTTGTCTCCCCTAAAACCTATTCTGTCATTCATTTACACAAGTTTGTTTGGTTGTTTATGAGATCGTTTTCTCTGTCCCTTTTGTCTTAAATATATTCTGTGAGTGTCAAATTCTCCAAGCTCTTTTCCTCATTATATGGCCTAGAAATTTCAACTGTTTCTTTCAGATGTTAAGTATAAGAACCTTTCTGCTTCCATTTTCTTTAAACTTCCTTATTACTCGCATGTCCAGTTATTCTTAGTATCCTTTTGTAGAACCATATTTTTGTTGTCTCACATTTCTTCTTCAATTGTGAGCAATTTCCCAACATTCATTGACATGCAGAAGGACTGATATTACATAACCGTTCAGTATTATGTTTTTGTTTCTAGCGAAATTTTTGTTTCTTAATAATTTGTTTGTCTTTAGTTATCAAAATAAGATGGGATAATCGAGGTTGCTGATGACAATTCAATGTTTATTAAAGATCTATTTGAATTCGTTACTTTTAGACCAATCTGGCAAAATTGTACGATGCTTAGTCAAGGAAAGTTAAATCTGTGCTATGTTAAAAAATTGCGTAAATTTGACACTAAGAAATTACTTTTTTTTCCCTTATTGAAAAACATCTTACTCGTATGAGAATCGTACTGACAGGCGTGATTTTTTACGGTGTCCTTGACTGGAAAATTTCAGTGTCTACAGAAATGAAAGTAAATAGCTACAAGCATTTTTTTAAAGTTAAACTTTTGAAAACTTCTTCGGATAAGCAAACCCCAGTGATCTAAATTTAAAAAGGATATTACTTTGCTAGGCTTCGTTTTTCTTTCATTTTAGATAAGACATAACTTACCGACTTGTACAGAGAGCGACTATTTGACTCAGAATTGTTGACGTCATCGATATTTCATCAACCCCCACTCTCTTTCCCCATCTCTCTCAATAAAAAAGAAACAAGAAAAGTTCAATGCGCAGGCCTAAGGGCTATCAACTGTCCCCGAGAAGAGCCAACGCATAGAGAAGAGTCAACACTGTAAATAATAAAGTCCCTCCGGCCAGCAGAATTTCTACTGGAACTGCCACGGAGGAAGAAAACTTGCTAGTTCCGTCTCGTGGGCACCGCCGGCCACTGATGGACCAGCAGCAGATGTGGCATCTTCTAAATCTTCGTCCAAGATAACCAGTGATATATATATATATATATATATATATATATATATATATATATATATATATATATATATATATATATATATATGTATGTGTGTGTGAAAAAAATTTTGTTAGAAAGATTCTGTACAAGAACATATTGTATACATTAAAATGACGATTGGAAAAAAGGCTCCTAATATAGTGATATTTATTTATAATATATGAATTCTTGCAGATAATTAAAACATTGTTACTTACAACTGGATTTTCAGTGTTTTTTCCTGAGGAAAATAATTTGATGTTTTCTTTTTTAATAATATCTTTTTTTTTACTTTAAGCGGTTTCGATTAGCTTTTCAAAAAGTTTTTAACTGTTTCTATCCCCACGTATTCATGCTTATCTTTTGTACATGTGAAAAAAAGAAAATCAAGGGGCGTAAATGGCTATATATGTCGTTTATGGTAAGGGGAATTTGGTAGAATCTATTTATGCAATGAATTAAGTACGGGTTTAAACTTCTTGAAAAATGTATCCTTATTAATCCGCCTTTGTTCAGTCGTTCTGTAGTCGCATTGGTAGAATGGGAAAACACTAAAATTTGGCAGATTTTGTCGTCCGTATTCCTCTATATATTGGCTAAGGGG
>OZ038477.1:100244017-100256517 GCA_964036315.1 Acanthosepion esculentum
ACCCAAGAGGATATCTCAGAAGCGCATTTTTGGACAGGGTGATTAAAAACCTCATTACAAGGGACGTTACCAAGGAAATCACGGAACGCGTCCCAGTCCGTTCGTTGATAAGAGAAAGCTATTCTGTTGATTATTTGTTGCTGGGGGAGCGGAAAGAGATGTTTACAGACACTGCCACATGATCAGAGTTGCCAAGAAGGAAAAGCTCCATCTTACGAACGTCATGAATCAGGAATAGAGGTAAAAAAAATATCTAGAAGAGAAGCGTGTCCATCAAAGTTATTGGGGAAATGCGTGGGAGAATTCCACCACTTGCGTGAGGGATTGAGTGATTGAGAAGTTTCTGAGTTTGGATGGCATATCTGGTATGGTGGGCATTAAAGACACAGAACACAAATAGGTGTATGGTGATGGCTTTGCCTATATTATCAGAAATACTATCTAGTATGCAACAGTTATGAGAGAGAGTGGAACAGTAGGGAAAGAAGTGATAGCAGACTGTGTTTAATAAAGACAAACGGGGACACATGTAAGAATGGTCTGGAGATTCAAGAGAAAGCTCCATTGCCAGTTTGCGGACATAAACACCCAGGCCATGCATGTGTACATCAGAGTCGTCCCGAAAGAGAGGAAGATAGCCCGGAATCGAGAAATCAGAGGAGGAGATTAAAGAGTTAAGATTAGTTTCACAGAGAGCAAGGATGTCGGGAGATTTTTCGAAGAGGAACGATTCCACACTGCTGGTACGAATATCGCGAATGTTGTAGAAATAAATGTTAAGGAGCTTAAGTGTTTTTTGTTGTGCTGGTTTAGTTTTATATATTTGGTTGCCTATAGTAATGGTGTGTTATTTTGGTAAAGTAATGCCTAGGGTAGTAGTAGCAGTCGGTTGTCTAACGTATCATGTCCGGTAAGGGAACTGGAGCAGACGGTAGCATATTGTGGCCTCGGCGTTGTCCACCGAAGCTGCTAACAGGGTCGCCCTTCCATGCGCGATATGTCACTGCAAGAACCCCGATATGATGCGACTGTTGATCAGAGCAACCCCTAAAGACGCTACGCAAGAGTTCGGGCTTCTAAATACCAGGTGGGAGGAGCAACCAGAAAACTGCCAATCCGGTAGACTCAGAATGAAGAGACGTTGCCACCACCCACATATATCAGAATAAATTCAGGACAGCACCACTATTCCGGCCTGAGAAAAAGAATGGAACCAGGAATTCCTCCCTAAACTGGAAACGAGAGATGAGCCTCTGCTTCTGTTCAAGAGAAAGGGAAGGAGTATGGACAGGGCGATAGGAAAACCTATATACTCCTATTAAAAAAAAAACAGAAAAATAAAGATATAAGTTTTAATTTATTTAAAGTGAAGATGTCTATTAGAAATTCAATAAAGAGTTAAAACTGGCAACCACCTACGTCTGAAAGGATGGTACAAAAGGAAGTTCAGTCCCGAGGTAGACTTTCAGTTAAGTTATATCAAAGAATGGACACACATATACCTAATTTGGAAAGATGATCAGCGGCACACAGAACTTTTCGACCACCCGATGTTTAACTGAGATTCTATTATATTAAGAGGAAGAGGTGTAAACAGGTAGTAAGCGAGTGGTCTGTCCTTAGAATCATGAGCGACTGGCCAGTAGCATCAGGGTGAAAAAAAAGGAAAAAAAAACACGATGGCCGTTAAATATTAAGTTTAATTTTAATCAACATGATGAACTCAAATCTAGATACTCAAATACCACGGAAAACATCAAAAGTAGAAAAAGAAAACAAAGAATTCATAAGGGAAGGTCAGATGGGATTGTCACTTCAGGGAAGAGACAAAGAAATAGAGAAAAATCAAATTATCAATTCAAACAAGAATAAAAATGCCAGACAGAGGCCTACCCCTGAAAAGACTTTAGAAGAAGAAAACTATATATATATATATATATATATATATATATATATATATATATATATATATATATATATATATATATATATATGTATATATGTGTGTGTGTGTGTGTGTGTGTGTGTGTATAAGTGTAAAAGATAATGAACGAATAAGTGACATGTATAAATCTAATTTATTTCACATTTATTAAAGCTTCAGCAGTGATTTATTCTAGTATTCTGTCGGATTCCAATCTGTATTTGATCCAAATATATATATATATATATATATATATATATATATATATATATATATATATATATATATATATATATATATGTTGGTTCTATCGAATTCTCTTATAGATTTCTTAATGTTGATTTGAAATTCACTAAGGAAGAGCCGTAGTTTTTTCCTCTTTTCTTTTCATTTTTATTTTTCAAAGCACTTTCAATTTCATCCGAGTTCAGCTTCAGGGTTGAATTGCTATGACAAAAAATATTAATGTAACTGATAGTTGGGATTTTTTGCGAACACACACAAACACACTCTGCCACAATTGTTTTTTTTTAATTAACTGTTTTTGTGATATGGCTTTTTTGAACCAAGGGAGGTAACTTATTCCATATGACTACAATATTTTCTATTGCTATTATAAACATTTTAAAATATTGTTCCTATACTCATAACTAATCTTATTTAGAGATGGCTGTTTGCTCCTTATAGAAAGGGTCTCAAGAATTTGAAGTTTTGTTTTTTTTATTTTCAAGGTGTAATATAGTAGTGTAATCAACAAGTAATTTTCTATACTTTGAAGTTGGAAAATATGCTTAATATATATATATATATATATAATATATATATATACTAGCAGTATGGCCCGGCGTTGCCCGTGCTTGATTAAAAAATGGTACGACTCATACAGCAATCGCTATCACTTGACTTAAAATATTTTTGCCCTTCCTTGCCTTTAAATGAGTGCCCTTTTCCGTGCTGATGTTGCCACATGCCTTACTTCTTGCCTATCTCACATTGCGAATTTTTCTAAGCTATATATTAAACATTAAATCTGTTACGAAAAAAGAACTACACAAAATGAACACAAAACGATCAGCTTTAAAAAAGGACTCGTAACTGGAAAAACACTTTTTCACACACGAGTTTTGCGGAATCAGAATCAACGTTGAGTTTAAGCAAGCGAATGAGCCAATTGGAGTCAAGTGCCATGCAGATTTAAATTTTTCCCACATGTGAGAAATTCAGCTATCGATGTTTTTGCATGCTAGCATGTTAGTTAACATTCGTGTCAGTCAGCTGTTGGATCTCACGCTGGCCAATAGAATCTCCCTGCCTATTCGTGGCAGCCATCTATAGGCACTCACTCTGGCCAATAGAAAATGGCCGCAAACTACATGAAAACTGCCGTAGAAGCATGAAAATATCGATTATTTCCACTATCGATTGGAGTTAGGAAATGCAAAGTTGGTCTTGGACTTCTCGCTAACTTGGAGCATATGCATGTAAATTTTGGTGCAAATCCGTCGAAAATTGCGGCCGTGCATTCGTTACACACATAAACACATCCTGCCTTTCATATATATATATATATATATATATATATATATATATATATATATATATATGTGTGTGTGTGTGTGTGTGTGTGTGTGTGTGTGTGTGTGTGTGTGTGTGTGTAGTTGTTACATGAAATCGATTAATCACGATAAATATATTATTATATTTTCTGTTTATAAGTTTTTTTGAGTAACTAGTGTGTTTGTTAATTCGGGACGGTAAATGTAATTGATACCGTTTACTTAAAAAAAAACAGAGCATTTATATTCAAATTAGTGTATCCATAAAAAACGTATAAGCAGAAAAATATATATATATATTTGTATATATATATAGTTTTAAAAATTTGGCGACCTTGACCGAAACCTGAAAATACCGAAAGGTTGAAACCAAGGTAGCGGAATCGGCTGATCTTCTAATTTTTTAAACTTAAAAGCTTTACATGTTAACTTTTTAAAAAAATGTTATACTGGTATTTAACAATTTTTAATACCACTGCTTTCTGATCTATTTTTACTTTGACCATTAACTTTTATTATATATATATATATATATATATATATATATATATATATATATATATATATATATATATATATATATATATATATATATATCAAACTGGTCGGTTTGTTAATCGGAGACCAGAGTTCCAATTCCCAAGGAATCGTTATATTCTCTGACAGATATCTTTGGGGAAAGTATGAATCCGCCTTTTCTAAATCCCACCCCATCTATTGATAATTAGTAAGAATTGAATCTCTAAACCATTATTATCTCCACAAAATATTATCTGGCTTTAAATAAACTGCAAAGAATTTAATGTTATACTTTAGTGGGTACATGTGTTTGATTAGACGCCCTCTTTATTTTAAAAAGTGTGAATTCCATTTACCGTCCTGTGAGATTGAGAATATTAGTAATTTGAAAATTTAATGAAATGAAAGACAATACACTTTCATTTTGTATACCTAAAAGATTCAAATGTATGAAATGAATCAATGTTCCCCAGTCTCTCTAGTAATCCAATCATGTTACCTCTTATTTAATGAACTTGATATAAAAAAGGGAAAAATATTCAAGCAAAGACTATTTGTAGTATGCAACATAAAAACATAAAACATTTTTTTAAAGAATGCGTAATCTATCCCTAGATGGCAAATCCTGCCGGGCTGGTCGGAACATTGACGAGTGCGGGTGGCTTGGACTAGACTGTATTGTTTTTTTTTTAAATTGATTCTTCCTTTATGTGTTCTGTTCCTTCAAGACATCGGCGATCATAGCCCTCTACCTCCTCCTGTCCCTTGTAGCTCTTAGTAAGTTTTGTCTTTTTGTTATTTCTCCCAGACTCTGTTCCGCCGTGCACTTTCTGAAGCTCATTAAATATATCACGTATTGTTTTCCCCTGTCCCTTTTTCTTTCTATCCGTCCTGTGAGTATCTGATTTTCGAAGCCCCTCTTTTTTCATTACGTGTCCCAGAAATTTCAGCTGCCTCTTCCTGATGTTAATTATAGAGTTTCCTCTTTGTTTCCATTCTCTTCAAAACCTTGTCGTTGCTCACATATTCGGCCCATGGTATCCTCAGCATCCTTCTGTAGAACCACATTTTTCTTGCTTCGAGTCTGCTCTTCATCTTTTACTAGATTTCCCATTCGCTGCCATAACTGAGGACAGATATCACATAAGAATTCAGTACTCTTTTCTTCGTTTCCAACGAAACTTTTCTGTTATTAATACCCTGCTTAGCTTTAGAAATATGTCTTTGGCCATCTCAGTATATTTTCGGATCTCAGTGTTGCACTTTCCGTTCTCTGTCAGAACACTTCTCAGATATTTAAATTTCTGTACCTGTTTAATATCAATGACCCCAATCTGTAAATTGCATTTAGAGCTCATCCTTTTGCTGGTGACTATGCATTCTGTCTTATTGTAGTTTAAGCTTACATCTTTCTTCTCGCTTTCCTTCGCTACCTTCTGGAGGAGATTTTATAGTCTTCTTTCCGTGTCTTCTATCAGCACTCTATCATCTGCATATCTTGTTTTTAAGATCGTGGCCACTAATCCAGGTAGGATTTCCAGTTCCATCAGAATTGCCTCGCTGTATAGGTTGAATAAGTCCTGTGAGAAGAAACGTCTTTACCTTACAGCCCTTTCTATTTCTGTATATCTGCTGAACTCATTTTTTATCTTAATGCAAGCGGTTTGCTGGCAGTAGAGATTTTTGATTATTCTGATGTCTTTCCCGAATATGTCAAGGTTGCTGAGTAGCCCCTAACAGGCCTTTGTGGCGTACTTTGTCTGCGAAAACAATCAGTGTTGTTGCAGCAACAAAGGCGTGGGGAGATTCCGTGGCGAACTGTGATGCCACTAAAGTGAGACAAGCGACCACATATGATGTCAAGTCGCTGTCCGAATTTTTGACATCTGTTTTCTATATCTCCCTCTCAGCCTGCTTCATTATTTTTCTTTCTCTCTCTCTCTCTCTCTCTCTCTCTCTCGTTTCATTCAAGAAACAATGCCTACTATGTGCCTCCTGAAATAAAACGTGTAATTGAGTTCCGCAAAGAAATCAGTATCATATCTACGGAACTCAATTCTCTCCATCCATTCCTTCAGTTTACTGTGGAAGTTGAGAGCGATGGAACATTACCCTTTTGGATGTCCTCGTTGAACGTAAGAAAGGGGTATTCTATACCACCGTCTTCCGTAAACACACATCCATAGGCTTATACATAAGTTGGAATTCTTTTGTCCCCAAGGCCCGCAAAATTGGGCTAATTTTGACCCTGATTCATCGTGCTTTCATGATCTGTTCTCGTTGTTTAGTAGAGGAGGAACTTGTAAGTATCTCGAAATTTTTGAAAGTAATGGATATCCCTCTAATGTCATCAAACGGGTTATAGACAATAAATTCAAACGTTTTAGGGAACCAGTGGTTTTGGGACCTTGTCGGTGCCCTATTTATTTAAAGTTGCCTTGGCTTGGCAGGAAGTCTCAGCTGTTGTCTGACAAAATCTCAGCTAGTATTGTTTCATGTTACAATGCTGTTAAGTTGCGCACTGTGTTTCAAACAAAAATCTACCTTCCCTTCCTTTAGTAAGTATCGTTTGTCATATTTTCAGAAAAATTTAGTTGTATACAAATTCAAATGCCGATGTGAAGCGGTGTACATAAGACGAACCAATCTGAGGTTGGAAACGCGAATTTCGCAAAATGCTTCCCACATATATGCGTTCAAGTAGTCGAAGCCAAGTTTTAAGGACTACTCAAGCAGTCCACGATGCATCGATTGGCAGCATTTACTGGGCAGTCCTGACTGTGCCACTGTATATGAGGACACATGGTTTTCAATTCTACATAATGCTCACTCGGTTTACCACCTCCGTTTATCTTAAGGCTGTGTATATAAAATTTTACCAGCCGCGCCTATGCAGACAAAAGGAGTATTTTATGCACTCTTTACGAATGATCGAGGGACTGTGAGTTTCTTTTTTCCATTTTATTTTCTTCTTGTGGAACTTATTAAACATTTTATTAATTATTTACAATTAAAATTTATTTTATTTTAATCGCGTTCCAACTTTCTTATTGCTGTGTCTCGGACGATTGCTTTTGAAAACTGTTAGTTGAAAGGATCCTAAGGTAGAAAATGACGTCAATTTTGTTTAAATTTATTTCTGTTGGTACAAGTCTCTTTATACGAATGAAAAACAGCAAGAAAACTGTTCATAATCGATGTATTTCGTCCACTGAATGGCTTTATCTAGGCAAATATAAGGCTCTATTTTGTTGCATATGTTTATTTCCAAGAGCATTGGTTTATCAATGTTTTTAAATTCATGAACGTTCATGAATAGTCATCTGGTTATTGAAATGGCTGTCAAAACCTGCGGAGGACACAATGTGCTATAATTCAAAGTCAGGTAAAACAAAAGTGAGCAAGTAATATTCAAGAAGTTTATTCTTTTTAATAAGTGAATATTGTTTAAATTATGATGAGATTGTTATTGTTTGGGATGGACGTATGTGCTATACATTTGCAAAAACATG
Organism: Acanthosepion esculentum; assembly: GCA_964036315.1. Taxonomy (NCBI): domain Eukaryota; kingdom Metazoa; phylum Mollusca; class Cephalopoda; order Sepiida; family Sepiidae; genus Acanthosepion; species Acanthosepion esculentum. Next base: position 100,251,529 of record OZ038477.1, read on the forward strand.
AAGTAATGGGTTGTAACTGTTTCCCTTTGATTTTTTTAAACATTTTTGTGGTTGTGTATGTTGGCTTGGGAAAGTAGCAATCTTTTCATGAACGCAGAAATTCTTTCCAGAAAGATTTACTACTTTCCCAAATCAACATACACTAATTTGTTTACTAATATTAAAATTCTTTTGGCACAACGTAACTTGGATTTGTTACGCACTTAGGATAAAACACAGTGGTAATGGTAATGCAGAAGAATTCGCTAAACATCAGGCGCCCATATTTTAAAAATGCCTACGAGACATTTATGATTCGCCATGTATCTCGCCATTCGCATATCACGACTATCTGACATTGCCATCATAATCCTGGTTTAATAATCAGCATCTGTGTCCTTTTCAATTTTGGCAGCATCATTGAAGCTCAGTGACTAGGACATGTTTAATTCCATATTAGCTTGAAGACGTTTCTTATTATTCCCAGTTTCGTCAGAAACCTTTAAATTAAATCTGAAATCCAAAGACTCTTCTTTTGGGCAAATACAGTGGATACCAACTTCTTTTGCAGAGGTCAAAATTCCCGAAATATTCGATTATTTGCCAGTATACGTCCGCAAGTGTGATCTTCGGATTTCTACAAAGTTATCAATAAGTATTCACAAATATGTGTACTTCAATGTATTTGTTAGATTTTTTTGTTGTTACTAGTTTGCTTTTTTTTATATTTTTCCTATCTTTCTCACGTTCTTTTTTTATTTTCTTTCAGCTATAATGGTGAAAAATGATTACTGAGATTTTTGGTTTTCTTTATTTTATTTTTTTTATAACCAAGAACCACATCACGTTGAAAGATCACCGAATTTGAGCAAAATCGAGCCTGATCAGTACTTAGATGGGAATACGATGTAAGATTGAATTTCCGGGTGGTGTAATGGATAATGTCGCTGTGTTCTAATTCCTGTTGGGGTCATTACATTTACTTACGTGCAAATAACCTTGGGAAAGGTATAAAAATACACCTCTTTTCTCACCAACAATATGTTAATTAGTAAAACTTATATCACTAAATCATCATTATCACCACTCCAAAAAACAATTATGGCTTTAAATAACCTGAAAAGTGTAGATAAGTCGTAAAAAAGGAATCAATCAATTGTTTTTTAGGTTCGCAACGATATTTAATATTTCCTTTTTGCTTTTAATCATTTCATTTCCTCTCTCTTTATGTTAATCTGTCTCTTTTATTTTTTTTCAAGTCTTTATTCAGATTTTCTTTTTCCCTTCTTCTAATTATCCGTCCCTGGTATAACGTTAAAATATATTTGGCATCAAGGCCTCTGACCGGGAGGTTTGACAAGCATAAAATCACCACTTAATTGCTGTTGTTCACAGGTCCCACCTGTTAGGGTTCCAGCTATGGGAAAATAGCTAACCTCAAAAACTGGGGTCAAAACACTGTGAATCTATAAAAAAATATATTTTCATATTAAATAAAATACCAGCAATAATTTGTTGTAACAAAAAAAAAATTAACAGCAATTAATTTAAAAAAAAACTAGCCAAGTTCCCGAAATTAATATTTCGGCATTAAATGATCTATAAGGAGTTGATGTGACATTGAACAATCTAAGAATATTAATAAAATCCTGAATTACTCAACACTTACGTTATTTACAGCCTGAGAATTAATAAGGGGTCAAATACTGATTTCTTTGTTAAGTCCATTCAGTCAGTCATGTTCCATGCGTGATACACGCTTAGGCGATCATGTATCTTTCGATGTAGATTTTTTCCCGTAGTATGTTGCCATTTCTTTCTGCGGTAGACCAGTTACCATCCAAAGCTATATAATCCGATTTGTTCTGCTATTTACCCATTGGTGGGAGGAGAAGTAGAAGATACATACCTTTTTCCAAAGATATTAGCACATAATGAATGACTGGAATTCGAACTCGGCTCCCCGAATCGTCAATCCGAACCGTTATCTATAACTCTACCATCCATTACCAACAACCAACAAATTTTTTATTGCTTCAGCTAGACATTTCACAAATGCTTCAGAGATGTCTTCTTGAAGCAAAATTCGATTAGCACAGATACAGGTCTGTAATTTGAAAGGCGAATTAAACAAAGATTAAAACATTGTATTAAATTTTAAAGAAACTAGTTTAAAAATGAACTTGAGTTTCCGACGTCATATTGACAAAATTTGACTGTATTCCCTAAATGGTTTAACTATTATTTATTAATATAAGTAATTACTTATGCAGATTTAGCAAATACCACATACATTTAAGGATTACCAAGAATAAAAGTAAAACATAGGTATTAACATGGAAGAACTCTTTTATGACATCAATTCATATAATATCCTACTTTATTAAGTCAAATTTTATTGCAAAATATTACTTCAAGAAAGCTACAGCATAGAACATACATATCAACATCTCTAGTAATGATATCCACACAAACATGTATATTCACAAAAGCTGAGTATCATCTACCATATATTACTTCAAAGCTCACAAGAAAATTAAATTTCGGCATTAAATGACCGATAAGATATTGATATGCCGTTAAACAGATCAATCAATCAATCTTCTAATTATAAATTTTCATTCTCTTTTTATTTTAAGAACTTCAGTTTTTTAAAGAATTTCTTTCCTTTAATCAGTTTTCGTTTTCCTGTTTGTTTTAATAATTTCAGCTTTTTAAAGAATTTCTTTCCTTTAATCAGTTTTCGTTTTCCTGTTTGTTTTAATAATTTCAGCTTTTTCATTCCTTTTCTTTGTATCATTTTGTTTTCTTCATCTAATTTATTTACGTTTTCACTCATTTCTTTAAATAGTTCTCTTAAACCTTTTGATAACTCATTTTTATTAACGATTTTTAAAAATTCTCTCTCGTTTTAAAACAATTTCCTTTTCTTTACTTCTTTAATTCTAATATTATAATTTTTAATTTCCTTTGTTATTTTCATTCTTATTCATATATCTTTTTATTCATTTATTAGAATATATTTTATTTTCCCTTTAATGTTCTTCTTTCTTTCTTGTTTTATCTTTTGCCCCTCACGTTGTTTTCTAGATCTTTTTTTACTTTTTAATCTAATTTTTGCATATATTCAAAATGTCCATTTTATTCATTCAATTGTTTTTCATTTCCACTGTAAAAGTCTGATCAAAAATAGTCTTTCTTTCCATTCTTGATTTTATCGTCTTTCTCTTTTCATACACTCTTACATTTCTTTCTATCATTTTTTCTTTTCTTCAGTCTTTTTATTAAACCTCCTCTTATTGATAAAGAAGACACCTGGGCTTAAAGCTTCTATAATTGCGACAAACCACACTTCGCTGTCTTACCAAGTATTATGAATTTAAGTCTTGCTTAACAGAAACAGGACCGAATGAACAAGTCCATAAAAGAAACGTCATGCCCACAGCTAGCTCCGCCATTATTAAAGCATCGTACACTCTCACATGGATTTTCTGATCTGTCACACTTGCCTCAAACAAAATGGTGGGAAAGTCAATTCAACTTGTGCGCGCATTTGCATTTTTAATCTGCTAACCCAATGGTGTCCATTGTTAGTATCTAATGATTGTGAATTGGTGCGAATAATGAACAACTCATTTTGATGAAATCGAAGCTAAGCGGGCATTTCATGTTAGAGCAACTCTCTTACATACTCTGTTCGTATTGAATGTTCTGAGTAAGCCAAACAATCTTTTGGATTACGCAGGTTAGAATGGCAATCAACTTATACTTTATCTCATTCCGGCAAATCTTTAATCGTATTTGATATTTGATGCAGACTTAAAACGACATTGATTTCATGATATCAAGGAAATCCAATACACTTATTTTTAAAAGAAAGTAGTAGTAGTAGTTCTTCTTCTTCTTCTTCTTCTTCTTCTTCTTCTTCTTCTTCTTCTTCTTCTTCTTCTTCTTCTTCTTCTTCTTCTTCTTCTTGTGTCCCTTCAGGACGGAGTTGATCTGGGGCTCCTCACAATTCCCTATAGTTCTTTATTTATGTTTTTTTCTTATTTCTCCTAAAACTTGAATCGACATCCATTTATTTTACGTGTAGATTATGCTTTATTTTCCTCTGTCCCTCTTGCTTTCAATATGTCTTGTGTGTATTAGATTTTCCAAGCACACTTTCCTTGTTATGCACCATAGAAATTTCAACTGTCTCTTTCTGATGATAAGTATAAGTTTTCTTTTTTTTCTATCTATTTTTTTCTAAAACTCTATCTTGTCATCATCATCCTCCTTTTGTCGAACCCTATTTCGGTTGCTTCAAGTCTCTTCTTCATCTGCGAGGAGATTGTCTAGTATCTACTGTCCTATAGAAAGACTAGTATCACGTAACGTTTCCCTACTCATTCGTTTGTTTCTAACGGAATTTCTCCAAAATCCAAGGAATAATCCTGACCTGGTATCTCTGCCTCAGTCACTTCCCAACTGATGACACATAGCTTACTTAGATTTTTTTTCTAGAAATATTTTCATTGCAACTTTTATGCTGTCCTTTCCTATTTGCTACCTCGACATCATGAATTTAAAGTAGTACTTAATTGTTCGTTAGGTTTCGTCATTTTTTGTTGAAATAGATAGATATAAGAGTAAATACTATTTTAAAAGTCTCTTCTCTCGGACCTTTCACATCTGGAACACTCTGCTGGCTTCCTGCTTTCCTGTACACTACGAACTTCGAAACAAATTTTCACAACGTCTATTTTCAGCTTTATATAAAATCGGATTCTATAGCCTTGGATGGTAACTGGTCTACCGCAGAAAGAAATGGCAAAAAATCTGCATCGAAAGATACATGATCGCCTAAGCGTGTATCACGCATGGAACATGACTGACTGAATGGACTTAACAAAGAAATCAGTATTTGACCCCTTATTAATTCTCAGGCTTGTTGAACCTGTTCATTTATTGTTCTTTCTCCTCGATAATGGTTTCTCCTTTTCTTCACTCTCAGTAACCACCCTTTGT
>OZ038477.1:100261517-100314017 GCA_964036315.1 Acanthosepion esculentum
TAATGCAGTTCGATATTGAAAATTATTACCCATCAATATCTAAAGAACTGTTCTTGAATGCGTTGGACTTTGCCACCCAGTACACGGATATTACTGAGGATGAAAAGAATATTATATTAAATGCGAAGAAATCGGTACTGATCCATAATGGTGAGCAATGGGTAAAAAATTCATATGACCACTTTGACATCACAATGGGATCACTAGACTCAGCTGAGTCTTCTGATCTTATTGGTCTTTTTATTTTATACAACCTAACAGCGCATCGTGATATTGATTCAACTGACATTGGTTTATACAGGGACGATGGTCTCATGGTTATTAGGAATTCTACTAACTTCAGAATAGACAAAATTAGAAAGGCATTATATAAAGAATTTAAAAGCATGGGTTTAAAAAATTACCGTTAGCGCTAAAATTAAAAAAGTTAACTTCCTTGATATAACATTAGATTTAAAGAACAATACATACACACCTTATAAAAAACTCAATACGAATCCTGTATATATACACCCTAAATCAAATCACCCCTCATCTATAATTAAACATATACCTTTATCTATCCGAAAAAGAATTAGTACAAATTCAGCAAATGACATGATTTTCGACGAACATATTAATTTCTATAATAAAGCTCTAAAAGATAGTGGCTACAAAAACCTAAAACTAACTTATATTAAAAATGAAAACGGTAAACATAGGAAAAACAGAAGCAGAAAAATAATTTGGTATACACCCCCATACAACCAAATGGTAAAAACAAATTGGGACAAAAATTCCTTGAATTAATACTCAAGCATTTTCCCGGTGGAAGTAAACTTAGTACTATTTTCAATAGAAATACACTAAAATTAAGTTATAGCTGTACTGATAACCTAGAAAAGATAATTAAGAAACATAATACTAATATCTTAAATAAACACTTATACCGGAACCAAAAAATTGTAGACAAGGGAAAAATACAAACAACAACTAATGAGGGTGAACAAAAATTATGTAATTGTAGAAACCCTCAAAACTGTCCTTTACAAAATAAATGTTGCATAGAATCAGTAGTATACCAATGTAATATATCTTCTGTTGAAAACCCTGAAAACATAAAAATTTATATAGGTTGCACTAGCCATGAGTTCAAAAAGAGGTTCAACCAACATCAATCCTCGTTTAGGATAAATAAGTATAAAAGTCAAACATCTCTTTCGAAGTACTTTTGGCACCTAAAAGAATCCAATAAAACACCTACAGTGAAATGGAAGTTAATAAGAAGAGCTAGAATATGTAGGTCATTAAATGACCCATGTCCTTTATGCATACATGAGAAACTATATATTACTAAGTTTATAAAAAATAAAAATTTACTGAATCAGAGAAATGAAATAGCTATTTTTTGTCGTCATTGCCAAAAGTTTTCTTTAAATAATCTTTAAATAATCTATAAAAAAAAAAAAAAAAAAAAAAAAAAAAATTACTTGATTATTATACATACTCATATTTGCTGGGTATAAATAATTTTAAATAATGTAGATAATTATATTACATTTACTTGGTTTATAAAGAAATATAGCGGATTAAAATTAAAAAGTTAAATTTGAAAGTAGAATTTTTAAAAATGTTTTAAAATTGAAATTAAATAAAACAGATTCTAACCTAAATATCTTTTAAAATTATAATTAAATAAAACGTACTCTAACCATAACACCTCTCTCAAAGCAATTCAAACACTGGAAAGAATCCAAGTGAACACCGAAAGTCATGTGAAATTAATAAGTTAGAATATAATATTGAACATTAAATGTCCTTTATACATACATATATACATTTATAATACTAAATTTATAAATAAAAGTTTATTGAATTAGTGAAATAATTTAACCACCTTTGCCGTCATTGTCATAAAGTTTACATAAAATAAAATAAAATAAAATAATATTTACTTATACTCGATAAGAATAAATAATTTTAAATACTGTAAGTAATCCTAATACATTTACTTGGTTTTTAACTAGGAGTATAGTATATTAAATATTAAAAATAACTTTTTAGAAAGGTGGATAAAACATATTCTAACCTAAACAGTCCCTCAAAATCTTTAAATATACAAATAGAAATAATACCATAAGAATTTTTGCCGTTAGAAATAAACCCAGATGACATGAATTTAGCGGATGTCAGAATTTGTTAAAAGATACATCCCTACCCATCCCTAAACATAACCCCGCTTTCAAATGTAACTATTAACTGAGACAACGAAAATTAAAAATTGAACCCTCTACCACCCCTTGTCTAGATGAATGGATTTATCGGTAACCTTGGAAACCCTCAAACTATGAATCTTTCCTGTGCCGTTAACAACCGTAAATTTTAAAAAGTATGTTACTCCAAAATTCGCTTGATGAGGAAATGGAACTAATGTCTTTGGTTTAATAACAAAATTAAATTCAGGGGCTTTAGCTTCCATTTCTGAAACATGGTCATCACTGTGTAGCGGTAAAACCATATTTTAAATCTATTAATTTATAATATTATATATATATATATATATATATGTGTGTGTGTGTGTGTGCGTGTGTGTGTGTGTGTGTGTGTGTGTGTGTGAAAATATAAAGAAGAAATATAGCTTTAAGGTGTGCTATATTTATGGGATAAAGTACTAAATATCAGAGACAGAGCGTATGTAAATATAAATATAAAAGTGAAAAGTCAACACTCAGAGGCGACAGGCTGTTTCAGGCTGGACGCAATCGGTGGCCTGACTATTGCATCTAGCATGAAACAGCCTGTCGCCTCAGAGTGTTGACTTCAATGTTTACTTTTATACATACATACATACATATATATATATATATATATACATTCATAAATACATACATACATATATATATATATATATACATACATATATATATATACATACATATATATACATACATATATATACATATATATATATATATATATATATATATATATATATATATATATATATATATATCACGTTTCTAATGAAATGATTTTTGTTCTTAAAACTTTACGTAGCTTTTGTACGGCATCTTTAGCTATTCCATATCACCTTCGTATTTTGATGTTACATTTCCTGGTATTTTTTAATACATCTCCCATATATATATATATATATATATATATATATATATATATATATATATATATATATAAATAAAAAGAAAGAACAGTAAGATGTAAAATCCCCAAAACCATATTTTAAATCAATTAATATATATATATATATATATATATATATATATATATATATATATATATATATCTATATATATGGTAAAAAGCCAAAACATTGACATACTCCCCTTTAAACAGCTTTTAATATACTGCAAGACCAGCTTACTCAGTATCACCCTTCAATGGGGCACGAAAACAAATATTTCCGCAGCCTTGGTTAACGCAGCACGAAGCAGTGTTAATACGGAATCCATGTGAAGACTCCGCCAATTACAAAGAGAAGATGCACAGAGATTAAACTCATTGTTAAAGAATTTCTTATGTTAAGGGTCGGCATCTACAGGTATATACAGACACGTTTTTTTGACCACAATATAGATGTAAAATTACGCCTGACTAGTGAGGTTGCAGAAGTCTAGGGATGCCACTTACCTGACCGTCGACCACAGAGGACTTCCGGTTAAACAAAGCCGGTATCCTCATAGGGGATGCAGGTTTGAATCCTGCCGGAGGACACATAATTTTCTTAAAAGATTTCTCGAATATTCAGTCCGGTACATGTAGTTGGATAAAAAAATACTGTTTAATTGAAAAAAAGAAAAGAACCTTCTACTCGCATAGGCGCATCCATCAAATCTAACTTTTAAAGAAAATAAATAAAAATAACAATATGTCTGATTTAATCCATTTCATACATATATATATATATATATATATATATATATATATATATATATATATATATATATATTACTTTTCTCCTCGTCGCTTCCCGTTCTCCCTCTATCTCTATCTCTCACTCTCGCTCTCTCACTCTCTTTCTTTGTATCTCTCTCTGTCCCTTTCCTTTTCTATCTGTCTATAGCTTCTATTTATGCCTCTCTGTCTATATATATCTTTCACTTTCTCCTTATATACTACATTCTCTCTTTCTCTCTCTATTTACGTATAACACCGCCACAGGTTCGATATTCACACCATCGGATTCTTTTCAGTTCAGTTAACGCGCATTTCCATTAAAACAAGCGATTCACTGGTCTATTAACAAGTCATTCATCACTGTGCATTTTTGGTTTGTCAATGAAAGATGCGGACGTTGTATGATGCTTAGACGAGGAGGTCATTGCAATAAATACAGTTTCCCTCTCTTATCCGCGGGGTATATCTGAAACTTCAGACATTACAGAACACAATATACTCTCAATTTTTTTTCCCGTAGACCAATTACCACTTCTACATCAGGAAGGTGACGAAAAATTAGTTTCCCTGATGGAAAAAGTAATAAAGGTTCGATTCCTGGATGTAGGCCGCTTGTTTTTCATTTCAAATTTTAAGAAATTAAAAACCAGAGATAGAATTTAAACGTCCCACGAGGCTGGCATCCCGTTCCCACCCCTTCACCGTTGAAACTGTTAGATGTAGACGTCTCTTCTACTCCAATAGCTTCATGTCTCGCACATCTCGCCTGTGGAACTCACTTCCCTATTCCTGTTTCCCTGACAATCTCCAACTATTTAAGTGTAACGTCAATCGACATCTCCATTTGCCTTGATCTGTCCTCTTCCCTTCTCCACATCCTTTCAACTTTCATTCCTATCTGCTCTCGCTCCAAATCTTCTGTAACCCCCTCGATTTGATAGTGGCCTCCAGCCTTGCTTGGGGTGATACGCTTAAAAAAAAAAATAACTTAAATACGTGTACCGACGAAAAAAAAAAGAACATCCATTGTAATAATAAATAATATCAACTTAAAAACTCCAGTAAAAAAATAGTTGTTTACTTTTCGGACACGAAAATGAAACAAGTAAATATAGATTTGTAGAAGTACCAACGAGACGGTTGCATTTCCTGACATGATAAAAATATATCTGTCTGTATATCTGAGATGAGGTATTATGTATACTATTTACATTATTCGGACTATTGGTCTCATCTTTATCGCCATAATTATTACACATTTATTACACATTTATTACACATTTCACACGCACATATATATATATATATTTATATACATACACATTTCACACACACACGCACAAACATACACACACACACACACGTAACGGTCCTCTACAAAATAAATGTTGCACGGAATCATTAGTACACCCATGCAATATATCTTCTATTGAAAATCCTGAAAACATAAAAAATATATAAGTTGCACTAGCTATGAGTTCAAAAAAAGGTTAAACCAACATCAAAGTTCGTTTAGGATAAATAAATATAAAAATCAAACATCTCTCTCAAAGTACTTCTGGCACCTAAAAGAATCCAGTAAAACACCTACAGTAAAATGGAAGTTAATAAGAAAAGCTAGAATATGTAGGTCATTAAATGACCCAAGTCCTTTATGCATACATGAGAAACTATATATTACTCAGTTTATAAAAAATAAACATTTACTGAATCAGATAAATGAAATAGCTATTTTGTGCCGTCATTGTCAAAAATTTTCTTTAAACAATATTTCAAAATTAAATGTTAAAAATTGAGACCTGGTAATATACATACATATTTGATGTGAAAAAAATAATTTTAAATACTGTAAATAATTCTAATACATTTAATTGTTTATAAAAAAATATAGTCGATTAAATGTAAAAGTAAAAATATTTTAAAATTGGTTTTAAAATTGTAATTAAATAAAACGGATTCTAACCTAAACATATTTTAAAATTGTAGTTAAATAAAACGTATTCTAACCTTAACACCTCTCTCAAAGTACTTCAAACATTTAAAAGAATCCAATAAAACACCTAAAGTTAAATGAAATTAATATGAAAAGTTAGAATATGTAGGTCATTAAATGGCCCATGTCCTTTGTACATACATGAGAAAAATATATATTACTAAGTTTATAAAAAATAAGTGTTTACTGAATCAGTGAAATAAATTAGCTATCTTTGCCGTCATTGTCATAAATTTTACATAAAAAAATGTAACCATGTAATATACATACTTATACTCGATATGAAAAATAATTTTACATACTGTAAGTAATTCTAATACATTTACTTGGTTTTAAAAATAAACATAGTCTATTAAAAATTAAAAAGGAACATTTTTTAGAATTGTAGTTAAATGAAACATATTCTAGCCTAAACAGCCCCAAAAAATCTTTAAGTATACAAATAGAAAAAAATTCCGTAAGAATTTTTTGCCGTTAACAATAAAATTTTTATAAAAAAACCCCAGACAACATGCATTTAGCGGATGTCAGAAAAAATACATCCCTACACATCCCTAAACATAACCCCGCTTTCGAATGTAACTATTAACTGATACAACGAAAATTGAAATTGAACTAGCTACCACCCCTTGTCTAGATGAGTGGATTTCTCTGTATGCTTAGAAACACTCAATTATGAATCTTTGCCGTGCCTTTAAAACTGTAAATTTAAAATTAAGTTACTCCAAAATTCGCTTGAAGAGGAAATGGAACTAATGTTTTTAATTTAATAGCAAAATTAAAATCGAAGCTTTTAGTTTCCATTTTTGAAACATAGTTATTACTATGTAGAGAAAAACATATTCTAAATCAGTTAATTTATAATATTAATGCTCTGTAAATTTACATTGAGCACTATTGTGCAAAAATAAAAATATCTATAAGAACACCGGATTATATATCTTACTGTTCTTTCTTTTTATTTATACTTATACACACACACACACACACACACACACACACACACACACACACACATATATATATATATATATATACACACACTCTGTTTCTTCAGGTTAGAATGAAAATGCCAATCTCGTAATTCTCGACAGTAAATCTAATACGAGGACCATTGACCATACGTTATATCAATTATTATGGCAGACAAAGAACGGTGTAAAATAAATGCTTGCCTGTCTATATTTCTGAGATGAGGTATTATGTACACTATTTACATTATTCGGGCTATTGTCCTCATCTTTGTCGCCATATTTATTACATGTTTTCGTTCCTTTTGTAGGAATCCGATCGCCAGCCTCTCCAGTTTTGTGATGTATGACCTGGGCGTCTGGGCCTTCTCCAAGATCTGTCTCACCTTCCATCTCAGTTCATCTACCTGAGCCCGAGGGAAGTTCAAAGCCACCTCCTCTACTCTGGCAATGATGTCCAATAAGGTAATAAATATGGCGACAAAGATGAGTACAATAGTCCAAATAATGTAAATAGTGATAAAAATATACTTTTAACATATTTATTAGTAAAAGTACTAAATATCAGGGTAGAGCGTATGTAAATATAAAAGTTAACACGGTAGTCGACATCTAGCTGAGACAGTGTGTTTCATGCCCGAATCATCAGGCCTTGTGTGCTCACGCGACTACTATCTATATATGCTGGTAAATGGTCCATCATTGGTAGCAGTGTCTATTGTATTGGTTATTTTCTAAGCGTAGCTTAGATGTGACACAAGGCCGAAAGTGTGAGGCACCCAGTTCGAACATACGATTCAGTTGTAATTGTTCTAGAGAGACACGTTTGCTAACCATTACGCCACGCCGAAATGTCTATTGTTTTGTCCTAACCTTTATTGGGTCGTCGGCAACGGTTACGATTAAAATTATTCTAGAGGTTGAGTAGAAATAAGTATGGATACGGTTTGGTTTGTTTTGTTTTATGGCATATCAAAACCTCAATGGGTTACTTAATGCCGACAAAATTTTATTGCTGGTAATTTTTTTTTTTTTCAAAAATGTATTGCTGGTAATAATTTTTTACAAAGTATTTCTGGTATTAAAAACGCGGTCCTAACACGTGCTACAACCCCGGGTCTGGGGGAACCTGGGAACACCAGCAATTAAGCGGGGGCTCCACGCTCTTCAAAACCTCTTAATGAAAGGCGTTGCTATTGGACGTAGTTTTTCGTCTTACCCATTACGCGGATGTAGTTTATCGTCATACTCAAGAGGGTTATGGATACGTATGCAGTCATTTGTAGCTACTGTATAATATTGTCTGTATTCTTTTAACTCATTATTTATTATAGATTACTTCGTGTATTTTGTAGTTATACATTAATTTTCTATTCATTATTATTATTATTAGATTTACTTGTGTTCATTTGTGGAGACACGGTGGAGTAATGGATAGCGGCTCGGATTTAGGAATCGGAGAGACGAATTCGGATTCCCGTCGAACGCAATACGAAATAATACCCTTGCTAATAACCTTGGAAAGTTAGGATGTATGTCAGCTTATCTGTCTGCCCCTCCCTCCCACTACCCAGTCTCTCCTACCGCCATAATATAATTTCAGTTAAGGTGTCTCCTTCTCTCCATGCTTCCCAATAAGTCCCCTGTAACATCCTCTCTCTCTCTTTCTTCCCACAACTAAACAGTATCCCACTACAATTTGACACCATAAAAAGTTTGAAAAATCCTCCGAATTTTAAAATTAAAATTCGTAGGTGAAAATGGTCATTAACTAAAGGTATCTTAATTCCAATTGTAAAGAAAATTTGCTCTGTTTAGTGAAAATAAACATTGAGCGGTCTTTTGTAAATCAGTTTTAACATATTTCAAATTCTATGTTGTGTTAATAGGACTCGAGTGGATTATATCAACGGATTACTACTCATGTATATATATATGAAAGTGAAGGTTTTGTGCAGAACCAATCACATTTTTTGAAGGGATTAATACAGACACCTGGTGCACAGTTCTTCCACAGGTTTTGAATTCAGAGTTGTCCTTCTCCTAGACCAGTTACCATCCAAGGCTATAGAACCCAGTCTGTCCTGCTAATTACCCATAAGAAGAGGATTCATTTCCCAAGGGTATAAACATGATAGTGAATGTAATGGATTCGACTGGAATTCGAACTCGGCTCTCCGGGCCCTCCAGTCTGAGCCGCTACCCTCTACACCACCTATATGAGTGAGTGAATGAGTGAGTGAGTGTGCGTGCGTCCGTGCGTGTACTTATTTTCATCTTGGCCTTTTGATTTTGTATTATTTGTCATTGGTTGTGACTTCAGTTGTCTAGAAGACAATGTACTCTAATTCTTGTTTATAGGTTCAGCGAAAGCATTCGTGTATCGTAGTAGGGTGTCCGTCCAATAACTCACGCTGATGGATGACCATTAAGCGTAGATACGTCACGACGGTCGACTTTACCTCCCGCCAAGTCTTTTAAAATGGTAGTTACTTGTTTTATTATATGGTCGTATGTCTTGTATTCTTGCTACCTCTCGAATCTCTCTTCATCTGAGAGATCTTTGATCAACAACGAACGACTCAGGTTGAAATTAATGCTGGGTTTTTTTTTAATGGAATTTTCCTGATGAATAATTCATTTGTCAATAATTTTAATTTTTTTTTTTAAAGTCAAATTCTATGACATCTGTTAGTCCGTCAGGCACTCTCTAAGACAGCCACCCGATCGAAACCAAATTTGGGGGAGAAGTGCAAGCGGGTATGGGGGTACAAATTAAAAGATTTACTATTTAATATACAAAATACTCCCATAATCTTAAGAACAATTTAAAGATTAAAACAAATACTTATTTAATAAAATATTGTTTATTGAATATCTTTTCTTTAGCTTTTTATATATATTTAATTCTGGTAAAATAAATATAAACAGTAGAGAGAGTCAGCATGCGTGATGATACACGTTTAGGCGATCATGTATCTTTCGATATATGACTGACGAGGCAGATATTTTCCCGCAGTAGGTTGCCATTTCTTTCTGCGGTAGACCAGTTGCCATCCAAGGTTATAGAACCCAGACTGTCCTGCTATTTACCGATAGTTGCGGGGTGGAGAAGAAGAGGATTCATACCTTTCCCAAGGGTATTATCACGAGAATGAATGTAATGGATTTGACTGGAATTCGAACTCGGCTCTCCGATTCCTCAATCTGAGCCGCTATTACTCCACCGTAGTTTGTAAATCAAATCAAATGTTTGTACACTATTTACATTATTCGGACTATTGTCCTCGTCTTTGTTGCCATATTTTTCACACCGTTTCGGCCGTTGTACGCTCCGGCATTCTTTAGATGGTTGGAATGTCGAACTGAACGCTTTATTTCGCTCGCTGGGGTAGACTGTTCTAGTTCCATGTGCCATGTCTAATGGATGTCATTTATCAGTTATCTCCTGTAAACAAAGAATGTTAGCGATAACTTCAACAATACTGAATACTGCGCGGAATACAGTGGCAATTAGGGGTGGTTGCTCTTATACTGTGAATCTTTTACTCGTAGTTTTTAAAATTAAAATCTGGTGTCATTCAGCAGGAGTCTAATAATAATAATACTAAGAAGAAGAAGAAGAAGAAGATGAGTATTAAATGTTCTTTACATTTTCCTTTCTTTCTATCATTCACTAAGATGAACATTATAAAACAATATCAAAGAAAGATTAATAACAAATATCTCCTCTCTGTTTAGTTTGCAATTCATTTAATTAGAAAGTATCTAAACAAGTAACATTTTTTTTATTTTATTAATCCGACAGATTTTATCAATTTAAGCGTTATTTTATTGGATACTCATATTTGAGTAGACGCTCTTCTTTTTATTAAACAGTATATTTATCTATTTTCGTATACTGGCAGATTTGATCAATTTAAGCGTTATTTTATTGGATACTCATATTTGAGTAGACGCCCTTCTTTTTATTAAACAGTATATTTATCTATTTTCGTATACTGGCAGATTTGATCAATTTAAGCGTTATTTTATTGGATACTCATATTTGAGTAGACGCCCTTCTTTTTATTAAACAGTATATTTATCTATTTTCGTATACTGGCAGATTTTATCAATTTAAGCGTTGTTTTATTGGATACTCATATTTGAGTAGACGCCCTTCTTTTTATTAAACAGTATATTTATCTATTTTCGTATACTGGCAGATTCTATCAATTTAAGCGTTATTTTATTGGATACTCATATTTGAGTAGACGCCCTTCTTTTTATTAAACAGTATATTTATCTATTTTCGTATACTGGCAGATTTTATCAATTTAAGCGTTGTTTTATTGGATACTCATATTTGAGTAGACGCCCTTCTTTTTATTAAACAGTATATTTATTTATTTTTGTATACCGGCAGATTTTATCAATTTAAGCGTTATTTTATTGGATACTCATATTTGAGCAAACGCCCTTCTTTTTATTAAACAGTATACTTATCTATTTTCGTATACTGGCAGATTTTATCAATTTAAGCGTTATTTTATTGGATACTCATATTTGAGTAGACGCCCTTCTTTTTATTAAACAGTATATTTATCTTTTTTCGTATACCGGCATGAATATTTGGGAAATCTTATTAAAGAAAGAAATATGTGTTCATCGACTGGTTTTGAACCTCTGTCCCCCTGGTCGACGTTAGATGCGACG
Source organism: Acanthosepion esculentum (assembly GCA_964036315.1). Lineage (NCBI taxonomy): Eukaryota > Metazoa > Mollusca > Cephalopoda > Sepiida > Sepiidae > Acanthosepion > Acanthosepion esculentum. The sequence goes on from OZ038477.1 coordinate 100,273,074, forward strand.
TGATTATACTGACTCAACTAGGAAGAACTTTTGTCGATCAAACGGGGCTGAATAGTGACTTTAATCGTAATCGTTGTTGTCATTGACACTTGATATTTCATATCTGCTCAGTTTCATATCCAGACGTAAAAAAAGCAATTACTAAAGAACTAATGGACTTTTTATTTATTAATGCGTCTGATTTTTATCACTTATATTATAGAGAAATCTTATTTTGCTTTAATAATACTGGCCTGGATATTCGAGAAATCTTTTTTTTTTAATTAGATTTGTCGAATATTCAGGTAAGTAGACGAACATAAATAAATATATTGTTTAATAAATAAAAGGAGCATCTACTTAAATATTAGTATCCACTAAAAATAATGTTGAAAGTGGTAAAAATTAGTAAGTCTATAAAGGGTGAATTTTTATATTGCCTAAATTGTAAAGCCGGGTATAAATGAAAGTTATCAATTAGTTTCCTATCAAATTAAAAAATGCGTTTTTTAGGTCTGGTTCTAGTTGGTTCACTGTGTCGTTCTGGATACTTTCCTCACACTAGAATCCACCTTGCATGATTTAAATCTACTATTTTACTGTGCATTGAATATTGCTGCCACATCTGGTTTTGTGTTCCTGATATGTGTCTCGAGATTCTTGCAAAATCCAAAGAAGGGTCTGTAATGTTACTGGAGTGGGCCTGGCATTTCGATTTCATATTTCAGTTACTTTCCCACGCCTTGATCGTGTTTCCTTGTTTTGTTTTTGTTGTTTTTTTGTTTTTTTTTCGATAAATTTTTTCATGGCAGTTGTTTCTAATAAGCCCTTTTCTTTTGCTAATCTCGACCGTACGAATTTAAACGTAGTACTTGATTGGTAACTAGGTCTCATCGTTTTACTGTTGAAATAGCAAGTCATAACCGTTGGTTCTATTCTAATATTTTCTTTTCTCGCTTCTGGAATACCTTTTCGATTTCTTGATACGCTGCCATCTACGATTTTCAAAAAGAATTAATTTACTGCCAATCGCCATCTTCCGTCTTCGTAAATCCTGTTCTTTTATTATCTTTTCTCCTCACTAAAGTCTTATAGGTTTTCACTCTCGGTAACCCGTTGAGTCTTAGCGGCATTATACCCTGGCTTGCGGTGAAGAGATTAAAATATTCCTTCTGAAATTTTTCGTTCTAATTTTGTATAACTCTAGACCAGTGGTTACCAAACGGTGAGGCGCGCCTCATAGGTGCGGTGGAACGGGATAGCAGGTGAGGCGGAATGATTGAAAGGCAACCAAAGATTTAGAAACAGTTACAAAAAATCCATATGCCCAAAATTAAATATGATTTCAAAATTTAAATTATTATTGTGGATTACTTGTAATTGCATGCATGCGTCTCAGTATAAATATTTATGAATAATTATTGACCGATTTTATCACTGTGATATTTTTGCCTTATATGAATTTTAATAATATAGTAAAAGGTTCACAAATTGGAGGAGAGAGTTATCACTGATAATGATCTGCCTTCTAATTAACAGTTATCTCCTTTTAACTCTCTCTCTGTTTTTTTTTCTTTATTTTTACATGTACATTTTGTCATAATATTTGGTGGGGAGCGAGTGAATTTTAATTCCAAAAATGCGGCCCAGAGAAAAATGTCTGGAAACCACTGCTGTAGACTATGTGTGTATCCTGTAAACCATACGGATCGCTGAGGTAACACCTTTTCGGCAACCGTAACATTATTGCTGCGTCTAGGGCAACACAAACTGACCCACCCTTTTCAGGTTGTTTTTTGAATTCAGTGTATTTCCTAGTTGCCACAATCAAGCCAGTTAACCTGGAAGAAGTTGGATCCGTGACATTAGCGCGAATTGAACGAAACAGAATGGAGTGAGAATGGGACTCGGTAGGTTCAATTCACTTTCATCGGCAATATCCATTACTCTACTCGGGCCACCGAGTTTAGACTAACGAAGGAGAAATAAAGACAGTAAACTTGCGTTTCTCTTTATTTCCTAACGAACATGGCCTTTAAACTTGAAAATCTACATGAGAAATGTTTTTATTTTCCGAGGCATAAACAGCATTCACTTGTACTATTCAACAATCTCAGCCGGTTTTTACCTGAGCTTAACCTCATCTAGCCGGAAACCACAAGCATCAGCCAAATTCTGAGGATCAAATTCTACACTAAAGAATTGGTTGGCGAAATAATATTTTTAATGGCATTCTGTGGCTAGCACTATTTGTGTTAACCCTGTAGATTCCCCTGTGGTATATGTGGCCACGGTTGCACCACATTAGGGGTTACTATTGAGCTTCCGGGAGCTAATACGTTTCAAATAGATGGGCGGATACGGTTATTTTTTTAGAAAATTATCCACACTGCACATCCTTATTCCAACTACCCTCTTTTATATTAAGTATTCAGGAAATTTGCTCATGCATCACAATTTAGACCGCTAGTATTCTTGCAGAAAGCTTTTCATTGCTGAAAATTATAGACAAAATTCAACACTATTTATTCACTTATTATTATTATTATTATAATTAATATTATTTTTATTTTCATTCATTTCTGCTGTATGCACTTTTCCTTCCGGGTCTCAACCAGAGACTTAAGGTCAGAAATGGCTTCATTATAATTTCCATTGATTATTTTGTAAAAAAAAAAAAAAACCCTAAAAGTTCTTCGTAATGCTTTTTTTTCTTCTTTTAAGCATTTCACCCCAAGCAAGGCGGGGGTGCTCCTAACATGAAAGGGGTTACAGAGGGTATAGAACAAACGAGGCATGTTTGGGGGAGAGGAAATAGAGAAGGACGGGGAACAAGATTAAGGTATCAGAAGATGTCGATTGACATTACACTTGAATATTTGAAGATTAGAGTTATCAGGGTAGCAAGTATGAGGAGTAGAATTCCATAGACGGGAAGTGCGAGAAAATAAGCTGTTTGAGTAGAAGGGACGTTTAAATTTAACCGTATCGACAGTTATATAGTGGGACCGAGATGGCAACCGAGTAGCTCGCCTAAATTCATACAGTCTGGAAACCAGAGAAAGCCACTCGACGGAACGATTGCCGCGAAAATACTTATATAGTATAGACAGAAGGAAGACATTTCTGTGAGAAAGCGACTGTAGACTAGATGCCAGATCAGAACCTATGACATTGCATATCCGACACTTACAGCGGTGGGGTACCATACCATATATAACAGCAATATTCCATGCAAAGACGAATGTGTGAGCTGTATTTGTGAGTACAATATTTTTTTTATTTCTTCACGGAATGGGTTACCAGGAATCTCTCAATGAATCTATCGGAATCAATTCCAGTCAGTCCGATGCCTCCACATGCAATCTGAATTTTATTATTATTATTATTATTATTATTATTATTATTATTATTATTATTATTTGCACATTTTCTGAAAGGAGCACATATGAGTCTAACCACAACGTCTATTTGAAACTCAAGAGAAGATTTGTACGAGTTGTAGCTGCCCACCGTACACCCAACTGGTTTTAAATTCAGAGTTGCCATCCTTTACTGATTACTAACCAAAACTGTCTGACCTCCTCATAACCCCTAACAGGAGGTGGAACGTATAGATAATGGCAGGAAAGCGAACGCAAAACAACGTTATATGCCTAAAATATTCTAAGACTAAAGGTAAGTTTTAGAATGTTTTTTTTTTTTTTAATATTATGAATGGTAATTATTTATATTTTTATCATTCACGTGTAATGTAAGGAGACGTGGGGAGATAAAGATGACAGCCACTCGCTTGGGGAACCGCCTCTTTGACGGAAAGACCGTAGGACTTGAGTTTGATATTCCGGTCCAGTACTTTTTCCGCTTTCCTGTCTCGTCTTTATTCGTCTTCCGGCCTACTAGGCCCATGAAGCTTCATCAGACATTATATATCTATCTATCATATATATATATATATATATATATATATATATATATATATATATATATATATGTATATATGTATGTATGTATGTATGTATATATATAATTTCATAAAATATCAAATGTACTTATGTTTAAATAAACAAATTAGGCAAATAAAATATCAAAAAATAATTCATAAGGTAATATTAACGGTTACATTCTATGTAAAAGTTTGGTATTCATCGAGCAGCCATTTTTTCCATCGGTTGAAATTTATAAAATCTTTTTATTAAAACACTTTTTCAGGAAAATACGTTTCTCAAGCCCACTAACTGGTCTTACTTTCCAGTGTTGCTGGGGGCTTCTATTTGTTGGAACTTCAGCATCCTGGGTCTGTCATTATTTTCTCTTCGAGTTACATGTCATCTATTTTATTTGTTGCTGCTCCTAAAGTGATCCGGTTTCTGTTGTATAGTACAGTGATTTGTTTGCGATTTCCTAGCGCCAGTCCACAAGGTTAGAAAAAGGATGGTCCTTTCTTTTTGAGGCAGCCATGTACCCTTAAGACATATGGATTCTTTTCTTTCTTATCTGCGAATTGCTATAACTTGTTGGTAAATAGAATGAAGTGGGTTACTGTTGCCTTCATCACTGTTTTGAATTTAGGGATAGATTTCTCCTAGATAGGCTGGCAACCACGGCTACATAAACACGTCTAAAATGCTAGTAAGACTGTGACAGTCGAGAGAGGAAATGTATTATTAAAATGAACGCAACGGGATTTGAGCTCCGCTTGCCGATTCCACTTGTCTTTATGATAGGGTGTTTTTCTACCCGCACATATATATCAAACTTAGATATAAAATGTATCGATTCAAGTATATATATATATATATATATATATATATATATATATATATATATATATATATATATATATATACTTTATTTATATATATATATATGTACTTTATATATATATATATATATATATATATATAAAATTAAAGATCAAATGTAGATCAAATATGGATCGGAATCCGACAGGATGATAAAATAATATAACATATAGGAAACGTATATCAATCTAACATGTTTCACTTTTATTAAAGCTTCGTCAGAGATTGAGAGAAAACAACAACATAACATAAAAATACTGGTATTTCCAATTATGTTTGGGTTAGTTCGCATTGGTTAGATACGTTTCACGTGTATTAAAACCGCGGATAACTATGTATATCTAGATTTGGGAAGATTATTGTATGTCTAAGGGGGTAACGAATGACAATGTTTATTTGTTAGTGTGTGCGTTGTCTGCCTATTGGGATTTTTTATCTTTCCCTTCAGGCGGCCAACACTCGCTGCGGGGAGTCACAGTGTTCTACTTTTATTGCTCGCCTCTTTGGGAATGTATTCTTTGTATTAAGTTAGATTATTTAATTCAAAGATGGCGATGTTATGTAATGTTTTAGGTGTGGGTTTATAGTTGGTAATAAAGTTATTATTAAATTTCTTTGTTCTTTTTAATATTAGGTTGGTATTAGTTATATCCAGTATCGTTTCGATACAAAACGAGAGAGTTAGATTGATTGTCCAAACACAAGTCTCTTCTTGTGTTCGGGCTTTTAGATCACGTGATGTTTCCCCCCACATAAAAGGTTTGGGATTGTAAACAATTTATTTGATAGATCCCGGCATTTGAATGGGCGTTGGGCTTATTTTTCTTCTTGATTATTTCTCCGGTTGTCTTGGAAGTTGTGGCAACGATCCTCGAAAGAAACTCGTAAACAAATTAGTCATCCCCGATACTAGGATCATTTAGATTTGAAATGATCCCAACTTTCTTAACTGTTTAAATATCGCATATTTATTTCAATTTTAATTTAGTAAGAAACGGGCCTTAGATTGAAATATTCCGGTCATATATTTAATCGCGAATATTCATAGATAATGGATCTTTTTTTTTTTTTTTGCCAAAGACCATTCTTCTTCGAACCTCGTAGACTGGCGCTACACAATAAAAAATGAATACCGCTACAATTTAACAGAAGCCACATCACTTGAGGACATTCAACATGAGCAACAAATAAAATTGATAGCACATGTAGGTCAAAGAGAAAAAAAATGGCATAATCAAGATAATGTTCCATACAACTTCCAATAAAAGGTTACAATCAATTGCTAAATCTGCAGGTAAGACAATTTGCTTCACTTGTCGTCTGAGACAATTTTTCTCGCCAGAATCAATCTTACATATTTGTAAGTCTACCATTCGTTCTTGCTTTGAATATTGCTGCCACATCTGATCTTATCCTCTTGTGTATATTTAGCGATTCTTGATAAAATCCAAAGAAGAATTTGCAATATTATCGGTCCTGACATGGCATCTCGACTTCAGCCCTCTTACCCACCGCTGTAAAATAGCTTCCCTGTGTATTTTAAGAAAAATACTTTCATGGTAATTGTTTTGATGAACTTTCCACAATGGTGACTAGAATTTTTTAATTTAAGCGCAGGTCAAGATTGACGGAAAGTTCTCATCAATTTACAGTTGAATTGGGTTGGTGTAACCGTAAGTTCTATGCTATCAGTTTCTTCCATCGCACTTCTTGCTTGTCCAACTCTCTTGCTTCCCAGTCAATTTTGATTTTCCAAGTTCTCAAATACAATGCCAATCATTATCTTCCTTCCTATTTTTTGCGGTGTCCTTTCTCTAATGAGTCTATGCTGCACGCTATAACCCTGACACTTCCGCCTACTATAAGATTAGTAAGAGAGGAGGTCTTGGCAGAAGAGTCGAATAGATTGAACGCTGGTCATCCGACACACACTCAGTAGTCGTGTAATACTCTTCTGTTGTACTTCTTTTGTTATTTCTGTAACCATTTACTTGGTCACAACACTATTATTCTTTTATTGTCATCTCTCATTAATACTATTTTTTCATATTCTGTAACACTCATTAACGTCCTGAATCCTAGTCGCTTTATTGCCTTGCTTTGGGTGAAATGATAAAAAAAGGTACTGGAGAGAGCCATAACAGCTACTGGACATGAGAAGGCTATTTCCGTCAGAAATTGTATTTTTTTTTTTAATTTTATCCAACAGCTGCACTGGTTGCTGAGTCAACAAATGTCGAATGTTTCTTTATAAGAAAATATTACCATTAACTTTCGTCTGGGTATGAATATTTTTCAGGTCAAAATTGTTATTACGTATCTTCTGTGGCATACAGGTGTACTGAAGGTATTGTTTAATTTTAAGTTTTTTTTTTATGTTCATGCATATTATTTGGCAATGTTTACATGTATTTTTATGGCAAATTCAATCTGATATACCAACGAAATTCTAATAACCAATTAAATCCTATTAGAGTAGTCTAAAATAAAGTTGTTTTGTTTTTACGGAGCATATGTATACAGATGAATTAAAATAAAGGCATTATTTATTTCCCTCACCTAATATTTAATGAAAAGAATAGGAAGACTTTTGAATTGTCATGTTTTCTTATTTATGCATTGCCATAGTACTCAAAAAGCAGTTCTCGGGACATTAATGATCTTAATAATTGACAATCGAAAAAGTCGAGGTTCAGTGAGCATGGCGAATACGTAAAAGTAAAAACATCCCCATCCTATTTTGTCCTTGGGATGGTTTATTCCATAAAGCTTTGTATTGTCATGATGACATACATTCTGTTCAACATGGCTGCACTTTTCTGCTGCAATACATCATTTACGCTTCATCTGTTCCCGCTAAATGTTATTTTTCTACCATAATCCAGTAACACATAGTGGATGATACCTGTCATACTTACGGCCATATCACGTTGATACTGACGGTTCCCGTACGATCACCGAAATTAAGCAACGTTGAGTCAGGTGAATAGCAGGTGTTTGCAAGCTTGGATGTGCGGGTGGTGTCAGTCATTTATGTGCCATGCGTGAGACACGCTTAGGCGATCATGTATCTTTCGATGTATAACTGACAGATTATTTTCCTGCCATTTCTTTCTGCAGTAGACCAGTTGGAGGAGAAGGTGAGGATTCATACTTTTCCCAAGGGTATTAGTACGCAAGTTAATGTAATGGATTCGACTGGAATTCGAACTCGGCCTCTCCGATTCCTCAATCCGAGCCGCTATCCATTACTCCACCGTCACATACCTTTGGGAAAAGAAGAAATGCTCCTCTTACCCCCTTTTATAGATTAATTAGTAAAACGTTTATCACTAAATCATTATTAAGTCAACATAAATATAAACATATTTTGTGGCTTTAAATGACCTGAAAAGGGTTGATAAGCCGTAAAAAATCAGCCAATCCAATAATGACTGCCATATTTCATGATAATGGTAATAGCCAGTTTAGCCTTTTCCAACATTAATTCGCTGAACGGTTAGCGTTATCGTAGTTTGAAATTTATAAATTCTTTCGTTTAAAACTGTCTTACATGGCAATAAGCTTCTCAAGTCGACAGTTATCGCTCTTTCTAATATTAATGAGTGTTTCCTTCCTAACATTTCACTTAATGAAGTGTGGAAAGCGAACGTATTGGTTATATCATTACTTTCACGCCCATCTACATCTGCTATCCATTTTAGTTCTTGTCGCTTTTGGAAGACTTCAAGGGAAGCGGTTAATGTTATTTGATAAAGATCTTCGTGAGTCTGTAGCGCCAGTCTCTAAGATTTGATGACGAATGCTTTATTGAAACACCTGCAAAAATAATCCGTGCAAAACATTTTTATATAGCTGATAGTTTAGACATTTCTGAACGAGAGGAACACCATGCACGCCATCGATCTGAGAGTCTATACAAAACTCTATATAAATAGAATAAGCAGCGAAATAGAGGAGACAGAAATATTCAATGCAACAGTAAACTTTCAAACTAATAATAATATTTATTTTCAGTTGCTTTCAACTTAGGCAACACTAACAAAGTAATAGAAAAATGTCCTCTAAATTATGTCCCTTGTACACGAAACACGCATATGTAAATTTTTTTTTTTTCTGTTGCACTAATAGGATTAACGTTGCTGATAATGATTGAAGTCGCTCGAAAGTACTCGTGAAGAAAAATTATTAACTTCAGAATGTTTTTCCATACATTTGATCCGGATGTGCGTTAACTTATACAGAATTTGGAGAAAAGTGATAAAAAATTAAGCCAAAAGACCTTGTTGATCGATTTTAATAAAATTATATGAATGAATTATTCCTACCTAAGAAGAAAAAGTATATATATATATATATATATATATATATATATATATATATATATATATATTAGAAAATATTTTAACTTTTTTCTCTCATATATATATATATATAACCCCCCCCCTCTCTCTCTCTCTCTCTCTCTCTCTATATATATATATATATATATATATATATATATATATATATATATATATATACATATATACATTTATATATAAATACAGATAGATAGATATGAGAGAAAAAGTTAAAATATTTTCTAATATATCTATATATCTTTCTTTTTTTTAATTTTCAATCTATCTATTTATCTTTATCTCTCTCTCTCTATATATATATATATATATATGAGAGAAAAAAGTTAAAATATTTTCTAATATATATGTATATATATATATATATATATATATAGAGAGAGAGAGAGAGAGAGAGAGAGTGATAGATAAATAGATAGATTTAAAAGAAAAAAATATATATCACATATATATAGATAGAATGAAAGAAAGACATATAGATATATTAGAAAATATTTTAACTTTTTCTCTCATATCTATCTGTATATATATATACATGTGTATATATATATATATAGAGAGAGAGAGAGAGAGAAAGAGAGGGTTAGTTAGATAGATAGATAGATAGATAGATAGATAGATAGATAGATGTAAAAGAATTAGATAAAATTAGATAAGTATATAGATAATTATGGGTTTGATATAAGAAAAAATTGCAAGATTGCATGAAAGTCCGAATTGTGCTATCGACGTTGAATATTATGTCTATTCACTAATATATATAAAGCTATAAATTAAACAGCAGAAATAGCTCCCACATATATTTCCCAGAAATAACTCCCACCTAATGGCGAGACATTATTGGAAATGATGACTAGATCTAGCTAATGTATTTCCATTACATGAGAGGTATTTTTGGAGGCACGGTGGAGTAATGTATAGCGGCTCGGATTGATTCCAGTCAATTCCATTCACTTACGTGCTAATGCCCTTGGGAAAGTTATGAATCCTTTTCTCCTCGCCCCCCAGTTATGTCTAAATAACAGAACAAACCAGATTCTATAGCCTTGAACGGCAAGTTGTCTACCGCAACCTATTGCGTGAAAAAATCTGCCTAATGTATCGAAAGATACATGATCGCCTAAGCATGTATCATTCACGGCACTTAACTGACTGATTTCTGGGAGGCATATGCGGGCGGTATTTCTGACGGATATATATATATATATATATATATATATATATATATATATATATATATATATATATGCAGGCTGCAATGGGTAAATTGCCGCCATATTTTAATCTTTTTTTTTCACGCATGCGCATGTGCTTTGTATGTTTGTGATTTTTCGACTACACAGTATAGCTGGGTCAGTTGGGCACAGTCTCCCTTTCAGAGTGTTTTGATGGCATTCTCGGGACAGTTCAAAGGATTCAGAAAGAGTTGGATGAGTCTAATGGTAATTACGAAGGTACGACACTTCGGAAAACCCACTCTGATCGTTCTGATAAGAAAAAAAAATCATAATTTATTGGTGAGGGCTTCACTCTCAAAACGGAGACCTACATCAATTTCCTTGAGGAGGTAGTGATTACCTAGATCAAGAGAGTGCCAGGCTATATATATATATATATATATATATATATATATATATATATATATATATATATATATTGAACAATAAAAATATTATAAAATTAAAATCTTCAAACACAGAGTTGTATATTAATATTCTTTCGTTTTTATTATTATTTCATTTAGATTCATCGACTAGTTTCGGCCAACATGGCCATCAAAAAAATCTAAAAAGATTGTAATGTTCCAATGTGAAGACGAACAGGGGAATTCAGGAATATACCGCTTTTAAGGCAATCATTTTCGTAATTACTGTGCTATGTATCAAGATATATAATTTTAATAATAATAAATAAAATAAATTAAGGGTGGTAAGCGATCATGGCTCTCTACAGATTCCCTTTTTTATTTTATTGAGAAAAATACTGGAGTGGTTTCTGTTGATATCATGCCGGCATTAAATTAAAATATATATTTTTGCTAGCGTAACTGCCACCAGGACACGAGAACCCAGCCCCACTTCCTATTTACCTTCTAAGAATTCGTATTTATGGTCCCGGAAAAGGCATTAGTGCAAAAGCGGAAAGCAACAGACTAGGTCGGAAATTGAACTTGAATCGGCGATTCTACTTTCGACACTGAAAGCTGCTACGTTGCCCGCACGTATGTTACGCATATCTTTGTATACAGTTTTGGAGCAGAAAATTTTTTAAAAAGCACATTTCTATTCTTATTCTTCTACGTGTGGCGCTTAATCTTGTTTTGCTTAAATTTTAATCTCAGTATTTTGTAGAATGTTAATCCGAATCTGGCCACATATAGAAATGAATCTTTCCCCTCCAGGGATGCAATCCAATCCGCTCAGGTTTGAGAGAGAGGAGATCAAAAATCAAGATTATATCTCGAGGATCAGTTGAAATTGTCAAACTGAAATGAGAGTCACTGGAAGGTACAATAGGACAAAAGAAAACGACGAAATACCAAGATGAAACGGAATGGCAGAAACGGCAGCTGTAGAGAGAATTCAGAAACAGGATAAGGGAAAAGAATGTGAACAATTCTTGTTCTCACGAAGAAGCGTTTAAAAAAATTTTGATATTTGGTCTCTTGTTGAGAATCAGGAAGGAGATCGGGCCGAAAACGTATCAGTACCCGCCTGTAAAAAAGACAAAAAGAAAAATGCTGAATTAAAATTAGTATATGCTGTGATATCGTGCATGAGGTCAGACTCGAATCAGCGTGGGGTCTGCCCTTAATTGAGAATTATGCGAATTTGCCATTCTGGCCATTGATGAGTTAGGAATTCGCATACTGAATTCGCATATACATAGATATTTTATTTATTTGGAACTTATATGGAGTATCAAGTAAATAACACAATGAACAACCGATATACCATATCAGTTAAAAACTATTGTCACCTTATGTTGGTTTTGTTTTGTTTTGTTTTACGGCATATCAGCCACAATGGGTTATTTAATGCCGACAAAATTTCCCTTTTTTTTTTTTTTTTTAAATGTATAGGTGGTAATTTTTTCAGAAATCTGTAACTGGTAATTTTTTTTCTAAAAATATATATAGTTTGGTTTCTTTTGTTTTGCGGCATATTAACATCAATGGGTTATTTAATGCTGACAAGATTTTTTATTGCTGGTAATATTTTCTTTTTTCAAATATTTATTGCTGATACTAAGTTTTTTAAAAAGTATTTCTGGTGCTAAAATCTATTTTTACACTTTCATAGTGTTTTTAGTCAGGTTGTGGGGGTCAACTATTTGCCCATAGGTAGGATCCTAACAGGTGCTACCACCCCGGCTCGGACGTAGGAACACCAGCAATTAAGAGGTGGTTCCACGCTCCTCAAAATCTCCTGATCAGAGGCCTTGCTGTTGGACATAGTTTATCGTCTTACTCAGGACGCTCACCTAATGTTGGCTAGCGGCTTTTCGGTCGAAACGTTGTGTCTATAACAACAATTGTAATAAACAAGATGAGATTAAAATATATTCTCAGTTAATCATCTCAAAATTAAATACAAAAATTATAAGAAAGTGACAGAAAACCGCCATGACAAAACCGTCTAATACTGACTATAAAAGCTACAAAAATACACCATTGATTTCATTCTGTGACGTAGTGAATATGACACTTGGTGAAACATATGTTACTGTCCTCCCTTAGACATGAGTTCACTCCCTGAAAGCATAACTAGTATCACGTGGACAAATTAGCGCAATAATCAACAGACACCCGATGATGGTAGGGTGGGGCACTTAACCGAAACGTGTATATAATATCACTTATAATAATCAAGGCGGAAAAATTAGTTGGAAATAATTGAAAATTATTAATCACAAAATGAAATGCAAAAAATTATGAGGAATTTCCTCCACCTTTCTAAAGAATTCTAGGCTTGCGGCCACATCACGTTGAAACACTGGTTCTCTTACTATCACCGAAGTTTAGCAACATCGTGCTTGGTCAGTATTTAGATGGGTGACCGCTTCGGAATATCAGGTTCCGTTACCTTGAATGTGCAGTTGGTGTAATGGATAATGTCTCGGAATTGTTAATCGGAGAGCTGAGTTCCATTCCCCTTTGCGTTCGTTATATTATCTTGTAAGATGTATGAATCTACCTCTTCTTCCCCCCAGCTATGGGCTAATTAGTAAAGTTTATATCACTACATCATTATTATCTCAAAAAATAAATTCTTACAATATACAAAAATATTTTCTCTCTTTAAATATCCTGCAAATGATTGATAAACCGTAAAAAAAAATCAAAGAATGCTATTTACTATTTTTGTCTGCCGCACCGATTTTTATGTAATTTATCCTAAAACCATTTTCCATTTGATCGTTGAGTGCTATGTTGAATAATTCTAATTTCTCGAATTGCTCAGATTAATGGGGATTTTTTGACAGTAACTTGTGACAAGTTCTATTTCATGGTATCAACATCAAGTGATAGTCACTGAAGTAATTTTCTCGTTTTCTACTATATATTCCATGTAATGTACACTATTTACATTATTCGGACTATTGTCCTCATCTTTGTCGCCATATTTATTACAACGTTTCGGCCGTTGTACGCTCCAGCCTTCTTCAGGTGGTTGGATGTCAAACTGAACCCTTTTTTTCGCTCACTGGGTCATACTGTTCTAGTTCCACGTGCCATGTTTTTTTAATGGATGTCAATTATCAGTTATCTGTTAATTCCTCTCTCCACTGCCTTAACCGGGTATTGAACTCACACTCTTTGGCTCCTGTCACTGGATCTAACCAATGCCATTATCCTCTGTGCCATGTGTCCTTTAGGACATCTGTGTATGTATTTCTGGGTATGTCTTCAGCTAACATTTTTTACCGGTGCTCATATTGCAATTTTTGCTGTTATCATCCATGTTGTTACCAGAGCTGATATTGCAATTTTTGTTGTTATTATCGCTTTTCTCTGACACTACTTATTACTGGCTCCCACATTGTATTCATTTCTATGCTTGGTCGACTCATTTTTGTGGCCTAGCATATGTGCTGATTCCTTAAGTTTACGAATTTCCCATTGGTTTTCTTTGTCTATGATCTCAACCTGATCCCACAGAGGGAGGTGACCTCCCTTTTCTCTCCATATTTGGACAGTCACGCCTGAATTTTCCACTTCACCTCGTGTTACAGCTTTCTGGTGTTCCTGAAGCCTTACTTTAAGTGTTCAGTTCGACATTCCAACCACCTGAAGTAGGCCGGAGCGTACAACGGCCGAAACGTTGTACTAAATATGGCGACAAAAATGAGGACAATAGTCCGAATAATGTAAATAGTGTACATAATACCTCATCTCAGAAATATAGACAGCTCCAAGTAATGTGTTGTTCACCTTGACACCAGCCTCAACGCCACTGTACAAATTTAAGCATAGCAATAATATTTAATGCAAAAGGTATGTATTGACTTCCAGTGTTTGAGCCGAGCAATGCTGAATTCTTATTTTAAACGCGGTCTTGCAGATCATTTTATGCGTATGAAAATTGTGAATGGCACAATTAGATGTATACCTAAAACCATGGCCGCCCATCATATTATCAATGACCTAGGCAAATCATACTACGATTTGATCCGATTCTTGTCTCCGTCGGCATGAAGAAAAACCTGAGAAAACCCCGGCGTATGCTCAGAAGTGGACGGGAAGTGAAATAATGTCTCAGTGATAAAAGAAAACACAAATCAGCATTTTTTTCATGGAATCATCTGGCACCATCAGGGGTATGTAAGTTATGTGATGCTTGGCACATCTTTGTTGCTACTTCGGTCTACCCTCAGGTCAGACTAATAAACTAGATCTTCCCTTTGGCCAGCGAAACATCTGACTCACCCTCTACCCATCTTAGACTGTAACTCTACATAGGGACTGCAACTGCCACTCTCTCGTTACCCACTACTAGACGTCTTGTAACTGACTATTCTTTTATGCGCCCGGAGTATATAAACTTGTGACCGGAACTCACTAACTTCCGGACGAGTGGCACTTGATACCGAACGTTCTCAATCATTTATATATTTTTTTTCACATTTTCTCCCTACTTGTAGGTAGCTGGTTCGAATGGCTCAAATATATACACAATGTTGTTCATAAAACACGAGACTCCTTCAGCTTCCGATAAAATTATTTAGAGCCCAATTGTCTTCGTACATGCTCTAATCACGGTTGTGCACTATTGTTTTACATATTGACATAGTGGTGAACTTACTATCAGAGTTCAGATCCTGATACAAGTTAGGACTTTGAATGCTGATTTTCAGAGTGTAATCCTTTTCGAAAATGTATTGTGAAACAAACTGGACGCCGCTGGATGAATTAACACGAAGTCACAAATGATTTTGACTGAGAGTTTGAACGTACTGGGCAAATCTGTATTCAATAATAAAGTTATTCGAATTGAATTATACAGTGTTATATATATATATATATATATATATATATATATATATATATATATGTGTGTGTGTGTGTGTGTGTGTGTGTGTGTGTGTGTACATATATTGGGGAAAATGTATGACAAAGTGGAATTCTTGATATATAAGATATATATCGCTATCTCATATATATATATATATATATATATATATATATATATATATATATATATATATATATATACATGATTTATTCGAAAATTATAACATAAATATGTTATGAAATCACTACAAAAATAGTCATTCTGTTTTAACACCTCTGGTGTCTTATCAAGTGATGGTGTTAAGTGTTGAAACAAAATGGCTACTTTTGTAGTGATTTCATAAGATATTTATGTTATAATTTAGGAATAAATTGTATTTGCTCTATTCTGTATTGAGCACTCTTTTAAGAATAGCATTTTTGGGTTATTAGAATTTATTCCGTATACACCATTCCTATATATATATATATATATATATATATATATATATATATATATATATATATATATATATATATATATATATCATGTTTTCTTTCCGAGCTATGGTTAGAATCTCATCATGGTCTATTTGTCGGGGAATTGAACTCTCGATGAGGAGACGGGACTAATTAGATGCTATGCTGTTGCTAGCAAGAAGTGACAAGGTATCGTGGCCAAGGGTTTGAATGTACTGGCCTTGTTTAAACTGTTGATCAGATTATACGTTCTCCCGCAGAAATTCTAAGGCCTACTCCGCATCGATACTGTATAAACTAGATATAGTCTCTGTGTTGAACAAACACAAATGTTATTTACACTATTCATATTCCGATCCATTGTCTTCATCTTTGTCGTTGTCATCACAACGTTTCGGTCGTTGTGTCCTCTAGCCTTTCTTAGGTGTATATCTGTCCGCGCACCCTACAGGGAATTCAGAACTGAACACTTTATTTAATATCCGAGGGTAGACTGTTCTCGTTCCATTGCTCACGTCCCCAAATTCACAAACCAAATCTTTTACCCACTGTCCTACGGGGTTGTGAATTTGGTGACATGGTGGTTGTGAGTTCAATCCCTAGGCTTGGAAGTGTGTATTGAACAGTATTAAAAAAAAATAAGAACTAGATAACTAGATAACACTAGACAGTGAAATAGCAACAGTCTACTCTAGAAGATTAAATAAATAGTACAATTCAGAATTTCCTCAGATTGATATACACCCGCGGAAGGCCGGAGGGCAAAACTGTTGAGAAGTTTTGATAACAACACCAAAACATGAGGACAATTGTCCGAATATAAATAGTGTAAATAATGATATATCCTCGTCCCAGAAACTCAGACAAAAAAAACGCAAATGTGTCTGAGAACGCTTCCGCAACATGTATTGGCTATCCGCTCTGGCAATGGCTGTGGTTGAAAATGTGTAGCTTCTTCTTCTTCTTCTTCTTATTATTATTATTAATTTTTTTTCGTGTTTCTTATGGAAACTCGCTTTTTTGCTATGTTACAAAACGTTTTTACTCTTCATTTTTCTTTGTTTTCTTCTTCCACCATTCTCTCATAATCTTTCTTTATTATAAATCTTTTCCTCTTATTTATCATTACTTTCTTTTTGCATTTTACCCCTTTTCTTCGACCTTCTCATTAATTTCATTCGTTCTTCTTCTTCTTCTTCTTCTTCTTCTTCTTCTTCTTCTTCTTCTTCTTCTTCTTCTTCTTCTATTCTACTATTTTACGAGGCGACTTTTATCTTCCATTTTTCTCTTAAACTTCTTCATTATTTTCTTTATTGTTCATCCTCTTTCTCCTCTGTTTCTTTCATAATCTTTTTCTATTCAAAAGGCTCTACACTCTTTCCCATGAGAATCATTTCCTCTTTCATCGTCTTCGTTTTCTTTATGATATGTTCATATATTCTTATTTTTATTGTCTTCCTCCTCCTCCTCCGCCTCCTCCTCCTCTTCCTCCTCCTCCTCTTCCTCCTCCTCCGCCTCTTCCTCCTCCTCCTCCTCTTCCGCCTCCTCCTCTTCCTCCTCCTCCTCTTCCTCCTCCTCCTCCTCTTCCACATCCTCCGCCTCCTCCTCCTCCTCCTCCTCCTCCTCCTCCTCCTTCTACCTCTTCTTCTACTTCTTTCACCATTTTTCTTTTAATACTGTTCCCTTTTTTCCTTTTTTTTTTCTTTTTGCGTCTCTTCCTTTTCTCTTCGTCCCTCTCATTCATTTAACTCATCTTCTTCTTCTTGAATATTAGTTTATTCAATATGACGGCGAAAAAGATCGTACTTTAACACCTTTTCTTTGGCTGTAAGTAATCTGCACGCTAACGGCTTGCTAAAAATGATAGGTTTTCGGGAAATGAATTGAGACCAACTCCAAAATAGTCGTCCATTGATCTTTCTAAAAATTAAATTTATACAATGCACCTTTTGAGTCTGACAGTCGCGGACAAAGGAAATGATATTTTGTGTTGAAAAATCTTATGGGGGAAAATAGTGGGAAATACTACAATAATTTTCAGCTAAAGCAGTTTTTCTATCCATGTTGAGGTTTTTTGTTTATAAATCCGCTGTAATTAATAATATTTCCGTAATCATTGTATCTCAGCTAAATACGAGATATTAGGTTTGAGCCAAACATTCAGCCGAAACGAAAAGGAAAACTGATTTTCATTTAACTATGCAATTCAATAATAAAAGATTGGTTTATTTGTTTTTAAATGTCTTGAACCTCTGAAAAAAAAAAAAACGCCACAAGCTGATCTCAGCCGGATTTCTACCATTTTTAACAAATCGTTCCTGATAGCTGCTTCCTCATATTTCCTTTCTGATTTGCCCTATTTTCCTGCTTCTCTGATTAACACCCCGCGATGAAATTTATTCATAACTGACGATCTACATTTACATTTCTATTTACCAATTATTAGGTTGGTGCAAAAATAATGTCGTTTTCTCACATGAAGTTGAACGTCAAAAAACGACATTATTTTTGCACCAACCTAATATCACTGGGAGCCACAAGCTTTCGACCTTGAGCCACATCTAAGCTAGGCTTAGAAAATCGCCATTACTGTTGTGATTAAGTACTTTGATGTGGCATAATGGTTAGCAAGCTAGATCAATTACAAATGAATAGTGAATTCGATCCTTACTGGGTGCCCCCCACTACTATACATTCTGTTAGAAAACTGCCATTAATTTTGGAAAAACGGATGGTGCAATGGATATCGGCTCAGAAGGTGAATTAGGCTTGCCGAGTTCGATTCTGTTTCATTCACGTCACACTAATTTCATTGAAAAAGGCATGAATTCATCTTTGTCTGGTTATAGGTTAAATGCCAGAGCAGACATGGATCTTTTGCCTTGAGACGGCAACCGGTCAAGAGAAGCAAAACCAGCCTGAAGAGGGTTGAGATCCGTCCGGCCATTTCGACACAAAATAGCTGCAGTAAATGTAGCGTCTCTATGATCCGAAGTGCTTACGGGACAAACACAGACACTGTTGGAATTAAATGTTGATTATTAAGACCTCATTTACACACATTTAACTCTTCGGCGGGGAGAGACGTGTGTGCACTGATTTTGAACACGTTCATTTTTACAGGGGATTTTTTGTAAAAGTTCGATGTATGTTTTATTGGCCGAGTTTACACATTTCTAAATTCTTGCCAGTTCAAGTGCCGTGGCCCTTCAGAAGTTGCGCAGTCAGGGTTTTCCATAACTTCTTCGGCTTTGTAACAAATAAATGTTTCCGCATTATCCCTGCCACTCCCTTTTCGGCAACATACGAATGTTGACCAAATCGGCGAAATACGAGATGAAATATTCAGTTAAAAATACCGTAAAAATATTTTTTAAATATTTAAATAATCACTAAAATAAGTATATGCTTATCTTCGTGGCTGGATATGCGGTTTGTGTAAAGATTATCAGCACGGAAATTATAATCAGCAAGCTGAGTTCAAATTTCGGCCTAAACAGTTGCACAATAGGTCCCCCCCCCAAAACGACAGGCTGAATACACACAAAGTCAAGTGGGCCCTAAATGATGTTATCGGGGTCAGAAGTGTCGGGTTTTATTTAATGGCAGTGTTTGAAGTATAGTGTTTAAAACGGCAACCCACTTGAGAAAAGGGGGAAAGAAGATAATAAATAAATGAAAAAGGGGCTTAAGCGGTAATTCGTCGGAAACGAAATGTTTCTGCAGCCAATCCTATATAAGTAGCATCCGGTTTTGTTTTGTTTCTTTTATTATAGTGGCATCCATCCTGTAAAAGGCTCGGGGGTCACTCGAAGTAGAGGGTTACAGCTTATGCGGATATGTGTGAAAAATAAAGGTTAACCATAGACTTGAACAGGTTAAGATTGTAGTGATCGGGGAAGCAAACTCTTGAGAGTCGGTTCCACAGTGCAGTGGCTTGTGGGAAGAAGCTGTTCGAGTGGAATTTACTTCTCGCCGATGGAATATGGATGGAATGTGAGTGATTTGCTGCAGTGTGAGCGGCATGGCGGTTCTTAGCTGTAAAGGTTAGACCTCGCGGAACCAATGAATGTAGATCGTCCGCGCACTTTCCATCGAAATAGCGATAGAGCAGTGAGAGACTGTTGTGGTGTCTTCCCTCTAAAGAGTCTTTGTTAGACTCTTCCGCCTACTCTAAGATTAGTAGGAGAGAGGGACTTGGAGGAACAGTCGGCCAGATTGTTCATCCGTAGAACTCTCTGCCTCGAGCAGAGATGAACCCGGACGAGTCTTTGCTGAAGGGCAAAGTTTCGTCCGGGGAGGTAGACATGCCCTGAACCCGTTTATACGGGTTCTAAGGGAATATTTTTGGCCGAGCCA
This sequence comes from Acanthosepion esculentum, assembly GCA_964036315.1. Lineage (NCBI taxonomy): Eukaryota > Metazoa > Mollusca > Cephalopoda > Sepiida > Sepiidae > Acanthosepion > Acanthosepion esculentum. Next base: position 100,293,551 of record OZ038477.1, read on the forward strand.
CGGTAACCTCGGCCTTGTGCTACACACATCCCCCGGGTTTTTATGGCACCTGCTCTGATGATCTTTTTACCCTGTTGCCCCGACTACGCGAATTTAAGCGTGCTACTAGATTGGCATCCGTTTAGGTCCCGCCCTTTTACAGTCAAAATAGTTTAATATAACCGCTACTTCTACACCAACCGTTTCTTTTCTCGTACTTCCCAACTGTGGAACTCCCTCCCGTTTACTTGCTTCTCTGAAAGCTACATTCTTCAAAAATTTAAATGCAACGTCAGTCGCTATCTTCTATCTTCTTGACTTCCGTTCGTCTTTTATCCTTTCGTCAATCCTCACTATATTCAGTCTTTTCTCACACTTTCATTTTCTGTAACCAGCTACATACTAGTGGCATTTCAGCCTTGCCTGGGGTGAAATGATTAAATAGAATGTAAGATAAATAATAATATATACACACATATACATACATATAACAACACATATACTAACAAAATTATCCCAATGACTATAAATGATATAAAGTCTATACAAGACCAGAAGTAATACTAAAACCAAAAACAAAAGTAGATAAGACACAAGAAGTGTTGAAAGAAAATGGCTATTTTTGTAGTGATTTTATAACATATTTATGTTATATTTTCGAATAAATTATATTTGCTCTACTCTGTTTTGCGCACTCTTAAGAATAGTATTTTTTGGTTATTGGTATTTATTCCCTATACACCAATCCTATACTTGGAGTTTATATATATATATATATTTCTTTTTTAAAATATGATTCCATTGCGACACAGAAATTTTTATATTTCAAAAGTGAAAATTGTAAATTTAATTATAAAATTTAAACTTAAAATCCACAGTTTCGTTCTATTGTCAAGCGATGCTAGGAATGACTTTCTAAGAAATTTACGTAAGATATTCTGTTCTTAGAAATTAAGTAAATTTGTTTATAATTACATTTACAATTTTAGTTTCACTTTTGAAACAGAAATTTCTGTGTCGCGATGGAATCATATTTTTAAAAAGAAATTAATTATAACATTATGCCGTAGAGCTTGTATCAAGCACTGTTTTTTTTTTTTAATGAAAATAATTTCTTAGAACACCGGAATATAAATCTTACTGTTCTTTCTTATTATTTTAACACACACACACACACACACACATATATATATATATATATATATATATATATATATATATATATATATATATATATATATACTAGCAGTATGACCCTTCTTTGACCGGGTATTTCATTACTGGGAATTTTTTCCGTTCAGTAGAAGTATTTTAAGTTTAGTCTTCCTACCCGAAAATCAATATTAGTAACAGCATTTGGGTGCAACTGATGCACTTCCCCAAATGGGGGTCAACAATTTGAATGGGGGGGATCTAAAAAGAGAACTGTATAATAATAAATAATATTACTGTAATAATTTAGACTATTTTTATTAAAGTTTTTATGAAAGATATATATGCAAGAATAGATAGTAAATACTAAAACTTTGCTGAGAGTTATAATGGACAGGAAGTAGTGGAGAGCCATGGTCGCCAACAATTTGGACTCAAAACCGTCACTGAAGAATTATCTATCAACAAAAAATTCATCGAAATCGGATGAAAACTGTAAATGCATAAACAACACCCGATCACACACAAAAACATACATACACACATTTTGAAAATTATATATATATATATATATATATATATATATATATATATATATATATATATATGCACCATTCCATTTTATTCTCCTCCAAAATTAACACCCCCACACACACATATATATGTATTTTGTATAGGTATTCCATAGAAAGCTTTTGATATCATGTAAGGCAGCTATACCACGAGCACTTTCATGTTGTCGGCGGCAAAACCGGCTTCCCCACCATGCATAGCAAGTAAGCAATGTGATTTCATATCGTGTAGGATGAAAAAATAAATCCTGTGTAATACCACCCTTAGTGTCTACGTAGCTATGTCTCTAGAAAAAAAAAACGACAAACTGATTAACCAGCTGTGATCATAACTGCACCAGACATCTTACTTTGGTCTGCTTTGGGATAATGTAATTGCAATGTAGAGGCTCGACGTCGTGCTTTGAAATCAACATCTGACCTGAAAAAACTAGACAAGCATCACTCATCTGACATTTTATGTACAGGACAGCATATATGTATGTGTGCATGTGCAGGGAGAAGCTGACTTATATATATATAATAATAATAATAATAATAATAATAATAATAATAATAATAATAATAATGGCTACTTGTTATCCGAGTACATACGTCGGTTACGTGTGTTGGGGTTAATCCCGACACCGGCTCACTTTTCTTCAAAACCCTAACGTCATACTGCAACTTTACTGAGAATACCTAAGTTACAGTTAGTAGAAAATAACGCATTAATATATATACATATACATATACATATACATATATATATATATATATATATATATATATATATATATATATATATATATATATGTATTTAAAGACATTTTATATATGTTAAACATTCATTTTATAAATACAAGTATACGTTAAACATATCAAAAATGTCTTGAAATAAATTGTCGGACTCTGTCCAATTCAAAAATGTATATATATATATATATATATATGTGTGTGTGTGTGTGTGTGTGTGTGTGTGTGTCTGTGTGGATATTAAAGTCGACACCCAGCGGTGACAGTAATCGTCAGGACAATAGCGTGTAAGCATGAAACATACATACATATATGCATATATATATATATATATATATATATATATATATATATATATATATATATATATATATATATATATATATATATATATATATACAAATATGTGATAAAAATATAATTTTAAGGTATGCTATATTTATATGTTAAAGTGGTCAGTATCAGAAATAGTGAGTATTTCAATAGAAAAGTGGACATTGAAGTCAATCAACACACCAGATCAAAAATTCATACAATGAATGTGAACGAAAATATTTTAAAATACATTGTTCGGTACATGAAACCTGATAAAAAAAATCAGTGTTTTCAAATCAAAATAACTTTTCTAAAACATTAATTTTCTGCTGTATTCTTTGTAGGTCATATTTAAGATGCTGGGCTTCCATTGGATTCATACTAAATCATGTAAATATATAAGTGAATTATTTCCGTCTAGTCGCTTGTCACGCTAAAATAAAAAATGAAAACGAATAAAATATTCCAGCCGACTCCAGCATCAAGCGTTTAATTATTTTGACTGGAATTGGAAAAATAAATCAATTTTTTTATGGGCAACGAGAGATGGCGTATCTGTCGCCTTCCATTAGTGTTTCTTTTCCTTTGACATTTTTCATAATCTCATTGTAAGTAATAATTCGTCTACAAAGTTTAGTAAAGAGAAAGTTAATACTGATAATAATAATTTCACATTCCTTTAATTCTTTCTGCACCAATGGTAATAGCAATTGTGAATTTGACCGTTTCCATAAGGGAAAGTTTTGAATTCTTTGGCCGAACAGTTACCATTACCTGCAGTTGAATATTATATATATTTTCTCTTAAAACAGTTTTGCTGGCATCATGACATCTCATGCCCTCTCTCTTTGAGCGAGTGAATCCTGAGGGTCTTGGTAAAGATTATCCTTCTTTGAACCTTGTGGACGTTCTTGCTAAACACACCCGTTGCAATTGTGGCTACAATATTAGAAATGTGATAATTTAATATCCAGAATTACAACTGCGTGTCTCTGTAGAATTGATTCGGGCAAATATTTGTACCTGAGTACTTTCGGACATGTTTCAATTTTCGTTTTGTTGAGACGCAGACAAATGATTCAATTGTTACCGAGAAGTAGAGATGTTTTCATTTTATATTGTTGGCAGAAAAAAAATATGAGTAGAACATTAACCTGAAGCATCGTATGAATATTTGTAAACATGCTGGTGAAAGTTTACACGTATTAAAAATAGTTTATGGTGTATCTGCCATAAAGAAAGCATTTGATTGGCATCGGAGCTTCAAATCATGTCGAGAAAATGTGTACGATGATGCCAAATTTCGTCAGTGAAAACAACGGAGAATACATGCTAATGTTTATATGGAAATGATGATAGATTTATGAGAATCTCTTCGAAATAAAAGAGCCGAAATCAGGGCTGACAATTAGATTCTTTACCATGACAATGCTGTTACGCACGAGTTCGTGGCAAAGATATCTATTATAAATATTGGGCCTCCATCTCATTCGCAGAGCAGAGTGGGCTTTCTAGCCTAGAGTGGCAGCTAATCTAAGACAAGTCAAATTCTGTATTCAAAACAATAGTGAAAGCAGCAGCAAACTGCAGTATTGTCTCGTGTACTTCGTACTGGAAAGTAACCACTGGATGCTCACTCTTACCTACATCCTGAAGTGAAATAGCATGAATAATATCTGCAAACTGTGCTTTGTCATGATTACTGATAGCGGAGTCACTAACCGTTTGGGTTTATAGTTCCCAGGTTCCTTGTCTGTCTACTAAACAAAGCAATAGAGCTCAGTATCTCATATTATTTACCGATATATATTAATGTCTTTTCCAGTTAGCGAGAAACGGACACAAACTATCTCAGACGAAATTTGAACAACTACTAGCCGATTCCGTTTGTATCTTCATAATTGTTTCTGCAACTGTAACACCAGTATTATCACCGGAGGCTTCTATCCTCATTTGGTGTAGTACTAGTGAGATCTGCTCTAGGCGCAGAAAAACGTACCTACCAAATTGAAACGGCATGTGTGAGCTGTTGTAAATTTCTCGGAAACACTCTTGGCGTGGGTATTAGTGTACGTCTGGGGTTTGAGTTGGGAAAAACAAGCGTCTTCTGGAATTCCGCCAACAAAAATGAAGGACTTGCATGTGTGACCGCCATGATAAAATACCAAGCAACAACAAGAAGCAATATATATATATGTTTATTATGCAGTGTTAAATTAGAGCATGCGCATACCAACCTAATGTAACACTGCATAATAAACAAATATTTATTGCTATATTTTTGTATTGAACCCTATTTTAAATTAATGCTTTGAACGCTGAAATCTTACTCTTCGTCCTTTTACATTTGTATATATATATATATATATATATATATATGAACAAATTATAATGTATTATCAAGAAAGGTATACAAGTGACAAAAGCAATTGTGTGTGTAAAGAAAAGAATGTGAAACATTTAAAGTTCAAAGGATGGGAAGTCAGTGAAAGAGTAATTGTCTATATTTTTGGGATGAGGAGTTTTCACTATGGATTTCGTTAATCGGACTGACTTCCTCATCTTGGTTGCCACATGGCCGAGGCGACTAGGACGTTGAAACAGTGATTGCAAGTTCTCCCGATGTTCTGAGTTCAATCCCGAGCAAAGGCAGTGGCAGCGACAAACAAGAGCGGTGACAACGATAATAGAAGCACAGCAGCAGCAACGATGGCGTCAAGCAGTAGTAGCAGCAGCGATGGCCTTAATGGAACGAGAACATGGTACCCCCGTAACAATAAAGGGTTGGGTTCGAAATTCCAGACCGACGGTTCCCGAGTTCGAGATGCACCTGAAGAAGGCCGGAGGATCAGACGGCCGAAACGTTGTGAGGAAAGCAACCAAGATGAGGAAGTCAGTCCGATTAACGAAATCCACAGTGAAAGAGTGTATGTAAGTATGGCTATGTATGCGTGTGCGTGCGTTGGTGTGTTCCTGCGTTTCCCAATGGTAAACTCGTTTACCACGAGAGATTTACATGTTGGCGCGTAAGCAGAAAAAATGAAAAGAGAGTGAGAAATAATATCTCAGTGTATTTATATTCCAGAGAACATCCCCTAGTAGCGGTTTTAGGAAAGTAGGTGGATTTAACTCCACCCTCTTAATAATGATATCTAGAAGTTTGTTATTTTTCTTATGGTTGTTACTGTATGCTATGGTTTAGGAAAAGCGGCACTTAAGGGAGATAACTTCGATCTTCTCAGGGAAGAGTAACTAGTAGGTCATTTGATAAAATAAAAATGGGTAATTATTCTAAATGTTTGGTTTGTAAATTTAATCATTTCTGATGTTTCTGACAGATGCTAAGTAACAGACTTGAAATTAGAACAAGTTAGATTTGAGAAACAGATTAGAAGTCTCTTGTGTTACTTTTCTAATCGAGTTTCGAGCAAAAGACTAAATGAGAATCAATTTCATTTTATTACTACTTAAAATCTTTGAATTCTTACCTGTCTCAACTTCGAATTTCAAATTAAATCATTCCGTGTTGTCAGTTTTCAAACTGAATAGTGTAAAACGTTAATCTCATTATAATGAATTACGAAAATAATAGATTGGTTGTATCGTTCACGAAATAAAGTACCGTATATACTCGTGTAACGCGCGATCTCGTGTGTCGTGCGACCCCAAATTCTCACTTATTAAAAATGAATTTATCATGTATCTCGTGTGTCATGTTAGTTTCTTTTTTTTGAGAAACCCAATTACAATAAGCTAAGCTCTTTTCCTATATACCTTTATCCATATCTTCTAGTTCAATAAGTTAAAGAAATATTAAAAGAGAATGATAAAAGTATCATTAGTAACGCTATACTGGGTGCGTAAACGCGTATAGCCATAAACAACCGCATGAGAAACAGCTAAACATCTTGTAAATGTAAACAATGGTAAAGATTGTATTCTATGTTTGTATTTTATAATACGATACTAATATGTGAATATTACATGCATTATTATTGGATAAAGTTAAGTAAACATCAGTTTTATCAAAATCATATTTAATTTAAATACAGCTGTATTTTTTACTACGGTAAATGGACATAACGATTGGTCAACGGCGTAGGCAGGGTTAGCAGTACATATGCTAATTTTATATCTCGTGTAAACTCGACCTTGTCCACAGACATCCCTCGTGGGTGAGGGTGGCTGTTAAATATTAACACCCTTAAAATTAGCCTCAAAATTAGATCTCCAAAAGTCGCTTGATACGCGTTCATATAGGGTACTTATGTTATGCCGTTTGTGCGCTCCGGCCTTTTTCAGGTGAAATACGTTGGAATGTCGAACCGTAACCTTTATTTAGTAGACTGGGGTAAGTTTTGTACTCGTTCCACATGCCATGCTTTTACTGGATATCCACATGCCACAGTGGATAAATGCGTTCGCTGAAGTAATCCAGTGACTTGACCCAAAGGGCTGTGAGTTCAAAAACCTGGCCACAGTAGAGTTAAGTTACTAAAGCGAAATAACTGAAACCGAGATATCAAGAAACGGCATGACACGTGGAACTTGAACAATCTATCCCAGTTGACTAAATAAAGGTTTCAGTTCGAAACTCCAACGTATATCACTTGATGCAGCCCGGAGTGCACAGCGGCCGAAACGCAGTGAATATTGCACCACAAACGAGGACAATAGTTCGAACAATGTAAATAGTGTAAATATATATAATAACTTATCCCAGAAATATAGACGGATGTTGTATTTTTCAAGCGTTAACACTTTCCATGTCAATATCCAATCCAAACACGAATATTGAATCCCATAAATAGAACACGACACTACTTAAATTGACTGGTTTGCTCGTAAACAATACATATATTTTGGGGATATTTTTTGAGAGATTAGGATTTATTCGATCTTCCTCTGCGCATGTCATTTTATCATTTTAGAAGAGAGGTTCCATTTCATAACAGTCTCAAATAGATCCCTGTCTCCATAAAGAATTACCAGCACTTTGACTTTATTTACAGACGTCAAGTCGGAGAACTGAGTTCGAAAATCCTAGTTTGTTTCGTTACATTCACTCATGTACAAATTCCCTGGGGAACGGTATGAATACATCTCCTCTCCCAGGTATGGGTTAAATAGCAGGTATCTAGAAAAATCATTGTTATTTTTAATCAATCGTTTTCATACAATATTCACACGGAAAAGAGAATTCTTCCCATGAGACAAAATTACGTTTCCGGTTTAAATAACGTACAAATGGTTGATAAGCTGTAAAAAAAAATTAATCATTCAATTAATGCAAATGTCAAGTTCGAAACTGCTCTTACGTCTTTTATAATTGCGTACTACTGATGTAGTCCCTTTTCCTAATTCATAATAGTACGCACTTATTAATGACGTAAGCAGAGTTTCAAAATTGACATTTGTAAATAAAAACAAAGTACATATTACTCTTTATAAATTCAAGGATCAATTTGATTATGAACATAACCAGACTCGTAAATTAATAAAATAAAAAATCATTTTTTTATTCTGACAAATGCCGTGGGTAGAGAAGCTCAAGTGAATTCTGAACAAGAAACATTGTTGAATAAACATCCCTACTTTATACGTGTGAACCATTCAATTTAAGTTGTCCCGAGAACATGTTTATGGTTAATTTCGGTTAAGATTCAGTTTATAACGTATTTATTGATCTGTCTTTCTATATTCCTTTGTACATATAACTTTGTTAAAGAAAACAATAGGGTTGCATATTTATGGATGTGTTGAATGTTTTACGGCAAGACTGGAGACTCGATGCTGTCCTTTAGGTATGTGTTGCCGCAATGGCATCTGACCAATCCAGTTTAATTAAGGCTGGCGGTAACAAAGAAGAAAACAACTCTATGGAAAACAGAGATACGAAACTATTCAGTAAGCTTGAATTCAAACAAATAATCGACATTATTGTGTTCACAAATATCATAATCCTATGCGCAAAGAATAAGGATACTTTATCTTCTGACACACGACGCTTTTTTTTTGTTTTGTTTTGAAATGCGAGTTTTCCCGGTTGAAACAGAAAATAGACGCAAGTTATTTCTCTAAACATCGTTTTGGTTGATATTATAGTGGCCGGGTACTGAAAAGTGGTTTATGTTGTCCATATCGTCTTCCATATGTTGTCCATATCTTTTTATCCTGCGGTGAAGGTAGCCATAATAACGTAATTTCTCGAAAATGGACCCATAAATAAAACGCACCCCCAAAAAATGATCTAAAAATTAAGGAATATATATATCACTCTGCATAATACGCATGTATAAATTTTGTCAAAAAAACAAAAAAAAACTATTTTTACGAAGACATTTTGTTGACCTTGACATTAAAAATAAAATCGAAACTAAGCGACTAAAAAAATGTTGAAAATTACCATGCGGTTTTCCCGATAAATATAACATTATTATTTTACTACCAAAATGTCGTCCAAATGTGCGAGTTATAACGCAAATGTTACACAAAAAGTAATAGAATTAATAGAAGAATAGGAAACAGAGCTGCAGCTAGAGAATATGAGAATGAAGAGGCTGAAGATAATTTTGAACAGGACAAAGATAATATTGTGAATGATAATTTGTTTAATGACAATTTAGATATTGGTTCTATAATAGAAAGTGGTGAAGATGATGAAAATTAAAATTTCAATAAATTGTTAACTTGATATCCTCTTTTCTTCGAAACTGGCCTTTTTATAGATTTAAAAAAAAAAATTTTCGCCAAATAAAAATTGCGGTTACTTATAAACATAAATTTATTGACAAAATATGTTACAATTATTATTTTTCGATTTAAAATGAAAATTGGGATATCTTTCTTATTTTAGAAGAACAAGTACGTATTTATTATTATCAATCAATAACGAAAAAATATTTTGTTTAAACCTATTTATAATACGTAACCCTACTTTCACCTGTGATTTACAGTAAAAAAAAAATGGGTATTATTTTGGAAAATTACGGTAGTTGTCTCCCTCTAGAGTTACTCTATTATGAAAAGTGATGGTGGAACCTCACGAGTATGAGGTAGTCGAGTTGGTTTAGGTGAAGCTTTATTACATGCTTAGACGTTCGTCTGTTTTCTTTACGCACACAAGCACACACACATTATATATATATATATATATATATATATATATATATATATATATATATATATATATATATATATACATATATATATATATACACACACACACACACACACACCTGAAGTTTGTTTTTCGTCGGACCAGAAACATTTCTTCCAGGACATTTAGCACGACGATATCCTAACCACAAATTCTATTGTATATTTCCTGTAGTGATACAGTCGCGTAGGACTTCGAGATTCAAACGAACAATTGATTTATCCACACCAAGAAGATTAATCATGGAGGATAATGCTGAGGAAACAGAGGGGTAATTTTAACAAAACAATATACGGAATTTATTCACTAATTAACACGCTTGAAGTTGTGTCAGTAGCTCGTTTCAGGAAAATAAATCGCAAATATTTAAAAGTACCTAGTTTAAAAAATTTTCATGAAGAGGAAATATTAAATACAGGAGTTTAAATTATATGACACAAAATAATTTTCAAAAATGTTTCAAACAAAGGTAAGAGAGTTCCTTGTTCACAGGAGGGAGATACGGTTTTAAAAGTAGAGATAGTTTGAAATAATTAGTTTTCGTGGATTGTTGAAATAAAGTTCTTTGAAATGCAAATTGCTTCGTTAAGGCCGATAATGTAACTGGCGAGTAATTTTATATTGGCAAAAATCTGAACGCTGGACGCGTGAACAGAAATGAAGCTTTTCAAATGACTTCAGAAATGTTCTCTTGTTAATTTAAATTATCTCATTTTATATCAAAAAGGATTTCGCATAGGCTCATTATTTTCTTCCTGTTTCTTGACTCAAGTTCTAAATCCCGTGAAAACAAGGTTTTCATTAGTTTCAAAAAAATTCATATCGGCTCACGAATTTGTTTTCATATTTTTTCTCAGCTCGCCCGAATGTGAAGGAGGTGGGTAAAATGAGTTATTATTATTTCTTACTCACCACAGTGATACAACACTGTTCGACCCCACAAGAGACACCAACAATAAAAATGTAACATTGTTTGATACGTCAATCCCCGTAGCTGTGTTTGATGAGATATACGTGTTAATGCAAAGTTTGTTCTGTCAGTAACTTGCTTTAATTCCTCATTTCTAACAAACCTTATTTCAATGCAGAACATGCAGACGAAGTACGAAATGGCTAAATATATTAATTCAGCAGTTACAACATTCAGTTTTAAATAGTTAATTCTACCGTCATACTTATTGTATTGATATGTAAATCTAGGTCTAATTAGCATAACTAAGGCAGAGAGACAATGTAAGTGCCCAAGCAGTAAGAGGAAGAGCAGAATATGATATGAGATATTAACTAGACTGAGAAAATACGAAGAAAAGCTTATTTCATAACACTTATTTTGTTTGTTCGAGCAAAGATATTAGAAATCAGGTTAACCTGTGTTTTTTTTTCAAGAGAAATGAAGTTGTCACTTTTTCGTGTAAAAAGAGGGTTCAGAAATATCGAAATTTGAATGGTCAATTTTGTTTAGATTTTGACAAATGCGAGCTCTTGTGAAAAGGAGACTATTTATTCTGGTATTTGCGTAGGATTTTGTTTAGAGAACTAGTGGGGTCGAATCACTGTAAAATCTTAGCGTTTTTCCCTGTTGAATTGTTCAGTAAAATATCACAAAATATAATTTAGACCAATTATATGTTAGAAGTAAATAATTTTAATGCTACTGCTGATACGTACACATATACGCAGTCAACATAAACTCGATTCCATGCATGAAAAAATTACATGCACAAAAGAAATGAATATTACCTGTACACATACATACAAATTGAAAACAATCTTACGTTTTAGATCATCACATATTTTCATGTCTTTTTCGATGTTTGTAACTAAGCTAACGACCACATCACTGGTTCCCTTAAGATCACCGAAGTCGAGCCCAGTCTGTCCCTAGATGAGTAACCGCTTGATAATACCAGATGCTGTAAGTTTGGATGTGCAGATGGCGTAAGGGATAAGGGATTAATAATTGTTAATCGGAGAGACAAGTTCGATTTCCAGTCAGGTTATATTCACTTATGCACAACTATCCTTGTGAGAGGTACGAATACACCTCATCTTCCTCCAGGTATGGATTATTTAGTAGGACTTGTGTCGGTAAATCAAGATTATCTACAAATATTTTCTGACCTTAAATAACCTGCAAAGTGTTTACAAACCGTAAAACAATAATCAATCAATCACTCCATGGATAGTGGTCATTTCTCTTAAAGTTGCCGACAATGTTCTTCTACAACATAATGCAACTGTCTATGGCTAGTAGCGAAGAGAGCAGCCTTGCTTTGTGCAGCCTGAATAATATTGTGCGAGAAAAATTAAAAGAGTATGAACCCTTGAATTTTCCTTATGGAGCCAGTAACACGTGACACTTGCAGGAACAGTGATTGGTTCTTTATTTATCCGTTCCGTATCCTTGTTTTATTGTCTGTTTGATTAATAATATTTTCCGATTGGTTACACCACTCGATATTTTTTCAATGTGTTGTTGGGCAATGGGCACAAGTTTCTTGACTATTTTTTCATGTTAAATCTGAAAACCTTGTCAATTTTACCCCATCACATCAAGTTATCTCAGTACAGATAATTTCTATTTTGCTTAAAATAGGCCAAAATGCCTAATTCACAGAGGTATGTCATGGCTTAAATATGCGAGTGACATAGTTGAAACATTTCATGTTAAAATGATTTATAAATCATGAAAAAATATCCAAATATCTTTCAAAATGAATTCTAAGCCATTTCAGTTCTGATAAGCTGACCTGAAAATGTTTGATTTTATGAGAGATATCGCACTGGAAAATGTTCTTGTGCCCTCAATGTTCATAGCTTGTTAAAACTTTAGGATTTGTTTTTTATTACTTTTCATAGAAGCTCTTTAGAGGTCATTCAAAACAGCGATTTTAGTTTTTATTAGTAGTTTTCACTTTAAGCCTGAAACAGACGTAAGATTTTATTATATCACTTGAATTATGGATGTCTGGTATTGCCATACAGTCTCTACATAACATGCATAGGAACATCGATATATGAGGGGTGTTAGGCGAGTGTATTTGATACTAGCAAGACAAGAATTTTCTTTATCAGCACTTACAATAGCCACCAAACTCCAGACAGGTATAGCAAACGGGGCACTTTGCAAATGGGATGTAACATGATGGCTGATTTCAGCTGGAGCATCAAAAGAGATTAACCTTTTCAAAAGCGCCGTAGAGTTTCCAAGACGAGAAGATTTATACCTTTGGATGGACAAAAATGAATGTATTTTTCATTCGTTTGTATCTTCTTTGTCTTTAAGATATTGGGATACTTTTCTTTTATGATAAGTTATTCTAATCTGAAAAAGTTTAAGGTTGGTTCTACTTGGCCCTGACACATCACTGTTAAATGTGTATTTTGGCCTATTTCAAGAAAAATAGAAATTATCTGTGTTAAGAAAACATTATATGATAGGGGAAAATAGACTTGATTTTCAGATTCAGCCTGAAAAACTTGCCCAGAAATATGTGTCCATTGCCCAACAACATTTGGGTCGAAAAATGTCGACTGGTGTTATTTTAAATGTCAATGTCTTTTCTATTTGCTTATATTCGTAACACCGGTCAATTCACGTTTCCTTCTTATTACTCTTTTGATATTTTTTCTTTTCAAATTAGTTTTTTTTTTCTGACATTCTTAAACCGAATATTTCCTTGTTCGTATATTTCCAATGGTTCCAATAGATTGTTTTGTAATCACTTTTCCCTTTTCTTCGTAATTGCCAAAGTCATTCTCTTGTCAAATCATTATAAAATCTTGTTTCTCTTTTGACGTTCTATTTAACTTACGATCCATAACAATACGTTATTTCATGTCAATAATTATATTATTATTGTTGGCGTAACTCGTTACCGTGTATTAGGATGCTTATCGACATTTCTTTTTGTCTGAAATGAGTCCGATGTTGGATCTGAAGAGACATCCGCAGCCAATGCATGGTAAGTTAGGAATGTTCAGCGGATGGAGATCTCTGGCCTTTATTTGGGCTCCTTCGTTTATTCCATTTATTTTCTGGCATATTCGAAGAATGTTACTTTTTTGTCGACTGATTTTTGCAATTGGTTATTTTTGCAGCTTTTGTCACCCAAATGACCGGATTGATTTCTGTCCTCAGCAAGATGTTTTTGAGCTGATCCTTGAATCAACGACATGATATTATGTGTATTTATTTACGATAAACAACAAATAAATTTTATGGTAAAATCTCATATCTACAAATTAGTTATCGTCAGTATTTCTAATAACAAGAGATTTAAATTAAATTTACTTAGTATCTGCCTGATATGAATATAGGTCGGAGATTATTGCATTAAATCAGGTATATTAAAAATATAACAGGAAAACGAAGAGCAAGGGGAAATAAATATAATTACTGTAGTGAAGAAAAATCAAGAAATAATGGAAAAAAATAAGTTCGTCGTTTGTTCTTCCTGATTATTCAACGCTCTATTGAGGAACTAAAAAGGTGTACACAATGATGAAATAGTGGGTTAAATTTCAAATGGAAGAGGGCACACACACACACACACACATATATATATATATATATATATATATATATATATATATATATATATATGAATGTAAAAGACAATAGGAAAACTGTAATAATTACCGACGCTTTTCGTCCGATGTGGACTTTTTCAAGGCAAAACAAAATATAATTTATCAAAAAAAGTAACTAATAATAACAAAACAAAATGTCCTTAGCAACTGGAAGAATTTAGAGAACGCTATTTTCATACTGTTAACTGAAATGTCATCAATTACTGTCACGTGTGGAGATATTATTTTTTATTGCTGTGTTGACGGATTCAATCATTTTCTTTTGATTTCTTGATACTGTTCTGTACGTTTGTTTGGGAGAGTAGTAATGCTGTTAAGAATGGTGAAATAGGAAAAAGCCTGGGTGTAGATTAATATTTGGGTAATATTGAATGGCGGTACTCTCGAGAATATTCCTTCTGAATGATTTATTTTATTTTTTATGAGTGTAGCATTTTTTAAATAAAAATTATGGTTGAATTTATTTCTATGTATTGCATTAGTTAAGTTGTTTTTTGTGAGGTCTCTTTTGTGCTCATAAATGCGTTTTTTTAATTTCTACTTATTTCTCCAATATATTGGGAGGAACAGTTATGGCAATTTATTTTATAAATGCCTGCTTCAGAAATATTATTGCTATTAGTGTTTGATGATCTGAGTATGTCAATAACTCACTCAGAAGGAAAACCCTCGACAATGCCGCCATTGTATATTACCCATATATTAATCTACGCGCAGCCTTTTTCCTTATTTCAGCTTAACAGAATTACTACTGTCCGAAACAAACGTACAGAACAGTATCAAGAAATCAAAAGAATAGTTGAATCCGTCAACACAGCAATAAAAACAATATCTCCACACGTGACAGTAATTGACGTAATTTCAGTTAACAGTATGAAAATAGCGTTCTCTAAATTCTTCCAGTTGCTAAGGACATTTTGTTTTGTTATTATTAGTTACTTTGTTTAATAAACCCATTTCGTTTTGCCTTGAAAAAGTCCACATCGGACGAAACGCGTCGGCAACTATTACAGTTTTCCTATTGTCTTTTACATTTATAAATATTGTTTTTTTCTACAAGTTAACTTTGAGAATTTTTTCATATATATATATATATGTGTGTGTGTGTGTGTGCGTGTGTGTGTGTGTGTGTGTAAGTGAATATCGAGGTCAACACCCTGTGGGGACAGTGTGTTTTCTACTTAAATGCAAGCATGAAACAGACATCGCTGCTGGGTGTTGACCTCAATGCCCACTTATAGTTACTTACGCTCTATCCCGGATATTGAGCACTTTAACCCATAAATGTAGCATACCTTAAAACTATATTTTATCATTTAGATGAGGAACCCCGTTAAAACTTGTAGGACCAATTAGGTAGGATACTACTTGTTGTAAAATTAGGATCACACGAGCATCCAATTCAAGTTTCCATATTAGTATTTATTAACCAATCAGCGACATTATCCCAGGCGCCATTCAAGCTTTCAAAAAGCAGACGACATCTTTGTTGTCTGCTACAAACAATTGAAAAATCACTCTAGAAAGTGATTAACAATATTTCCCCTATCTTATGATATATATATATATATATATATATATATATATATATATATATATATATATATATATATATATATATATGAGAGAGAGAGGGAGAGAGGGGGAATATCGTGACCTGGATTTCCAGATAGAACTTTGAAGTTCTGCATAAGGCGGATTTTCCATCTCTAACTTAAATAATTTCATATTGGAAATTTTTTAAGTTACAGAATGAAAACTTATATATATATATATATATTTATATATATATATATATATATGTATATGTATATGTATATATATATATATATATATGTATATATATATATGTATATATATATGTGTGTGTGTGTGTGTGAGAGAGAGAGAAAGAAATGGAGAAGATAATAGAGATAGATGTGTATAACATTATATACATATATATATTTTACATATACATATACATATACATATATATATATATATATATATATATATATATATATATATATATATATATATGTATATATATATATATATATATATATATAATTCTGTTATAAATATATGCATAAGGCTTTGGATGTTTGATAGATAGATGCATACACTGAGTTTTCTTGCATTTCTAATTTTAATGGTATTCTAAGTTAAAGTCCACTTTATATTAATGCATTTTCCTTGTACTGATTCCGTTTTCTTTCTTTAAATAGTCATCTTCCGCCAATCTATAATAATTCGATTTTATTTTCAGACATTACCAGAAATACATAAAGTAGCAATTAACTATTACTCTCCTTTTTAGAAAATTATTGAGAATGTGTTTAAGATTTTCATTTTGGACCGGTTTCAGAATTACATGTGCAATGTCTGGTGTCTTTAGAGCAATTCATCTGTTCTTGAATTAAGAATGGAAACGACGAAAGCTGATTTTTACGATATCCAATATCTATAATAGTAATTTTTGTGTATGTTATAAGACCGAGAAACTACAACCCTACATAAATTCTAATACTGATTTGCAGAACAATTGGATCTTTTATTTTAGGAAAACGGATGCTGCGCAATTCTTCTGTATCAAAGCTTTAAGATGACCTGTCCGTATAAAATATCTATAGTTGATGCATGTAGATTCTCTTGAAAAGACTCTGTAATGTAGTATATGATAAATTATATGATGGAGAAAAGATGTATGATAAAGGGGTAAAAGTTTTCGTGTGACACATTTCGTCCTTCAGGAGTTCATCAGACAAGGCTTGTATACGTTGACGCTACTGTTCATACGGATGATCGATGGACGCTTGGAATTTTAAATGAAAAAAATATACATTTTTTAATGTGTTTTGGGAATATAATCCAGACAATTTCGTTTAGATTCTTTTTGTGTTTTTTTTTCCATCATCTTTGTTATTAAATATTCCAAATTCTGATAGCAGAACATTTGCCAAGATTGGTGAAACGTTGTAATTTATTGTACTAATTAATGCACTTTCTAAGCATTTTCGTTTTAGCAAATTGTTTTTTGTTCTGTTAATTAGAGTAGTATTTTTTATGCCAAAATTGTGGTCAGTATGAAATGTAGTCCGATAAAGTACTGAAGATGGAAACGTGTCGCATGAAAACCTTTTCCACTTTTTCATACACATGTAAAATAGGAATAATAATATAAAGTGTTCTTGACAATAAGATCACCGTTAACTTTCGACTACACTGAAAACTTTTCCGTCTGCTGATAAGAGAATTTAAATCTTATAAACAGATTTACTAATCGTTACCAAATAAATATATGTACTTTCTTCGGGTGATCTAATATTCTTATCATGAAATTTTCCGAAGCTATTGATATTAACATCAGTAATAATAATGATAATAATATTATAGTGCTTCGTTTGCATTGTTTACCGGCAAGTCATTAAAATATATTGGAATTATTGTCCAGCTTTAGTTTTTATTATGTAACTTACATTTTTGATTTGACGAAACACATCACTTAGAGATTCTGTATTAGGTAGGTTTCTCTATTTTCATGTGTACCTCTTCCCTTCAAACCTGTGAATATCAAATATTCCAATCCATCTTTCCTCATTATTAGCCTAACATTTGTAAGGCATCTTTCGCTATCCAAGTTCACCTTCGGATTTCGGTTCCACACTTTCCGCCCTCTCGGTCAAAAATTATATTTCATAGTAGAAAAGAACGTCTGTCTAGGCTGTCAGAAGTCATATAAACTGCGATGCAACTGCGAAAATATGGCTTTGTAAGGATTTGACTGGTGGATATATTTCTTATGGTAGTACGGGATCTCCACGGATTTTATTAAGAATAAATATACCGGATTATCCATATTGATGGATCATGAGAAGGCACGGAACAATAATTAACTGTACAGCGTCATCGGCGGTTAGAAACTTGTACTCTTATTAAATGTATAGTTACCTGTAGCCGATCGGTGAGTATGAACTGTCAAATATTCGAAGTCCTCTTTCCTCATTATGGGCCATAGAAATGTCAACTGTCTTTCGGATGACAATTACATGTGTCCTTTTTGTATCAATTTTCTCTAAAACGTTGTCTGTGGGATTTTCAGCATCCTTCTGTAGAACAACATTTCTGCTGTTTCAAGTCTGTGAGAAGATCATGCAGCGTTCGCCGCCATATAGGAGAACCGATATTATAAAACATTTAAGTAATCTTTACTTTGTTAATAACGAAATTTCCCAATTTCTCTTAATACTTTCGGAAGTCATCTTTCGATATCCCAATGTAGCTTCGGATTTCGGTGTCGCGCTTTCCTCTAACAGTCAAAAATTATGAATCATATTAAAAAAAGAAAACACGTAATAACAATTTATTTAATTATACATCTCTTATATCTCTCCAGCAGTATTAGATAAATATTAATTTTAATTAGATTTTTTATATACTATAGATCACCTGAGACAAGGTAGAATATTACTGAATGAGGTTGTAGTAAGAACGTAATACGAGAAAGTAAGAAGTGAATCTTATGTCAGATAGATAACGGTTTGCTCTACAACTGAGGAGATTAAAATTGTAGTGGCTAGTGAAACGGCCTCCCGTAGGTTCAATAAAGTGACGCTCCTTTGAAAGAAAGATGTTTCCCACTTTATCAAAGGAATACGAAAGTAATAAGAATGATTTGACGCGATCTAGGTAACATGGCGAATTCTAGCTGTAAATATCTGAACTGGTAGTACAAAGGACGAAAGCTCATCTGAATTTTTGTCATAGAAATAACGATAAATTAACGCGAGGCTAGGAACGTTTCGCCTGTGAGACTGAAAATGTTCTAATTGAATATGAAGTGATGAATGAAAAACGAACATTTTTAGAAGTGACAATCATAGTTTTTTTTTGTTTTTTTTTAAGCTTTTCATCCCAGGCAAGGCTGGAAGCCACTAGCACGCAAGGGGTTACAGAGGATTTGGAGCGAGAGCAAATAGGAGTGTTAGAGAAAAGGATGTGGAGAAGGATAGAGGATAGATCAAGGCAACTTGGAGATGTCGATTGACGTTACACTTGAATAGTTGGAGATCATAGTCATCAGGGAAACAGGAATGAGGAAGGTAGTTCCACAGGCGAGAGGTGCGAGATATGAAGCTATTGAAGTAGAAGAGACATTTAACAGTTTCAACAGTGAAAGGGTGGGAACGGGATGCCAGCCACGTAGGACGCTTAAATTCATGAGGCCTGGGAACCAGCGATAGCAGCTCATCGGAGCAATTACCATGGAAGTATTTATAAAAGAGACAGAGAGAGGCGACGTTGAGTCTGTGAAAGAGAGACTGCAGACGAGAAGCCAGATCAGGGCCAATTACATTACATACTCGTCTCTGGATCTTATCAAGAACCTTTAGGCAAACAGAAGGGGCTCCAGACCATATATGGCAGCAATACTCCATGCAAGGGTGGATGGTTGATTTGTAAATTTGGAGGATCAATTCAGGGTAGAAGAATTTCCTGGCCCGGCACAGGGAGCCAACTTTCTTTGCGGTGGATGAAGCAATCGACTCAATGTAATTGTTCCATCTCAGGTCAGCAGACAGCGTGAGACCGAGCAGCCGCAGAGAGAAGCTCTCGAGAAGTTGAGCTTCAGACATTCTAATGGGATGCAGGGAAGGATCCCTGTGGTGATTAATGGAGAGCAGTTTTGTTTTGGAGGCGTTAAAGTTAACCAGCCAATATATAAAAATTGAAAAACAAAGAATATCATACGTCAAGAGAAGAAGTTAAACTTACAGGCAGTGGTCTGGGATTAGTGCTGCCTCTCTGTTGTATCGAAGTAATGGCGATTTTCTAAGCGTAACTTAGATGTGGCACAAGGCCGAAAGTATGGGACACCCAGTGAGGATCGAACTCGCTATTCAGTCATAACTGTTTAACAAGACAACCTTGCTAACCATTACACCACACCGAGGTGACCCTACAATGATTTTCCAAGCGT
>OZ038477.1:100319017-100344017 GCA_964036315.1 Acanthosepion esculentum
TGACGCATGAGCTATGAAATCTTGCATGGATTAATTTCAACTCTTCTTCTTATTAACTACATTGTTTCTTTCCAGGTACGAGGGTTGGCTAAAAGGTCCATAGACTGACTATGAAGGGTGGAAGACACCTCTCCTCATCTGCTCCAAAAGTCGTTTCATCTGCAGCGAAGCTGATGGTCTCAGTTTTTGGGGATGCAAAATGCATTGAATTCATTGACTACCTTCAAAATGGGAAAACCATCAATCAAGAGTATACTGACAAATGACAACGCCCAGGACAACAGACGAATGCAGGGGTGGGGTGACATTTTTCATCAAAACAATGTTCCAGCATACAAATCCTTCGTTTCACTAGTGTGTGACTGTTTTTGAACTATTTGATCGCCTTCCCTATTCTCCTGATGTGACACCATATGATATCATCTGTTCCTTGACATGAACAAAAAACACACACACACTTGATTGGGAACCAATATGGTAGTGTTGATGACGTATTGATGACGTAACTGCTGTTGATAACTTTTTGATCAACAAGATACAAGCACTGCAAAACGGATGGAAGAGATGCGTGGACCGGAAGCGGGGATGATATTGAAAAATAAACATCATTTGGTCACATTCCATGAGAGTATCTTGAACAACCTATCAACCTTTCAGATGACCCTCGTATTAACTATTTTTAACTTGAACATTTTCATAAAAGTAAATAGGTTACCACTTAAATCCCTTTCATTTAATATTGCGCAGTGTCCCGTTTCTCCTTGTCATTGTGGTAAAGGGAATACGAATCGACATGACAGGATAGTACCTTAGTTCAGGGTCACTCTTTTTGCGGCTATACCTTTAACTATTCGTTCATAAAGTGAGCTTCCATAAAAGCCGTTCTGATAAATGGGTTTATTTAACTTATTTCATTTTCCATTGGCTGAAAGACTATTAGTGTTAATGTTGAGCCGATTTGTTGAAGAACATGTTTTGAGTTGGAAATTATTTCTCTGTTAGTTTCTAATTTACAGCCCTAAAAATTAGAATATCTATCAGAATCTACTTTTTTTTAATATCACGGCTCCTATATTTTATGCACATATGTTCATTTTTGTTTTTCCGCACCTGTTGTTCTTTTTGTATATATATATATATATATATATATATATATATATATATATATATATATATATATATATATATATCAGATTTAGTGCACATTTTTACTTTCGTAATATTTCTTGATTTTCTCTTGTCTCTTCTTCGAGCCACTTGATGATGACATCTTCGATGCTCCCCTGTACTATTACTACTTCTTTTCCCTTAGCATAGAGCCTGTCGACCTAGTATCATCTGTTTTCTTATTTAGTTGACCAATTTATGAAGTTCTTCTCTTATGAGTAACTGACAATGGAAATCTCAAATATTTATAATTTTAAATTAGTTTCTACCTCAAAATTAGATTATTTTATATACTATTGCTCCAAGATTCACTCAAGTTAGAGTATTAACCAATGCGGTTCTTGTAAGGACGTAATAAGTAGAAGTGAAATGCATATTATAAGGATATGTAGGCTTGATAACGTTAACCATAAACTTGAAGAGTTTCGTAGTGGTCGTGGAAGAATGTTGCGATTTAGGTGTGTGAAAACGAAGAAAAATACACTCTTCAAATACGGCTCTAAAAATTTAAATACATTTTATTATTTAGTATATGTATCCTTCCAAACTAAAAGAAATGAATTACAAAGATTATTTGTGAAACAAATTCACACAAAAATGTATTTGTCTCTCTTTCTTTACAATACAATTGAATCAATTGCTTTAGTATAATGGAAGAAATAGAATGTGTCTACATAAGGAGACTGGCACGTTGTATTAAAAATGCGTGCAATTTTCTAGTAGCCAGCAGAAAGAAATCAGTCAACGATAGCTATATTATACTACTACTTAATACTCTATTTACAAACTCCGTATGTTTCAAGTATGATTAATTTGCTTTTAAGATCGCTAGGCTTTCTAATGAGTTACCGAAATAAAATGTTACATAATAAAATATACGAAAGGTTTTGAGAATTCAGCTTGTCCACAACAACGAACAACCGATCCTAAGGAAAAAGTTTACGGAAAAAACAGAAAACTGAATACTAACTTAACATCACGAATATTTATAAGAAATAAATAGTCTCGAAGAAGCAAAAAATTAGCTTACTAAACTTTGATGTCTATTGGTTAATAAATTTTTTTTATATATCTTTTTAAGAGGGGAAGAATTTGTTGGCCATTTTCTGAAATAACCGTGCAAATTTCGTAGCAGACGATAAAACATGGTTGTTTGGTATTTCAAAGCCTTCCAGAATGCTTGCAAATAACGTCATAGATATGCGAATGTGGAAATTCAAACTGGAGCCTAAACATTGCACAACTATTAGTGAAGTTTGAGTTTCAGTTATATTACTTAAATCTATCGCATTTTTATACAATTCTTTAACTTGCTTCGCGCAATACAAGTGCGAAGAAGTAATCAAGTTGGAGTATTACTGAATGAGATTGTTGTAATGACGTAGTAGGAGGAAGTAAAACAAAATGCATACTATGAGGATATGTAGGACAGATAATGTTTTACTATAGATTTGAAGAGGTTAATTTCGTAGTGGTTGAGGAAGCATCTTCTCGGGTGTTCTTGGGAAGAAGCTGTCTTCCTCCTTACCAAAGGAATACGAAGAGAATGAGAATGAGTTGAAGTCGTGTACTTAACATGGCGGATGCTAGATGTAACTGTCTGACCTGGTGGAACAAAGGTCGAAAAGTCGTCTGAATATTTGTCCCAGAAACAGCGATAGATTAGTCAGAGGCTAACAACGGTTTTTTCAGGGTGGACTGCAAGATAGAAAACATTCCAGCATCGATAAGATTGTCTAATAATTTTCGAACTCTGTCAAGGCTGGACAACGAGGTCTGGACAGCTCCGGTCAAATTTTGGAATGAATAATCTATTTTTCATCTTGATTGTCTCTTGTAACTTTAGAGCGTATAGTAGCAACCGCTAGTTACGTAAAGGAGTGTGACAAGAAACCAATCACTTCTCGAAAATCTTTAGCGATAGTACGAATATAGGAATTACAATTGAGGTCTGTAGTGAAACTGAGTTTCAGTAGAGGTTCGAGACAAGTAGCCTCATTAAGTGTACAAGGGCTTGTCAGGAATTTGAGCAAATTCATTCTGTTTGTCAGTAGTGAATCGTTACTAGCTGATGGTATTGAATAATACAAATCAGTTTCTCCTACACTGAGTCGTAAGAGTTAGATCAACGGAGAAACCATTTGACAGTCTCTGGTTATCAACATTTTTGGAGGTTCACCAATGAACCGTGGTATCATCTGTATATATATATTTACTAAAGATATGAAAATTGATCCTCTGGATGCTTCGTTAATATAAATCATAAAGAGAGTAGGACCGAGTAGAGGACCGTGGGTGACGCCAATATTGATCGCGTGCGCTTCAGAAGACTGGCTATTGAGGACGACCTTCATAGACCTAATTGATAGGAAAGACATGAGAAAACCTTTCCAAAGATTCCATAGCTGTAGAGTTTGTATAGTAAGCGCCCATGTTAAAGTATTCAGATAACGTGCGAGTGGTATCATAGATAGCGTCTGGGACCCTCGAAATCAGAAAACCGAGTTCCAATTTCAATCGATCTCGTTACATTCACTTACACATAAATAACCTTGGGAGAAGTATGGAGCTATCTCTCAACACCTCAGCTATGGGTTAAATAGCAAGCCTTGAATCTGGAAAAATATTGTTATGCTAAAAATTGTTAATGTAATATTCACTCGCCAGAAAAAGATCCAAAATAGTTTTCGGTTTTAAATAAGGTTTGATAAGCTGTTAAAAAGCAAATCAGTCAACCAATCGAAGTGTTCGATATATCTAAAGCGATCACTATCGAGATGTATTTATCATCAAGTCTGATTCTACGCGTGATGATAGATTTCTGATAGCTGTCTTGTTTTCTTTTTGTTTTTTGGGGTTTTTGTTTGTTTTTATCAAGTAGAACTAAAAAAAAAACCCAAAGAAAACAACAAGAAACAAAACACAAAACAAAACAAGACGCTAATTATATTTAGTATGAGCCCGTGGTGATCTCTTCCCATCAGGGATTGGACTGTTGTGGGATCTCCTCAAGTCGCAGAGTTTTGTGTTTGGAATTATTCAGTATCTGACTCCAAAATTTGTATTAAAAAAATCTACAATAAAAACTGTTCTTGAAGTATGATTGCGACTCAACCAAAGACTTAAGCGATGGCAGCTATCAGAAAAAAGTTATTTTTAAATGTGTTTTTGTAAAAGAATATTTGATGTCATTTTCTCCCATTACTATTGTATTTACTATTAATTCCAACTGTTTTCTAGTGCAGGTATGTAGCCATGTCGAATGAAAAAGCGGCACTATATATATATATATATATATATATATATATATATATATATATACGTTTGGTTAGCAAAAAGACTGCCAAAAAGTCTAAGAGGATCAAGAAGTCGGTGATCTCAGCATTTATATGTATGTTGACTTTATATGTATGGTTATATGTATGTTGACTTTCAGAGAATTTTTTTCGAAAAAGTTTTTAGCCTTTTACTGAGTATTTAAAAAAAAATGCTGTTTCTCATTTATGCTTCGAATTTTCTGCGCCGATGAGAGAAATCGTTCGGATGCCTTCGAAGTGAGTAAACTGTTTATAATGCTCGTTACTGGTATGATTGGGCCCCAAAACCTCCACAATACTCTGCCCTCACATTTCACAGTATTTCTACTGATTTCACTATAAAAACCTCAAATATCTCGGCCTATGCATCAGCTATAAAAGACTGAGGATAAAATCATTAAAGCGCTCGTATCCTAATGTGTCACGACGCATAGAAGAAGTAGGTTTTGAAAAACGTAGCCACGCCGACTTGAATTGAAGGAAAAGAAACCACTGCATCTGTTTCAGTTCGACTTGATGTATTATTAAGAGGTTTCCGTGTATTGGTTCAGTAATCTGTAAAGAATGTCTGTTTCACCGCATTATACAGAAACTTAAAGGAACAACTTTCTTTAACGTTGTACAAATACCAGAATTTTCCAATAAAAACGAGAAAAATCTAATCAAAATTAATACATTCTTCATCTAAGGAACTCAATCAATTACTAAGTGATACAATTGATTAATATTTCTTTCTGACGCAAAGTATCGAACATGGATGTCTTTTTCTTCCGTTTACTCTTTTCTACTAAATAACAGTTTCGTCTGGAATAATAATGCCGGTGGGAATTTCTCAACTTGTAAAATAAGAGTGCGCGTTCAAATAAACGTTCTAGCAGATTTTTTTATTCGTAGAACGAAAAGAGCGTGCCCCGGTGAATTTTTTTTTTTTAATAATGTCCACATTGTATAATGCCAAGTACCACTGGAGTTAGTGGATTTCAGTTGATGCCAGTATCCTGGCATGCAAGTTTTTAAGTGATTCTTAGTTTGACATTTTCACTGTATAAGAAATGAAACATAGAACAGGCTGTACCAGAGATAGTTTCGCCCGGCAGAGCAGATTTCTACAAAATTAAAACATAAAATTAGAGTCATGTCCTTGAATAGCCTCGTCAGAGCAGGACCTTCATATAGATGTCATGAATTGCGTTAAACTCGTGAAAAAGACTTTGAGTTAATCGTGACGATCTTGGCAAAGATCATCCTTCTTTGAACCTTGTGGACTGGCCCAACATAACCGTGAACAATAACTTCACCAAATGACAGAAGGCACATCACTTGATGATTACCAACAGCAGCAACGACTCAAATGAATAGCAAATGTAACTCGAAGAGAAAATAATTACATAATCAAAATGTTAAACTTCCACACATCATCAAATAGAAGGTTTGGAAATATTATCATTGCCATTAATAGTTTTAGTTTTGTTCTCTACCTCTACTTTGCCAAATTCTTGATCTCCGCATTACCAATTCTTATGACGAAAACAGTTTCCTCACTTCGAAGGGATCCGAACGATTTTATCTCATCGGTGCGGAAAATTGGAAGCAAAAATGAGAAACAGCATTTTTTTAAATACTCAGTAAAAGGCTAAAAACTTTTTCGAAAAAAAATTCTCTGAAAGTCAACATACATATAAATGCTGAGATCACAGACTTCTTGATTCGCTTAGACTTTTTGTCAGTCTTTTTGCTAACCAAACGTATATATATATATATATATATATATATATATATATATATATATATATATATATATATATATATATATATAGTGCCGCTTTTTCATTCGACATGGCAACATACCTGCACTAGAAAACAGTTGGAATTAATAGCAGATACAATAGTAATGGGAGAAAATGACATCAAATATTCTTTTACAATAACACATTTAAAAATAACTTTTTCTGATAGCTGGCATCGCTTAAGTCTTTGGTTGAGTCGCAATCATACTTCAAGAACAGTTTTTATTGTAGATTTTTTTAATACAAATTTTGGAGTCAGATACTGAATAATTCCAAACACAAAACTCTACGACTTGAGGAGATCCCACAACAGTCCAATCCCTGATGGAAAGAGATCACCACGGGCTCATACTAAATATAATTAGTTTATTTCATGTCTCTGTGCTCAGGCTAACATTGTCAATACAGTTATAAGTACCGAAGAATGTCGGGAAAATATCTTTATTGATCTACTCGCTTGCTACGACGTCTTCAAAATGTTTGCAAAACATTTAGGCATTGAATTCAAATGATACGAAATTCTGCTTCTTACAGGATTATTTAGAAGATCGCAAAAGTATAAGCTTTGAATTATGCGAGAAACAATGATAGGAAAGTCAAATTTCAAAAGATTTTGAAGCATTTGGAAAAATAGTTTGATTTCCATTTATTATGAATCAGACACTCAGACCTCATCAAAATTTATAAGAGTTAAATTTTCATCGCCATTTGATTTGAGTTTCGCGATTTTGAACGCGAAATTCTAATCGATCTTTTGCAAGACAATGCTGCGTTTTAAGGGGTGACAGGAATGAAGAATATTTTCACTTTTGCTACATTATGGGATAGATGTGTAATGTAGCGGTTCTCTTCTTTTCTATGTGCTGTGTCCCTTCAGAACGTAGGCGAACATGACTCTCCACAATTTTCTGTCCTGGGATAGATTTGCAATATAGTGATTAACGGCGCGAAATGTTGACATGGCTTACTGACCTCAAATTCTAACCGAAGCCCTTGCCCTCGCTCTCGGAGTAAACCATTTTAAATGTATGTAACCATCCCTTCTCCCCACCCCAGCTAGATTTTCATAGGAGAGTAGACTAAACTCACTGATCTTGAAATCAAAACCGATTCGACATGGTCTAACAATCCACTCGGTAATACCTTCTTGTTCCAAAAACACAGCCCCCACGTGGACATATGCTCCAGGCAATGGAATTAAAAGAAAGCGAAAAGAAAGGAGTAGCCATTATTATTCCACAGACAAAAGAAATAAAGGAAAGCAAAAAAAGCACCAACCATCAATTGTTAGAAGAGAAAACAGGATGTATATTCGTTTACAAGAAGGAGAGCCAAGTCTGGTAAGGTTTGATTTTGTTTGTTTTACGGGATATCAACATCAATGGGTTATTTAATCCCGACAAGATTTTTACAAAATGTATTTTTAAACTTTCATAATATTCTTGCCTATAGCTGGCACCCTAACAGGTGCTACAACCCAGTCCAGGGTGAACCTGGGGACACCAGCAATTAAGATGTGGTTCCACGTTCCTCAAAGCCTCCTGATCAGAGGCCTTTCTGTTCGATGTAGGTTATTGTCTTACCCAGGACGCGGATGTAGTTTATCATCATACCCAGAAAGGTGAAGGACAGCCAAGATGTGAAACACAGAGTAGAGACGTCAAAAACCACTAAGCATAGAAATTTAAGTACTTGTAAGTAATTGTTATTAGTCAGCTGAGGTCTTGTTAAATTGAAAACAGATGGACCTGCCGGAGAAGATGGATACGGAGCATCTACTTTCGTCCAATGTTTATCAGTAAGTGAAGTCAACTTCAAAGTACAAAGCAAAAGGCTCAAACAGAGAAAGTCACGGAAGGAAAATAAATTACGTTTTTTTTTAAAGGAAGATGAAAAGACAAAAATAAATTGTTATCTATGAAACTGACCATCCCGTGAAAAGGTACACTGAAAGTTTAAGTGTGCCTCGGTGAACGGACGGGGAAGACAACCAGAAGACTCTGAACCTCCCCCTTCGCCTACGTATCATCTTTACTTCGCTCGCTTATAGCAGTAGATTACTACACAAGAATAACAAAATCTGGTTTACTCCTAGAAATTGTGTTGTGGTGGGATCCACCTAATCTGCATAGGTGACTACCAACTATATAAATAATGGTTGATACCGGAAGACGAGGAGTGGAATCACGAGATCCAACTAGAGACTCTGATCGACTGTGACTAGTCAACACATTCTCCAGGAACGTCTTCCCAGAAATATACAGAAATACTATATGTACTTATTGTGTACCTTTTCTTGTTATAATACATTCTTGTTCTAAGTACATTTTGTGTTGCATTATTATTCCATGCAATAGGCGAGATTCAACATTGAGTCAAGACTCAATAAATTGTCTTGTTTTTCAATCGCGGGAACGATCTGTCCGAATGGTCCTTTTTTTAAGCCACAACCGTCTGACTGGAAGAAACTGTACCCTGTCAACAAATATGGTGGCTGGTCTGAGCTGCAACGCAACATTACATATGATGGGAAATGTAGCAGAGAAATCTGAAGGCGCACTGTCATAGGGAAAGATATCTCCCAAATGCAAAACAAACTATTACGAAACATGTTGTTATGGGTCCTTACCTATAAATACAGAATGAACTCTTCCTAACACTATGTATACTACACCTCTCAAGAGAGAGGGACGAATCGAGTCGAGCCGATAGTAGTTCACTCCAAACCAGACTGACAGTCATACTAACACCTTTCATATATTGTATTATTATTCCGTGTAATATATCTTCGTTATTTCTACTCTTGTGTTCGTGTTGTTCTTCCTTGGTCCTAACCTGGACCATAACACATGTGCAATTTTGTTAGGAACAATACAAAGACTGATGAACTCTTATGTAATATCGAATCTTCTCTACGGCAGTGGAGGCTGCACAATTTCCTCGCAAATGAAGAGATGACTTGAAGAATAGAAATATGGTTCTATAAAAGAATGTTGATAATACTATGGAGGGAAAATGTAATAATCGAGGTAGTTTTAAGGAAAGCGAGAATAAAAAGGATAATTGTGTTTAGAATCAGAAACAGTTGAAATTTCCAAGTATACATATGGTAAAAAGAAGGTTTAGATAATTTGACAGTCTCAGAAATATAAGGAACATATAGTAGAGTGAAACAGCGAGAAACCTTTCGAGCTTGTGGCAGAAAAACAGGTATTGTGTAGTATAGTTAAGGGATGAACATTGCTTACACTTATAAAGTATAAGAGGTTGTGAAGAACCATGATCAGCCACGTCCTGATGTGACACGATATATAGAAGATGAAAGACTTTGGAAAAAAAGTGACTACGACGACATGGGTTGTAGGGAAAATCACTACTCCATGTCGTTCAGTTAGACTTAGCCGATGAGAAATAGGTCTTGGTGTGAGATTCTGAAAATAATGTCAGCTTCACTGCCGAAGATGTGTTAGAATGTAGTATATTATACAAAGGTACAAGGACGCTTCTGAAACATAATTGTGCTTGTCTCTTTTTGTTAGTACACGTTACTGTTAAACTGTGCCAATACCTCATATATAATACAATATTCTGTTTTGATCGCATGAGAAGGGAAAATACAATGAGAGAATTAAAGAAAGAAATAAAGAAAGAATGGAGGGAAGATAGGTGTTTAACATCTCCTGCATGTACTTAATAAATAATGGACTATTCCGTTCTGATTGCGTATAAAAAAAACATATATTAGAGATGCTGTTTAGTCTTAATAAGTTTAGTATAGGTTTTCGTTTTTGACCTAATTTTTCTCTCTTTAGGTCAACTTAGCTAGAGGATGATTGCTTATTGGCCCCTTTTATTTCTGTCCCTAATTTCTTTGGTTTAACTCCCCATCCGCTCCATCGTTATGTGGTCAGTGACGTCAGTTTTTTGGTGGGTGCGGGACGCATTTTGTTTCGCGTGTGTTTTTTGTATTTGTTGTTGTGTCTGAATCAGTGCATGTTTGAGTGAGTGATTGGATAAATGAATATTTTTATATTATTAATGACCCGCATTAATTTCGTCCAGTTAACTAATATTTTTGCCATATTTAGGGACTGTGGGGTTTTTATTACTAACATTATTTTGTTTAGTTTTCTTGTAAATTGTTTTGTACATCTTCGTAAATCATCATTGGCGTAAATTTTTAAATTTGTTGTTTTATTCTCCTTCCCCAACATCAATATATTGTACATATAGGGTCTAGTTAGCACTTTCATAGAGACAACGCGGTATTATGGTGGCTGTAGTAAGAAAGGTAAATATGAATGCGTTGTTTTGGTATAAGGAATATTGTTATCTGTTTGGGTCAGTGTTTGTGGCTAGCTAAGTTTAAAGTTAAAACAAATGAAGACGGTCCCTTTTCCCCTATTTCCCCTTTTTTTTGGGGGGGGGGCTTGTGCCACATTTTGTATTTTATACAAATAAATATTATTTAGTCTCAGTGAGAAGATAAAAGGAATAAATAAATAAATGGTTAACGATTGTTTCCGTGAAATGGAAATTGTTGTCAATTTCAAATGATTTCATTTGTACCCACTTCTTAAAATAACGACCAGCATTCATATTTATGATTGTTATTGCAATATGTTGTTAAAGTTGTTAAGCTCAAATATTTAAAGATGTGATAGGGGAAGTTTACGGATATTTTATTGTCATAGAACTCGCTGCCATGAGCTTATTTAATAACTGACGTAAGAATTAAAATTCGGCAGAAAATGCAAATACGATAACCGTGAAATTTTGTAGAGTTTTTCTAGTGAATTTTAATTAAAATAAATTCTTTAACGTTATAGAACGACCCGAACTTTGCAATAAAAACAGATAATCTAGTTAAAATTAATAAAGAAACCTTTTCATCTAAGAAACTCAATCAATTAAAATGGATTAATATTGCTGATGTAAAGTGTCAAAAGTCGATGGCATTTCTTCAAACGCATACACTTTTGTGCCAAATAAAACAGTCGTCTGGAATAATAATGCCGGTGGGAATAGTAAAATAAGAGTGCCGGTTCATATAAATTTTCTACCGGTATTTATTTTTTTATAGAACAAAAGAAACGTTCTCCGGAAAAAAAATTAACTTAAAAAAATAATTTTCATTGTACAAGGCAAAAGAACCACTCAAGATACAGGATTACAGAGTACGAGGCACAGTTTATGGGGATATGTGGGGAAGATCATTATGTATGTAACCTGAGAATTAAATTTATAATTGAATTATTATTTGATATTTTCACAGAATGATATTCAATATATGGGGTTTATAAATACCAAATGATTAATGTCCTTTTACAAAGAATTAACTTATATTTGGGGGAAATTATTGTGTTAAAAACGTTATTTTTTATCATTGGAGTTACTGATTTACCTCCGTACGTACGGGCATGCGTTATTGAGTTCGTAGCGTGAAATATAGTTAAATGCTGAATTCTGATCTAAAATTATCACTAGGTAATGCTATCCCCGACTGATTTAAGTACAAGTACGAGGAAGGAGATGTTGAAAATTAAATATTATTAGTTAATTTTTTCAGAAAGTTAAAAACTTATAGATGCACCTAAGTAGTTGATGTATATCAGAAACAACTAGTAAGTTTTTTCGGCACCAGATATCTATGACAAGGAAGTAGGGACTATACCAAGTAATATTGGTAATGTCAGACAATTGATACCAATGACTGTTACATCCTTTAACAGATCGGTCATGAGAGATTAAATACATTGCAGAAATAAGTGTGATTGTAAGTTTTACCTTTAGCATATTACATTTCTACGCGTCTATATATATATATATATATATATATATATATATATATGTGTGTGTGTGTGTGTGTGTGTCGTTGGCAAAGGTCATGCTAGATTAATGTCCAGCAAACGGAAATTTAATATTTCCGCTATGGGAAAACAAGAGGAGTTAAGAGATGATAAAACAATGAATGATGCAAAATCGTTGGCATCTGTGACATCTGCGTGTTTATATGACCTGAAGATGTCGTATGCATATTTTTGAATCGAAACAGATCGGGCGGCGGAAGAATTTTGTAGAAAATATGAGGGCTAGCAATGGTGACGGTTAAGTCTTGGGATCGAAAGGAAATCCAGGCTAGAATTTAAGTCGCCAGTTCAATATAAAACCTCGAGACAGTCGTAAGTCCTTATATATATATATATATATATATATATATATATATATATATATATATATATATATATATATATATATATATATATATATATATATATATATCTGTGTGTGTATGTGCGTGTGTATATGTGAATAATGCATAATATATATTTATATATATGCATATATATATATATATATATATATATTTTTGTATTTGGGCAGCAATCATTCTTTCATGCACATTTCATTACAAACGACTGACAAGGTGCTTTTATTTCGTTTTTTCATATAATTTCTCGTGCGATATAATAATTATATTTCAACTGTTAGAATTAGAAATAGTTTGTTTTATAAAACATACATATAACAAACTATTTCTAATTCTTGAAACAGTTGAAATATAATCCTTGAAAATGGCTAAATGTATAGCTGAAAGCGCTCGGATAAAAAGAACATTCAGATAGTTTTTATATAATTTATCATCTGAAAAGAAAAACATTATTAGATCGCATGAGAAATTATGTAAAAAAACTAAGTACAAGCACATTGTCAATCGTTTTTAATGAAATGTGCATATATATATATATATATATATATATATATATATATATATATATATATATATATATATATATATATATACACACGCATATATGTATATATAATTGTGTGTGTTGATGTAATAGGAAAGAACAATTAGATTAATGATTCGAAGTTCTTTGGTATTTATGTTTTTACTTTTTAAAAAAGTTTCTCAATACAAAAGTAGAGCAGAAAGTATAATTATTTTTTAAAAATATGATTACATCGCAACACTGAAATTACTCTTTCGAACCTTGACTCAAGTCCTAATGTGTAATTTCAATATTAAACTTAAAATTTAGAGTACAGTTTCATTCTCAAGCGATGTTTTAGAAAATATTAATATTGAAGTTAAACTTTAAGACTTGAGTCAATTTTCGAAAACTAGTAATTTCTGCGTCGCGATTGAATCATATTTTTAAAAAATAATTGTAACATTATATATATATATATATATATATATATATATATATACATATATATATATATATATATATATACATATATATATATATATATATATATATATATATATATATATATATATATATATATATATATATATATATATATGGATAAGGTATATTTTGTCAGCAAGTATTCATCTAAACCAGTTTGATCAAGAATAATCTGTCAGTATTTTTGAGATGCGGAGTTATCAATATTTATACTAATTACTCATGAACTATTACCCCCCACATTGTTGTCTTTATCAAGACGTTTCGGCCGACTTAATCAGGCATATGTTTATTTTCTTTTTTATCTACCGAGAATTCTGAAATGAATTTCTATGGAAATCTCGAATAGGTTTTATTTTTAATTATTTAATTATTAATCAGTTATTACTCGCTTTGTACTCACTGTGTCCAAGTATACTATGCCCAGTGATTATACTCACACATGTGTTTTTTTATGTGCCGTGTTCTTTCAGTCCCTTGGTAATCATAGCTCTCTACAATTTTCCTGTCTTTTGCAGATCTTAATAAATGTTGTCTTATCTGTCCTAAACATTGTTCCGCCATCCATTTTCTCAAGCTCATTGCAAAGGTTTTTGCCTTCAATCTGTGAGTACCAAATTTTCCAAGCCCTCGATCCTCGTTGTGTGCCCGAAACATTCCGAATTTCTCTTCCTGGTGTTAATATAAGCGTCCCTTTTGTTTTAACGGTCTCTAAAACTTCGGCCTTGCTCACATGTTCGCGCCATTGTTTGCTCAGTATACTTCTGTAATACAGTTCACAGTTTGAATTATATTGAGACAAAATGGCAATACAAATAAGTTAATTTGACTTGGTAATGGAATGAAACAGTGAATATAGTAAATTCTTATACAACATTTCAAGGTAAATCCTATTAAAAATACTTTAAAATACTTATGGCATATCCGAGAATTTCAACATTGTTGAATTATAGTATAAATAAGTGATCGTTCGTAACGATTTTAAACCAAAAAGCATTGGTAATTGGAGTGAATTTCTGACAGTAATTTGAATACGCAACATACTCTTTTTCTCGCAAGTTTATAACTAGCAATCTCACTCTTCATACATATATATATATATATATATATATATATATATATATATATATATATATATATATATATATATATATGTGTGTGTGTGTGTGTGTGTGTGTATGTATATATATATATATATATATATATATATATATATATATATATATATATATATATATATATATATATATATATAATATCTGGATAAAATAAATGAAACAAAATTGGGTGTTTTTTTTATGAAAGTATTTATTTCAGTGTTTTTGTATATATTTAATATTTCAGACCACCTCGGTCTTTCCTCAGAAATCAAAAGGCCTCTCATTATGCTATATATATATATATATATATATATATATATATATTTCATAATAAGTAAAAGGTTTGTCACTTACCTGATTGATCATACCTTCCGCATACCTAACGTTTTATTTACACTTTTAAGGAATACACATTCCCTGTTCAGATTTTTTCGAAAATCCCATATCTGCTGTGTTTCTTATCTGAAACGCCACAAAACTAATTTCTAAAGAATTAACGGATTATATTATTAATCTAAAATTTTCTTACTTTAAACATTAATGTAGTGGATTCGCCTATTTGAAATAGAAGTCCCGCTTTTTTTAAACGGTGTGTATTAAGTCTACCTACCATTGCTCTCACAGAAACTTAATAAAGAAAACAAAGGTAAAATAATTTGCCATCCATTAAAAATAAAGATTTCTAGAACGATCAAAACTACACCAGCAGATATCTATTTGGTTTTTCAATGTCTTTGGAAAAACAGAGAATATATGCATCAATATATAATAACCTGCCAGACAAAACAAACAATACCTGTGAAATGTGCAGTTCAGAAATGCTCTCATAAATACATTCGCACACAGTAACCATTATGTTATCTGCCATTAGCAGACCTGCCTATATTTTATGTAGAAACGAGAAATCTTTTACCTTTAGATGTAATATCAGTAAAAGTTCGTGAAAGAGTCAAAGGTATTAAACAAAAAAGACGCTAAAGTTTAGCAGACGATCGTGAACAGGATTAGAAGCGTCTCAATTCAAATGCCGCGAGTAACTAACTGATAAATTATTTCAAGAATAAAAGAATTGTACACTTTCATTGTTGTAAACTTGTATTCACTGAGACGTAAATATACGTAAATCAACAATCCCTTTATGATATGCAAATCAACATTCTTCAGTCGGAAATAATATTAGACACTATGGTGCCATCTGTGTTGACTTCGGTTTGAAAAGGGATCTATATCAGTGATACGGCGTATATAAATATAAAAGTGGTTACAGTCTGCTTCATGTATAAAACAGACTTGTTGGCCTCAGTTCCCAATTATATATATGTATATATATGTGTGTGTGTGTGTGTGTGTGTGTGTGTGTGTGTGTGTGTGTGTGAAGAGAGCGATAGGTAAATTGTTAGAATTCTATATTTTTAATTTCGAGCATGCGCGTTGTATGTTTTTGATTTTGTCGACTGCACAGTATAATAACATCCTGACGCAATTCACTCCGTCAGAAATTTGGAAACGGTCAGTGGTACTGCTTCGTATTCGCACCGGAAGCTCCGATACGAACATTTCACAGTGTTTTGGTGTTAATCTGAGGACAGTGCAGACGATTCTGAAAGAGTTGGATGTGTCTAATTGTTATATTACGAAGGTATTTCGAGTGATCACTAGTGATGGCAACGTTATGCTTCCATGCATCTTCCCACAGGGCTTCAGACTCAACACGGAGGTCTGCATGTGCCTTGATGAGTTACTGCTTCCCTGGGTCAAGATGGTGGATGCTCAGCCACTATTAATGCCAAGCAACATGACTCACCATGCCACACAAGCAGGAGAATCCAGTCATGGCTGTCAGACAATTTCTGCGACCACATCATACCTTACATCTGGCCACATGACTCCCCAGACTGTAACTACATTGATTATTATGTTTGGGACAGAGGGAGTGACAAAAAAATTCCTTGTAACACCAAAAATGAACTGAAGGCAAGAATTATGGCAGCATTCACCAACTTAAACAAGGAGACGTTCCAGGAGAGTTGCAGGAATTCCGAAATCGTCTGGAGACGGTGGTTGAAGCCAATGGTGATTATATCGAATAAATTTACTCTTTTGTATTTCTTTCAAGTTATTTTTGTGCGATTTTCGTAAATATATAGATGCCGGTGTTATTTTCATTTCTGCGTAAATTAGACAAGTGTTCGTTACAATACATTGGGAAAACGTATATATGAACACAAAAGGATCATATTTGCAAAGATTTATAGTACAATCTATTCAACCATATCTTTGATCTAAGAATGGCCCACTTATTAAAAGAGAAAATAGCTAACTTGACGAAAAGACTTGTGAGTGCCGCTATTGAATATTAGCAAAATATAAATCTGCGTGCCAAATTTTTTTTAAATCTATTTCTTTTCCTGATAGAAATATTCTTTTACCAAACCAGCATGAATGATTATAATTTTTTTTTTATTAAAACGGTTAAATACACAAATTAATCCGAAACTAAAAATGATTATTTGAAATTAATACAATATTCATCAATAATATTAACACACTTTTATGCATTAGACGTTTAACTATAACACTTAACGTCCAACATAATTTAACCTGACTATTTAGTTACCCTGATATATATTTATGAGCTTTCAGAAATGTAATTCTGAGAAACTAACAACATTTTTACTTTTGTTTATAAATACTTGCAAAATAATCTTAAATTTACCTTGACAAAGTCCGTCAAAATCGAAACGCGACGACTAAGATAACTTTTTCCTTTTGACTTTATTTTCGCACACATACACGT
Source organism: Acanthosepion esculentum (assembly GCA_964036315.1). Taxonomy (NCBI): domain Eukaryota; kingdom Metazoa; phylum Mollusca; class Cephalopoda; order Sepiida; family Sepiidae; genus Acanthosepion; species Acanthosepion esculentum. The sequence goes on from OZ038477.1 coordinate 100,336,388, forward strand.
ACCGAGGCATGAGTGCATACGCATGCGCGCACACACACACACACACACACTGAGACATATATATATATATATATATATATATATATATATATATATATATATATATATACACAGTGACTCAATTCTGCCGAAGAGTCGTGCAATATTAGCTTAAATAGCCACTGTTTACAAATTCACACCTCAAACCAGAGAGTTCAACCGAAATTAATTTTTCAGGAGCCAATATTTTTGTCATCCACAGACAGACGGATTCGCTGTTTCACAGCTCATCAGTGTGGCTAGACGTCCGGTTGCCTCTAGCTAGGATCGAAACCCGACTGAATTTGCGTCAGTTGGAACTTCTCCCACTAAGCCGTCAGCGCACGGTCAGGGATGAAGGTGAATTTTAGCGTGTTTATTTTTAGATTTAGATAAACACACAGTGATATATATATATATATATATATATATATATATATATATATATATATATATATATATATGAGCCTGACGATCTGCCTAAGTGAAACCTTGGTAGGTTTGTCTGGCTCATTAGGTTTGACTAGGTTTGCTCTCCGTTTGTATCGAGCTCTTTAGTTAGTTGTTTACTCGTATCGGGGTTTTTTCTTTGGGCCTTGAACCTGTATCTGTGCGATTATTTTCGACAGACTTTCATGTTCCTGACTCTTTCTTGTTTAAAACCTTTTTTTCCCTTCGTGATTGATTTGGCTATTGTTAAATCAAGAATTCGAAGGTTTTTCGACACGAGTATAGTTACCTATATATATATATATATATATATATATATATATATATATATATATATATATATATATATATATATATATATATATATATTATATATAATAGATGGCCAATCGTATTCGAGAATATCCGTCTACTAGGGCGGCTACCCAATCCCTATTGCAAACTCTCGCTCAGGCACATTTGTGTTTGCTCAACACACACAAAGTTCACCTGTTGTTCATGCTGCCACTATGCTGAGCAAACCTTAGCTACAGTTTCTGGGAGAGAGCGTGTTTGCTAGCGCGATCAACAATTTGAACAAGGCCAGTACGCTGAGGACATCGGCTACGATGATTTGTGGCTTTGTGCTAGTACAGCTACCGATGGCTCCCAAAGGTTCCGTCTACCCAATTTCAATTTGGTTCAATCCGTCGTATTGTTTTCAGGCACTTTCAAAAGGTATATATATATATATATGATATATATATATATATATATATATATATATATGATAAAAATATACTTTTAAAGTATGCTATAATTATAAGACAAAGTGCTCAATACCAGGAAAAGAGCTTATGTAAATATAAAAGTGGACATTGATGTCAACAACCAGCGACGACAGTTTGTGTCATGCTTAAACGCAGTCGACAGGCCATATATATATTTATATATAGATATTTATATATATATATGTATATATATATATATATATATATATATATATATATATATATATATATATATATATATATATACGTATATATATATAGAGAGAAAGAGAGAGAGAAAGATAGAGAGAAGATGACTATATTATTTTTCGTAACATCATTTTCAATGAATAATTATGAGAAAAGCCTGCTTCATGCAAATCGATGGCAACCCAATGGCGAAACGATTGTAGAGCCAAACGTTTCATAGAGTAAAAATATACTTGTGGAGTTGTGGCGAGCCATTGCCTCGGCGCGACAGTGTATATAAAGGAAGATAAATGGAAACGTGCTCGATGATATCTATGGTAGAGCCTCTTGCCAAATTCTGTGGTTAACTCTTGAAATCCTCTTTAAGTCTTTAATGTTTCTCATTCACGCAACGGCTTACGGCAACCTCTCGTGGGTACACCGGTTCTCGTACGATCACCGTCATTGTTAATAGAAGAGCGGAGTGTCAATTCATGTTGGGTTGGTTAAATTCACCTGCGCGCAAATACCATTCGGAAAGGCATGAATCCACATCTTCTTCCATAGCTCTTAGTAAGAGATGTGTCACTAAAAACATTATTATCTCAAAAGTAATTCTGACAATCTAAAAATACTTTCTGTCTTTAAATAACCTTCACCTTCTCAAACTGTGAATGTCTATCGTTGGACGCAGTCCGCCATCAAATTAATGAGGATGAATGGGACATTACTTTACCTCACGGGCAAAATGCTTGCTGGTAGGAGCGGTTTTAGCGATGGAGGTTCTTTTCTCTTATGGATTCATGATTACCCATTTGCCTAAGTGAATGTAACGAACCCAACTGGATTTCGAACTCGGTTCTCCGATTTCTTATTTCGAGCCGATATAAATTACACCACCCGCACATTCAAGCTTACAGCGCCTGATATTCGCAAGCGGTCAGCCATCTAGGTACTGGACCAGGCTCGATGCTGCTTAATTGTTTCAACGTGATATTCTTTTCTGACAATGATATTTATCCTGTAAAAGGCCAAAAGTCACTATTGGTAGACGATTACAGAGTAAGAGACACAGTTTATGGGGTATGTATGAAAGATAAAAGGTTAATCCTTGACTTAAACAGGTTAAGATTGTACAAATCAGGTAAGTGTCCTTTTGGAATTCGGTTCCACAATCCAGAGATTAGTCGGAAGACGCTGCTGGGAGTAAAGTTGGATTAATACGTTTCCCAAGGTATTTGCGAGTAAGGGATTATAATGAACACGATTGGTTTTGGAAGACGGATATCCGATTTCCAAATCCAAGCCGTTATTCATTACATCACCCGCACGTCCACACTTACATCACCAAATATTTCCAAGTAATATCTAGATACGGACAAGGGTCAACATTGCTGAAGTTCGGTCATCGTATGAGAACCAATATTTAAACGTGATATGGCCGTAAATGCTGAAATTTTAAGAATATCTGAAACAAATTAGATACAAAGAAATGAGTGCTGAACTGATTCGTAATTCAATCCTCCTATATAGCAGTGAATGCTGAACAATTTTCTCAGTTTCAGAGAAGATTTGAATTCACAGAGATGTGGTTTTACAGAATGATGCTGAGAATGCCATACATTGAACATTTGTTTAACGATGAAGCTTTTGGTAAAACACAGTAGAAACAAACATTTACTTAATTGTAATTTACTTTATGTAAAGAGACAATGGAAAGAAGTAATCATTGTTTTAAGGAGAGAAAATCCAAGGAAAAGGACAACTCAAGATGCAAAGTACAAATCAGACACGTCGAAATCGAACAGAGACAGAAATTTACCTATTTGGGAAATGTAATATCACACGACAGAAAATGTGATACAGTAATCCGAAATAGCATTAAAATAGCAAATGGTGCTTAGGCTTACAAATGACAGCCGGTAATTTATGGATAGCTATGATCGCACAAATCTTGAAGGCACACGAGATTTAAACAAAGACAAGAAAAAGATGGAGTAAAGTTAACACAACAGAGTTAATACCGCTTTATGTTGTTTAATAAAGGGTGTTTCATTAAGACGGATCAAAATCCGCAGTAAATAAATCAGTGTTATTGGTGAAAATATATTTATTTTTCTATTGGTTCATTTAAGTCATGGCAATTATGTGTGAAAAATAATATCACCCAAATGTCCGCCAAATCTGAAATAAAAAAAAAATCATAAGACGCTTAAACTTAATTCACATTAAAATCGGTCGAAATTATTGAAACACCCTTTATTAACAGTAATCACTGGAAATTAACTGGGGGGTGCAGGGCAATCGTCACATAGATAAAGATGAAAACTTTGCCAACAGAAACGTTGTAAACGACACTGTACGCGAACCTTGTATTCTCAGTTGAATAAAGCTTTCTTAAAGCCTACACCTGCGTACAATGTGTTTCTGCAAGAAGTATGTTTAGAATACCGTTGATTAAAGCAACGATGAAGTTTTGGGAAAATGGAGAGAAAAAGAAAGACACATGGTGGATACCAGAAAGAGACAACTGAAATTTCTAGGGAATATAACGAGTGATTGAAGAATGTGATATTCATATAATATGCTGAAGACAAGAGGAACAAACAAAGCAAACAAACAGCAGAGCGACTTCTCAAACGAACCTTTGTAAATAGACGGCCGAGTGGGGACTACACAAGAAAGTAAATATGTTGCTTATCGCTACAAAAACAAGAGGCTGTGGAGAGCTATGATCTTCCACGGCCTATAGAGACATGGTACCTAAAAGAAAAGAAAAAAATATCGATTTCATGATAGTGTAACGGCTATCGGCGCGGAAACTCATCGGAGAGTCGGGTTAAAAAATGCACTTAGAATCAGAAAGAGACAATTACAATCTGAGATGCATAATGGGGAAAGAAATTTGGAGAATTTAACACTCAAAAGTCACAAGAGGGAAAAAGCAATTATCTGACGTGCATGTGTAAAGGGATGGTAGAACAAGGAATGAGAGTTATAGTAAAATAACAAACATTGCAAAGTGCTACAAAATAGGAAGTTGTGGAGAGACATGATCATCCACGTCTTGACACGCCACAACGGAGAAGATAAGTGATTAGGTTTCAAAATCGTCTATAATACTGGTGATTCAATATGAAACTGGAAATGTCTAGAAAACAAACAATGAAATACTTATTGATTAGTATGCCTATGGGTAAACTATGGGGTTTTGTATACCAAGCCATACAGTTTTGAAAACTGTCTTCGAGGTTTACTCTTTTGTTAGCAAGCAGAATCTAAGCGTACAGGACACTGAAATAGATTGGACAAATCCAGCGATTTGATTAGATTAACAGCCGCGTAGAGAGACGATTGTACGGCGAGCGCAGACGGGAGTGCAGCTCCAATGACGCGTGTCTCCAGGACCTGAACAACTCGAGTTGTTCCTTCGCAATTTAGTTGCGAATAGAAATTAGAGTGTTGAATCGAATCATTCATGGATCTAACTTGATTCGTAAATTGAGTTCTGTCAAGCAATTCAGGAAAGGTAATTATGCGTTTTGTGTTTTGAACGAAGCGGATCAACTTGAACTGTTGTTGGCGATCAGCAGAACTGGTTGACATTTTCAATAAAATATTTTTCATATATCAATAATTGACTTTTACAAAGTCTCATGCAAGTAAACTCGAAATAAAAATTTTCTTTGTATCTTCGGCCTTTTATTTTGATCATTTTTCTTAATCATTTCACCCCGATCGATGTGATAATGCCACTAAGGCGCAAGTGGTTACTGGGATTGAAAGCCACTGAGAAGACTTTAATGAAGAGAAAGGACAATAACCGAAAGAGATTCAGGAAGACAGATGGTTACGCTTGACATTGCATTTAAATTTTTGAAGATTTTAAAGTGGCAAGAAAGAAAGAAACCAGAAGAGAGTCCCACAAGTAAGAAGTGCATAGAAAGATGCTATTAGAATAGAACCTACGGTTACATCTAGAAAATTCAACAATAAAACGATGAGTCACAGTTACTAATTTACTAGTATGCTTATTGATGCGGTCGAGGTACCAAGGTGGAGAGTTCATTAAAACAACTGTCATGAAAATATTTATAGAAAAGACAGAGAGAAGCCACGTCAGTGCGGTGGGAACGTAACTGACTTCCAGATAGCAATACCATTACAGAGTCTTCTTTGGAGTTTTTGATTGTATTTATTTATTGACTGCGTGTACATACAAATATATTTTTTTACAGAGTGCATTTTACCATTTTGATGATTTCTACAAACATCAGAGCTTTGATATAACGTGATAACTAATAAGAGGTAACCTTACTGTTCATATCGAAACGAAAACTCGCCGGTGTTTTTTTTTCTTTGGGCGGCTTTCAGACGTCATTCAATGAGATTTTGTCAGATAACTATCAGAATGGAGACCTGACCACGGCGCCTCGACTACGCCGACTGCATCTGCTGCAAAACGGCCCACCTATTGAGTGGATGCTTGATGCATCAAGTATGAACAAGAGCATTGTTTATATATGGACGCATATATAAAACCGACTAACGTTTTCCTACTGATTCAAATTGTGGGAAAAACAAATAATAATAATAATTCTAACATGGTGGCAATAATAGAGAAGAAACAAGACAATTAAAAAGTAAAATAGAAAAGGGAAGACACGACTCGATGATTGTTTTGATTTAAAGACAAAACATTAATTTAAAATTCACTAGAAAATTCTAATGTATAAAAACAGTATAAAGAATCGAATGCAGTTTTATTTTACACAAGATTAAAAGCTGCACTTGTATGCGGGCTTTTAAAGTAGTTCCAACGCTGGGCTAATTGGGCCTCCGGTCAAAACTAAAAGGATCTCTGATCCCGCTTAGATAAATACAATCATAATTTTAAAGAAACAACGTTGGATTCCTCAATTCACTCCACGTAACTTCAAAAAACTAACTTTCTCTGATTCGAGCAATAAGTCCAGTTCCGACCAAAAAATGATTTGGACAGAAAGTACGATCTGGGCCAAAAATTCCAATTCAGACCGAAAATTAAATTCTACAAATCACAAACTCCGTGCAACTTCAGCTGATTTGATTTCTTCAAATCACAAACTCTGCCGCACTTCTAATCATCATGTCACGAAACCTCTCACTTTATCTCTGATTCCTTGGAGTTTCGAAGACATAAAATTGATTTCCTCAAATCACAAAGTTTTGGAGATATTTTAAAATGAATTTTAAAAAAATAATAATTAAATTCAAAAAGTTTTGTGTTACTTTAAACTCAATATAAAATAAAATCTTCTAAAATAACTATTTCTTTTTTCAGTCTTTTTAAAATTTGAATTTTTAATCGATCCCTTTTCATCCGGACACAGACCGCAATGATGGATGCTCAAGCACCGGATAATGGGCGGATTGTTACTCCCGTGTTCATCCTGACTCTGTAGACCAATCGTGACACGAGTTAATCCTTTGAGCCCTGACTACTGCATTCTCCGTGGTAGAAAAATGGCGTAATGCCCAGCCACAGGTTGAACGGTGGCTAAACATTTGTAAGTATTTTTATATATGCCGTGAAACACTACATATCAATTATTTGTGAATTTTTACTCAAAAGCCTGGGCAGAAGGGCTAAAATTGTCCAGGAACGCAGGTTTAAAATGTTTAAAGGGGTTTTCGATACATGAACAGATAGATAGTATTTGCCGTTTAAATATTTAGAAGATAATCTTTTTATTAAATCAAGATTAATATGTTAATTACAATTGAGATTTTGAATTAGATTAGATTAAATTAAATTCATTAATTAATTAATTCAACAAAGGCTTTGTATTGGCCTGAATATTTCTAATATAAATAAGGTTGTTGTAATAATCAGTGTTTACATTAACATATTTTTATTCTCCGCTTTCCTGGAACAGTTCTTTGAAAATGTTTGATTGGCCAATAGGTTCGTTCGGTTCATTAAGTAAATTGTGTAATTAATAAGCGTACGAAGCTTTTGGCGGACACAATAAAAGAAAACAATTGCTACACCAACAAAAATCTCATGTATATAGAAAGTATTATTAATTGGCTCTTAGACACTGAGAGTACAATTCTTTGACTTTACAAAAATAGTTTTTTTATAGAGGTCAGTTTTTCTTTCAAACGTATTCTGCTGGAATAACCGCATAACATTTGGTCTGAGAGAAGCCGACTTCACACATACATGCATATACACACAC
>OZ038477.1:100346517-100454017 GCA_964036315.1 Acanthosepion esculentum
TAGGAAAAACAACAGAAAAGTTGCAAATTAAAAAAAATTGAATGTTTTTTGTGAAAGTATTTATTCATATTTATATATATATATATATATATATATATATATATATATATATATATATTTGATATTTCAGATCGGCCCTGATCTTTCATCAAAAATGACTGTTTTCAGAAGTTTGTTTACATTAAGTAGCGTCCGTCGGGAGACGCGGACGTCACGTGATATGGAATGCAACTCTGTTTGAATATTTCTAACGTAAATCTATCTGTAGTAATGTTTTAGATGTTGTTTAAATAAATTTTTAACTATATCTAAAAAAGTCTTTTGTCTAACTATTGAAATATTTATAAAGATTTAAAATACCCAAGTCTTTATTTAACCCTAGTTTATATGTATTTAATTTTAAAATCCAGTATTATGTGGAACTAAAATCAGAATCTATCAATACACATTTACAGTTTTCTAATGAGTGTCCTGGTGGATTAAAATGTTCAGCTATGGGGGAATAAGGATTGTTTTGACGTATGGTTAGTTTATGTTTGTCGAAGCGAAATCTAAAATTATTTCCAGATTCACCAATATATCCACTATTGGGAAATATTGTGCAGAATAAATAGTAGATTATGTTATGGCTATCACAGGTGAGGCGAGGTGGGTGTATGTTGATATTGGTGTTGGGTACAGAAAATACACTATCGATTATTAAGTGTTTGCAAACTAAACAACAAGGTTTGTTACATTTGTAATTTCCTGATTGGTTTGTATTGTTTAGATATTTGGTAGAGGTGAGGATAGCTGATAGGTTAGGTGATTGTTTCTTTGCATAGATAGGTGGTTTAGCGAAAATGTCTTTGATCTTTTTGTTTAACTAGAGGTTCTTGTAATCCTTTTTTAAATTGTGAATGAGTGTGTGGGAATATATATATATATATATATAAATATATATATATATATATGTGTGTGTGTGTGTGTGTGTGTGTGTGTGTGTGTTTATATATATATGTATGTATGTATGTTTGTATAATTTTGTTCGAGGCTAAATTGCATCATCAGCCCCACAACGGAAATATATAAATGACAATAGACATAAATAAAACAATATAAGCCTTTTGTATACATTTCAGGAAGAATTGTATATTTTGAAGAACATATACGTATACAGGGATAAACTGTTTGTTCATATCTGGTAGTCACAACATGGTATCTCTGAGAAGGCTGTCCACGCACATCTGTTTTGTGTGGCCGTCGAAGATGAAGAGAGAGAAATGTTGATTTCTGTTTAAATTGGTGCCAAAATGCCTATTCCGGTACTTGTTGGGATGTTTCATATTTATTTAACTATTTTTTAAATCTCACTTTTTCTTTATTTTTTGTTATCATTCATATCGTTATTTTAAAGTAATTTTATTACTTAACTTTTAATTTTTCTCTTTCATTTTCATACACCTACATCGTCTTGTACTAATGGTTAGAAGTTATTTTTTACTATCGCTACAAGCATTTATTTCTAGGTTAATGTGATTCACGTGAGATTATGTATTCCAGAATCTCCTCCATCATTTCCTCGTAGTGTTCCAAAACTTGGAAATAAATGTCTATACGATGAAAAACGCTATTCAGGAAATTGATGTTGATCCATATGAGATGTCCTTTCTCTGATTCCCTAGCAAATCGTGAAAGATTTCATAGACTTCCTGCTCCAGAAGATCAACTTCACCTGCCACATACGAATGTTCGAATAATCCTGAATAAAAGTCTTTATACGCTCAACGTATTCTCCTGGTATTGAATAAAGTAGACGACCTCCACAAAATCAATGCTACATCTCTCTGTGAATAGATTAAACTAGACCGAAATCCTCTATTTTATCTATTCTCCAAATAGAGCAACAAGTTCACGGTTAATTTATCATTGATTTTTACACCTAACATATAAATATCCTATTAAATCCTGTTTCTATAAGTTTTATTGAGACATATTTGTTGTGACGCTATCTTAACACGCAATATTAAGGCTATTTCAGTTATGACAGATTTATTGCATAATCCACTTACTTTGTGCTTATACAATAATAATAATGATTGATTGATTGATTTGTTCTGTACGGCTTATTGACCCATTGCAGTCCATTTATAGTCAGAAAATATATTTAGATTGTGAAATTCCTGACACCATAGATTCCCAAGTCGTTATCTACGCGGATGACAATTTACTCCTGCCTCAAAAACAAATCTAGTGATGTTGACAAAGCTAACCTGTCAATTCGTCTCGAAAAGGACCTACAATCGGTTGTGAACTGGGGCAAGAATTGGTTAACGCATCTAAAACAAAACTGCTCTCTATTAACCACCACAGGGATCCATCCCTGCATCCCATTAGAACGTCGGAAGCCCAACTTCTCGAGAGCTCCTCTCTGCGGCTGCTCGGTTTCACGCTGTCTGCTGACCTGAGATAGGACAAATACATCGAGTCAATTGCTTCATCCACCGCAAGGAAAGTTGGCTCCCTGTGCAATCGATCCTCCAAATCTATAAATCAACCATTCACCCTTGCATGGAGTATTGCTGCCATATATGGTCTGGGGCCCCTGCTGTTTGCCTCAGGGTTCTTGATAAGATTCAGAGACGGATATGCAATGTAACTGGCCCTGATTTGTCATCTCGTCTGCTGTCGCTCTCCCACAGACGCGCCGTTGCCTCGCTCTGTCTTTTTTACAAATACTTTCACGGTAATTGCTCCGATGAGCTGCTTTCGCTGGTTCCCAGGTCTCATGAATTTCAGCGTCCTACAAGGCTGGCATCCCGTTCCCAACCCTTCACCGTTGAAACTGTTAGATGTAGACGTCTCTTCTACTCCAATAGCTTTATGTCTCGCACATCTCGCCTGTGGAACTCCCTTCCTTATTCCTGTTTCCCTGACAAATATAATCTCCAACTATTTAAGTGTAACGTCAATCGACATCTCCAAATTGCCTTGATCTATCCACTTCCCTTCTCCACATCCTTTCCTCTTTCATTCCTATCTGCTCTCGCTCCATATCTTCTGTAACCCCCTTGCCTTGATCGATCCACTATCTTTCTCCGCATCCTCTCCTTTACCACTCCTATCTGCTCTTCCTCCAAACCTTCTGTAACCCCTTGCGTGCTAGTGGCTTCCAGCCTTGCTTGGGGTGAAAAGCTTAAAAAATAATAATAATAATAATAATTTGTTGAGGAGATAATAATGATTTAGTAATACAAGTCATTCTAAGAAATATTTAGAACATTAATACAAATGCTTAAAAAAAACGAATGAAAATGTCTGACGACAAACACAGATGCGAAAAGAATTCATGTACACTTTGTTATTTTTTTTGTTTAGCAGCAATGGCTAATTTAATGTCGAAATCTAAAAATTTTGTACGGAATTTTATTTATTTTATTTTTTAAATAATAATGATTTTAGTGATACAAGTCTTACTGATTAGCCCATAGCCGGGGGATAATAGATGGAGTCAAACATTTCCCAGCGGCAAGAATAAGTGAATATAACGAAAGCAGCAGGAAGTGGGACTCGGCTCTCTGATTAACAATTCCGATCCATTTTCCATTACATCATCCACACATCCAAACTTATAGCATCTGGTATTCCGAAGCGGTCACCCATCTAGGTACTGACCAAGATCGACGTTGCTTAACTTTGGTGTTGGCACAGGAACCGCTGTTTCAACCTGACGTGCTCGTAAGCGATGCGCAATTTTGAAAAAAAAAATCACTGGGCAACAAAAAAGATTTTTTGTAAGTTGTCTGTTTTTCATCACTGGGCAACAAAAAAGATTTTTTGTAAGTTGCCTATGTTTTTCATCACTGGTCAACAAAAAAGATTTTTGGGAAGTTATCTATGTTTTTCATCACTGGGCAACAAAAAAGATTTTTTGTAAGTTGTCTATATTTTTCATCACTGGGCAAGAAAAAAGATTTTTGGAAGGTGACTATGTTTTTCATCACTGGTCAACAAAAAAGATTTTTTGGAAGTTGTCTATATTTTTCATCACTGGGCAACAAAAAAGATTTTTTGTAAGTTGCCTATGTTTTACATCACGGGGCAACAAAAAAGATTTTTGGAAGTTGTCTATATTTTTCATCACTGGGCAACAAAAAAGATTTTTTGGAAGTTGTCTATATTTTTCATCACTGGGCAACAAAAAAGATTTTTTGGAAGTTGTCTATATTTTTCATCACTGCGTAACAAAAAGGATTTTTGGAAGTTGTCTATGATTTTCATCACTGGTCAACAATTAGATTTTTGGGAAGTTGTATATATTTTTCATCACTGGACAACAAAAAAGATTTTTTGTAAGTTGTCTATATTTTTCATCACTGGGCAACAAAAAAGATTTTTTGGAAGTTGTCTATATTTTTCATCACTGGGCAACCTAAAGATTTTTTGGAAGTTGTCTATATTTTTCATCACTGTACAACAAAAAAGATTTTTTGGAAGTTGTCTATATTTTTCATCACTGTACAACAAAAAAGATTTTTTGGAAGTTGTCTATATTTTTCATCACTGGGCAACAAAAAAAGATTTTTTGGAAGGTGTCCATATTTTTCATCACTGGGCAACAAAAAAGATTTTTTGGAAGTTGTCTATATTTTTCATCACTGTGCAACAAAAAAGATTTTTTGTAAGTTATCTATATTTTTCATCACTGGGCAACAAAAAAGATTTTTTGGAAGTTGTCTATATTTTTCATCACTGGGCAACAAAAAGGAATTTTGTAAGTTGCCTATGTTTTACATCACTGGGCAACAAAAAAAATTTTTTGGAAGTTGTCTATATTTTTCATCACTGGGCAACAAAAAAGATTTTTTGTAAGTTGCCTATGTTTTACATCACTGTACAACAAAAAAGATTTTTTGGAAGTTGTCTATATTTTTCATCACTGGGCAACAAAAAAGATTTTTTGTAAGTTGCCTATGTTTTACATCACTGGGCAACAAAAAAGATTTTTTGGAAGTTGTCTATATTTTTCATCACTGGGCAACAAAAAAGATTTTTTGGAAGTTGTCTATATTTTTCATCACTGGGCAACAAAAAGGATTTTTGGAAGTTGTCTATGTTTTTCATCACTGGTCAACAATTAGATTTTTGGGAAGTTGTCTATATTTTTCATCACTGGACAACAAAAAAGATTTTTTGTAAGTTGTCCATGTTTTTCATCACTGGGCAACAAAAAAGATTTTTGGAAGTTGTCTATATTTTTCATCACTGGACAACAAAAAAGATTTTTTGGAAGTTGTCTATATTTTTCATCACTGGGCAACAAAAAAGATTTTTTGGAAGTTGTCTATATTTTTCATCACTGGGCAACAAAAAAGATTTTTTGGTAGTTGTCTATATTTTTCATCACTGTACAACAAAAAAGATTTTTTGGAAGTTGTCTATATTTTTCATCACTGTACAACAAAAAAGATTTTTTGGAAGTTGTCTATATTTTTCATCACTGGGCAACAAAAAAAGATTTTTTGGAAGTTGTCTATATTTTTTATCACTGGGCAACAAAAAAGATTTTTTGGAAGTTGTCTATATTTTTCATCACTGTACAACAAAAAAGATTTTTTGGAAGTTGTCTATATTTTGCATAACTGGGCAACAAAAAAGATTTTTAGAAGGTGTCTATATTTTTCATCACTGGGCAACAAAAAATATTTTTTGGAAGTTGTCTATATTTTTCATCACTGGGCAACAAAAAAGATTTTTTGGAAGTTGTCTATATTTTTCATCACTGTACAACAAAAAAGATTTTTTGGAAGTTGTCTATATTTTTCATCACTGTACAACAAAAAAGATTTTTTGGAAGTTGTCTATATTTTGCATAACTGGGCAACAAAAAAAGATTTTTTGGAAGTTGTCTATATTTTTCATCACTGGGCAACAAAAAAGATTTTTTGTAAGTTGCCTATGTTTTACATCACTGGGCAACAAAAAAGATTTTTTGGAAGTTGTCTATAATTTTCATCACTGGGCAACAAAAAAAGATTTTTTGGAAGTTGTCTATATTTTTCATCACTGGGCAACAAAAAGGATTTTTGGAAGTTGTCTATGTTTTTCATCACTGGTCAACAATTAGATTTTTGGGAAGTTGTCTATATTTTTCATCACTGGACAACAAAAAAGATTTTTTGTAAGTTGTCCATGTTTTTCATCACTGGGCAACAAAAAAGATTTTTGGACGTTGTCTATATTTTTCATCACTGGACAACAAAAAACATTTTTTGGAAGTTGTCTATATTTTTCATCACTGGGCAACAAAAAAGATTTTTTGGAAGTTGTCTATATTTTTCATCACTGGACAACAAAAAAGATTTTTTGGTAGTTGTCTATATTTTTCATCACTGTACAACAAAAAAGATTTTTTGGAAGTTGTCTATATTTTGCATAACTGGGCAACAAAAAAGATTTTTAGAAGGTGTCTATATTTTTCATCACTGTACAACAAAAAAGATTTTTTGGAAGTTGTCTATATTTTTCATCACTGTACAACAAAAAAGATTTTTTGGAAGTTGTCTATATTTTGCATAACTGGGCAACAAAAAAAGATTTTTTGGAAGTTGTCTATATTTTTCATCACTGGGCAACAAAAAAGATTTTTTGTAAGTTGCCTATGTTTTACATCACTGGGCAACAAAAAAGATTTTTTGGAAGTTGTCTATATTTTTCATCACTGGGCAACAAAAAAAGATTTTTTGGAAGTTGTCTATATTTTTCATCACTGGGCAACAAAAAAGATTTTTTGGAAGTTGTCTATATTTTTCATCACTGGGTAACAAAAAAGATTTTTTGGAAGTTGTCTATATTTTTCATCACTGTACAACAAAAAAGATTTTTGGGAAGTTGTCTATATTTTGTATCACTGGGCAACAAAAAAAGATTTTTTGGAAGTTGTCTATATTTTTCATCACTGGGCAACAAAAAAAGATTTTTTGGAAGGTGTCCATATTTTTCATCACTGGGCAACAAAAAAAGATTTTTTGGAAGTTGTCTATATTTTTCATCACTGGGCAACAAAAAAGATTTTTTGGAAGTTATCTATATTTTTCATCACTGGGCAACAAAAAAGATTTTTTGGAAGTTGTCTATATTTTTCATCACTGGGCAACAAAAAGGATTTTTGTAAGTTGCCTATGTTTTTCATCACTGTGCAACAAAAAAGATTTTTTGGAAGTTGTCTATATTTTTCATCACTGGGCAACAAAAAGGATTTTTGGAAGTTGTCTATGTTTTTCATCACTGGTCAACAATTAGATTTTTGGGAAGTTGTCTATATTTTTCATCACTGGACAACAAAAAAGATTTTTTGTAAGTTGTCCATGTTTTTCATCACTGGGCAACAAAAAAGATTTTTGGAAGTTGTCTATATTTTTCATCACTGGACAACAAAAAAGATTTTTTGGAAGTTGTCTATATTTTTCATCACTGGGCAACAAAAAAGATTTTTTGGAAGTTGTCTATATTTTTCATCACTGTACAACAAAAAAGATTTTTTGGAAGTTGTCTATATTTTTCATCACTGGGCAACAAAAAAGATTTTTTGGAAGTTGTCTATATTTTTCATCACTGTACAACAAAAAAGATTTTTTGGAAGTTGTCTATATTTTTCATCACTGGGCAACAAAAAAAGATTTTTTGGAAGTTGTCTATATTTTTTATCACTGGGCAACAAAAAAGATTTTTTGGAAGTTGTCTATATTTTTCATCACTGTACAACAAAAAAGATTTTTTGGAAGTTGTCTATATTTTTTATCACTGGGCAACAAAAAAGATTTTTTGGAAGGTGTCTATATTTTTCATCACTGGGCAACAAAAAAGATTTTTTGGAAGTTGTCTATATTTTTCATCACTGTACAACAAAAAAGATTTTTGGGAAGTTGTCTATATTTTGTATCACTGGGCAACAAAAAAAGATTTTTTGGAAGTTGTCTATATTTTTCATCACTGGGCAACAAAAAAAGATTTTTTGGAAGGTGTCCATATTTTTCATCACTGGGCAACAAAAAAAGATTTTTTGGAAGTTGTCTATATTTTTCATCACTGGGCAACAAAAAAGATTTTTTGGAAGTTATCTATATTTTTCATCACTGGGCAACAAAAAAGATTTTTTGGAAGTTGTCTATATTTTTCATCACTGGGCAACAAAAAGGATTTTTGTAAGTTGCCTATGTTTTTCATCACTGTGCAACAAAAAAGATTTTTTGGAAGTTGTCTATATTTTTCATCACTGGGCAACAAAAAGGATTTTTGGAAGTTGTCTATGTTTTTCATCACTGGTCAACAATTAGATTTTTGGGAAGTTGTCTATATTTTTCATCACTGGACAACAAAAAAGATTTTTTGTAAGTTGTCCATGTTTTTCATCACTGGGCAACAAAAAAGATTTTTGGAAGTTGTCTATATTTTTCATCACTGGACAACAAAAAAGATTTTTTGGAAGTTGTCTATATTTTTCATCACTGGGCAACAAAAAAGATTTTTTGGAAGTTGTCTATATTTTTCATCACTGTACAACAAAAAAGATTTTTTGGAAGTTGTCTATATTTTTCATCACTGGGCAACAAAAAAGATTTTTTGGAAGTTGTCTATATTTTTCATCACTGAGCAACAAAAAAGATTTTTTGTAAGTTGCCTATGTTTTACATCACTGGACAACAAAAAAGATTTTTTGGAAGTTGTCTATATTTTTCATCACTGGGCAACAAAAAAGATTTTTTGGAAGTTGTCTATATTTTTCATCACTGGGCAACAAAAAAGATTTTTTGGAAGTTGTCTATATTTTTCATCACTGGGCAACAAAAAAGATTTTTTGGAAGTTGTCTATATTTTTCATCACTGTACAACAAAAAAGATTTTTTGGAAGTTGTCTATATTTTGCATCACTGGGCAACAAAAAAAGATTTTTTGGAAGTTGTCTATATTTTTTATCACTGGGCAACAAAAAAGATTTTTTGGAAGTTGTCTATATTTTTCATCACTGTACAACAAAAAAGATTTTTTGGAAGTTGTCTATATTTTGCATAACTGGGCAACAAAAAAGATTTTTTGGAAGTTGTCTATATTTTTCATCACTGGGCAACAAAAAAGATTTTTTGGAAGGTGTCTATATTTTTCATCACTGGGCAACAAAAAAAGATTTTTTGGAAGTTGTCTATATTTTTCATCACTGGGCAACAAAAAAGATTTTTTGGAAGTTATCTATATTTTTAATCACTGGGCAACAAAAAAGATTTTTTGGAAGTTGTCTATATTTTTCATCACTGGGCAACAAAAAAGATTTTTTGGAAGTTGTCTATATTTTTCATCACTGGTCAACAAAAAAGATTTTTCGGAAGTTGTCTATGTTTTTCATTACTGGGCAACAAAAAAAGATTTTTTGGAAGTTGTCTATATTTTTCATCACTGTACAACAAAAAAGATTTTTTGGAAGTTGTCTATATTTTTCATCACTGAGCAACAAAAAAGATTTTTTGTAAGTTGCCTATGTTTTACATCACTGGACAACAAAAAAGATTTTTTGGAAGTTGTCTATATTTTTCATCACTGGGCAACAAAAAAGATTTTTTGGAAGTTGTCTATATTTTTCATCACTGGGCAACAAAAAAGATTTTTTGGAAGTTGTCTATATTTTTCATCACTGTACAACAAAAAAGATTTTTTGGAAGCTGTCTATATTTTTCATCACTGTACAACAAAAAAGATTTTTTGGAAGTTGTCTATATTTTTCATCACTGGGCAACAAAAAAAGATTTTTTGGAAGTTGTCTATATTTTTCATCACTGGGCAACAAAAAAGATTTTTTGGAAGTTGTCTATATTTTTCATCACTGTACAACAAAAAAGATTTTTTGGAAGTTGTCTATATTTTGCATCACTGGGCAACAAAAAGGATTTTTGGAAGTTGTCTATGTTTTTCATCACTGGTCAACAAATAGATTTTTGGGAAGTTGTCTATATTTTTCATCACTGGGCAACAAAAGGGTTTTTGGAAGTTGTCTATGTTTTTTATCACTGGTCAACAAAAAAGATTTTTTGGAAGTTGTCTATATTTTTCATCACTGTACAACAAAAAAGATTTTTTGTAAGTTGTCTATATTTTTCATCACTGGGCAACAAAAAAAGATTTTTTGGAAGTTGTCTATATTTTTCATCACTGGGCAACAAAAAAGATTTTTTGGAAGTTGTCTATATTTTTTATCACTGGGCAACAAAAAGATTTTTTGTAAGTTGTCTATATTTTTCATCACTGTACAACAAAAAAGATTTTTTGGAAGTTGTCTATATTTTGCATAACTGGGCAACAAAAAAAGATTTTTTGGAAGTTGTCTATGCTTTTCATCACTGGGCAACAAAAAAAGATTTTTTGGTATTTGTCTATATTTTTCATCACTGGGCAACAAAAAGATTTTTCGGAAGTTGTCTATGTTTTTCATCACTGGGCAACAAAAAAAGATTTTTTGGAAGTTGTCTATAATTTTCATCACTGGGCAACGAAAAAATTTTTTGGAAGTTGTCTATAATTTTCATCACTGGGCAACAAAAAAGATTTTTTGTAAGTTGCCTATGTTTTACATCACTGGGCAACAAAAAAGATTTTTTGGAAGTTGTCTATATTTTTCATCACTGGGCAACAAAAAATATTTCTTGTAAGTTGTCTATATCACTGGGCAACAAAAAAGGATTTTTGTAAGTTGTCTATGTTTTTCCAAATGATTTAGGATAATTTTTCACCCGTGAGTCCGACAATAACATCCGTTTATTTTTGTCCAAGTCATGTTTTTGTGCTCAATTGAGTTTTTTTAAATCTAATCTTCTGACTAAATCGATTACATTTTTGTGACATTATTGATTGAACTTTGTTAACATTTCTCCTACGAAATAAGTTTTTAAAAGAAAAAAAAACTTTTTCTAACACAAATTATTAAATGTTAGAAACATCGATGTCAATATATTGAGTAGTATATATTGATAAATATAAGTACATGTAAATTGCATGTTACGTCATCATTGTTTAAAATTCAGGGCTTCCGTTTATTCGAACCCTTAGAATGATCAGCTGGCAGGGACATGTCTCTTCAATGTCCAGCAGTAATCAGCCAACATGACTGCTTCCCAGCGTGCCTGGTACCTGCTCTCCGTCGCTTTCATGTCTTCATAGAATCTATCTCCCTGTTCGTCGTTCATTTGATCCTAGACTCCCATGAAACCGATCTATATGTGAGAATAAATAATGAAATTTTATGTCCGTGTTGCATCCGAGGTTTCTGAAAGCAGACAGCATATCGATGACAAGTTTTGCGTGGTTCCTGGTCTTGTTGTTGCCAAGAAAGTTCTTCACGTCCAGAACAAAATCCTTCCATGCTTCTAGTTCCACTTCGTACATTGAGTTTTCAAACTCTGGATCACTGATATGATGGCGGATCAAAGATGTCTACTTTAAACTTGTCCATCGTCAAACCTGGAAAAGTTCGGCACAAGTAAGTGAAACATCCGCCATCCTTGTGCAGAGTTTTAGTGAACTGCTTGGTCAAGTCGAGCTTGATGTGCAGCGGTGGGAAAAGTATTTTGTCTTTGTCTACCAGGTGCTTATTATTGACAATCGTTGCTCTGCGAGGCATCAATTTCTCCCGAAGAGGACAATCCTTTTTTGTGTAGTGCTGAGTAGTGTTCCTACTATTCCATATACGCAGAATGCATGGTTACTTGGTGAATCCGTACCGTTGTCACAACAAAAAGTTCACCATCTTCAGGTCAGATCAAATAAAGCACTCATGCTGATCATAATGAATTTTCTCCAGTCCATACTTCACGGCTTCATATTTCTTATTCAGTTTAGTCGAATGAGCGAGAGCAAAAGAGGCAAACTGGTTGCCATTACGCAGCAGACCACTTTTCAGTGATCGTTTGCTGCTATCAATGAAGAATCTCCAATCTTTGGGTTCGTGCTGCCGCACACCAAATTTGTGCAGAAGCTGCGCAATATCTGTTTAGTAAACCAAGTCCTTCTTTTCAGAGAAAAAAACGGAGCTACGGTTGATGCCTGATGCGGTAGAATTAAATGTGAACACTGGCAGAGAGGAGGTTATTTTCCTACAATCGGAATTACAACAGGTCAGCAGATGACTCTGACTAGCTGAGATCGCGAACTAAATCATTTAGTTCCTTTTTTGTAAAATGATGTGGAGCATTGTTGTCAAAACACTTATTATTATTCTTCTTCTTCCACTACTACTACTACTGCTACTACTACTATTATACTATTACTACATCTGCTGCTGACGCTTCTTCAAAAACGCTACCACCACCACCACTAATACTACTATTTTGTATTCTATGGTTTCATATTGTCCAGTTTAATTAGGGTCTTTTAAGATGTAAGCAACTTATTGCGTTTTATTCGTGTATAAAATTTTGTTGGTGTGTTTTAATATTTATGAAGGTATTTTTGACTGAAAACACTTCTGATTGGTTAAAATTAATAAGTTTATAATTAACAAAATCAATAGTTTTATTGTGGGAAATATGCTGCATATTGAGATATTTTAAGGAACATGACAATGTAAATAAAAATGTAAGAAAACGTATGTGGCCATAGCTCCAAAAGTTGACCTGACTGAGCAAAACAAATGTAATTTTTAGATTAAGGACATCAAAATTGTCCAAAATCAGCTAAAAGAAATTAGACAATAAATTTGGTGTTGACCAGTCATTGATAGTGTCATATTTATTTCTTTAGAAACCCCAGGTCAAAATATTTCTTTTTTTTTTTTTTTGATTTTCATTATTTTGCCATCGAAAACGCCATACCCTTGACGTCATCTTATTAAAATAATTCTACTTTTATGTTCTCTGTCTCTCCAGGACGAAGGCAATCATGGCACTGAACAACTTCGTACATTTTATTTGCACTATTTACAGACTGTTGTTTTCATCTTTATTGTCATATACACGATGTTTCGGCCTTCTTCATGTGACACACGTTGGAATTTTGAACCGAACACTTTATTTACTCCGTAAGGGGTGGGATGTAGATTGGTATATTTTCAGGTGTCATGCCTCTTCTAGATATCTCAGTTTTCAGTTAATTCGCAAGAACTTATGGCCTAGTGGATAAAAGCTTTGATTGAAGTAATCCAAAAGTGACTTGACTCAAAGACTTCTGAGTTCAATACCTGGACACAACAGAGGTGAACAAAAAAAATGAGAATTGAATTACTGGAGGGAATTAATTGAATACTGACATATCCATAAAAAAGCATGGCACGTGGAACTAAGACAATCTACCCACGTGGACTAAATAAAGGTTTCGGTTCGTAATTCCAATGTATATCACCTGGAGAAGGCCAGAGCGTACAACGGCCAAAATGTCTTGAATATGACAATAAAGATGAAGACAACAGTCCGAAAAATGTAAATAGGGTGAATAGTTGCAATACCTTATCTCAGAATTATAGACAGATATATATATATATATATATATACATATATATATATATATATATATATATATATATATATATATATATATATAATATATATATATATATATATATATATATATATATATATATATATATATATATATATATATATATATATATATATATATATATATATATTCTATTTAAACTGTTTACAGCTACGGCTACAATTTCATTCATATCTCTGTTCATGAAACTAGAAATAACAAAAAATAAAGCCAGAGGCAAAGGAAAACGTGTAGAGACCGATACGATATTTATTTGCTTGGCTGCTTGCAATTGATAGCAGAAAAGTCTGTGAATATTATTCTGAATTTTCCCTCCCCCCCCACTCGAAAATATATAAACTTTTACAGTCGCAAAATATAGAATTAAAAAAAAAAACGTTTGGTCTTCTTTTGCATTTCTTCTTAAAGGACGCCTCAGGACGCAACGATTAATGTTCAGTCATTAACTCTGGGAGAGGAATAGACCGGGGTGTTGGATGCCTCCTCTCCCAATGGTGAAATTTGAAAATTAGTCGCTGAACAAAAGTCAAAGGTACTGAGTAGATTTCACGACGTTGCACAAAGTTTTAACCGGAGCTTATGAATAAATCAACAAAAAGAAAGCAAATACATTTAACAATTAACACTAACCAGTTTTCATGTACTTGCTAAGTACATAGGCATAGCAAATGTTCAGATAAGATCCATTCTTTAATTCCACCATTCCATACGTTTATTGCTACTTCCAAGGAGTCGAATCACGCTCATTTCCTTCCTATTCAAAATTTAAACAGAAAGCTTCACTGAGACTTTTTTCACCAAGAACTGCTAATTTCTACAACAGCCTCATACGTAGATGGTCTCCTGAAAACTACACCGCTTTGTTGGTTGGGGCTTCATGATACGCCGACTACCTCTCTGAAGAGGAACAAAAAACCCAATAAGGTGCCCTTGGTATGATCCGGCAGCAAAGCCTCTGGTCAGGAGGTTTTAACGAGCATGGAACCACCTCTTAACTGCTGGTGTTCCCAGGTTCACCCTCACCCTGAGTGGTAGCACCTGATTGGATCTCTGATATGAGCTAATTGTTAACCCCCAAACTGGAGTCAAAACACCATGTAAGTGTAAAAATAGGCTCTTATAGAAAAAATAACAGCAGTACATATCTGGAAAATATTACCAGAAATATATTTTTGAAAAGAAATCTTACCGGCAATTAATTTGACTCTCGACAAAAAAGCTATTTACAATAAGACGTCAATGAAACCTGATCTACAGTTTTCTTTCCAATACGTATTCTATTCATACAAATCGATTGTAAAAATGTTGTCGGCCTTAAATAAGCCATTGAGTTCGATATGCTGTAAAACAAAACAAATTGAAAACTACAATTTAATCGCTTTAATTCAAAGAGCATTCATTATCTATCCTCCTTATCCCTATGCTTTTTTAATCGGTATCAACCCATGCAAAGCATTAAAGCCATTAAGACACAAGGTTGACAGGGTGTGGGAGAATTAGGAACGGAAACATTAATAATGAGCAGGAAGATGAAAGGAGGACAATAGGTAGCGATTGATATTACATTTAAATTCTTGCAGTCTAAACTTAGCTGGAAATCATGGAACCTAACTGGAATCCCAGAAGGGAGAAGTATGAGAAAAGAAACTGTTAACATAGAATTTAGGGATACATCTATAGCCAGCTCAACGGTAAATTAATGGGCCCTCGACGTCAGTCTAGTCCTGCGTTTAAATTCAAGGTTTAGGTACCATAGCGAAGAGCTCATCCGAACAATTGCCATGAATGTAGAAAAAAACACAGAGAAGCAAATTTACAGCGGTGGGAAAGGGACTAAAACCGAGCAACCAGATCAGGACCAATCATATTGCTGATTCTCCTTTGGATTTTACCAGGTAGCTTAAGGTAAATAGAAGGGGTACATGATCAAAAGTAGCAGCAATATATTAAGCATGGACAAATACTATATTTATGAAGATGTTGCTTTCTGCCACTCTCCATTTAAGGATTCATGGTAGCTCCTGAGAGAGTCAGGATATAGTTATAGAAATGGCTTGTTTTGATTAAGTGGAGAATGCTTTTGATCTATTTATTTTTTATCACCAGTTTCTGGCTACAAATTGCTGATGCATCTTGGAGTCCTCACAGTAGGAAATAGATGAATTCGGTATTCATCGTTTTACTGCTAAGTAGTAAACATGAGCGCTACAACCGAACTGCTTTTCTATTTATCTTCCAATGTTGTCATTGTGATATGTATTTAATGAAATACACAAATAAGGGACAGGATACAAAAATAACAACTCATCTCAAAGGTTTCAGCAGTCGATTAGTTTAGCGATACAGATTGAAACAGTAAAACATGAATCATCCATGAAAATCAAAATTCTTCATTTGCAATTTATAAATGAAGATAACGGAACACATACCAGAAAATATATGAGAAAAACCTTCTGGATGCGCTATTTCAAAGTTGCACAAATAAACTTCAACATATCTTCTAAATACACCAGCTTAATTGTGTGTAACACTGAAATCTGAATGGACAAAGCTGGAGTTCTAAAATCTTAACAGAGTATTAATAAACAGATAAAATTTGTTAAAAACAAAAAGACTACTGAACTGTTACGAAATCTGTCCGCCTATAAGGCTTTGAAAGATGTACAATCTCCTCAAAGATGAAGAAGAGACTCGAAGCCAAAGAAATGTGGTTCTAAAAAAGGATGCCGAAGATAACATAGACTAAATATGTCAACAATAACGAAGTTTTAGAGAAAGTGCCAACAAAAAAGAAAACTTATATTTAACATCAAGAAGGGACAATTGAAATTTCTTGGGTAGATAATGAGGAAAGAGGGCTTGGAAAATCGGATACTTACAGAACACATTGAAGGAAAGATAGAAAAACAAAAACAAAAGATAACATACTTAGTGAGTTTGAGTAAATGGATGGTGGAAAAAGGTATAGGAGAAATAACAAATAGACAAAATTTATTAACAGTTAAAAAGGATATAAAATTTTAAACATTCATGATCGCCTACGTCCAGAAGGAACAGTGCACATACAAATATACAACAAAAAATAGCCTTTAGTATAAATTTTAAAAAATAACCTTTTTGTATGAATTTAAAACCATCCAATGACGTGGCAGCATTTTAATGGATATATTCATTATAAAAAGGCCATGGTGACCTGCTGAATTTCATTAAATGTATTATAATGGAAACAAATGTATTTTAAGTGAATTTGAACGCATCATGGCCGTCGGTGCCAAACAGACGGGTCTGCGTATTTCACGCGGAACCATTTCTATGCATTACAGAGAATACAAAGAGTAAGAAAATAGTATGTGTGTAGTAATTATGTAGCTTCAATAACTGTTGGTTACAACAGAAATATACGGAAGAGCATCACTGAAGGGCCACTGCAACACGTCTAACGTTGCACTTGATAGGCTAGAGCAGAAAAAGACCAAGCCAAATAACAGTCCTATTGGAACAAACAGCTGTGGCTACGATTCAATAAGGATCACAAATGATGGACAACAGAAGATTGGAACAAGGTTGTCTAGTCTCATGAGATTCGAGTTCCGCTACGAGTCAACATTTATCATAAAAATAACATAAATTCATGAATCCACTCTGGCTTGTATTAAAAGTTAAGGCTGATGATGGTTGTGTAAAAGTATAGGGATTATATTCTGGGAAACTCTTGAGACTCTTGATACCAATAAAAATTCATTTAAACGTTGCAGGCTACCTATGTATAGAGGCTGATCCCGTTTCTTAGTTCATGACAACAGTCCACTCATCTTCTGTCGCTTTAGAGGAACAACATACCGTGTCACAAATAAAAAAAATAGCGTTAGATTGGATCGGGAACAGAGTAATGTGTTTTCTCTCGTAAAATGTCCATCACAGTTACCGGATCTTAATATTATATATATATATATATATATATATATATATATATATATATATATATATATATATATATATATATATATATTGGTGAGGGCGAAAAGGATGATTCAAATCCTAAATGAGCAGCCGACGAATCTAGAAGATTTGTGGGATGCCACAATAAGAACATTGATCCAAATTTAGAAAGAAAGAGTGATTCTAGAACAAGGATAAATCTATACGTAGAAGAAATGAAGTCGATCAAAAGGCAAAAGGGAGCCCAACCCGGTACTAGAAACTTATATCTAATGCAGTGAAAATTGAGAATATAACCTCCTTCTTCTTCTTCTTCTTCTTCTTCTTCTTCTTCTTCTTCTTCTTCTTCTTCTTCTTCTTCTTTTTCTATCTGCCGTGTCTCTTTGATTCGTAGGTGAACATGGCTCTCCACAATTTCCTATCCTTTTCAGCTTTCAAGAAGGTCGTCTTTTAACCATCCCTCGCTCACCCTGTCATCCATTTATACAAACTGGATAGGTAGTTTATTCCATGTTACCATCTATTACTCTTGCGTCCGTACGACTTGTCGATGTCAAATTCGCCAAACACACTTTCCTCTTCATTTGCCCTAGACATTTTAACTGCCTCTTTCTGGTTCGATTTTAAAATAACAGAAAATACAATGTAAATAATGGACTTCGTATTGAGACTAATCCGCACACTAACTTTGCAGTTATAAAATAAAAACATAACAGTTGAAAAAGCAACAACTTAGAAGCAAATAATATAAATTAAATAAATCATAAGATTATCGTCAACACCTCTTAACTGAATTGGTAGTTTTTAGCCTGAAGGTAATAGCAAGGTGTATTTCAGAGGGAATTGATTATGAAAGCTCGTATGTAGATTCGATTCTATGTTAGTTTGTCGTTGGATCCGGTCATCTAACTTCAACTTTTTCGAGTATAGATCAGTGAAGGGAAAAGATAAAAGTATAGCCTGTTGAAGCCAGAAGCAAATTCCACAGACACATTCATCTGTCAATTCACTGACTGGTCTCTGCTGGTGACAGCATACATTTTGGACGAGGAATAATGTGAAAAAGCAGTAAGCCTATTTGCATTGCTTCAAGAGTTTAGTCTCTGTTGGATTGGAGTTTAGAAAAGCAAATATTTAATAAAAGGAGGGAAAACTCCAAGTAAGGAAAGAAAAATGTAACGTAGACATTCATTAGTTTCTTCATGTTCTTCAATTAACGAATGCAATGCGTTATTTTTAAGATTCGAGATCAGATGAATCATGTCCCTGAATGTAAACACGAAGTAAAGAACACCTTCTCTCTAAGGATTATGCATGTAACCAAATTCGTAAAGCCAACTATTGCAACAACGCATATATATGTATATGCGTGGTGTGTGTGTGTGTGTGCGTGTGTGAATGAGTCTGTGTGTGTATGTGTGTGTGTGTGAATGAGTATGTGTGTGTGTGAATGGGTCTGTGTGTGTGAATGAATCTCTGTGTGTGTGTGAATGAATCTGTGGGTGTGTGTGTGTGGAAAAAGAGGTGGTACAAAAAGTTAATGGCGAAAACCTTTTACACATTTAACCCACTTACTAAAACCTGATTAAATAATCATAAGTCAGTTTGGTTTTTTTGTTAATACATTTTTTTTCTTTTTCCCTTTCTTCAGCCTGGAACAGATTTTACGTCTGGCCAATACTTCGTTTTTAGCACCTCCGAATGCGTAGGTAGATGAAACCGTCGCACAGCGGTTAGCGGCGCTGAATGTGGGACTGGTGTGTCGAGTTCAACTCCAAGACAAGGTCGTTGCATTTCGCATTCGCCTAAATATTCTGGAAAAAGGATGTATTTACATGCTCACCCTGCACTCCGAGCTAAGTCTCAA
The DNA here is from genome assembly GCA_964036315.1 of Acanthosepion esculentum. Taxonomy (NCBI): domain Eukaryota; kingdom Metazoa; phylum Mollusca; class Cephalopoda; order Sepiida; family Sepiidae; genus Acanthosepion; species Acanthosepion esculentum. Next base: position 100,365,839 of record OZ038477.1, read on the forward strand.
CAGCATGATAGACTGGGTTCACCACACTTGCCTTGTAACCAGACGAGAAGGGAAACTCTAAACTAAATCTTATTGTCTATGGGAATAATATCACCAACACCTAACAGTGAGGAGGATTTGACTACTCACATGGACTTACAGAGATAATTATTGTTAATATATATATATATGTTGTGGATTCCGGGAATGGAATCCTGCACAAATAAATAAACAACGCCAGTAATTGAGATAGAGAAATAAGTGTATTAAACGTAAGAATACAGACTTGAAGTGAAGATTAGTAGTCCAGGAATGCGGTTTAGTAGAAAGTATATGTACAAGTCTCTGTAAGTGAAGCCGTAATTATCTCGCTCGCTGGAATATATATATATATATATATATATATATATATATATATATATATATATATATATATGTGTGTGTGTGTGTGTGTGTGTGTGTGTGTGTGTGTGTGTGTGTGTGTATGTGTGTATGTGTGTGTGTGTGTACGATATAACGATATATAATTTTATATAATTTTATATATCAACAAAAAGGATTTACAAAAAAGATATGACAAACTGGAAAAAAAGTTTTTGTGACGCGTTTCATCCGCTGGGATTTCATCGGATTGCGCTTTCTTGATGTTGCCCGCCTACACATGTATACGAAACGGGAGACGCTGGTAGCTTCAAAATTTAGTGTGGCTGAACTATCGATCAAGGCACTTTCTAGTCATTTTCGTCTCAGTGGATTATTTTCTCTTTTAATCAAAGTAGCATTCTTTATGTCAAAATAGTGGTCAGTTTCATTACGGTGTGTGTTTAGTGTGTTTTCTTAATGTGGGATAGTCAGAGAGACTGTTGATGGAGAGAAAAAGAAAAAGGAACAGAATATAAATGAATTTGGCTTGATCGAAAAATGCTTTCAAAAATATTCTTTCAAATATTTTGAAATTACCAGCATCTCTGGTTTCGTGTTTATGCATAGACGTGGCAATATCACGAAAGCCTAGTCCGATGAGATCCTAACGGATGAAACGCGTCACAAAAACGTTTTACCAATTTGTCATACTATATATATATATATATATATATATATATATATATATATATATATATATATATATATATATATATATATATATATATATAAAGAAAGAACAGTAAGATATAAAATCCGGTAAAATTCGCTTGATGAGGAAATGGAACTAATGCCTTTGGTTTAATAACAAAATTAAATTCGAAGTCTTTAGCTTCCATTTCTGAAACATGGTTATCGCTGTGTAGCGAAAGACCCATATTTTAAATCAATTAATTTATAATTATATATATATATATATATATATATATATATATATATATATATATATATATATATATATATATCGTGTAAGTTGCATCTGGATAATAAATGTGTTCTGTAAATATAAAAAATATAAAGATGTTTAAGAGAAGGAAGTCTCTTCTCACCAGACCTTTTCAACCTACACAGCGAGGAGATTCTGATAGAATTACTGGTCCAACCAGGATTCATTATTGGCGGCTGCAATCTTATGAATATAAGATACGCAGATGACACAGTGTTGATAGCAGATACAGAAAGGGAACTACAAGAATTCTTAGATAAGATAGTGAAAGAAAGCGAGAAAAAAGGACTAAGCCTGAAATGAAAGAAGACTGAATGCATGGTTGTTAGTAAAAGGAATCTACCAATATTCAAGTTACAAATTGGAAAAATCAAGCAGGTAGAAAAATTTTGATATATGGTAATCTTTTTAACAGAAGAGGTAAAGTGCGATATTGTATTCCGAAGGGACATTGTGATAGCTAAAGGTGCCTTCCAAAAGCTAACCAAAGTCTTAAAAAAAAGAAAAATTTCATTAGAGACAAAGAAGAGTACTGAGCTCTTATGGAATATCAGTACTCCTATATTGCAGGGAATGCTGGGTAATCTCCCCACAGATGAAGTATCGACTTGAATCAACAAAAATGTGATTCTACAGAAGGATGTTGAAAATACCATGGACTAAAGAGGTGATCAACTACGAAGTTCCAGAGGAAAGAACAAGATGGACACTTACACTTAACACCAGAAAGAGACAGTTGGCTTTACGGTACATAATAAGGAAAGAATACTTGGAAAATCTGATACGCACAGGACAGATTGAAGATACCAGAGACAGAGGAAAACAACGAATTACCTACCTAGCGAGTAAATGCATAGCGGAGTAGGCTGTGGCTGAGATGATAAATTTACTTAGAGTTGCAAAGGACAGGAAATCGTGGAGAGATATGATCGCCAACGATCTGAAGGTACTTAGAAGAAAAAATCACGTTTTATCTATCGGGTACACTTTTATAACGATCTTAATAAAGTAATCTTTGTCATCAGAAAACAACAATTGCATTTCATTTGTTCATATTGAATATGTACATTGCGTGTCCAAAGATGGCGGTGACACTATGGATTTCCAAGAATCACATAAAATTGACGGAGACGTGCCTTTTATACAACTAATTTACTAGCTCACTTCGGGTCAAAAGGTTTATCTCTTCCTGGAGGTTTTATTATCTATTCAAATAAAAATAATAATAATAATAATAACGACGAAATTAACGCACGTAGATTCCTTATAATTTCAGCTCTTTTGTTTAATATATGATTCTGTCTATTAGTAATTTTAACACTGGCGATTTTTAAATTTTAGGTAATACTTTCTAAAAAGAAATTGGTAAGTTTCAGCATCCTTAATTAGAAGTAATTAGTTAGGTATGGAACTTATTAAATATTAAATCCCGAAGGAAACCCCAAACATCCATAAGGAAATTGTCTAGGATTTATATGCAAACAACATCGTGTCATGACCTATATTTTTAAAAATCCAGTGGGTTTGAATTTAACGTAGGTCACATTCGATTGGTTAATCATGGCAAAGCGCACAAGACTATTTTTCTGCTTTTGGAATTAAATTAATCTTTCGCTCGCCAGTGGTTTAACATCGCCCGAGGAGACACATTAATGGTATTGAAACATGATTGCAATGGTGGAGTAATTTTTAACACGTTTATGCTTTAATATCCTAAAAATAAATAACATTTAGCTTTACTCTGTATTGTTGCGTACAGTGGAATTATACTCCATTTGTTCTCCTTTTACCTGGAAATACACACACACACACACACACACACACACACACCAAAAAATAACACTCCCAATTATTACAAAAGATAACTCGAAAATCTTTTTACCTACTCAAATGTAATATTATCCCCTATCGCTATCTTCCCACCCCTACCTCTCAAACTTAGGACGCTTGTGAGTTGATGTGCCTAAACTTTGACCTATGTTTATCAACGAAAAAATGTCCACACACCAATAAACATTAACCACCCGGTCCGCCCACCACCAAACTGCTATCAACAACCACTATTGCTTCACTCAGATACTTTATGTATATTTTGTATGTACATTTTTCTTCTCAAAAAAATGGAAAATAGGAAGTCACATTTTACATCCGGGCTTGCCTACAAACAGGATCGTTCATAACCATTTCCGAACCTCACCCGTAGATGTGCAGTTAAAATGCACTGAAACCAAGTTGCATCTTTGTTGTGAGTAAAATGGTTTTGTCTATATGATAAAATTATAATATATATAAATATATATATATATATATATATATATATATATATATATAGAGAGAGAGAGAGAGAGAGAGGGAGAGAGGGGGGAGAGAGAATTAAAATTAGTGTTGAAATATTTATCACTTAACTAAGTAATGTTCAGTCATGCCGACTTCGAAGTTTCGTGAGGGCATTGCAGTAATGGCTTGACTGAATTAACACAATTCACTTAAGTGATAACTTTGTCCGCATAAATTCTATTAACGCTATATCCTTACCTTTTGATAACGAACACTTTATGGCAGAAAACTTCCTGCCTAAAATGCCATTCTAATCAGTAAACTACGGAAAAAGAAGCAGCAATTTTGGCTCTTAAACCTGTTACAATTCAATACCATATATATATATATATATATATATATATATATATATATGAATGAAGAGATATAGTTTTAAGGTGTGCTATATTTATGGGATAAAGTGCTCAATATCAGAGACAGAGCGTATCTAAATATAAATACAAAAGTGAACATTGAAGTCAACACTCAGAGGCGACAGGCTGTTTTATGCTAGACGCAATCGTCGGCCTGACGATTGCCTCTAGCATGAGACAGCCTGTTGCCTCTGAGTGTTGACTTCAATGTTCACTTTTGTATATATATATATACATATATATATATATATATATATATATATATATATATATATATATATATATATATATATAGAGAGAGAGAGAGAGAGAGAGAGAGAGAGAGACTGAGCAGGTCAAAATATTTATCCTTTGTACGATTCATATAAATCCAACCGTATAATTCGCATCGATGTTCAGATATATTCCAAAGTGTAATGCCTTGCGGCATTCTAAACGTTATTCATATCAGGTAACATATATTCAGTAAAGAAAAATAGCAAGGAGCTATTTTCTTTTAATGAATTCAAATTTAATAGATTCTAGCTTACCGAATCCTGATTTACTTTTGTTAACAATGAAGGAAATACATATATATATATACGAGATATATCCAGGGAAATATAAGTGTGTTTACTGATCGTAGAAACCCGTCGTTCATACTATGACCCTCGTAGAGTAATTAATAGCTTGAATTTTCTGTAGGATTCTGATGAAACGTGCGCATTATACGGCGAGATATTTGTCAACGCATTGAATTGTAAAATTTTAATAACGGTAAAATTTTAGGGCTTACGGCCACATCACGCTGAAACATTGGTTCACCGAAGTTAAGCAACGTCGAACTTTGTCAGTACCTAGATGAGTGACCGCTTGGTGATACTATAAGCTTGTAAGTGCGAATATGACAATGGATTGTTAAACTGAGAGCAAATTTCAAGTTCCATTTGGTTTCGTTATTGATTTGCGTGTAAATACCTTTTGAGAAGGTATGAATGCACATATTCTCAACCCAGCTATGTGTTAATCATAAAGACGTGTATCATTTAACCATTATACGCCCCAATTCTTACAATCTAAAAGTATTTCCTGGCTTTAAATAACATGCGGTGGCTTGATAAGCTGTAGGAAAAAGGATCAATCAATCAATGTTAAATTATACTTTACAGCATTTCTTTGAAATCAGAGGCACCAAAGAAGCGATTAAAAGATTGCCTGAAAAAAATCCTTTGGTGCCTGTCACATCAACAATTGCCAATGATCAACCCTAGCTGCGAACCGTAACGCCTGTCGTCTCACCACCAACTATGCTGTCTCCTTTGGAAAAACCTGCTGGGCCGCTCCTAGGGACAACAGTCAGAGGAAGGAAGTACTGCAACGCTATGCCATAGAGCCCAGGCAGGTTTTTCGGCTGCAACTACTGCGACTGTGTATGCCTGTCCAGCATTGGACTTATCAGTCATAAACGTGCCTGCAAGTGACGTGTACAGACTAAGGACTCACCTACAACACGTCACAGAAATCTTTTTGACAATTATCAATATTGGTAAGGAAATGTAGTTAATGGAGTGGACTTAAAAAATACAGGTCAAACGATCATGACAATGAGTGTCACTGAATGAAGCCAGACCTTGAGTGACTTTTTTTTTAGATACAGGTGACAAGACGAAGAACGCTGTTCGATATAAGACAGTGGTTCCGAGAAGCAAAATATAGAGCGACACACATAAAGACACAGAGACGGACAGAGGACCGCTTGTCACAACGCGAAAAAGGAGGTGCACGCTCGCACGCCGATTACACCGCTAACTTCCCTCCTGCTCGGCTCTACCTTGCTCGTCTGCAGCAGAAAGTTACAACTGAATAAAATTTACCTACAATCGTTCATGTCTCTATTTCGTGGGTAACGATCTGAGCGATGAGCTATTTTGTAAGCTACATGCGATTAACTGCATCCTGAGAATTAACCTTTTGTCCGGTTTGAGCAGCAACGCTACAATCTAAAAATTTTCTCTAAAGCTATTTTTTAAATTCAATAATTGTTTTTCGTGTATATTTATATACACACATAGATAATATATATATGTGACGAATGGCGCGGTGTTTTTATTTTCCCTTATATATGTAATCACGTTATTCTGCACTATGAGTCATTTAATAGATTCTGCTAAGTTCCCAGGGGGGCCATCCCCCAGACTCCCACCCCCACCGCAGGCAATTATTCTCTTTCGGGATGAAACTAGTGTCATTATCTTATTTCTGAAACATCCCCAAAAGGGGAAGTTCCCAATCCGTGTACTCATGTCATTGCACCCACTCTTAAACCCGACCATATGTGACAATCTGCTCGAGTGGGCGATCTGATAAACGCAGAGGCGAAGTTGGCAATGTGTGGACTAAGTTAGGAATCAATTGATCCATACTTTTGCAACCCACGCATAGGCTTTACACGCATAGAAACATTTTTATGCCATGGTCTCCATAGTTCCCGTTTTGTTTTTGTTGTGTTTTCCTTTAGATTTTTGATATCTCTTTTGTATTCGTTTAGCATGTTGACGATGTATGCCATATAAGTATTTGGGATATAACTAAAAAGAGTACTCTCCTACTCCAACCTTAAAAAGAACATTATTATTTTAATAGTAATGATAACATTAACCGTTTCCCTACAAAGAAACATTGGCAATCAATGAACGAGCAGCCAGTGCTGTTTTTGATTTAGATTTATAAAATATTTCTCTTAAAACAAAGCTTTTAGAAAAAGAAGTTTCTCAAGTCCAGTAGCTGTTATTGCCCTTTCCAGAATTAATTGGGGTCGTTCCGAACCCTGTATTTGAAGTTGTGTGCAATATTAATATCTTGATTATATCATAATTTTCACGTTACATGTGCTATCCATTTTAGTTGTTGTTGCTATTTGTAGTCCTCAAGTGATGCGGTTTCTGCTAAGCATCTATACATCAAAAGAAACCAACTCACTATCAACAACATTCGATTGAACCTAAGCGGGCATTGGTTATAAGGATTTTGAACTGTAATGCTATTTCGTCAATGCGATGCTAAAATCTAATTTACAGTCATAGCATTTAAAGATGCATTTATTTAAAAACATTTGACTTTTAATCATATAAACGTTATGCTGGATTTATTTTTTTATTTTTACTTTATTTTCTTAAACTCCACCAACGGTGGTCGAAATTACCCGGAACGTAATATATGAGGATCATTTAAAAACTGACGCTAAACGATTTATTCAACAGCAGGAGTAATCAAAATATTTGTGTGTTGTCTTTTTTTTTTAATTATTAAACCCGTTTCTCTCAAGCATAGGAATAAAGCCACTAAGGCATGGCGGCTTACTGAGAGTGAATGAATATGAGAAGATTGAGGAGAGAGGACAATAAAAGAACGGATTTCAAGGAGATATGGGTGTAAAGGATGCGGAAGTCGAGAAGTGCGAGAAGTGCGAGAGAAGAAACCTTTAAGATAAGACAAACGGTTACTACTAGCAATTTAAAAACTAGAATAATGAGCTGTGAAATCAAGGTACCATAGAAAAAACTCCCCAGAACAATTGTCATGCAAATATTTATGTAAAAGACATAGAGAATGTACGTTACAGCGATGGAAAAATGACTTAAGCTAAGATAGCAGGTCAGGACCAATATCATTGCAAATTCTGTGACACTCCCTGTCCGTTGAATTTAGTAAAAACAATTGCGATGATAATATTTAGCACCTCAACTTCGGTCAATTTCTCACCGACCTAACATGGCTTCCATGCCTTTTCTACAAATATTATCATGGCAATTGTTCTGACTTGCTTTCCTTCTTGCTGCCTCAACTGCATGAATTTTAGTGTGTTTCTAGATTGGCAAGTAGGTCTCACAAATTTTTTGTGATGTCAATGAACACCCGTTGCCTCTTTTGTAATGTCAACGAATACTCGCTGGCACTTTCTTGATTCTCGTTTTAGTAGAGACTTTGTAATCGCAGATTACAATTATAATAATACTGTTGAACAATACTGGTGTCAGACGCCTTCGAATAACACTCGCACTAATAGTACTTGCCCCATAATACTAGCTAGGAAAGTAACCAGTATAGAAAATAGCGAAGAGAAGAGAAATAGTGATCCGTATAATAGAGAATAGAATAGAAATAGCAATCCGTCCCGTATATTAATAGAGAATAGACTAGAAATAGCGATCAATTAAACGTCATGCAAGCTGTTATTTATGCGTTTCCTCTATGGTCACGTGGTCTACTTAATTCAATAATCGGATCGCTTGTGTTTGCTCACTGGCGATCTATAGTCAAAGTCAAGTGTCGCCAGCGACACTTTATTCCTATATAACAATTTTACTTTTCAACTAGCAAGATCCAACTGCATGTACGTCTCTAATAGTTTCTTTTCGGGTACTTCTCGCTTCTGCAACTCCCTTCCGAGTCTTTGTTTCGATCTACAAAAATATAAATGCACCGTCAAAAGCCATATTTTGTCTTACTGAATGCTGTTCTTTTATTTCACTTCCTCCACACTTCTCACTAAAGCCTTCTAAATCTCTTTTATTCCTAGTGGCATTATCGCCTTGCTTGGGGTGAAATAATTAACACAAATGATCAAGAAAGAAAGAAAGACAAGATAAAGAAAGTTTATTGCCTCCTAGTGACATTTTCGCTTTGCTTGGGTGAAATGATTTAGTTTAATCATTTCACGCCAAGCAAGACTATAAGGCCATGGGGGCAACTGGGAGTGAAAGAGAACGATACGTCAGAAGAACCGGAAATTCAGTCCTAAACAGGAAACAAGGTATATACTTCTATTCCTGTTCAATAGATATGGAAGGAGTGTGAATTGGCAACAGGAGAAACTATCTACTCCTATTAATTATAAAAAATATTATAAACTTGATGACAATAAGTATTCCTCAACGTTGTTTTTAACAACCAACGTCTGACATTTCATAAAAATAAGAAATAGTTATTTTATATCGAAGCATTTCAAACTTAGAAGAGGATAAACTCATTCCAAATCATCCCGGATTTCGTGACCTGTTATCAACACATAGCCAAAATACACAGTGTCAACATTGCAATATCGGGTGGGTCCTTTGAACTTCTGTCGGAACTACTCAAGACTACAGGTGGACCTGATACTTACGATCAATTGCTAAAGATGTCGGAAAAAATAGTCGGCTTATTCTATCACTCCTGGAAGTACCTGATTCCTTGGAACATTTCTGCCATGTTCGTGGCCAGAACTGCTCAGCCCGCACATTCAAGCCATGATAGAGTCCAAACAGGCTTACACGAGATTTTCCACTCTACAGCCTCTTTCTTCACAGACGCAAAATTGTATAGCTATCGCTTCTCAATGGCAATTATTCAGAGCAGATCCACTCTTTAATCCCATCATTCCAGAGCGTTATAGCTACACCCGTCGAGTCAAATCAAACATATTTTCCCTGTATTCTACTTGTAAAGAGGAAGTTCTAGTCATACAGTTTTTTTTTTGTTTCCTTTTGGTTGAACAACTTACCATGCACGTTCTTCCTTGAACGCTACAAACTAACCTGTTCAAGTCGAGCGTCAATCGCCATCTATCCTCTTTGTCCTAATAAACTTTACTTCTTATACACTTACATTAACTCACCCCATTCAGTAACTCTCTACCACGATAGGTGCGCCCTCTCATTGCACCAGGGAGAGGGGTCGGTGTTCGCACGGAGGCCAGTGCAACCGCCGTTTGCGGGGGCTGCGGGTACTTTTGTTCCTAGCCAGAGTGTACGCGCTCGGGAGCCCCGCATTAAACCGAACTTGTGTCACAAACTAACCTCGTGGGGGGGGGGGTGAGTAAATACAAACTCTACCATGAGGTGCCCCTGAGCCTTGTACGGTGCGAACATATGTCGCTACACAAATCAGAAACGTGTAACCGTGTGTAAATATGTGTGAATATATGTACATAAACTTGTGCTTATTATTATGTATGTGTAGATATGATTTGTATATGAAATTTTGTCACTGTATATTATTTTCCTGTGTGTAATTGTTTATGCATATATATATATATATATATATATATAGAGAGAGAGAGAGAGAGAGAGAAGGGAGAGAGAGAAAGAGAGAGAGAAGGGAGAGAGAGAAAGAGAGAGAAGGGAGAGAGAGAGAAGGGAGAGAGAGAAAGAGAGAGAAGGGAGAGAGAGAAAGAGAGAGAGAAGGGAGAGAGAGAAGGGAGAGAGAGAAAGAGAGAGAGAAGGGAGAGAGAGAGAGAAAGAGAGAGAGAAAGAGAGAGAGAAGGGAGAGAGAGAAAGAGAGAGAGAAAGGAGAGAGAGAAAGAGAGAGAGAAGGGAGAGAGAGAAAGAGAGAGAAGGGAGAGAGAGAAAGAGAGAAAGAGAGAGAGAAGGGAGAGAGAGAAAGAGAGAGAGAAAGGAGAGAGATATGTATGTGCGTGTATTTACAACTATGTTTATATTTCTCTACGTTAGAATGAGTTCAGTGTAGTCACTATTTTCATAATGCATCAATTAATTATTATTTTCATTTTCCACATCAGTCGATAATGGGCTGCCACAGTGGCATAATAACGCTTGCAATCACTTCTCATTAACCAATCGATCACCTTTGACGCCTCAAAGTGCGAATATCCGGTGTGGGACTTTGGTCCCGTTCGTTATTGTGCAAACAAAATATTTTAATTGTACAAACATTCAGACAACTATCATTTGATTTGATAAGAAAGGGCGCCAGTGCATTTCTTAGATGAAAACATAAGCAGTGGCCCATGGATGAACAGATTTCTCGAACTGAATAAGTAGCGAGAATTTGCACATACGCACACTTACATATATATATATATTGTATATTTACTAATTTAAAAATATGGTTCCATCGCTACACAGGAATTTTCAAAAAAAGAAACTAAAAACTTCAAATTCAGTTATAGAATTACATGAAAGTCCCGTTTCATTTTCAAGCGAATTTTGGAATAACTTATTTTGAAATTTACTAAGTTTTATAAATATATACATTCATAATATTAGTTTCTAAGGATACGGGGAAATTCATCATTTTGACAACGAGTGGTATGGTATTCATTTTCACTAACAACTATTGTATCAAAATATGAGTTACTTTTGAAAAGAGGTTAAGTTGGTAGGGTAGGCGTGTTTTTTTTCAACGAATGATGACATCCGTTCAACGCATGTCGACTGGTCTTTTACAACGACAAAAAGTTTTTCGGCACTTTTGTTTCGCCGTTAAATTTTAATTGTATGCACAAATTTTTTTTTGTAAAAGGGTTGTTTGTATATGAATACATTGTATTGAACTACAATTTTAAAATATTATTCTTAATTCAAAGTACTAATAGACTGAACTTCCTATATATATGTGTGTGTGTGTGTGTGTGCGTGCGCGCGCGCCCATCTGTGTGTGCGCATGAATAATTAAAATACATTTTTCTCAGCGGTAGCACAAATACTTTCAGATGGTGATTGAAAAATTTTTAATAGGCTGCCGGAGAGGAAAAATGTATATTTATTATTCATACATAATTTATAGCTCCGTTTTTCTACATCGAGTACTATTGTGTATATATATATATATATATATATATATATATATATATATATATATATATATATATATATATATATATATATATATATATATATGAACACCAGCACTCAATGTATGTATATACATATATATATATGTGTGTGTATATATCTATAATAGACGAGGTACCCGTCGTTGCCCGTGTGTACATGCTTGCAATTGTTTACCAGCACCCCACTGTATACTCGCAACCTCTGTCTAGAAATGTCTACCTGTGTCCCCACTTGCATGTATTATCCATTGGTATACTAAGATAATCCTTCTCATCTTTTCTACGGTATTTCGCTCGCAAGTGTTTCATTGTTCTTAATAAAGCAATTCTTTCGATAAAACATTCTTGTGTGGTCGTTGCTCGGAGTTAAATTATTTCAATATTTTAGATATTCAGTAAATTTCCTATGGCCGTAATAACTTCCAAATAGTATGGCATTGTTCACAAATCTAATAATCAAACAAAAACAACATTGAAGTGTCAGTGGTTGATTGAACGGCAAGTGCAAATGCATGAAAGCCTCCCTCCTCCATCTCACGATTACTGTAAAGCTGTGGTTAATAAGAGGTCCTTCGAGAATTTTCCCTATTAACGCTTCAATAATCCTTCTCAAAAATTCTTTGCATTAAAGGTTGCTCGAATGCCAATTTAGGATGGAATCATATTTAAAAAAAACTGTTGTCTAAATGTCAAAAGCCTGTATTGGATTTAGTTTGTCGTAGATTTCGTCCAATTAACTGAAATAATCTTAACCAAACATTCACAAGAAAATCTGTGTGTTATATGTAATTTACATAGCAAATTTGAAAAACATCGGATGAAAAAACAGGGAGTTATTGGCGAAAAACGGACTTTTTTTTAACAGGTTTTCGTGGCTTTTCGTTATACGCGGGGGGGGCGTTCAGGACTAAAACACAGTATCTTATTTCTTGCGTGTTGGCAATTTTTTGCGGCATCAGAAAAAATGAACAAGTTATTCAAGTTTTTATTTTGAGCAGTACGAAAAGCCCGATTTTTTTCAGTTTTTTTTTTTTGGCATTTTTTTTTGTGTGTGAAGCCAATATCGCTGGAAAACTATGAAACACTCTACATAAACATCGTAACATGAGCTATGTTTTGCATTAAGTGCAAAAAACATAAGCTCGTCCAGTAAAGATTTTGTTCTCGTGTAATTTTGCCATGGTTTTTGCAAAAGGTCGTTCACACCTTCAGTTTTATCGATTTTTCTGCGAAACACGGATCGGGAGGAGGGGCTGAATATTTTGACGAATAGAGCACGAAAAAGTATTAACCCGGAAACTGGACAAGAACAGTGAGATTTCGTTAGAGACACCGGAATTAAAAATGCGATATTTATGATCAAGATGATAAGAGAAAGAGTAATACAAATGATGAAAGATGTATGTTTTATAGATTAAGCAAAGGAACTGTTCAAATTGCTGGTTAAGCTCGATTTATTTGGAAAAGATATTAGAATAATCAGGAACATATAGTGAGAGCAAACTGCCTGTATATGGATAAAAATAAATTCAGTAAATACACAAAAATAGAAAGGGGCGTAAGACAAGGGTGTGATTTCTAACCGGACTTATTCAATCCTGAAAAAATTAGAAGTCCTACAAGGGCTCGTTATTGGCGGCCTCAATCTTAACAACATAATCTATACAGATGACACAGTGTTGATAGAAGACTTTGAAAGGAAATTGAAGTAACTATTAGACAAGGGTGTACAAAAAATTGGGAAGAAAGGAATAGATATCGATTGTCTGAAGACGGAGTGTATGGCTATTAGCAGAAGGAACAGACCAAGATGCGAACAATTTGAAAGCACCGAAATTAAAACAGTTACGGAAATTTAAATGTCTAGAAAGTGATTTAACACAGGACAGGGTATGTGACTGAAATCCATAAGTGAATTGGAATAGCGAAATAGGTCTTCCAAAAGCTAAGCGAATTAGAAAGAAAAAAGAGGAAGATCTCATTTAAAAAATACAAATAAGTGTATTAAACCTTTATGTAATGTCGATCTTATAACGGTTACCTTTATAACGGTAAATGCTGGACAATATGCTCACAGTGGAAGAAGAAACTTGAGGCAACTAAAATGGTGCTGAGAATCTCAAGGATGGAACATGCAAGTAACGAAGGGAATTTTAGAGAAAATGTCTTGGAGTATTTGATACTGGCAAGACATATTGGAAACAAGAGAGACAGGGGGAAGACAGCGAATGACCTACCTAACAAGCTTGTATAAATGGTTGGCAGGAAAGGAACTAGAAATGATAGCAAAAGAACAAACCTTACTTAGTACTACAAAGGCCAACCAACATTTGAGACACACTTCCTGCGGGGACACATAAAAGAATTACAATAATAAATTTACTCCATTTAATATAATAATAAAATCGAATTAGTTCTTCGATTTTTCTCGCAAAAATTTTACCGTTTAATGTTTCACTCTCTAAATAAGTGAATCTTGTCTAAATAATAAACGTGAATATTTTATATTTAACATTACATTTTATTACACTACTGTACTTTACTCTCGGGGAGTTTGCATGTGTGCGCGTGGCAGCGTTGAGCTTTTAATTGAACGTGGACCGTACGTTCTTTTCTGCCATGTCTGAGAGACTGTCCAAATCTTTCTCGGGTGCTTTCTGATACAGTGTAACATAAGAGACCCGGATATAAGAGAAAGAGATTTTCTCCGATCCCAAATTAGAGCCTGTGTTATTTATATAAAATAGACCAAACCCGGATATAAGAGAAACCCGGATATAAGAGACTTCGTCTCCGATCCCGGCAATTCTCTTATATCTGGGTTACACTGTATATCAACCACATTGTCAGTTTTTTCTCACGCATATATATATGAACAGGGGCCAGGCCCACAGGTGTTCACTGTAAGGGTTACCACTCACACCGAATGAATCACGAATCTCTCCACCCGCATAGTGTTGATCTCAGAGTAATCCGGCACTTGATTTATTCAGCCTGGTGTGAAATTGAGTGCAGAACCTATTCCGACATTACACTGAAATTGTCTTATTTTGGTACAAGATCAGAACGAGAAGGAAATTATGGTTAGAACGTTTGTGTTAAAATACCAAAATAGGAGTACTCACTATTCCTGAGACTCTGCACTGGAAATCTTAGCTTTTTACCTAAGTTCGTCCCCCAAAGAACGGTCACGAAAATGCAAAACTATCTAAACGCGTTATAAGTATTTGCCTTTGTGTAAACAGATTCAGATGATAACTTTTGTTTTTCTATAACCTATTTTCTGACTGGTCTTTTGGAAAATTTGCGAATTAAAGATGCTAGAAATATTTGCTTTGAATCAAAGAATATTGATTCTAGCATAAATTTTTTTGTTCAACCTCACCTATCTGGCAGTTTAGGTCAATATTGAGTATAACAGGTACCGCAATGGCGGATTTTGGACATTTAAACCAGTTGATTTAAAGTTTCGTAAAGGTGTGTCATATGTCGCATTCAGGTTGAATGTTTTTATTGCGTTAGACAAGAATCTCAGTCTGACAAAATATGCTGATTGGCTTCTCTTCTGAAACTAGAAAAGTGTTTGCCTACTACCCAAACATTGTGGGAAGGACGGCTCCATCGAAGGAAGCAAATTTAATGTTCCCAGCAAATTAACATTTGTGTTTAGAATAAAGACTGGTTATAAATGATCAAAGCTTATAATAAGGGGGAAAGTGAACGTAAGGGAGACATGGAATACTCATGGCATATTTTACTTTTCTTTACATCAGCACTTCAGATAGATAGATAGATAGATAGATAGATAGATAGATAGATAGATAGATAGATAGATACGGTTTGTTGATTTTACGACGTCGATTCTTGTTGGATTATTTAAAGTCAAATGTTGTAAGTGGCACCATTTCAGGGTCGAACTTACTATTCAGTGGTAATGGTCAATCAGACAAATCTCACTAACAATTACTCTATGCAACAGCGAAGAAAGAAAGAAAGAAAGAAAGAAAGAAAGAAAGAAAGAAAGAAAGAAAGAAAGAATGAAAGAAAAAGATTTTCGGACAAAAATGAAAAATATAGATGGAGACAGAAAGAAAGAAGAATGAAAAAAGAAAGAAAGGAAGAAAGAAAGCAAGAAAGAAACGAAAAGCGAAAAAAGAGAGAGATAAAAAGGAAAACAAAAGAAAAAGAAAAGAGGGAGAATGAAAAGAAGAAAGAGACGAAAAGAAAAAGGTAAACTAAAAAGAACGACAGAAGGAAAGAGGCAAAAAGAAAAAGAAAGAAAAAGTAAGAAAGAGACGCAAAAAGTAAAAACAGAAAGAAAGAAACAATAAATGAAAGAATGAATCGTTCTTATACTTTTTTTAAAACTTTCAAACTATTATTTTATTATTTATTTCCTTTTATTATTTTCTGTCTCTCTATTCTTATTTCTTTCTTTTCCAATGTCATTAGTTTTCTTCTTCCCAATCCTTAACAAATACATCCTGAAATATTCCTCGATTTTCAAAACCCGCATATATAAGGCAAACATACGCCCGCACAGACAACAGAAAAGTTCATTTTCTGTAATGTGTGATTTTTTATTTACCTCTTAGAAAGAAGCTTCCAGTCAAATCAAGCAGAAAACACGGGTTCTCGTTCGATCACCGAAGTTTACCATTGTCGCGCCTTATCATGGGAAGTAACCTCCTACAATCCGAAATATATTTCGGTAAAAGTAACCCACAAACGGTTGATGATCCTTAAAAAAAAACAAATCAAGCTTCGAAAGCAACATATCTTTAATTCCTTATTTTTAACTTGTGACCGTAAAAAGTTTTGTTAAATCCAACTTTACGGTTTAATAATAAAAAAAATCCCTTCTTTCTTAATGAAGTCGATATTGTAGGCCGAAGGTCGCAATTGATTAGTTTCAATCATTCTGGTTTCCACACACAGTCTCTTGACAAACTTTTACACCGATCGGAAATCTCCATAATTTTCCTTCTTTTTCTCAGCTGTAAATCAAATAAGAGAGAGAAAAAACATATTATTGACAAATGATATTGTTGCATTAACGGTTATAGACGAGAATTAAGGTGAGGATTGAACAACCAACATTTGCCAAATTATGGTTTTGATCAGTGCTATTTGATTTCCTCACAACTCTTAAATTTCGGGCTTGAAGAAGGTGGAAAAAACTTTTACTTTCACCATTATTTTGTTTTTGTGCTTTTCTATTTCTTTATTCACGCCAACTCTTGCTGTTTTAAAATGTTATTTTCTGATGTATTTTCTTATTTGCTAATTTGTTTCTATTTCATTTGGTTGCATTAAAAATTGCGAAGTATTTAAAGTCACTATGAAATGTGGAAAAAGTTTACAGTATGACATGACAAAAATGTAATGGATTAAAAAATGATAATAAAAAGTTTAAAGGATTTACAGAAAGACATGATAAAAGAAAAATTTATAGAAATGTGTGGTAGAAACGTTTAAGGATTTACAGAATGACATGAGAAAATGTAAATGAGTTTACAATCTACTGCAAGGAAAGTTGGTTCTCTGTGTCATGCCAGAAAGTTTTTTCTCGTCTAAGTCCATCTTTCAAATCTAGAAATCAATCATCCGTCTTTGCATGGAATATTGCTGTCATATATTGTGTGGTGCTCCCGCTGTACGTCTCGAGGTCCTCGACAAAATCCAGAGACGAATATGCAAGATGATCTGACATCTAGTCTACAATCGCTATCCCACAGAGGTGATGCGGCCTCCCTCTGTCTCTTCTACAAATACTTTCATGGCAACTGTTCCAACAAGCTAATTTCGCTGATTCCCAGACTTCGTGAATTTAAACCAGGCTGATATCTACCAGGCTGATATCTACCAGGCTGATATCTCGGTCTCACCCTTTCACTGTGAAATAGGTTAAATATAACCGTCTCTTCTTCTCAAACAGCTTCTTCTCCCGCTTCCCCGTCTGTGGAACTCCCTTCCCCTTATTTGCTTCCCCGATGACTATAATCTTCAAATATTCAAATGTAATGTCAATCGACATCTGACGCCCTGAGCATGTTCCCCGTCCTCCTCTGTGTCCTTTCCTCAAACGTACCTCTTTGTTCTTGTTTTCAATCATCTGTAACCCCTTGCGTGCTAGTGGCACCCTGCCTTGCTTGGGGTGAATTGCGTTAAAAAAAAAAAGACGTGATAAAAAAACTTAATGATTTTACAAAATATTTGGAAATGTTTAAAGGCTTTAAAGTAAAACATGATAAAAAATTAAAACCATTTGCAAAAAAATACACGATAAAAGTTTTTAAAAATTACAAAAAGATACAAAGGTGGAATGATTTACAGAAAGAAGTGATAAAAGTTTTAAAGCCTGTAATCCTATAAGAAAATTTTGGCAAACATGGACGATCTTATAAGACGTAGTGCCAAATGGTGGATTTTTCCCATGACACCGCTTTTACTTTAAATACTTGCACTATTCGGCAATGTTTATTGTTTTAAAAAGAGATGGCCAGAATTGTAATAAAAGTTAAACACATGATGAAAGTGAATTTATATTTTTTTTATTCTTGAAAATTTACAACGAAATTATTAAACACTATTTCGTTCGATTGTTATTTACAAGAATAATTTTATATTTACAAATTCCTAAAATATAATATAATTAGAACTAATTAATACAATGCAATATTTATCATTTACTAATTTATAACGAAATAAATATTAAAACAATTTTTATTCATAAATTTATAAACATTTGTTAAATTATTGAAATATTTAAACCAACTATAAAGAAATCTTTATTGTTTACCATTTGATAAAATTTGAATCTATTGGCAATTAGCCGATGTTTTTCCAACCATTCTAATAAAAATATAATTAATAATTAGTGTAAATAAACAATCTAATAAATAAATAGTGTTTATTAATTTTATTGTCAATTCCCAAGAACAAAAAAATGTTAAATTCACTTTCATATGTTTAGATTTTATTACAATTGTGATCATCGTTTTTTAAAAGAGTAAACATTGAAGTTTCGTGTGAAAAAAAACGTCCCTTTTAACACACTCCGTCTTATTGCGAGAACTAAGATCCACGTTTGCCAAAAGATATTAAACATGTTGAGGCTTTAATAGTGGGACATGATAAAAAATGAAAAGGGTTTAGAGAAAGACATGATAAACAGTTAAAGGATTCACTAAAAACAAGAAAACATTAAAAGTATTTTTAAAAACATGAGTAAATATATTAGGTCATCCCATAAGTTCTGTCCGAATTTTAACTTTCTTTTAAAATGAACGAAATTTAAAGAGTATTTTATAATTTCTAATGGAGCTGAACATTATTTTTATGTTTAGATGCATTTAAACTGATCAAATTTTATTTCAGAGAACAATAAAATAAAATTTTGTTTGATTAAAACCCTGCTAACATGGAAGTACCCAAGAATCATTTGAGGCACATAATGCTCTATGAGTTCAAGAAAGGAAACTCAGCAGCCGAAGCGGCTAGAAAAATTCACTCAGTTTATGGAGAGGAATGTGTGAATGAAAGAACTTGCAGAAGATGGTTTGCAAAATTCAGAGGTGGAGATTTCACCCTTGAAGATGAAGATCGAACCGGACGTCCAGTTGAGTTTGATGAAAAGATTCTTGAAGCAGCCCTTGAAGAAAATCCTGCTTTATCAATTGAGGAATTGGCAGTGGTTCTCAGTTCAAACCATACAACTGTTCATCGTCGTCTTCAACAACTTGGAAAAGTTCCTAAACTTGGGAAATGCGTGCCTCATGAATTGCCTGAGAACAAGCTCAAATCCCGAGTTGGCATCTGCTCTTCTCTCCATTCTCGCTAACTTGTTTCACCTTTTTTGGATAGACTTGTGACTGGCGACGAAAAATGGATCTTTTATCGAAATGTTAAGCGTCGTAGACAGTGGCTTGGTAAAGGGGAAGGACCTCAGCCACAGCCGAGAAGGGAACTTCATGGGCAAAAGGTTCTTCTTTCAATCTGGTGGGATTGCCAAGGAATAATCTACTTTGAATTCTTACCACCTAATGCAACAATTGATGCTCAAATATACTGTCAGCAATTAGAGCGTTTGAACCAACGGAAAAAAAGACCTTCTCTAGTGAATTGAAAACGGGTAATGTTTCATCAGGACACTGCGCGACCACACACAGCAAAAATCACGTCACAAAAGATCGAAGGACTTGGTTGGGAGATTATTACTCATCCACCTTATTCTCCCGACCTTGCTCCTTCAGACTACCATTTTTTGTAGCTTACAGAATCATTTGGAAGAAACAGCTTTTGTAACACAGAAAGAGGTTAAAACTGACATTTGTGAGTTCTTCGAATCAAAGCCAAAAGAATTTTACAGTAATGGAATTAGTAAGCTTGTTAATAGATGGAAGGAATCATAGATAATCAGGGAAAATACATTGTTGATTGAATCTGTAATTAAATGTAACTTTTGGTCACTTGTTTTATTTATTCAAAATTCGGACAGAACTTATGGGATGACCTGGTAATAAGAATTTACAAAACGACAAAGGTCTTTTACAAAAAGACATGATAAAAACATAAAATAAAATTTACAGAAACACAGGATTAAAATGAACAGGAAGACATGATAACAAGCTGTAACAGAATGAAAACCCAGAGCCAGAATTGTCAGCGATTGGGCAGAGTGCCTCATGGGCGTGATATTCTGATAGTGATGTATTTCCTTTGTTTCTGTTTTGGATATAAGTCCAAAACGTCCCGAATTCAACAGAGGACTGCAAGAATTTCAAAGCCTCAATACGCCTCCCACGTCCAGGTTCAGAGACAAAGACCAATTGCGGGGGGACGTTGAACCAACGTGCGACAGGCGTTCCTGTGATGTCATTCCTCCCGCTGCCTCTTAGAATACAAGCTGCCACCAGTCTCTCCTAATAAAACGAATAAGAAAACGAAATGGTCCTTTTCGTTGATACAATTTTATGCAGTATCGTGGAGACCCAGAGACGACACAGAACTCAACAAAGAGCAATGTATCTAGAGTAGGACATTATAAAAAGTTTAGACGACTTGCAAGCAAAACCATAATAAAAACGTTTTATATTTACATGAAGAAAATATCTAGTTACAGAGATTTACAATAAGACATTAAAAGGATTTGCTGATCGACTGATAATTTTATAAGATATTCCTTTATAAATCTCTTCAAAAAAATATTATGATATATTAAGTTTGATCACGCCTTATAATCTTTCTGATTTGACAATTAGAGTCTGAATAAAATATAGAAGCCGATTTTCTATATAAAACATTGAAATATTTCGCTGAAATCTAATAAAGAGTTAATATTCAATTTACCTGAATCGCGAGGCCGCTTATAGGGATATAAAAAAAGCGATTATCTGCCTTTTGTTGATATGGTCACGAAGGTCAAGTGATGGTCAGTCAGTGACGACCGGTCAGTGACATCAGATGATAGAGCGGCGAATGTGGTTGCGGTGTAAAGCCCGGATAAGACGGACGTGCTAAGTCCACAATTGTAGGTCTTACATGGCTGTTAGGTTCATAGATAAACCTCTGTAACTTCAGTTTTCCCTTCGGGAAATATTACAAACTAGTCTCCTTTTCTTATCCACTGCTTGTTGTTACATGTTTCTCTATGTGGAACAAGTGTATAGATGTATATATAAATATATTTACGACATTGCATCATAAAACTCTCTCGGAGAACAAAGCATGTTTGCCATTCCTTTTTTCCAGCTATTTCGCTTCGTCCGTGAAATACGGTGGTATTATATCGTGGATATAATAATGCCCATCATGGGGGAAATAAAAACGGAAAAATAAAACTTCCTTCCATAGCGCACATATTATAAACAACTTAATTAAATTTCTGTTCTGTGTAAGGTTAATTCTACTAGCAATTATGTATATACTATAAAAAGCAAAGCAAAACTATAATATTATCGAAAGTATAAAGGAGAAAAAATAAAGGCTATACTAGCTTCGTAAGTTTGCATAACCTGGTTAAAATAAAATTCAGCTTTATTGAACTTTATTTTTACAGTTCTGTTTGTCTCCAAGCAAGCCTTCTGTTTTCTTTGTTTGTCAGAGAATAGCGAAATAGGATTTAAACCCAGTAGTTATTGAATCACGAAAAAAGAAAGTGAAACGCACTGTGCTTCTTGGTCTTTTTTTAACCATTTTTTTCTTAAGGAAACTATGTTTATTTTTTTAATGCTTCACCGCTTTTGTTTTTATTGTTTCCTTCTAAACAATCTGTTTATTTTCGATCTTCCCTATTCTGTTTGTTCTGATTTCTTTCGGTCCTTTTCATTCTTAATTTTTTTTTCTATCTAATTTCTTGTGTTTTCTTTCGCTTCTGAATTAATTTTTCTTCCTGTATTCATTTCTCTCTCTAATATAAACAAGATGTGTAAACGGTCTCGTATTTTTCAGGATGCTGGATGCATCAAAGCTCCATATTACCAAATGCAATATAAACAGTTTACTTAAACGGCAAGTGATTCTCTAGTATTTTGTATTACTAGAAAATCATAACAAAATTCGATGTTCTATGGGATGTATCCTCAGTTTTGTTTTTTTTGTTTTTTTTCAGTGAGAAATGGGCGAGAGTTCGAACAAAGGATCCATTCCAAAGTTTCAAAGGTTTGGACTTCCTGAAAGACATAAATGAAGCAACTCTGCAAGAATTCTCAGCACAATATACACCTTCAGCCAAATTCCGAGCTTTGAAAATGAAAGAAATATGGCCGACTATGTGAGAATTTAGTGTGACGAAGAAATTCTTTTTTTATGCGCCGTGTCCCCTTCGGACATAGGCAATCATCGCTTTCCACAACTTCCTGTCCCTTGTAGCTCTTAAACTTTATCTTTCTGTTATTTTCCTAAGACTTGTTCCACCACCCATATGCTCAAGCTCATAAATGTGTAGTCTGCCTCTGTTCCTCTTTCCCTCTACCCATCCCGTGAATATCAGTCCTCCTTCTTCGTTATATGTCTCTTCCAGATGTTAAGGATTAGTTTCCTTTTTGTTTCCATCTTACTCACATGCTCCGTCCACGATATCCTCAGCATTTTTCTGTAGAACCATATTTCTGTTGCTTCAAGTCTCCTCTTCATCTTTGAGGAAATCATCAAGCACCCATTGCCTTACAAGAGGACAGATAAAAATAATAGCTTATTAAACTTTTCCTTGTTTCTAGCAAAATTTTCCTATTTTTTAGTATTTTGCTTAACTTCTGGAATGCTTCATTGGCTATCCCAATAAGCCTTCGGATCTCAGTGTCGTTCTTTTCGTCCTCCATTAAAACACTTCAACTAGGGTACTAGGATATTCAGCGAGTCGTTAAACAAAGAATTAGGAGAAGCTAATGTTATATAGAAAGTAAATATTTACAACAGCTGGTTTACATTTCTTGTTGTTAGACGTATTAGTACTACTACTAGTACAACAGATACTACTATTACTAGAATTAATACTACTACTGATAATACTGCTAATGAGAAAACGATTTGCTCTATTTTGCAAACAAATTAAACGTGCAAAGTGCCTATTGAAGGTCCTCCGCTAGAACCCGAAATTTGTTCGCAACTAATTTGTCAAAATATGTTGTTCGAAGCTGTAAATAATCGCTTTCAATTCTCCCAAGACATTCAAGGTGGGAAGTAACCAAATAGTGAAGCAAACAAATTTCCTTCTTAATATGGTTCGGTGCTTAACGCTCACCTCCAAAGCATTCATTAAGTACCTGTAATCTCATTACTGATCCAGGTGTTGACTGATATTTTACGTGATTCTAGAAGCATATCGATACATTACTGTAGCAATAGTCGCAGAACACCAGTCCTGGAATAAGAAACATAATGAATTATATTCTAAGTCACGTAAAATTTAACTTGTGATTCTTTGATAACAACGCTTGCGAAATCCTTCTTTTTTTTTTTCATCATTTAAACTCAAACAAGGCAATAAAGTGGCTAAGACGTAACGTTTACTGAGCGTGAAAGAATATGAAAAAAACATTATTGGAACAAGAAAAGAGTAAACAAACAGAATTATGAAGACAGGCGATAAAGATTGATATTACATTTAAAGTTTTGAACACAAATGTTGATTGTAAAGCAAGAGGCCGCAAGAGAGTTCCACAAGCGAGAAATGTGTGAGAAGAAACTATTCGCATAGAACTTAGGGTTATATCTAGAATTTATGATATCAGATCATGAGACCTAGCCGTCAATCTAGAATTCGTAAAGACGATGTAACAAGGAGAAAAGCTCATCTGAACAATTACCATGGAAATGTTTCTGGAAAAGATACGAGGTAAGCTTCGTTATGGCGGGGGAAAAGTGAGTGAAGTTGAGATGCCAGGTCAAGACCGATATTATTAGAGGTTCTTCTTTGTATTTAACCGAGAATCTCTAAGAAGCACAAGATTAAATGTGACATCAGCATTCAACGCATGAACGAATGGTCAACTTATAAATGTGTAAGATAGATTTTGGCGAAGAAAATTTGTCACGTTACAATTATGACCAATCCATGGAATCATGATTACCAACTCCTGGAATCACTTTCATCGCAGCAGACCTACCAATTGATTCAATATAATATTTCAACTTCATGTAAGTGAAAATATTAGAACTACAAGGTGCAATTAGTCACTCTCATGGAGGTTAGCATTAGCCATGCTGTTGGAAGTCAAAATAGGCTAACTAAGTCTATTAAAAAAGAGCGGTTACATTTTGGATGTAATTAAAAAGCCATTCCTTGCCCGTGTTAACAACAGATTGTAAGTAGATTGTAGGATATCGGCGGCCATGTTGACCTTAATGAAACAATCAGACTTACCATCAAGACAGTAAATATCTGTGTCATGAGCATATATACTGATCTAAGAACTGATGACATCAGGAAGGTCGTTGATGAAAATTAGGAACAACGTCAGTTCAAGATATAACCCTAGGGTACACCCGCATTTATGCAAAGAGATCTAGAAGCGTGGCCGTTCACAATAACTTTCAATTCGGAGTTGGATAAGAATGACTGAATGATATTAAAAATCCGCGCATTTATATCATGATCTTTCAACTTGTGAAGAAGACCAGAATGCCACACTCTGTCAAACGCCTTCGAGATATCCAAAGCAACAGCCCGAGATTCAGTATTCTTATTTAAACTTTGAAAGACTATTAGAGCAATAACCGTTATCAGCAGTTGACTTAGAGAAGCGAAAACCATATTGCTTGTCTGAAAAATAGACCCCGCTAGGTGACATGCTTAACCAATTCGGAGTTTATGAGAGACTGTAGAACTTTTCCAAAAAAGATAGAAGGCTAATACGCCGATTATATTCGGAGACCGGCTGAAATTCTTTTGTAACAGAAAAATAATATTTTTAATTACTACAAGACATTCAACTATTTCTTTAATTCCCTGCATCTTTTCTGCATTGATGCAATATGTACCGCTGCCGACTGACTGAATCTTCATCGCTTATAATTTCATCTTCTCCACTAATTTAATTCAAAACAACGTAACATGGCAAATATTTAGAGGAAGATTACAAACAAGAGAAAATAAAGAAAAAACATAGTTTTATTGGATTTTTTATCGGTAAGAAATTTCTTCTCCGTAAACCAGATAGATAAGAAACTCAACAGCGTTTAAGAATAAGAAATAAACCAACGAATCTTGTCTTCTTACAGCCGAAGATTGCGGAGTTTATTTTCAAAGATCAACTGAGGGCTCATTAGTGGAAGTCTTTCGAATCACGTAATTCGGGAAACAAAAACTCATCAAGAGTAAACTTAGACAACCAAAGTTAAAATATCGAATTGGTAATTTTTCTGAGTGTCGTCTCGGTGTATGCCCAATGGATACTCTTGGAAGATGATGCCAGATGAATAATAATATCGCTATTTCCGTGGCAAATGTCCAAATGAGCTCCATTCTTTTTTCTCCCTGGTCGTATATTTACAGCTAGGACACACCTTGCCCAAGTCTACGGATTTAAATCACCATCATTTCCTCCGTATTCCAAATCTATGCAGTAATTTCGACTGTAGCAGTTTGTTTTATTCCCAAAACTACCTCTTTGTAAATAAACTGCGTGGATGCTTCCATAAACATTAAAATCTTAACCTCTTAACCTCAATCGTTTTATATCTCCTTGTCTTTTTAATCCACTATCTGCCAGCTCCGCTTATATTCATATATTAATTCTTACGCACGAAATTCAATAAGCCTCTTATTGGGTGATAAAATTTAGTAAACCATAAAAATAGGCTAAAATGTACCTGGGTATATTTTGCGGGTGTGGGTTAAACTGAACTGCTTCATCTGTATTGCTATCACGTAGCGATGGTGTTTCGGTGGGATGTAATGGTCAGAGAGGCTAGTCTGGTTGATCATTACTACTTGAGATTAACTTCGATCCACGGTAGGTGCCACACAGAAAATTCGACATTAGATAACCTTAAAAAAGGTTCAAAAGTCGTAAAATCAACTGTCAGCTTTCACCTGAGGGTTCTGAAATCCAAATTGAATTTTGATTGCAGAATTTAAGCAAATCGCGTAGGCAAATTCAATTGGTTTGTCTTCTGTTATTTTTTATCGCTTGTATATTTTACATTACAACGACTGTTTTTTTTAATTCCAGAACATGTTTGTTTCCGATTCCCTTCATCAATTCTTTTTTTTTTCTTTTTTGATGAAATGATTTAGTAAAGTTTGAGGCTGAGACGAATCCTCCAATCAAAATTAAATAGAAAAAATAGTTCTTTTTTTAACCCTAGAACACTAAGCAGCAATTAAAGTTACACGCCTACTAACCATGGGTATATCATAACCGATATTGAAAATATCAACAAAAATATTAAATATAAATCTTGAAATATTTCACATTCAGGCACTTCTAACTTTGTACTTTGATTTAACATTAATAGGAACTGAAAAATATTATTTAGGTAAGAAAATCAGGTACTGAATATTGTAATTAAAAATAGAAAAATTAGCGCTGGGTACTATATACCCATGGTTAGTGTTCTAGGGTTAAAATCGAATAAAATATCAACTTACATCAATTTAAGGGAACTCGTTTATTAGAATCCATGTTTTTGTCCCCGAATTATTCATTAGTATCCATTCTTAATACTAAAAACTTTATTTTTAGCGGGTTCATATTCTTTTCTTAGATAGTCCTGTTATTTCAAATAGCGAAATTAGCGGCAATTTGCCTAGAAATTAAGTTCCTACCAAAAGAAAAACATGCATCCCGACAGAAATCGAACCCGTAATTTTTTTTTCCATCAGGGAAACCACTTCTTCATCCGAAGTGTATCTCGTCAAATAAGCATTGGGAAACTAGGATAAAGAAAAGTTTACTAAAGGAATGTAAATCACTCACTGGTGTATATCTCGAAGTCCATTTTAATTTCGTACGTGTATATAGACAAAATAATTAATAGATGGCTTATTTTAGCTCGGCATTACTTATTGCTGTAAACGGTATTTTTAAGGATCCACATGTTGGAGCCAATATCACGTTTATCTTAAACAGTGAAATAAATGTCAACCTACATATAAATCAATAAGCTATTAGTAACAAAAATATGCCAGCGAAGCCACGCATTTAGCCTTATATCAATTCTCTAGAAAATAAAATATAAAATTACATATCTTCTCAGAAAGCCTACGCGAATATGCATGGACACAAATTCTCATTTATTATCAGAACTTATTTTCTATCGTTAGCAAAATGAAATAAAGAGACATCTTATGAGCACTCTTGACTTTTCATGCAAACTTTATGTTCCCTGATAAAGGTAATATGATTAATTCTGAAAATATTTCTCATATACTGACTATATGACGTGAAAAGATTATTGCCAATATCTTGTTAATAAGATGTTCGTCTGAGAAACAGCATTCATGCCGTTAATTGTGCGCTGTAAGTCTAATATTTTGGAGAGGCTTTATGCAAAAGAAGCTACAAATTGAAACAAATCCACCATCGTTTTCCCTCCAAACATTGTAGGAAAAACCTCGTTCCACGAATCATTTCTTTGATCTTACGTGAGAGCGATGAAGGTTATATTAGTGAGAATTATTGTAAAAAGAAGAAGAAAACCCCTTTCAGAGACGTTGTCGAATATGGTCCTCCACAACTTCCCAGCCTTTTTAGTTCCCGTTCCGCCAGTTAGATGGGACGCTGTCTTCTCCTGTTCCTCTTGCCTTCGATATGTCATGTGAATGTCAAACTCTCCAAGCTTTCTTTCCTCATGTGTCCAAGAAGTTTCAGTTATTTGATTCTAAGCATAACTGTCCTTTTTGCTTCTTATTTCCTTAATATTTATCCGCTGCTTTCGGGTTCTATCCATTATATTCTCATCATCCTTCTGTAGAAACAAGTTTTAGTTGCCTCAAGTCTTCCCTTCGTCTTTTAGGAAATTGACCATTATTCCTGATGAAACTTTAAGAGAGGGACATTTGATTTGGGCTTTTGAAAATACTGTGCTGCCAAACAGTGTTTTCCCCTTATTAAACAGAAATAAAAAAAATATTCATCTTAGTAAATTTCATTGAACAATGTCTTTCTCTTTTCGGGAATTATATTCTGCTAGCTCTCAGTTAACTTGCTGTCTTGCGTGTCGTCTTTTTTTCTTGTAGTCTATCAGCAATTCGTCAAGCACCCCCTCTAACGCTGCATCACAGACTGAATGAACGACGGACAAGATTCTGTAGATTTATTTATACTCGATTTATTTGATGACACTAGTAGTAGAATCGTTTCTTTGCGGAAGCGAAAGGAAGAAGAAGATAAAAAAAGAAGGATGTCAATAGGTGGGCTAACTACCCATTACCACATGGTGTTCTACTTCACTAAGGAGCCTGAAAGCCACAAGCCACCATCACGTTTCCATTTTTGCAACCTTACTGACAGCTTTCGTGTTTTTTTTCCTTGTCTTATATTAAAAGTTACATAAGAAAAAGTCATCACTGTCAGAATTCCACAACAAACTGGTTCAGACCGCTTCCAATTTGTTCGAGTCGCTACAATTCTGGACTATACGATAGGCCTTGTTATTTTAGTCTAGACTATGAATTCGCTGGCACATTTTATCATAAAATTATCATAAATGTTTTTTGTTTTTTTCGCAGCAAAACTGCTCCGGATGACTTTTGTAGATTGAATTCAAACTTTGTTTTATATAAAGTTAATTTCTGGTTTTATAGCAAAAGTTAAACAAGAAAATTTAAGCACTATCAGAAATCCCCACTCATGATGTTCAAACCACTTCCAATTTGTTCGAGTTGACAAAGATCTGACCAGTACAAATAGGAGTCGTCATTTTAGTCTAAACTATGAAGCACATTTCATTATAACATTCTCATAAATGATTTTTTTTCTTCAGCAAAACTGCTCCAGATGAGCTTTGTAGATTTAATTCAAACTTTGTTTTACATACAGATATGTTCTGGTTTTATATTAAAAGTTAAACAAGGACATTTAAGCATTGTCAGAATTACACGCCCACGACGTTCAAAGCACTTCCAATTTGTTCGAGTCTCCAAAAATCTGACCAGTATCTTAGGGGCCGTCATTTTAGCCTAGCCTATGAATTCGGTAGCACATTTCATTATAACATTCTCCCAAGTTTCTTTCGCAGTAAAACTGCTCTGGCTGACTTCTGCAGATTGAATTGAAACTTTTTTACGTGATGACATTGAATACTGAAATACAGTATCTACGGCATACAACAGATGGATGAAAACTTTCAAGCGAAACTGTAAAATTTATTATCTTGTTGCTAATGAAACTTACGGCCTACGCTTGTCTTGATGGAATATTACACCTTTTCTCTAAATTAACTTCAGACACTAATCTATAATTGCTACCTTTACTACGTCTAATTACCTGAATCCATTGTTGGCTTCTCTAGAAGCAGTTCATACTAGAAATGACTCTTTAATCATAACATAAAACAGCATCGCTTCTGCAAATTTTAAAGGTCTCCGGTTCTCGTACGAATACTGTAGTTGAGCAACAATAAGCCTGGTCAGTAGCTACTGAATACCAGGTAAAGTAAGCTTGAACTTGCCTATAGTGTAATGGATACCGACTCGGAACTGGAAATCAGAGAAGTTCCAAATCCGGTTTTATTCTTTGTATTCACGTACGCACGATTGCTTTGGGCAAGGTATGAATCCAACTTTTCTTCTCACAACTATGGGTTAATTAGTAGAATATGTATTAGTAAATCCTTATTGCATCAGTAAATCATTATTGTCCGCATAATAATTTCTTACACTCTAAAAATATTTCCCGGCTTTAAAATAACCTGCGAAACAAACAGATCAAACAATTAATTTGAAACGAACACTAACCTAACGTCAGGCATTTTTAATTTTTAGATAATGTAATATACCAGTAATGACAAAAGTAGAGGTGTAGGCTTTAAGAAAGCTTTATACATCTGAGAATACAAGGTTCGCGTATAAAGATTTTCTAAGCCGAGCTTAGATGTGTCACAAGGCCGAAAGTATGAGGCACCCAGTGAGGATCGAACTCACTACTCAGTCGTAATTGATCTAGCAAGACAAGTTTTCGAACCATTACACCACGTTGAGATGGCCACAAGGCTCGTGTATAGTGTCCTTTCATAGTCCAAGTAAACAGAAATAGCCCTCTCAAAGAGGAGGGTGACAAAAAAAGGGGAGACCACTCTTGATTATTCCTAACAATGCCGATCGATGGAAACCAAAATTGTTTCTATTTTATATCTGTAATCCTGCTTTTGACTGAAGTTGAAATGGAATAATACAGGTGTATATTTTCGGTGATCATCCAAATTTTTAGAATAGATCATAATATTTCCAATAACGAATAATCATCCGATGAAACTAAGGAAACACCTGATGAAGGCCGGAGTACGCATCGTGCCCAACATTTGTAATAATAATAACAAAGAAGGAGAATAGTCCGAGTGCAAATAATAGAAACAATGATAATAGTCCTCATACCAAAAGTACAGATTTGTCAGATTTTGTTTTTTTTTATATCCGTTAACTTTTTAAATGAAAGTGGAGAATTTTTCAATGCTTTTATTGCATTCCGTTAGGTATTTTTTTCGGAGATTGCTCATGTAACTTTGAAAAATAAATTCTGTACACTCATTAATAATGACACTGAAACTGTCTGAAAATTCTTTTATTCACCGTGTTCCTTAGGAACATGGTTGATCACGCCTCTCCACAATTTTCTGCGCCTTCTAACTGTAAATGTAATAAATTACTAGATGATTCTCTCTGCTCCACAATAGCTACTGTAAGTAGCACGGAAATCATGTGGGAAATAATTATAGTGTAACCCGGATATAAGAGAGTTGTCGGGACCGGAGAAGAAGACTCTTATATCCGGGATTTTTCTTATATCCGGGTTTTGTCTATTTTCTTTAGGTAAGTATGGCTCTAATTTGGGACCAGAGAAAATCTCTCTTATATCCGAGTTTCTCTTATATCCGAGTTTCTCTTATATCCGGGTTTCTCTTATATCCGGGTTATACTTTACTACTAGAAGAGTACATTGTATTCCAATTACAGAAGTAGTGGCGATGGTGGCGACGAATAGAAGGATTAGGTTGGCTACGGTCTGAATTCAAATACAGTGTAACCCGGATATAAGAGAGTTGGCGGGACCGGATAAGAAGTATCTTATATCCCGGTTTCTCTTATATCCGGGTTTGGCCTATTATATATACATTAACACAGGCTCTAATTTGGGACCAGAGAAAATCTCTCTTATATCCGGGTTTCTCTTATATCAGGGTCTCTTATATCCTGGTTACACTGTATATGTATATATTCCCCATATACAGGTCCTGATGTTTCGTACTGAATGATACAATGTAAAATCTTATCAGTTACTTTTCGAGGTGATTCATGAAATTAAAAACTTCTGCCCACAGTCAACCATTGGGCAAGTATGGCATTCTGCCTACCTGCCACCCTTCCAAACCACTGCATCGAACTGTTAATAACAGGTGCCCACATTGTCACTCCCTGATATTAGCTTTTTTTCAATGTTTGTATATCTCTTGCTACCTGAAGAATGAATAAAGTTTTCGAATAAATTTGAAGGTTCTGAATCAACTCCTCTTCCATGGACTTTAATGAAGAAGCAAATTTTAGTAGAATTATCAACGTCTTGGAGAGATTTTACGGTAATAAAAGAAGAATATGACAATGCTAAATAACTTCCCTTTTAAATCAAGATTATTTTTGGTTCTTGAGCAAATTTATAATAATAAATATAATCTACATTTGCCATAATTTATGTTACATCCTATCGAATGTGTACCTACCAATTTTCGGGATAAACATTGCATTTTGGGCTGTCAGTGTTTTTCAGAATGATAATATTAATTGGGACTTTATCAAAGGAGTAGACAAAATCATTTCAATATATACTGGTTTATTCAAAATCTTGTACTAATATAAACGGTAATATCTGGTTTGGTGGCATCAACGGCGATGTCCGTCTGTATGTTTGGTCGTTTTCGACCACGAATTTCGGGCTTTCGTTGATACTATTTTTCAGTTGTCTTAAAATTGGTACTTTCTATATAGGAACCAATGCAGATGATCGTGAGTATGGACATGAAGTCAATGACCAATGAAACCCTCAAAAACTAGTGAATGGGGTAAGATTTGATTTTATTTTCGGTTAGAAAAAACTGTCTTTTCTGGATGAGAAAACGATATATACATTTTTTTATATCCCGAAGAATTTATGGGGAAAACAAACTACAACAAAATGGGGAAAAAAATTGTGTGGCGCGTTTCGTCACTTAGGCCATCTTTGAAGTAAAATCCAGTTCACGGTGATGCGATTACACATAAGAACGAAGGAGAGGGGCATTGTGAATTTTTAAATTTGAATTTCGAATTTATATATATATATATATATATATATATATATATATATATGTATATATATATATGTTGTGGTAGGATCCACCTAATTTGCATAGCGGTGTACCGACGATATAAATATGGTTGGTACCGGAAGACAGGGAGGCGAATGAAGAGATTCACTAGAGACTCTGCCCGATTGCGACTTAGTCAACACATTCTCCAGGAACGGTCTTCCCAGGATTATACAAAAGACTATATGTAAATATTGTGTACACTTTCTTGTTTAAATACATTTTGTTCTAAGTACATTTTGTGTTGCATTATTATTCCATGCATTAGTCAAGTTTCAACAATATATATACTAGCCGAGGTACTCGGCGTTGCCCGGGTGTACATAGCTGCAACTGTGTAACCGAACACCCCTGTCTACTCGCACCACCCTGTTTAGAAATGTATGCCTGTGTCCCCGCTTGCATGCATCATCAGTTGGTATACTAAGCTACTCTCCCCCTCATCTTTTTTACGGTATGTCCTTCGCAAGTGTTTGATTGTTCTTAATAAATGAATTCCATCGATAAAACATTCTGGTGTGGTCGTTTCTCGGGGTTAACTTTTTCCAGTGTTTTAGATATTCAGTAAATTTCTTATGTCCGTAATAACTTTCGAATAGTATGGCATTGTTCACAAATCTAATGATCAAAGAAAAACAGGATTGATGCTTCAGAGCGTGATTCAACTGCAAGTGCAAACGCATGAACTTCCCCCGACTTTTTGCACGTACACACTAAAGCTGGGGTTAATGAGATGTTATTCGTGGGGTTTTGCCTTTTAAAGCTTAAATAATGCTTTTTTTGCATCTATTGTTGTTCGAATGCCAGTTTAGGATGGAATCATTGGCTAAATGGCAAAGGCCAATTTTTGGATTTAGTTTATCGCAGATTTCGTCCACTTAAATCTAAACCAAACATTCAAGCAAGACAATTTGTGTCTCATATGTAATTTACATGGAAAATTTGGAAAGTATCGGATAAAAAACTAGGGAGTTATAGCCGAAAAACGGATTTTTTGAAAAAGATTTTCGTGGTTTTCCGTTATACCAGTGGTAGCGAGCAGGAATAAACCCACGATATCTTATTTATTGCATGTTGCCAATTTCTTGCGTCATATTTGAAGAAAATCGGATAAAAATGAGGAAGTTATTCAAGATTTTATTTTAAGTAGTAAGAAAAACCCGATTTTCATAGTTTTTGCAATTTTTATGTGAAGCCAATGTCACAGAAAAACTATCAAGCACACTACATAAACCTCTTAACATGAGCTATGTTTTGGATTAAGTGCATAGAACATCAGCTCTTCAGGTAAACATTTTGTTTACGTGTAACTTTGCCTTGGTTTTTGCAGTTATATGAATTTCTCT
The DNA here is from genome assembly GCA_964036315.1 of Acanthosepion esculentum. Classification (NCBI taxonomy): domain Eukaryota; kingdom Metazoa; phylum Mollusca; class Cephalopoda; order Sepiida; family Sepiidae; genus Acanthosepion; species Acanthosepion esculentum. Next base: position 100,399,820 of record OZ038477.1, read on the forward strand.
GCCAAACCCGGAGTGGAAGCCTGGAGATTGAAAAGCTGGTCTAGACCTATCTTGATAAATTTGCAATATGTGTGTACAATCTAATCAAAATCGACGGGGAAATGTGGACCTGCATAGATAGCATAGACACACACGTCAAGACAGACGCACAGGCATACATCTTTTGTTTTATAGATATAGATATTCTGGGTATATAGTCTAGGCAATTTCATTTAGTTTCTTTTTACTTCTCGTTCATGTTCCCATCACTATTGTTATTAACTATTCAAAATTGTGATAATGGAAGATCTGCCAAGGAAGGTGAAATGTAAGAACCTGAACGTAAATTTACTATGAATGATCTAGGATTAAAGTTTTCTCTTTGGATTGTCATTTTTTTTCTTAGCTGTATCAAACAGGACAAAGTGGATATTCGCATAGATATTTAATTTAATTATTCTATTAAGTAACTTTAGTATTCGTTCACAACACACGTCTCTTGTTTTCCGGGATTCATTTCTTGATTTGGCCTTTTAAGAATTTGTACAGATTAAGACTAGCCCTTAAGATTTTGTCATTTTCATTTTATAAATACATGTAGCAACTCTTATTTTTGTTATGTATTACCTTAAATGACTCCATTCTACCTACATGAACAAGATAAAATTCAGAGGCCAGGAACAATTTGTGAGCCAATTCAAATATCTTGGCTCAATCAACGTACAGTGATCAAGAATAGAAACAATTTTACGAGCAGTACAAGCCGTCGCAAATGTTGCAAAACGAAAAACTATTTGAAAGAAAATGATCATCTGCCTATTGCGTGGATAGACCATGTCAATGTTTCATTACGTTAGCGAATCATGCACATGAACAGCTGAATTACGGCGAAAAAATCAAGCATTAGTAATGCTATGCTACAGAACAACCACAGCCTCTTCCATGCAGATAGCATCACAAATAACGCAATGTGAGATGACATCAAAAGCGGAACAAGTCATTAAAAGACTCATGAGCAAACTTCTACTATTGCAATTAACATTAGATAATCTGCCTGAAGGAGAGAAAGTTGAAATGGTATAGACACGTCAAAAGAGCCGACAATCTTTCCATTGCAACCCTACAAGGTCCCATTTTCGGCAACAGAAGAGGTAGACAGAAGGGAAAGGGCCTAACAACGTAACTGATTGTATTGGAACATAATTCAGATTTTCCACATACAGCATGTGAAATCACGTGCGATACCCTGCCCTTATCAGCCGCCAAGCAGGGAGGTTACACAGTTTTGGTGGTTAAGGTGATACGGTCACACCTGGCGCTACCAGCAGCCGTTTTTGCCATCGGACAGGGTATTGTTTTTCGTTGCAGACGTGTCAGTCGCTGCGATTTTTATGCAACCGCAAATTAGATTTTCAACGTGGTGTTCAATAAAAGCGTCTGTTTTTGATCGTTATAAACACAACGCGCATATAGTGACCGTTCTAAATGAAGTACAATGGAAAGAAAACTGATGTGTTTCACGTCGGAAAAAAACATTGTTTTGCGAGCATGGATTTAATTATCTTTGTTTCTTTTGAATCTTGACGAGATCAAACGCGATGCCTGTTTAGCTGTCGCTTGGAGACGATGTGAAGCACTCTTCAGGCGCCCACCTTTAAAAGGAAGAAAGCTATTGACCGTCCAAGGAATCCATGCTACCCGATATCAATAGGTAGCACGTTGATTAAAGCACTGGCACACAACCGAGACATATGGAGGAATCTATTCAGGTGTTCAGTGACACTACGACCATCATGGCCATGGTATTGATGACGATGGTGATGGTGGTGGTGATGATGGTGGTAGCGGTGTTGGTATTGATGATGAAGACAAAATTTTGGAAAGAAAACTGATGTGTTTCACGTCGGAAAAAAACATTGTTTTGCGAGCATGGATTTAATTATCTTTGTTTCTTTTGAATCTTGACGAGATCAAACGCGATGCCTGTTTAGCTGTCGCTTGGAGACGATGTGAAGCACTCTTCAGGCGCCCACCTTTAAAAGGAAGAAAGCTATTGACCGTCCAAGGAATCCATGCTACCCGATATCAATAGGTAGCACGTTGATTAAAGCATTGGCACACAACCGAGACATATGGGGGAATCTATTCAGGTGTTCAGTGACACTACGACCATCATGGTCATGGTATTGATGACGATGATGATGGTGGTGGTGATGATGGTGGTAGCGGTGTTGGTATTGATGATGAAGACAAAATTTTGGATGGTCTAATTGCACCCTATTCGTTAAGCAACGCAATACACGAACGGCGTAGACGAAAATACGTTTGCTTTGTAGACTTCGGTTCCTTATAGTTCTTCAGTTGGATTTTCTGTTACAATTCTTTTCACATGTGGTTCCCTTTGCACCGTTTTTCCATTTTCTATCGGCGCCTCTATATGTTGTTGACATTTGCATTATTCTTTTCATGTAAGTTGCCTGTCTGGCCTTACTTTGTAAACACGCTGCAGCCATTAAATAATGTTGCAGAAATAATAATGACCAATCAAATTTGAATACGTGTATGTGTGTATGCGTACGTAACTTTTCTAGTATATAACATGACTGATTTTTGTAATGATTATAATGAGTTGTAGATATTAAATAATCTATATTTATAAGAGTTATCACAAATAAAGCGTCTGGCATTACTTATATGACTGCTTTCTTTGTTCATATATATATGTATATATATATATATATATATGTATATATATATATATATATATATATATAATGATTATAACTCGAGATAAACACGTCTGTATTTACTTCATTCGATATTTATCAAGATTCGTCTTGTTCAAATTTGAGTTGTTTGTGCTGGACATTACAGATTCAGAATATATGAATTTTCAAGACTAGAGTTTGAACTCACAACTGCCAAGGGAATCGATATATATTTTTCCGGCAACGCTTTCATACACTCGGCCATGGAAATAAGTTACCAAGGTGGTCTATTGAGTATTGACCGATGTAAAATATCCCCGATGCAATAATAGAGAACAATATATTTTTCTGGATTGATTAAAGTGTAATGTGTTTGTCTAGTAAATTTCAAGATATTTACCGAGTACGAAAGGAGACAACTGAAGAAGCTTTCGAAACATTGTAAACATAACAAGCAAGAAGAGCATGCTTGGGCAAATAGCAAGGAATAATAATAATAATAATAATAATAATAATGATAATAATAATAATAATAATAATAATAATAATAATAATAATAAGAAGAAGAAGAAGAAGAAGAAGAAGAAGAAGAAGAAGAAGAAGAATCGCTTTATTTTATTTTCAGGTAAATATGACAGCGTTTATCTTGCCTGTGTAAAAGTTCATTTTTCTTCACCGTCTTAACAGAACAAAGCACAAATCTGCTTATATATATATATATATATATATATATATATATATATATATATATATATATATATATATATATATATATATATATTTGGTTAGGCTATTAGGTTGAGTTATATGTAATTTCTATTCTAGCAATCAACTGTAATGGCTAATGTATCATACTAATAACTAATCATATGTTAAGATTAAGAATAAATTTAGAGCATACTACCATAAATTAGTTTTGCATGGTAGTGATAGCGTTTACAGTGGATTAATAGAAAATGTTAGTCTTTTCCTTGACTTTTAGCAAAAATAACGCGGGAAAATAAATGGAACTCGGTTGGTCAGTTCCACCTGACCTTGAATCAATCGATTATTACATTTATCTTTCGATCTCTGTAAAATATTTTGATGAGAGGAAACCTTACCCAAAGATTTGGCCGGTTCACACTCCTCCCCAGTCTTTTGAACAAGATAGAGATATACCCTTTGCTTCTTCTTTAGGATTGAGTTTCCGGTTATATCTAAAGTCTTCTCATTCTCGTTAACTATCAGAAACGTCTTCTTAGCATTGTCACCTTTGCTTGGGGGAAACTGATTTATAAAAATAAAAATAAGTACGTACAAAAGTTCGTCGAAAACATAAGGAATATTACTTAATAGTGCGTTAGTCACATGGAGTGTTTTGTAATCCCTAGTTGACAACTTGTTACTTTTGCACTCTCTACTATCCTGACTTAGTGAATGTGTGTAGCACGCGGTGTGGTGCAGTTGCAGCCCGGTTGTCATGGGCGGCAGACGCCCAAGACTATCCATTTTCGGAAATCCGATCTAACTAAGGCAGGTTTAAAATAAATGCAAAAGCTGCCTGATAAATTTCAAGATGACTTTGTAAATAAAGTGAATATGTAATTGAATAAAATTGCACCTTATTTTTTGAAGAATAAATTTGATAAACAGAAATGATTTATGACTCAACTTAATATTAAGAGATTTTCCTATTCGTACGCAACTCATAGTCGCTTGTCTTTTGCTTTCTTTCTCTCTCACTTTCTCTCCCTCTTTACTTTATACCATTATTTCTTGGTTGAATTATTCGTTAAGAAACCATAGAAAAGTCCAGTGGATTCATATAAAAGTAACAAGAATTTTTCCCTAAGTCCATATAAGAGCAGCAGTGTTTTTTTATTCATCTAAATCTAGATATACGTCCGTTTGTTTTCATTTACTTTTTATCGTTAGATAGCAATCACGCATACGCAAGATAAGAGGGAAAGAACGCATGCGCGGAGGGCCACTCGACGTGAAGCCCATCTTGTGCATTATACGCTCTCATTTACTATGGGGAATCACCGTATGGTCCAGGGATTATATTTAAAAAGTAAAACAAAAATTTAAAAAAAAGGCAAGTCAAAATCACCTTACGGTGACCAGCATTAAATGAATATTCGTGATCTTGTTTCACGGGAATGTGACTCACTATGGTTGTTCCATTTTTCTTTTTACACTCAGATAGATTTCTCATTAAGGATGGATATAAATGATTTGCTATTGGGCCCGGGATTTGCTCGTACGGTTTTCTGCTTGGCGGCTTAGATTAAATTATCATCTTTGGCGTGATTCTACCCGAGTGAATTATTATTTTCTGCTGTTAACAATGCTTAAGATTGAAACAATACCAGCGAAAACGGCATTTTTTAACCGTTAAGAGTAACATTGCCTTTTTTTTTCATGGATACGAAATTCACTTCTATCTATCAATAATTCTGTACTAGCAGGATCTTGAGAAATCTTCCCTGCTATTGACACATAAGGATAATAGTTAAGTTAGCTGCTTCCTTACAAGGAAAAAGTCAGCATTCATTGACCCAATAGTTAGCGCTATTTTTTGTATAAGATTTATAAAATACCTCTCTTTAAAACTTTTCATTTTTCTCTCAGGAAAATAGATTTCTCAAGTCCATTCATACTTATCGTTCGTTCTATAACAGTTGTGAGCTTCCTTTGTAACCTTTTCTAAAGCAATAATAAAAGTTCTTTCTTTATCGGGTGTTTCTTATCTTCTCTGACACTTTGCGCGTGTCATCTCATTCTCCTCCTTATCTCTTCCTATCATTGATGCTTGACTTGTAGTTATCTGATGATTATGAGCGCACTTTCATTCTCTTTCATGCATATCTGCCTGTCTGTCTTTTATACTCATATCTGATCATTTCACTGGTAAATTGTTAAATGTAAAAGTTCTATTTCTTGTACATCGCGCCAGTGGAACTAACAAGCGGTTTTCTTGCTTTCCTATCAACTAGAGAACCTCAAAACATTAAATGAAACAATAACCGACTTTTTTCTTTTGAAATGCCGTACTTTTATTGTTCTTTCGCACCACAAAAGTTTTCTCACTTTCTTTCACTCTCATTAATAATTTGCATGTTCATTGCCTTGATTGGGACGAAAAGAATTAAACACACACACACACACACACACACACATTTTTTTATTTCCCCAGGAAAGTGTTTTATTCCTGGTTCCTCAAATCACATTTCCAAACATGTAAAATTTACATATTATTTTTATACAAGCTTTTGAGGGGTAGTTTTAAGTTGATGTAAGGCGATAGAGAGAGAGGGGGAGGGGGAAGACAGATACGGTCGAAATTAGAGAAGGAAGGGAGAGATAGGAATAATTTTAAATCTATTTTTATTAAGATACTTAAGAGTAAGAGAGGGGGTACGGAACAGACATTGACCTATTTAATAAGTCATCTCACAAGAAAAGAGAAAAAGTGAAATGTATATATATATATATATATGTGTGTGTGTGTGTGTGTGTTTGTGTGTGTGTGTGCGCGTGCGTGTGCGTGTGTGTGTGCGTGCGTGTGTTTGTGTATGTATAAAGGAATAAAGACAACAGGAAAACACTATGTAATTTTGGCCAAAGTGTTTCGCCCACTGCGGACGTTTTAATGGCAAAAAGAAATGAATTTATTTGAACACAATATCTATAAACAAAAAACAAAATGTTAGTTACTAGATGAGTTTTGAAACGCTCATATATATTCATTGGTTCAACATACACAACAAATACATCAAGAAATCAAAAGAAAAAAGTTGAATCCGTCATCACAAAAATCCAAAACATATTTCTACATAAGAAAACCTATCTTCAAACATGAAAAGCAAATGACGTAATTTTTCAGTTGACCCCTCTCTCTGTTGTAACCTCCTGATCCAGTTTTCCTCTCGACTGTTCCCTTTTTTAAAATTTATTCACCATTCTCTTAATAGTTCATGAATGGACTTTAAAGAGTATTAATATTCGTACCATTGCTGAAGGCCTGAATGATATTTTCCTTCTCACCATTACTCAGGTGGGAAGACATAGTGTGGTTAACACAAAACAATGTTAACCTGTTCTCTTTCTACCTAAATAAGTCAAAGAGTTTTACAGTGATTCTTACAACAAGTGGTGTCAGGATGGCTAAATGTCTTATATAAAATCCTGGAAAAAAGAAACTCACTTAGTTTAGTTAGATATTAAATATTTTGTGAGATGGACAATTATCTCACGCTGTTACACGATTTGTAGAATTCTCCAGTTACACCTGGTGTATATATATATATATATATATATATATATATATATATATATATATATATATATATATATATAGATGTATTGAATTGGACAGAGTCCGACAATTTATTTAAAGACATTTATGATACGTTTAACGTTCTTTTTATAGATACATGTATTTAAGCAAATGCTCTGTTTTATAATAAACAGTATTAAATAACATTTACCGGACTGAATGTCCGAGAAATTTTCATAGAAAATTTTCGTTCTCCGACAGGAATCAAACCTGTATTCTATACGGAACCGTCATTTCGCGTGAATTGCCTTAACCGTTCGGCCAGAGTGAAGCGTCCGGTTAGCAAGGTCGATTTTACTATCTTTAAACTTAAATCTTCCATGAATCTCTTCTATTCATATCTGCTCTTAGCGCATGAAATGTAAACAAATGACGTCATATATTTTGAATTGGACAGAGTCCGACAATTTATTTAAAGACATTTATTGCTTAAATACTTGTATCTATAAAAATAACGTTAAACATCATAAATGTCTTTAAATAAATTGTCGGACTCTGTCCAATTCAAAATATATGACGTTATTTGTTTAAATATCATAAATATATATATATATATATTAATAAATTATTAAATTGCACAACAATAGAATGCTGAAACTTTATAACGAAAATAAATGCAACAGAAAACACAAATTCTAATGCACCCCAAGTAACCAAGCTATGTAATTGTAGAATCCCATATCAATGCCAATTATCACACAGGAGTCTAACAAAATCCATTAAATATATGTGCTCCATCTCATCAAAGGAGAAACCAAGGATATTAAATTGTATGCTGGATCTGCTAGAAGACCTTTTAAGGGACGTTAATACAATCACATATACTCTTTTATTGATGTAAACAAACGCAATATGACCTCACTTTCTAAATATTTTTGGAAAATGAAGGAGGAAAACAAAACATCTAAGGTTAAATAGAAAATACTAAAACAAGCCATAACTTGCAAATCTCTGAACGAACATTGTTTTTTTATGTTTGCAGAGAAAATATGTATTATTAAACTTTTGAACAACAGCCAATTGTTAAATTAAAGATTTGAAACTACCGTTTTTGTAGGCATATTAAAGATCTAACATTACAATCATGCCAAATTTTCAAATCCATAATTCTAAATGTCTAAAATTATAACTCACCTCCTTTACTTTCTACCCTCTTATATATCTTTCTACTAATCTTAGATTATGATTCTTAAAATGTCTTTGCACATATATAATACTGGTAATAGTATCAGATAAATTGATTTACATCTAAACTTATTGTACAAGTTATACAGTCCGACAATGCGTCAAAATTTGCGTATAAAAGTTATATCACTATACCTTTCTACTTATATCTTAAATCTTGAACTAAGACTTATTGTAAAAAAAAAACAAATAAGTTACTTATTCAACATATCAAGAAAAAATCTCCACATCTTAATTTATTAATTTGCATAATACGTTCATTGATTATAAAACGAATAGCAATAACTAGCCTAACTATGCGTAATTCAGCTTCTGAAATTTGAAGTTACCATAAGCATTTCCAATTGCTACTACAGCCAGCATCTAAATTTATCGCTCGTTCCTTGTCTTACTCTTTCCTATTTCCTTCTTTCCTCTCCCACCCTTCACTCTTGGTATGCTTGGAATTGCTATGCCTAAACCCTTGACCATTGCTGTCGATTTAAAATTTTTCAGATCGAGCCATCGCCTTAACACCTCAACAATCATTCACCAAACTGCTATCAACGAGCACTATTGTCTTACTTTCTCACCATTTTGCCTTTCCTATCTTTTCCTTATCTTATACGTCCCCTCTAAAAATATTTTCTTTTTTCACAACAAATAGACAAAAAGGGAAGTGATGCTCCACGAGCGGCTTGCTTACAAACAGAATTGTTCATAAGCAAGTTTGGTTCTCACCAGTCGAGGTACAACTAAATTCACCGAAACAAGGTTGCATCTTTGTAGTGAGTAAATTATTTTTATCTATACGAAAAAATTAATATGAAATTAAGATCTGATCTGAAAAAGATCATGCCGTAATCACAATCTCTATATCATTTTAACTTAATTTAACTCATATAAATGTGAAACCGGTAAAGTTACTCTAAATAAATATTCTTAAAACTCCGGCTTCATTTTCAATTCTTTTCCCTACATATATATATATATATATATTTGTCATCCACAGACAGACTGTTTCGCAGCTCATCAGTGTGGCTAGACGTCCGGTTGCTTCTAGCTAGGATCGAAACCCGACTGAATTTGCGTCAGTCGGAACTTCTCCCACTAAGCCGTCAGCGCACGGTACGGGATGAAGGTGAATTTTAGCGTGTTTATTTTTAGATTTAGATAAACACACAGTGACTGACAGTGACTCAATTCTGCCGAAGAGTCGTGCAATATTAGCTTAAATAGTCACTGTTTACAAATTCACACCTCAAACCAGAGAGCTCAACCGAAATTAATTTCTCAGGAGCCAATATTTTTGTCATCCACAGACAGACTGACAGTGACTCAATTCTGCCGAAGAGTCGGGCAATATTAGCTTATACAGGGTTATAGTTGAAACCCCATGCTCAAGTGAAGGATTGAGTTGGATCTATTCTAAATGATCTCTTTAGCTCTTAGTTGAAGTGATGATCTTCCTACTTGTGACATCTTGATCCAGTTTTCTTCTCTGCTGTCCCGTCCTTTTAAAAATTATTCACCGTTCTCCTGATAGTTCTTGAATTAACTTTAAAGATAGAAGCCAGAGTATGAATGTTGGTACCATTACTTTTCCTTTCACCATTGAACAGTTGGGAAGACAGTGGAGCTGACAAAAACGATTTTAACCTGTTCTCTTTCTAACTGAATAACTCAAATGGTTTTTCGGTGATTCTTACAACAAATAGCGCCAAGATGGTTAAACGTCTGAAAACCTGGAAAAAAGAAGCTCAATTAGTTTAGTGTTTGTTTAGATATTAAATATTTTGTGGGATGAAAAATTATCCCACGCTGTTACACGATTTGGAAAATTTTGCTGTTACACCTGGTATATCTGAACATTTCTTTTACACCAAGGTTCCACCTACAGCTATGTTTTCATTATGCTAACCCGTGCGTTTACGTACGTTAGTATATAAAATGGACTCTTTTTGTTCACCTGGTCTTCAATTGGATTCTCTCTAATGTATTTATTTGTGCTTCATAAACCTCTTCATTTACACATTGTTCCTCCATCCTCACTCCTCCAATTTGTTCCAGATGAATACCATTACCGATATATATATATATATATATAATGCATCTACAAATACCCAACAGCCCAAATTGTTGCTAACATTTAGCCGAAATCTACTGCATTTCATCAACAAATGTGCAAAATAGAAAAAATAAATTTCCCTAAAATCTTTAATTTATTTCTCGTTGGGAAAGAACACAGGCGTGTCACAAAATTCCGTTTTAACATCTTTTCCCATCAAGCTCCTATTTGCCCTGTTATGTCTACGAATAAAGGTTTACTAATACATATTCTTCTTATTATCATTAATATTATTATCGTTGATCAATTCTTCATTGGTCTAACATATATATATATATATATATATATATATATATATATATATATATATATATATATATATATTAGAAATAATATCATTTATTCAGAACCCCTTCAAGAATGGATATTAACAAGAATTATATTTATATTTAAAGTTAAGTAATCTCTTTATATAATATTATATAAATATATATATATATATATATCTTTTATTTATACGTAAAATGTATATATATATATATATATATATATATATATATATATATATATATATATATATGAATAAACTGTTGGAACCAAGGGAAGGTTACTGAAATAGAATAATATTATCAAACGAATGCTGGTTATGAACGATAATACTTAGTAGGAGATCAACACATATAAGATACGCCAGCGGGACGTAGAAGATTTAGCCAACTGCTAGAATTGAGTCAATTGAATTCCACAATGAACCTTCAACTGCTGGATATCTACCAACCGACTTACGCGGTCAGATGTGGCACAAGGACGAATTTAACGTGGGCTATCCGAGCCCGTAGGCACAGCCAAAAATTCCCCGTAGACCCCGTATAAAACGGGGTCGGGTAGCTGTTTCCCGAGAAGAGAATCAGCCTTTGACAGAGTCGTCTGTGGATCCTCTCTGTCTTGAAGCAGAAAGTTTGACCAGCACAGCTGGAGACGAATATCCAACTACAGACTATCTACCAACCGTCCCACGCCGTCAGATGTGGCACAAGGCAAAAGACTAAATTTAATGTGGGGTATCCGAGCTCGTAGGTTCGGCCAAAAATTCCCCCGTAGACCCCATATAAAACGTCTCCGACTGCAGACCACGTACAGTATTCTCTACTCTATTTATTGGAATGTGGACATACCCATTATCGCCTGCAGGTATGCTACAACATAAAGAAAACATGAATATTGTTAAAAGTGTGTGTGTGTATATATATATATATATATGTGTGTGTGTGTGTGTGTGTGTGTGTGTGTGTGTTTGTGTGTGTGTGTGTGTGTGTGTGTGTGTGTGTGTGTGCGCGCGCGCATGCGGTGGTTTTGTGGATTGCGGCTCGGAATCAAAATTGGTGAACCGTACTCGAATTCCAGTCATGTTTGTTACATTCACTTATGCGCATATATTCTTAGAAAACGCATGAATCTGTTTCTCTCCCCCCAATCTATAGATCAAATAGTAGAACAACACACTAAGCTATTCAGCCTTGATTAAGAAACACTCTTGGATAATAAAATCCTGAATTATTAAACCTGAGGAGATCGATTTAGAGACATTGTGGCACCAGTTATCTCTATTCATTTCTTCCAAAAAGTGTGGTTGGTTCAGCACAAAGATTTCACCACTGATCAAATTCTACGTGCAGGTAGACCGGCTGCTCAGTTCTAAGAACTGAATTACCAGACCCACACTTATAATATTTTAATTATAGGCCAAGCAATCAAAACGGTATGAATGCTATGATAATACACTCCTGAACTAATACTTCCCTTTTCCTGTATTCCAAAGAATTAACTTTTCCTATTTTAGTTTGTATATTCTTTACTCAGAACAGTTCCCTCATGAATATTATATATACACAAAGACACATTGATTATGTATATGTGTATGCCTATGCTACTGTTTATATGCGTTTGCCTATGCTACTGACTATAGCACTCAGAGCAAGTGTTGAAGCTGAATGCCGAAACAGTTGAATCAATTATTCAGATATTCGGGAATAAAATGTCGACATTGGCTTCTAATTATTCGATTTTGAATATTTTGAGACTGTTTCGGGCTTTATGCTTTTCTTTTGTTCCCAACCTAACTTAAAACAAATATTTTCTTTCTTGATATACATACAGAAATATTTTCATAGATACACTCATTTGCAAATGCTTACAGATATATTCATATATGCGTCTTTCTAACCTTGGGATTCTAATATGAATGCCATGCCTGGCGCCACACTCGTTCCGAGAATATCTAAACTGTTTGCTGTATACAACTGCTTTTTCAGATCGACGTTTAAAAATGTCTTCAAGCGAATGAAGCAAGGTCTCAGCGAGGATTATCCTTTTTAGAACCTTTCACTGGTACTACAGAATCACAAAGAAAGAAATAGCATAAACCACGTCATTTGCAGACTTTCAACAGTTGCAACAAATAAAATACATAGCACATCTAACTCGAAGAGAAAATAATGCTATAATCACACAATTGGAAATCTACAAATGAAGGAAACCGTCATCAATACTGGAAATCGATAATAGCAAGGGAATTGGAGAAATATATTTTCCTGGAAATTTTTTTAATATAATGATTATTTTAAAGTTTTTATCCGACATTAGTACTCGGTCAAAGAATATCGGATATTTTCTTATCAGAAAGCAGGTAATTTAACTATTTGTAATGGCCAGTCAGTTAGACCCTTAGTTCTCAAGTGAACTATTATTTTCTACGCAATATCTGCTTTTTGATTGACTAAACCTATTAGATATGATTAATTGATTTGATTTGTTTATCGACTACTTATGTCTCATTTAATACTAAAATTTAAATTTATCGGTAGCTTCTGAATAATGAAAATATGATATATGTTATTCTGCTTTCATAATCGAATACATGGTAGATAATACTCAGCTTTTGAGCATATAAATATTTGTGTGGACATAATGACCAGTGGCATATCACCGCCGTGTTTTATGTTGTAGTTACAGTTAAAGAAGTTTTAGGATATTATACGGATTAATATCATGAAAGAGTTGTTTATTTGATTTTGTTTAGCAGTATATCAACACACCTATGGGTTATTTAATGGCGAAATTTAAATATTTTGAACGCATTTGTATACCTTCAACCATAGATTAAATGTTGGTAATTTTACTCTAAGCAGGTGTTGTTAGTAATTTTACTATAAATAGCTGTTTTTGGTAACTTTTTATACAGTGTAACCCGGATATAAGAGAGTTGTCGGGACCGGAAAAGATGTATCTTATATCCGGGTTTCTCTTATATCCAGGTTTGGTCTATTATATATACATTAACACAGGCTCTAATTTTGGACCAGAGAATATTTATCTTATATCCGGGTTTCTCTTATATCCGGGTCTCTTATATCCGGGTTTCTCTTATATCCAGGTTTGGTCTATTATATATACATTAACTAGGTACCTCTACGATATCGCTAAAAAAATGGCATAAGCATGATTAAAAAGACGCCAAACTTGACGAAAACAAAATTTTATCTTTTAAATGCTTATATTATGCGGAAGAGGAAAGAACAAAGTTTTTTTTCATTATTTTAAAACATTTTTTCCTTCTTTTTAGAATATTCTAAATTTTGATAAAAAAACTTTGTTTATCTTTGTGTCACGGTCACCAGTGAAATAACATATACAATTTTTATCACTTTTTTTTTGTATGACACATTATTTTTGGAAATCTTGCAAAAATGAAAATAATTGTCGGATCTTAATGAAACTTTCAGAAAGTATTCACAGATGATCGAAATTATTATAAATATGTTTTTTTTTATTATAGTCATGGCAGAAATATTTTTTTTATATTTATTATCCCCCCACCATAACTAATTTTATGAAAACTCTAGAAATTCGCTCGCATCGGGTTTAGTTATTACAATAGTTAAAAGCACAAGGCTTTGAAGAATGCAAATCACGTTTTGTTTTTTTTTGTAATTACTCCACACGTACCTGAAAAATAGCTTTGAACTGTAATATACAAAACTCAATAAAACAAATATATTATTTAATTTCAAATGCTTTTATTTGCTTTTAGTTGTTTGTATTAATATGGACAATATTTTCTGAAAGCAAAAAATTTTTCAGATGAATAATAAATTTTTTATGCAGTTATTTCTTAATTATTTAACTATAATACATTTTTTACATTAAGTTGGTAAAATATTTTAAAATTACTTACAAGCCGCGTCGGATTTTCTAAATGCCCTTATGATATAGATCTTGTTTTAGTGCTTTATAAATTTAATCTTTTTGACTACTCCGAACTCCACACGTACTTAAAAAATGTAATTTTGTCTTAAAAAAAAAAGTTAAAACCGTTGTTATTAAAATGTATGAGAGGTAACAAAAGTATAAAAGGTCACGTGACTTGAGTTTAAATGGCGTTAAAAATTCTTAGCGAGACAAATGTTGTGCATTTTGAATTAGCGGTTTTTACTCATTACAAAAATTTGAACATCATCCTAAGCCATTTTCACCATCAACATTACTACATTTTTAAAAATACCATTTATTTCATTTATCATTTTACATATTTCATTGCAATTTCAATTTTTTTAAGTTGTTTTACAGCTTTCACTTTTTTTCTTTCAGTGAGCCGTCTGTCAATTTTTCAATTACGATTCATTTTCATACTGTACCATTTGATTTATTTTTAATTTTTTTATATAGCTACTTTTTCAATATATTTCTTGAATTTGTGAAATTCTTTTTATAGATTTTTTAATTCATGTATATTTTTTTTTGTTATGATATAAGAAAGATAACATATCCAACCGAGCACTGAAATTTGGCGCACTCAGATATTTTTCGACAATTTTTTTTTTTTTTTTTCGTTTTTTATATTTTTTGATTTAGTTTTAATAGTCTTCATTGAGATTTTAATTCATTTCATTTACATATTTTTCATATAAATAAGAAAAAGAAAAGAAAATTACCTAGCAATAGCTGATATTATTTAATTTTTGTCATCATCATTTATTTATCAAAATACTATATAAATTTACAATTTTTTTTTTTTTTGCTCCTTATTAGTTTGTTTCATTTCTAGACATAAAGATCAACATAACTATCTCGGTGATCATTGTGAATTCAAACAAACTATCCAGTATTGCCTCCGAGTCCTTGGTCCATTCTGTCTACAGCTCATAAAAATTCATTGTCATCACCCTGCTCAAAATGTGTTAAAAAACAAAAATACATCAAGCCATTTCTCAAACTTAAATTATAAAAAGAAAAAAAGAAAAAATTGGGTTTTTTTACAAGGTGGTGACAACTTGTTATTGTTGGCTGGCTGTCCCTTGACCCAGCAATGACGAAGTCATTTTTTTTGGCTTAATTTCAACACTGTTTTCCTCAATGCTGATTTCAAATAAAAAACATGCAAAAAAAAAAAAAACTGGTTTCTAATGTTCAGATATAGTAATTTTAACTATTTTTTTTCATATTTTATGCCCAGAAAAAATTTTTTATAATCATTTTCATTTCACCAACCAATTTCACTCAGAAATGAAAGAGCATTCTTTGCTTTCAGGAAATACTTAGTTTCATGGGGTGCAGATCAAAAGTTTCCTTGATATTTTGTTCAGATGATGACATAAGTTATTTTTCAATATTTATTTCAGGGCAAATAGGCTGCAGAGTGTAACAAAATAACTATTGATATGTTTGTGAGGATTTTTACTTAGGATAGAAATGTTTTATCAAGCAGATATGTATTGACTTTAGGAGGCTACAGCTACGTGACGTCATTTACGTCCTTCCGTATGATCATTCGGATCTCACGTTAGCTGACGATATGTGATGACAACACATCACTCATTGCCTGTCAATAGCGAAAGATGTTAAGATCGCCTCCCTTTATTTTAAACCACATTTTTTTTCGAAGAAAGTAAGTAAAAGTTTCCTTAGAAATATATTAAATAATCTTTAAATTAGATAATTTTCGTTAAAAAAATTTTGAACAACCTATAATTTATTTTTAAAAGAAATTTAAACTCGGATTTTAACTTAGTTTAAAAATTTTTTAAAATATGGCTGATATCGATTTTTTTTCGATAATTTTGCTGAAAAAAAAAAACAAGATTTTTAACTAAAATTTCGGACATGCTAAGAATGAGTAAAAAATTTTAAAAATACTCAAAAAATACTTCGGTATTTCTTCTTAATAATGATATATATACTTAAGCAGATAAAAAATTTTTTCGTCAAATTTAAGGCCTTTCTTGTCAAGCTATACTGATTTGTTTACATTTCGTGGAGGTACCTAAAACACAGGCTCTAATTTTGGACCAGAGAAAATTTATCTTATATCCGGGTTTCTCTTATATCCGGGTTTCTCTTATATCCAGGTTTGGTCTATTATATATACATTAACACAGGCTCTAATTTTGGACCAGAGAAATTGTATCTTATATCCGGGTTTCTCTTATATCAGGGTCTCTTATATCCGGGTTTCTCTTATATCCAGGTTTGGTCTATTATATATACATTAACACAGGCTCTAATTTTGGACCAGAGAAAATGTATCTTATATCCGGGTCTCTTATATCCGGGTTTCTCTTATATCCAGGTTTGGTCTATTATATATACATTAACACAGGCTCTAATTTTGAACCAGAGAAAATGTATCTTATATCCGGGTTTCTCTTATATCCGGGTCTCTTATATCCGGCTTTCTCTTATATCCAGGTTTGGTCTATTATATATACATTAACACAGACTCTTATTTTGGACCAGAGAAAATTTATCTTATATCCAGGTTTCTCTTATATCCGGGTCTCTTATATCCGGGTTACACTGTATATAAAAATGTATTGCTTGTATTTTTATACTTTTATAATGTTTTGTTTTTGTTTGGGGGTTCACTATAGCTTGAACAATAACAGGTGCTGTCACCCCCGATCGGGGTGGAAAAGGGAACGGCACTAATTAAGAGGTGTTTCCATGTTCCTCAAAACCTCCAATCTCACGATCAAAGGCATTGCTGCCGGATGTAGTTTATCGTCATACCCAAGATTATATTAGATATTTAAACACTTATGCGTCCTTATGTGTGTGTGGGTTTATTTATGTGTCGGCTGCAATGCATGAAAAATGGAATACGAGAAACCTAATACAACATTTGTTGACAATTCTTGAATGATATGCAAAATCTGTAATTCTCCTTTAGAATATGAAAATACTAACATGGCCGTAGGTCTCTAAAAGAACCTGCAATCAGTTGTTGACTGAGGCAGGAAATGGCTGGTTAACTTTAACGCCTCAAAAACAAAACTGCTCTCTGTTACCCACCATAGTGAACCCTCCCTCTCTCAAATTAGAATGTCTGATGCTCAAGTCCTCGAGAGCACCTCTTTGCGACTGCTTGATCTCACACTATCCGCTGACCTGAGATGAAAGAAATACATTGAATCAATATCTTCGTCTACCGCAAGGAAAGTTGGTTCTCTGTGTCGCGCCAGAAAGTTTTTCTCGTCCGAGTCCATCCGTCAAACCTGTAAATCAACCATTCTCCCTTGCATGGAATATTGCTGTCATATATGGTCTGGTGCCCCCGCTGTTTATCTTAAGGTCCTCAACAAAATCCAGAGACGGATATGCAATGTGATTGGCGTTGATCTGGTATCTCGTTTACAGTCGCTCTCTCACAGACGTTCCATCGCCTCCCTCGGTCTTTTCTACAAATACTTTCACGGTAACTGCCCCGACGAGCTACACTCGTTGGCTCCCAAACTGCATGAATTTAAATGTGCTACTAGGTTGACATCTCAGTCCCATTCTTTCACTGTCGAAACGGTTAAATGTAGCCGTCTCTTCTACTTGAATAGCTTCATGTCTCGCACTTCCCCTCTGTGTAACTCCCCTCCTTTTACTTGCTTTACTGATAACTATAATCTCCAACTATTCCAATAAAATGTCAATCGACATCTCCAGATGCCTTGATCTATTCCCCGTCCTTCTCTTCATCCTTTCCTCAATCACGCCTCTTTATTCTTGCTCACACTCTCTGTAACCCCTTGCGTGCTAGTGCCACACCCACCTTGCTTGGGATGAAAAACTTATTAAAAAAATTGAGCGTTGTTTGAAGTATCCTAGTTTCCTTTTAAATGTTTTTGAAAGGAAATCTATAATGGTGATGCTAAGATTAAAAAGAAAATTTGGACCTGGGAGAGAATCACATAACTTTAGTTCAAAATTATCCTATACGGCTAATGTCTTGACGAAAAGTAGATGACGAGCAAGAATAGAGTATATGTCATCTCCTTATGGAGAGAGAAAAATGGATTTCATGGATAGTCAGTTAATGCGACAAAAATAATTAAAACAGGTATGTTTAGATGAAGTTACTGATGACTGAGTAAACGATTCGCATATAAAAACTAAGTTTCGTTCCAAATCAAAAGTTTAAAACCAAGGGAATGCAATGCATAGTGAGTAAATGAAGTAAAAAATAACTAGGATGCAGGTAGATTTGGCGGGAAAAGGCATTGAGAAGAAACTGAGGAAACCATTTATATTTGTTGTTGTTTTATTAATCACAAAGCAAACGATAACCTAAAGAATAAAAACGTAATATAATTTGAAACTTTATAATACAGTATTATTACTCTGCAAACAAGGGAAATGGCATTTGTTCATATATATAAGTAATTACGAGGATTTGAGAATTATAATTAAGTAATTCATCGAGTCTAGAAACCTCAACAGAATACAGAAAGCACAGGACAGCTGTTTCGTCCTATATTTTGGGACCCATCAGCAGTACGCATCCACTACCGAGAATTGAAACCGCGGACAGTTACGTTGCCAGGCAAACACCATACCAACTGTTCCAACGGGCCTCGGAGACGAAGAGGTAGAAAATCAGACTCAATATAGCGCCGCTCGATCACATATTCCGTGGTGGAACTCAACTGAGTTTCCTTTTTTACCCATAGGACTGTGCCCCCTCGAGCCACGACTACTATCACCAAGCCGCTCCAGCTGGAGCATTAGATATAGATATTGGGTATAGCCTATTTCAGATCGGCATAATAATGCCAATCTTCATTTGATATATATATATATATATATATATATATATATATATATATATATATATATATATATATATATATATATATAAAATTTATAGTTCTGTTATATTAAGTCGAAAAGTATTTTATTAACACCAGCACCCAATGTGCAAGATTATATATATATATATATATATATATATATATATATATATATATATATATATTATCATTATTATTATTATTATTATTATTATTATTATCCCGAACCAGTAGCACGACCCGGAGTTCGATGCACAACGTGATCCTCAGGTGCTGAGTCTAGACTAACTGTTACGTAATTTAAATTTTAATGAAAATATCTGGTTAGCGTAATGTTGGTACAGTCCATTTAATACGGAGATGAGTTTTTATTTTAAGTGTATATTTTGCATCTGAAATAGACGGGATTTTATTCTATTACAAAAAATATTTTTAATGTTGTGAACATTAATTTTATATGAAGCCTAAAGGGAGATTACTGGCAATAATTTATAAAATTTTAATTAAAGCCTATGAAAGAGAAATGTTATAATTTACACAGAAAATTTATCTTGATCTGTGTATTTAAGTAGATATTTATTTTTAGGCCTACATGTAACCATCAATTCATTTCTCTTGTTTGATAAGCTATGATAATTTAAGTGTATCAGTCTAATTAACTATTCCTTCAATAAGGCATAGATTATATCACTTCAACAGCCAGAAATGTTCAAAGAAAGGAGTGCTTCTCATGTATCTTACATTGCCTAAAATCATTCCATGATGATAGTATGCAATTTTCATGAATTCTCTGTGGAACCAATATAAAATTTGACATCGTTACCGGAATGTATGCCAGCTCGGTATACAATATTAACAGTCAAACATTGGCCGTTTAAGGGACAGATTGTATTTTTTGGCTATTGTATTTTTGTTTAATTTACGTTGTCTTTGTTGATAACATATTTATTAATAAAATTTGTTTATGTTGGGATATTGATTTATAGATGATCTTTACGTTATTTTTGTTAAAAATCTTCCTTGGTATTGGTGAGTGATTAAAGTGCTTATGAAGTAAATTTAGGAAAAGTCTTCAAATATTCGTTTGGACATTACGACTAAAAGGGGGATTAAACCATATAATATTACGAGGTCTCTGTTTAATTTTACCTATTTTGTTCTTTTTCTAAGTGTTCTACTTTTGTTTGGTGGTAGATTAGTTCTAGTGCTTCTACATATTTAATTTTATTATTATCAAATTTTTCCTCATTGGTTGGAATATTTACTGACATATCTGTGGTTATATAGATCTTTTGTATATGGTTTACAATAACCGGCATACAAGAAAGTTCGAGAAAGTTCATGGTGGCAGTGTTGTTGGCTGTGGAAATATTTAGCACGTGAACTTTAAAAGATTCTATCAATTCATTTGTCAATCGGACTTGTTTTACGGAGGAGAATTAGAAAATCACTTGCACTTGGCATTGTTATATTATATATATACTTGGCATTGTTATATTACATATATATATATATATATATATATATATATACATATATATATATATATATATATATATATATATATATATATATATATAAGTGGACACTGAAGTCAACCCTCAGAGGCGACAGGCTGTTTCATGCTAGACGCATGAAACAGCCTGTCGCCTCTGAGTGTTGACTTCAATGATCAATTTTATATTTACATACGCTATATCTCTGATATTGAGCACTTTATCCAATAAATATAGCACACCTTAAAACTATGTTTCGTTATATATATATATATATATATATATATATATATATATATATATATATATATATATATATATATATATATATATATATACAAGCAGAACAAGCCTGGAAAAAGATAAAGGAAATTCAATTAAAAGTTATGGAAAATCATTTATTAGAAAAGTGAAACGCGTGCCCATGATTTGATTGCAGAGAATAACCTTAATATATCAGAGTTATTGGAACAAAAAGATATTTGTTAGTGAAATAAAAGAATGCAGACGATAGAAAGTTAGAGCTATGTGGGATTAATTGGAGTACACATTTAACGAGACTTGTCGTTACTATGCAATGGTAATCTATACTTCTTCTGATTTAATTATTTCTTCTGATTTTTCATTTTACTGATTTGTCTCGTACAGCTTATCAACCTTTTGCAGGTTATTTACAGACAGGATATTTTAGATTGTAAGAATTGTTTGGGGATTATAACGATTTCTGATACAAGTCCCACTAATTAACCCATAGATGGCGGAAAACATGTAGCTTACTACATTCCCTAGGTTTCTCACCTTTTCTTGAATTGACTGGAATTGGAACTTGGCTCTCTGATTTCCAATCCTGAATCGTTATCAATTACACCATTCGAACATCCAAATTGGTATTCCCAAGCGGTCACTCATCTAGATACTAACCAGGATGGACGATGCTTAACTTAGGTGATCGTTCGAAAACCGGTGTTTCAATGTATTGTGGCCGTAGCCCCTGAGTTGGTTGCGTAAAACGAAGATATTAACTGTTATAAAAGCTTGATATGAAACAAGACTTAGTTGGAATAACGGATGACAAGTTCCAAAGGTGGAAGATCGTGAAAGCAAACCTCATACTCTCGGGGCACGGTAAATGCATTGTGCGGGAAATTGCGAGTGTGCAGAAATTGGAAGGTCCCATGTATAAATTAAGACCCCCCACCTCGATAGATCACGCGGTCGGAATTGACCAGTTGGGATAAAGTATGGCCCCCTTTACGAGGAAGACAACCTTCGATGGATCACCTGGTTTGAATTGACCAGTATCCGGGGTTTTATGCGGAGATAAGAAAAGGAGTTGAAAACGTCGTTAGAAGAGTTGTCAGGACAAGACTCGATATAGAGTCGTCAAAGAAAAGTCGGTAAAAGAATCCCTTAGAAGTGAGACTTTACCGATATTGTAGCACTTCCCAGCAATAATTAGTACAGAGAGCATATATAAACCAGCGGTACTATTTTGTATGTCTCATGTTTAGTCTCGCTGTATCAGCAATAGTGAATATTGCTAACATCAAATTAATTCAGTTGTTTATATAAAGAGCGTTGACTTATTCTTTGGAAGAAACTATTTGTAATACTGCTGTAATCTAACTTGTACGGTCGGTTTCACTTCGTTCCAGGGATGTGGCAAGCTTGTCGGTGGAACTTCATATTGTCCATGGTTGCATTGTTCGTGTCTTTTATTTTGAATAATGGTATATTTTTACTGGATAATAAATCTGTTCAATGTTTTTATTTTTATTCTGAATAAGAGCCAATTCTTTTTCAATGAAAATATATTTAATTTGAATGGAGTTATCTGGCTTAGTGAATAACTTTGTAAAATGTAGCAATCTTAGTGAGCTTTCCGGAAATAGATCTGTATGTGCAAAAACAATGCAGAATGTCTTGATGTATTATAATAAGAAAATGACAATCACACTGACATCTCATTTAAATATATATATTTACCAAAATTACACAAAAATATCTAAGGAGAAAAATTTATGAAATAAAAACGCCATTCACTTCAACCACAGCCACGAACGACTTCGAAATATTCTTTGCAACTCTTCTGGACTGTCTCCTTGCTTACGTTAGTGAATACTGCCATAATCCTTGCCTTCAGTTTATCTTTGGTGTTACAAGGAATTTTGTTGGTCTCTCCCTCAACTGCGTCGCACAAAATAATCGAGCTGTTTGCAAGGGGTGATGTGGTCGCAAAAATTGTCTGACAGCGACGACTGGCTTCTTCTCCAGCTTGTGTGATATGGTATGGAGTCCTGTTGCCAGACATAAGGTCTTCCAGCGGCCACCCTCTTGACCCAAGAATGCACTACATCCTCAAGGCACTTGATGTAGGGGTCCATCTTGAATCTGAGGCCTTTCGGGAAGTTAAATGGGGGGTGCATAACGTCGCCATCACTAGTGATCAATCACTCCAAACACTTTCGTAATCACCATTAGACCTCCAACTCTTATCAAACCCACTGCACTCTCCTCAGATTGACACTCAAATACTCTGAAATGTTTGTATTGGAACTTCCAGCGCGAATGCCAAGCAGTACAGCATGCCGTCATGTTATTCTTCTTCTCATATTCGGTGACCATCTGAGCCTACTATACAGTTCAGTCGACAAAGCCCAAACAACGTGCATGCGTGAAATTAAAAATGTAAAATGGTGACAATTTACCCATCCCACTCTGTATATATATATATATATATATATATATATATATATATATATATATATATATGTGATGAATATATATAATTTTTATATATCTAGAAGTATTTTAAAGGAAAACATTTTCGTTTGACGCGTTTCGTTTTTTCGGACTTCATCGGCAGATCTTCTGTGATACGAGTATATATGCGCTCGAAAGATGTTACCATCACTTTTGGCATGAAATATGCTATATTGTGGTAAAAGAAGATCTGCTGATGGTGTGCTAATGGAGGAAACGCGTCACACGGAAACTTTTCCCACATTGTAATACGTTTCCCCTAAAATTGCCTTTCACACACACACACACACACACACACACACACACACACACACACACACACATATATATATATATATATATATATCAAGAAATATAGTCTTAAAGTGTGCTATATTTATGGGATAAAGTGCTCAATATCAGAGATAGAGCGTGTGTAAAATAAAAGTGAACATAGAAGTCAACACTTAGAGTCTGTTTCATGTTAGATGCAATCGGTGCCCTGACGATTGCATCTAGCATGAAACAGACCGTCGTCTCTAAGTGTTGACTTCTATGTTCACTTTATATATATATATATATATATATATATATATATATATATATATATATATATATATATATATATATATATATATATAGTGGTGTGAAACAAATATTTGTACATATACAAATTTTTAATTTATTGTATTTTCATCTAATGAATAAACATATCTTTCATATAATTAACTCTACACATATGCATAATAACTAAATATGCATAGAAAGCAGAAAAAAATGATATACTAGAAATAAATCCCATTTATCCATTTTAATTGATGAAAAAAGTATTCGTACAAGACAAAAGGTATACATAATCTTCATTTAATACTTTGTTGAATATCCATTATTCACTTCAACAGCAATCAATCTCTTCTTGTAGTTATCATAACCGTTTTGCAAATTTTAGTTGATATTTTATTCCATTCTTCTATGCATATGGTCTTCAGATCCGGGATGTTTTTTGTAGCTCTCGATTGGATTTGAATTTTCAAAGAAAGACAGATTCTCGATTGGATTGAAATCTGGGGACTGACTTGGCCATTTCCCGATATTCATATTATTTTCAGCAAGCCATTTCTTCGTAAATTTTGCAGCGAGCTTAGGATCATTATCTTGTTGGAAGTTCCAATCAGGAGGAAGTTCAAAGTTTTCAACCGAAATCATTAAATTTGCAACCAAAATATTTTGATATGCTGCGGCATTCATTCTACCATCTATTACTTATATGTTGCCAGTAGCTTTTGCAGAAAAAAAACATCCCCAAGCAATGATGCTGCCCCCCACCAAATTTCACTGCTGGAACTGTGTTCTTTTGCTTGAAGGTATCGCCATATTTCCTCTATACATGATTCCTAGAATTCGTTCCAATCAATTCAGTTTTGATTTCGTCTGTCCATAATACTCTTTCCCAATACGATTTTTCCTTATCCTTAAGTTCACGAACGAATTTTAATCTGGCATGTCTTTTCAGTAGCAGTGGAGTTTTCCCTGGGTAGCGTGACTTTAGATTGTTACTATGAATTTCATTGCTTATTTTCTGTTTAGTGACACAGATTCTTGATGAAGGCAAATCATCCTTCAACTCGTGACGAGTAACCATTGGATTTTGTTTAATTTGGCTCATTAATTTTCTCGAAGATCTTGCAGAAAACTTCCGTGGAGCACCTGTTCTTCTTTGATTTCCAACAGTTTTGTGCTTTTTAAACATTGCTTCTTTCAAGAGCTTATCAATCATTTTATATATATATATATATATATATTTACGAACCTTCAATAATTGTATTCTAAAATCAACACCAAAGTTTATATTTTAAAAGTACTCTGAATGATAAGCTAGTAACTTCAGAAAGTGGAAATGAAAAAGGAATAATCTAAAATTGACCGTTAACTTGATCAAACTTACGTACATCTGAGCAAAGATTATGTATCCTATGAAAAGTACACTTACTCCTTCTTTCTCACGTGATAGTGCGATGATTGAACCGGACACTATCCAGACATTAAGGCAACCTTGATCTCTCTTACATACGACAGAAAAAGGAAAAAAGATTAGTGACCTCTTTTCGTCCACACATGTATAAATCCATATTTGGAAGTCATGTGCCACGTGGCAAAATAGAGGTGCGAAAATAACGACCGCTACCAAGTCTCCCACTTCAGAATTCAAACTGGATGGACATCCAGCTAAACTTGCTATGATCTGCTATAAATTTGGATATGCGGAATTGATAGACATCTATAAATGCTTCTGAGATAAAAAGACAAATTAAAGTGTTGATTCAAAGAAATCAAACCCAGGCATGCCAAAAGAAGCAGATACAACGAAACAAAGAAAAGGCACATTATTCTAACGATTCAACCTATTTTTTCACTCAATCCCTGGACAAGACGAAAAAGAAAAAGAAAGAAAGGAAACCAAAAGGTAATCTATTTCACAGATAAACTTTCTACTCAGCAAGAGAAAAGATAAATGATAAAAAGAAATATATAATAAAAGAGTGCCTTGTCATGGGTTGGATCGCTTGATGCTGAAATACATACTCGCATCCAGAAGGCTTCTGTTGTTTTCGGAAGACTGCAGAAAGGCTATTGTCCGTCGGTGGTGTCATTTTTCAATCCAAAGTGGCAGTGTACTAAATGTGTGTATTGACCATCCTCTTCAGAAGTATGAACAATTTACCGTCGCCATATAAAATGGCGTGAACGATTTCAATGGAAGTGTTTGAGAGGAATTCTTTACATTAAAATGCAATCAAGGACACCTGGCACTGCTGTTCTTCAGAAGCCCGCTTGTCCGATTGTGGAAAATAACATAAATAACTACTAGATGCGTTGGGTCGGGCATGTAGTCTATATGAAAAACAGTAGATTGGCAAGAACGTTGCTGATGGACGTCCGAGGCATAAGCCAAGGAAGAGGTTCAAAGATTGTGTGAAAAACAATCTAAATGAGATCAGTTTGGATGTTGAGGATTGGGAGCAGATGGTGAAGAATCGCACTGAGTGGCAGAGAGCTGTTCCAGAGGGCTGCGAGATATATGAAGGAAAGAACTTGGCGCATGCAGAACTTAAAGGGAATCTGCGTAATGACGTTCTGAAGAGCTTGAATACTAATATAGTGGGCTGGACTTGCGAGAGATGTGATCGTATTCTACTCTCAAATGTATTGCATGAGAGACAGCCTTTTCATGCAGTGCTACCTCCGCGACAAATTTATACTGTCTGCGTGATTTACGGTAAAGTATGTAAATCTACGGCTGGATTTTAGAGACACATGATACTGCTCAAGGAACAGACGTCACCGCAAGATCCAGTCAAACCATTTGAACATTTGAAGACGCTAGAGTTTATCTGGCGTCTATGTTTCAAGCCATGCAAGTCGGCTGTTGGTTTGAAGATTCACCTTCTTAGGCATTCAAGAAGAAGTGGCGAGGAGTATGGCAGTAGATGTTGATGCGCGAGACGGCGATCATCTGTAAATATTGAGCAATCAGAATGCATGTATGTATAAAACACACACACGCGCGCGTGCGCGCACGCACACACACACACACACACATATATATATATATATATATATATATATATATATATATATATATATATTCAGTTGTATGTATATGAGTTTGTGACCCTGGGTTTCACGCTTTTGCGATCTTTTGCAAACTTTCTGATGATCGCAAAAGCGTGAAACCCAGGATCACAAACTCATATACATACAACTGAATGTTAATTCTATCACTGATATTGAGCGCTTTCCACTAAGTACTGCACATACTAAATAATACATACACACACACACACACACACACACACATATATATATATATATATATATATATATATATATATGATGTTGAACTTTTTATAACAAATTTAAAATATGTGTGCGTGTGTAAGTGAGAGAGAAAGAACTTTCACATGGTAAATTTAACATGCACAAATCGTTTGCTAATCACGTATCTATTTCGATAGATTTACTTTTTTTTTTCATCCTGTTTACAACCCAGTAAACTTTATCCCACACACGAATCTTTGCTGGCTTCTCATTCCTCGATCGCTATTATTATGGCAAATGTTCAAACAAGTTACATTCCTTAATATCACTAGTTTAGCCTTTCTACTCGTTATGTTATGTTCACGTTGGCAAATCATTCACTTTCCCTTCGTGATCCTTTGGTATGGAGTAAGCTCAATGCAAACAGATCCACCCCAGATCTGTTACTTTCTGGAAAAGGCACCCGAGAGGATGATTTCCTGATCATTACAAAGTTAACCTCTTCAAGTCCAAGGTCAATTGATATTTGTCCTACATATCCTCACCATATACATGTCTTACTTGCGCCTTCATTCCACAGTAACAACAATCTCACTCAGTAACACTCTATCATGTGTAGCCCTTCGGCTTTGTACTGGGGGAACTAAAGTGGTAGAAAGAAAATTACCGACTAAATGGTAATGATCTTATTTCCCCTAATGGATACTGTCTTCGATTTTTATGACTATCTTCAACAGTTTCCTCCCTTAAACAGAAAGAGACAAATTAAATAGAAGACAAAAAAGGTGTATTGTCACTGATTCTATAAACCGGAAGTGAACTCTTCAATTAATTTCATTATTTTTTTCTTATTCCGGTTTCTCGTCTAAAAGCAACGTCATACAAAGAATTATTATTATTATTGTTATTTCCTTTGATATCTGGTGTTTACACATTTCTTTCCGGGTCCCGCCCACGGACCTAAGGTTAGAAATGGCATCATGACACTTTCCACTGCAAAAAAAAAAAATAATTACATAGATAAAGCCCTTCGTAAAGTGTGGGCTGTACTTGTCAGAACAATTTTTTGTATCTCTTTGAGGCATGGACTTCCAGGGATTCCTTCAATCAGCCTACTGGAATCTTTTCCAACCAGTCCAGGGGCTCTAACTACAACAGGAATTGTTGATGTTCCCATGTGCCACATTTTTGAGATTTCTATTTCAAGGTCCTTGTATTTTGACAGTTTTTCGAATATCTTCAAAGACACATTGCAGTCTGCAAGGACTGCCATATCAATAAGGAGGCACTTATTTTGTTTGTGGTCTTTAATAACAATGTCTGGGCGGTTGGCTTTGATTGTTCTGTCAGTGTGTATTGTGTAGTCCCATAGAATTGTAACAGGTCCTATCTCCGTAACCGGGTCAGGGTGGTGTTCGTACCAATTTCTTCCAGTTTCTTTCCCATAGGAGTTGCAAATTTTCCCGTGCAGATATTGGCCCACTCTGTCATGCCGGGTTTTATATTCAGTGGGTGCCAATATCGTGCAACCTGATACAAGATGATCAATGGTTTATTATTATTATTATTATTATTATTATTATTATTATTATTATTATTCTCCTCCTCTTCCTCCTCAGGACGTAGGCAATCATACCCTCTACAACTGTAATGGTTAGCAAATTTGTCTCGTTAGAATAATTACGACTGAGTTGTGAGTTTGATCATCACCGAGCGCCTCATACTTTCGGCCCTGTGCCTCAACTAAACTATTCTTAGAAATT
The DNA here is from genome assembly GCA_964036315.1 of Acanthosepion esculentum. Classification (NCBI taxonomy): domain Eukaryota; kingdom Metazoa; phylum Mollusca; class Cephalopoda; order Sepiida; family Sepiidae; genus Acanthosepion; species Acanthosepion esculentum. The sequence goes on from OZ038477.1 coordinate 100,428,996, forward strand.
ATCTCTTGTAGTATAACTCCTAGGCCTACTTCTTTCAGCCATTTGTACAAGCTCGTAAGATTGGTTTATTCACTATTTTCGTCTGTCCCTCTTGACTTCACAATGCCAGATGAGTATCAAATTCTCCAAGCACCTTTTCCCATCATGTTTCAATACGCTATTCTCTTTCTAAGTATATTTTCTTCTTTTCATTTCCCTTAAAACATCGTCGTTGCTCACGTGCTCATTCAATTGTATTCTCAGTATCATTCAGTAGAACCACATTTCTTTTGCTTTAAATCTCTTCTTCATCGATGTGGAGATCCTGCAGCATTAACGGCTATATAGGAAGACTAATATCTCATAACAGGAATGCACTTTTTTCATCGTTTCTAACGGAATTTTCCTTTTTCTTATTAATTTCCTTAGCTTTTGGAAGGCATATTTGTTCGGATTTCGACGTCACATATTTCAAAGATACTTAATTTTTCGTACACTATTTACATTATTCGGATTATTATCCTCATCTTTGTCCCCATATTTATTACACCGTGTCGGTCCTTGTACGCTCCGGCCTTCTTCAGGTGGTTGGAATGTCGAACTGAACTCTTTATTTCGCTCACTGGGGTAGACAGTTCTAGTTCCACGTACCAAGTTTAATGGATGTCAGTTATCAGTTATCTCTTGTAAATTCACCTGTCCATCTTCTCCACCGCTTTAACCATGTATTGAACTCACACTCTTTGGGTCCTGTAACGCCTTTATCCAGTGTGCCATGTGTCCTTAAGGACATCTGTGTATGATTGTCTGGGTATTATAAACATAATGTCTTCAGAAAGCATTTTTTACCAGCGCTCATATTGCATTTTTTGCTGTTATCATTTCATGTTTTTACCAGAGCTCATATTGCAATTTTTCGTTGTTATTATTGCTTTTCTCCTGAACTCCTTATTACTGGTTCCCACATTGTATTCATTTCTATGCTTGGTCAGCTCAGGAGATTTTTGTGGCCTAGCATAAATACTGATTCCTTAAGTTTACGTAGTTTCCAATGATGTTCTCTGTCTATGATCTCAACCTGATCCCACAGAGTGCGGTGATCTCTCTTTTCTCTCCATATCAGCCACGCCTGATTTTTCCACTTCCCCTCGTGTAACAGATTTCTGCTGTTCTTGAAACCTTATCTTAAGGGGGCGGCCTGTCTCACCTTTATATTTCTTTCCACAGCTGCACGGGATAGCGTACACACAGTCTTTAGTTATGTTCTCCTCTCAGGGGGGGGTCTTACTCGGGAGAGATATCTGTGAAGTGTCATCCAGCTTTTGAAGGTTGTCCTGCTGTTATATGGACCGCAGATCCTTTGTATTTTTTCTGATAACTTCTTCACATCAGGCAGGCAGACTGTTTTAAGAGTGTTGTTGTCCTCCTCTTGTAACCGCCTATCTCAGTTTTTTTTGGGGGGGGGGCTGATGCCATGTACCCATGGTAGTAGTTACGTTGTACATTCCAACCAACTGAAGAAGGCCGGAACGTACAATGGCCGAAACGTTGTAATAAATATGGCGACAAAGAGGACAATAGTTTGAATAATGTAAATAGTGTACATAATACCTCATCTCAGAAGTATAGACAGATACATTAATTTTTCGTACTTGCTTTATTCCGGCGTATCTAACTCATATTTTGTGTGTTTCCTTTTGCTAACAACAAACAAACCATTATTTTTTTTTACAATTAATGTTTAGTTCTTTCTTCTCATTTTCTTTTACTATCTTTACTATCTTCTCTAGACGATCCTTTCTGTATCTATCAATATTGTGCCATATGCATATCTTATCAGGTTAAGATCGAGTCCGCCTATAGTAAATCCTAGTAGTTCTCGCAGTATCGCCTTGCTGTAGGTGTTGAATAAATCTGGCGACAATCTTTTTCTTACGCCAAGTTCTATGTTTGTTTATGTACTGAATTTGTTTTCTGTCCATATGCGGGCGATTTGCTCTCAGTATAAGGTCAGGATTAAGATATTATGCTTCGCAGAAAATTTCAAGCTTATTATTTTAGTGCAATTAACCAAATTATTTTTACTTTTATTCAGGTAGCATACAGGTATTCGTTAAGGAAATGTCATAGACAAGTTGAGTTCAAATTCCGTTGTAGTTTGCTGTATTCACTTTCACATAACTGTACCCGGGAAACGAAATAAATCTATGAATTCCCCTCCTACCTAGGGGTTAAATAGCAGCGTAGACTGGGATCTCGAGACATAGTGACACGGGAAAAGACGACTAGGAATTCTATCCTTCCAAAGAAGTCATACCAATTGACAAATAATAAAGGAGAGGAATGTGTGGAGAGCCATGCTCGCTAACGTCTTGAAATAGGATGGTTTGTTTGAAGTTAGTTCGATATTCGTTGAATAACCTGTTTTGGAGCTTTTTGTTCTTGACTAACGACCTATGCGACTTACGACTGTTCGATTTTGCGACTACGATCGCGGATTGTTATAGCTGGCTGTCTGGTCAGCGTGAATGTTTCCCAACTTGGTGAACAAAAATTTTCTCTCCATCTCCCGCCAGCAGTCTCTCGCACGCCTCAAGTGTTAGGTCAGCTTCGGTAAAAACACATTTTCCTCCCTAGCCCGATTATGTCTTTGACATTTTTTCTTCCAAAAATACCCAAGATGTCTACCAAAAGAAATATTGCCTTTGTCTACTCCTCACCCGCCAAGAGGGAAAAAAATTCTATTGATTTCGACGCAAAAATGAAGATCGATTATGTGTCGACGATTTTGAATAAAGAATTTCTAAATTTGTGGATATTTTGTCCGGTTTTTGCACCTATGCACCGATGCTATCGACAGTTAAAACAACGAAATCAGCTAATAAGATGTTTTGTATTTGTACTTATTTTTATATGCTTTGCAACTAAAATACTTTATGCTTTTTTTCTGTTTAACAAACATTAAACCAACTATAGTACGCATTGTTTGAATTAAAACTGGCGAGCGTAAAAATTAAAAAAAAACGAAACAATGGTTACGGAGATTATACAAATGGTATCAAACGGAAAGAAATCGTAAAAATGATTGTTTTTAAAAATGCAATAATGCCTGTAAAAAGATTTTTTAAAATTGCAACATTAATTGCAGGTCGACTTACGATCAGACCGATTTATAATCTATCAGTCGTAACCAAGCATGGTCGCAAGTCGGCGACGATATGTACTAATATTTTGACTTATTTCTCCGGGACACCATGGAAGCCTATTTAATATGACGTACAATAGTTCATGTGCCAACATTAACCCACGACTTCAGCATGTCTTGCATAGAACTGAAAGCATCTATAACCAAATAGCTAAAACAATGCGTTTTTAAATGAAACGCACTTCAAGTCTGCGAAACGCTTTCAAGAACGAATGTACACTGTAAGTTGAAGCTAAAAATTTAATAATGATACCATTTGTAAATAATGTCTTGCAGAACGCTGTGTTTCCCTCCGAATGCCGAAAAAGTTGAATTGATAAGTTGATCCTTTATTGGTTTCTCGTAATAGCAAAACTCGAATGCTAGAAAATTCGTTAATGGCAAAATCAAACTCATCACGCATCCCATTTTTACTGCTGCGAAATCTATGGATACAAATGAGGCTAAAACACAAAGAAAGACAATTTTGTTTACTTGATATTTCCCTTGAAATAAATTAAGAGAACTGAGTTGAAAAATGAACCATACATTGTTAAGTTTAAATAGAAACTACTTTGTGAATCATGCAACGATAATATTATCATCTTAATGAAGCAAATTCTTATTACGATGTAATCCTACAGACAAAAGAATAAACAGCTAATGCCTTCAGTTCATACTGGGCAAAACAAAATTAAATTTAGAAAGTCTTTTCGTCAGCAGTTTTTGTCACTGCTGTTTGTTATCGCTTCAAGGAATCCATTTTGGAATAGTAGTAATATATTCAAAGCTAAACAATGGCGGGCAATAAAACAGTTATGTAAAGTGAAAACAATACGCAAATTGAATTCATATTGCAGGGATATATAGGAACTTTCAGTTAAGCAAATAAATGTTCATTATTAAGAGCATCTGAAAGACATAAATATGTATAGTTCTTATTGAAATTTATATATATGCATATATATATATATGTGTGTGTGTGTGTGTGTGTGTGTGTGTATGTGTGTGCGTGTGTGCGTGTATGTGCGTACGTTTGTGTTTAATTCGCAGTGAACGATGATCAACGACAAATAAAAGTTTCATGAGTCTTCACACAATCATCATCCAGTCGACAAACTCTTTTGTTTGAAAAAATTGTTATGGTCGAGATGTAAAACGAGGGTAGTTGAAGTTTACATAATATACAGAACAACTAAACTAAGCGGGGGAGGAAATGCCATACAGCCAAGAGGGAAATGCCGAAGAATATATATATATATATATATATATATATATATATGCAAATATGAATCGATTGCTAGATATATAGTGGCAATATTAATACGAACTTATTATGATATATTACTATGAATAATCGTAGATAGATAGATAGAGAGATAGAGGGAGAGATGTGCTCCAACGAATTGTAACATACTAATCATTCTTTAGAAAAAGATATTTCTAAGATGGCTTATAAAAACAAAACATGCATATAAGGAATATGGCGACCCTATCTATCTATCTATCTATCTATCTATCTATCTATCTATCTATCTATCTATACATACATACATACATACCCCACATTTACATATATATATATATATATATATATATATATATATATATGTATGTATTATAAATATATGGTTTTTAGATATATATAAATATGTATGTATGTGTGTGTGCCAGAATAAACTCATATATATATATATGTGTGTGTGTGTGTGTGTGTGTGTGTGTGTGTGTGTGTCTGTGTTAAAATGCTCAATATCAGGGATAGAGCGTGCATTGGATATTGAAGTCATCAGCCCGTGGCGACAATCTGTTGCAATGATCAGGCCATTCATTTATATATATTGGGTTGTCGGTAAAATGTATACCGATTTTTAAGGGAAATTAAAACACAAAGCAAAATTATGTCATTAAATATTTATTCAAGTAAATGCGAACAACTTTGTAGCACATCCTTTCTTCGTTTTCCCTTCAACTTAAAACTTCCATCTTCCAAGAATTTGGGTGTATTTTCGGCAAAGAGCTCATTAAGGTGTTTTTTATGTCATCCAAATAATTAAAATTTTTACCACTGAGTTTATTTTGCAAGGACCTAAATAATTGAAAATCCAAAGGAGCAGTGTCTAGTGAATATAGTGGGTGGGGTGACACATCCCAGACAAGCTGCAATAATTTTTGCTGGGTCGCCAAAAACGTGAGGTTTGGTACTATCCTGATGTAAAACAATTCTGTTCCTGTTTGCCGATTCTGGCTGTTTCTCTTAAATTGCTGCCTTTAATTAGTCCAGGTGTGAGCAGTACTTTTCAAAATCAATCGACTGGTTACTCATAGCTCATAGTACAGGATTTCTTTCCAATCCCATCAGATGTACAGCAAGACTTTCTTTGGATGAAGACCTGCTTTTGAGCTGACTAAAGTTGGCACAAGTCGCTTACCCCAAAATCTTTTTCGCTGAATATTGTTGTAAACGATTCATTTCTCATCACCTGTTACAATTTGCTTCAAAAAGTGTGCATTTTCATTACGTTTATACAGTAAATCACAGCTGAAATATGATCCGAATGATTCTTTTCACTGAGATCATGTGGTACTCAAACATCGTACCAATTTGCGTACCCAAGCATCACTGTAGTACTCATGGATGGTAGACTTTGATAAGTTTACTATTTCTGCCAAATCTTGCGTTGTGTAACGCTGGTTATTCTCAATCAATGTATTGATTTGGTTGTCATCTATAGCTGTTTTTTTTTGTTTCTGAGCGTTCTTCATCAGTAAAGCTACAATCACCAACTCTAAACTTAGCGAACCACTTTCGTACAGTTCAGTCAGTTAAAGCACTTTCATTGTACACAGCACATATCATTTTTTTTTTGCTTGCAAGGCATGTTTGGCTTTACAGTAAAAAAAAGCATCAAATGTCTAAAATGTACCATACAATCTTTCATTTTCATAGGGATGCAAAACAGACACAAATTAAATAATTTTAATTTCGGCATTATTGTAACGTTTTCATGTAGCTGGCATTTCTGCAAGCTACATGAAAACGTTAAAATGATGCATTTATAACTTTATCAATACTATCGTCCTGTTAGTTAAAATATGCAACTCGTGTGATATTGATATTGTTAACTCATAGTTTTCTTGGGATTATTAAACCCAATACGGAATTTTCATTGATATCATTCCCTTCGTTACATTTGATGCAGTAAATTAGATAATATTATATGTGCACTGTCACAAGCAAAGGGTGGATGTCGGATTAATATATATATATATATATATATATATATATATATATATATATATATATATATATATACATATATATATATAGATAGATAGATATAGATAGATAGATAGATAGATAGATAGATAGATAGATAGATAGATAGATAGATAGATAGTTCCTTGTACCACGGTGCTGGTTCAAGTTAGAACCAATGAAGAATAACACGAACACAGGTATGGAATAACACAGATATATATTACAAATAGAATATGTACAAAAGAGTAGAAGTGTTAGTAATAACAATCAGGTTAGGTTAGAGAGAACTATGTTGTCTCGAAGTATCACTATTCCAATGTCGTACAGTAATCGTCTGACGCGACTCTCTGTCTGACTGACTCAGAACTCTGACTCACACTGTGACTCACTGACTCTCTCTCTCTCTCTCTCTCTCTCTCTCTGTCTGACTCCTGCTCCCTCTTGAGGCGCAGTATTTATGGGGTACGGACTAGTCCATTACTATTATGGGTAAGTTCCGATAACAGACAGATAGATAGATAGATAGATAGATAGATAGATAGATAGATAGATAGATAATGGACAGATTGAGATAGATAGATAGATAGATAGATAGATAGATAGATAGATAGATAGATAGATAGATAGATAGATAGATAGATAGATAATGGACAGTTTGAGATAGATAGATAGATAGGTAATGGACAGATTGAGATAGATAGATAGATAGATAGATAGATAGATAGATAGATAGATAGAGAACAGATTGTGGCATTAGATAGATAGATAGATAGATAGATAGATAGATAGATATATAGATAGATAGATAGTATATATACTAAATACTACTATATAAAATACATTGTAGACCGGGTATGTTGATATTGACTTGTAAGAAATACGTAGACTATTGACTGAATGATTTTAAAACCCTAAGTTGGTAAATAGTTAGCAAAAGGTTGCTGACAATTGGTCTAGACCAGTGTTTTTCAACCGATGTTCTCAGAAAACCTTGGGTGCCGCAAGTGTTCGCTAGGAGTGCCGCGAGAAACTAAATAATTTTTGATTAATGTATGTTGAATTTTATATTCATAATTTTACTTTACATGCACGACCTATTGTTGGAGAATCCTTGGTTGTTATAGTAAAGGCTTCAACTTCATATATTATTTAAAATTATAATAACCATATGGAATGTATTTAGCGACGCCTAGATGGTGTCAGTATGAAACCGCCTTGACTAGTTAGTGGACGGGACCTATACGTGGAAGATTCATGTGTCAACGAGCGACTCATTCGAGCTCAGGATGCCTAGGCGATGTCCATGTATTATGTTTACCACGTGAATTATGATAAAAATATTAGATTGATATTGAAAATAGTATATAAGAATTTTTATTCAGGTATTCCCTGATATAGGAAAACTATTTCAAGAGTTCTTGAAGTGTAAAAAGTTTGAAAAACGCCGGCCGAGACGATGTAAGGCGTGGTAGAATATTTCGGGGTTTTTATCTTGTGTTAAGTGGGCTTTTACTAAATATCTTAATTAATCCTAAGGTCAAGTTTCAGCTACTGGAAATACTTTTATAAAATATGTGATAGTCTTAATTTTAATATTGTGATAAACATAAGATATCATGGTAATTATTTTAATTTATATTTCGTCGGATTTTCATCCAACTATACACGCTTTCATACATACATACATACATACATACATACACTCACATACACATGCACATACAATTACATACGCATATATACGCGCATACACCCTCATACATAAGTACACACATATATACATGTGCATGCATCAACTCAGACACATACAAACAAAAGACATACATACACAAACATATTTTAGTGGAAAGTATAACACAGAGCAAAAAATTTGTGTGACACTTTTCCCTTAAGATCCCTTAATAAAAGACTTCATTAATTGTTTTTTACAGATCCCGTATTAAAAGATTTGATTAATACAAAAAAAAAACAATAAGCTAAAATTTCAGGATTTACTCTATTTCTTGTAATAATTGCCACAAAGAATACATTGGAGAAACCTCAAGGAATTTAAATAAAAAATTATATGAACAAAAAAGGAATCTTTTACAAAACAACGCATTAAATGCATTTGTTGCTCTCTGTAACGAAACTGGTCACAATTCTGATTTTTAAAAATGCTACTCTAATCAAGAGAAAACAATTTATGAAGACGAAAATGTTTAGAAAGTTCTTTAAGCTCAAGATTTCCACAGTAAAATTTGCGTGTCTGTTTTGACAATGTTTCACCATTCTTGGCAGAACTTCCATTATCACAATGTAGGATAGTTAATAATATACAAAAAGAAAAAAATCTAAATGAAATTAGCCAGATTATATACCCAAAATACATATTAAATAATATATTTTAAAAATTAAAATTCACATCGTTTCCTTTTTGTCCGTGCGTGTGTAGTTGCATGAACGTAAACCGAAACACAGTCAGATGAAGCCCTAAAGGGCGAAGCGTGTGGAAAAATAAGCAAAATAACCTGCGCTTATGCGGCGGCCGTTTTACGTAGTAACTGACGGATTCTAGTTTATCAAAGCGAGGCTGCTCCAGGGCACTGATTTTCTACTCTTTCGTTACCTGAAGGGTGGGATGCGCAGGTCTGCTCTTTGTTATTTAAGGCATCCCTTCTCTTCTTTTCGGTATCTTTCTTTATTTTTTCGCGAACGGAGTTGTTTTGTGCGCTCCTTGTCTATTATTTGATTCCTGTTTAAAATTGGGACGCGAGACTATTTCACCATCACTTACTGCCGGACCGACTTTGATTACCTTTGAGTCGAAGACATTTGGGACATGTGCGTCACACAAATGTTTTCTCCCACTTTCTCATATTTCTTTCTCCTAAAACCGTTCTCGATATATAAAAATATATATATACCGTTATTCCACAGGCATATATATAATCTCTGAGACGAACATTAATATAATATCTATATATAGTGAATAGTAACAATCACATTGTAATAAAATAAATAAGTTTCCCTTAATTTTAATTCATATATTTCTATTTATAAAATATTAATCATTTGTGTGTGATGGATTGGTTTGTTTTTTTAAGGGTTTTTCAAGCTTTTGCAAATTATTTAAAGTCAGAAAATATTTTAGATTCTAATATTTCTTTTGAGATAATACTGAGTTACTAATTAACCTATAGATGTGTAGAAGAGATGGATTCATATTTTCCCCAAGAGTGTTTGCGTGTAAGTGAATATAATGAACCCGACTTGAATTGAAACTCGGCTCTCTGATTTCACATTCCGAGCTGTTATTACACCAACTATAAATCCAAGCTTCAGCCATCTTATGTACTGACCAAGCTCAACATTGCTTAACTTCTTTTCTCGTACGAGAATCGATGACTCACTGTTATATGAGCGTAAGCCAATCATTTGCCGGTGTTCAGTGGGAATTATTACATTCTATTTTTTTTAACAAATGAATGGAAACACTAAATCAGTTCACGAGTGACCCAATATTGCTAACGTTACGTCAAAGCAGACCAAACTCACGTTGCAGGAAGCTGCTTTCCGCTCTAAGAAAATAAAATGTTTTAGTCGAGTGCAAATGTCAGTTATCGTATTCTAATGCTCTTAAGTAATGACGTCTCAATGTTGTTTTCAAGTCAGGCCTTCCGGCAAACAAAGATGGGGAATAAAACAAACATGACAATATGTATGTCAAACAAGTCGTGACCTTATCCTTTCCTAAACTTAGAAAAGTTTAGGCACAAGGCCATATACAGGAAGGGGTCCCAATGAGAATACATTTTTCATGATAAATATGCGTAGGCAAAAGAGATAACCGAGACATCCATTGGCCTTTTCGCTATTCTCTATTTGTCAGGCGATCTCTACATACATGACATAAACTAATACAGCTAGGTGTTATCAAGAGGCTTATATATATATATATATATATATATATATATATATATATATATATATATATATATATATATATATATATATATATGCGTGTGTTCTTGATCAAACCGGCCTCATAAATAATCACATCGGTTACAATACTACAAGCCTATCAAGGCAACTTACGTTAATGACATCCATCAAACATGGCACGTGGAACTAGAACAGTCTACCCCAGTGATCGAAATAAAGGGTTCAGTTCGAAATTCCAACCACCTGAAGAAGGCCGGAGCGTACAACGGCCGAAACGTTGTGACAAATATGGCGACAAAGATGAGGACAATAGTCCGACTAATGTAAATACTATATATATATGCATGTATGTATATATATGTATATATATATATATATATATTTATTTCATTAATATATATATATTCATTTATATATATATATGTTTTGCATTAATATATATATATATATATGTTTTTCATTAATATATATATATATATATGTGTATTTCATTAATACATATATATATATATATATATATATATATATATATATATATATATATATATATATATATAAGAAACCGCAAAGATCTTTGTTTGTAATGTGGACATTCTTTAAAATATATGTACATAATGCTTTATTTTCCATAATTTTGCAAAATTATGGAAAATAAAGCATACTCTTCCTTGAAGAACTCAACAATGCAAAACAGACACTAGTTAACAACGGCTTCCCTAACCACCTTATCAGTTATGTGCCATGCGTGATACACGCTTAGGCGATCATGTATCTTTCGATACATGACTGACGAGTCAGTTTTTTTTCCAACAGGAGGTTGCCATTTCTTTTCTGCAGTAGACCAGTTGCCATCTAAGTCTGTCCTGCTATTTATCTATAGAGGATTCAATCCTTTCCCAAGGTAAGAGAATGTAATTGATTGAATAGACTGGAATTCGACTCTCCGATTCCTCACCCCGAGCCGCTATCCATTACTCCACCGTACCTACTGTAACCCTACAGACCACCAACTTAAACTATTTCTTCCCAAAATAAATAACAATGATAGTGAACATACAGTCAAAATAATATAAATATTTTCTACAAAAACCAAAAGCACATCAACTACAAACAAGATGAATCTTCACTTGGAAATATCATAAAGAAATACACTAGCCCTGTTGAACCGTACAAAAAATATTTAATTAATTATCTACTATAAAAAGGTTAAAACAGTTAAAATCAAAAATAACAACACACTTGCAAAATCAAAACTACAAAGAACGGACATTATATACGTGTTCAAATGCACTTTAAGAAACTGTGTTCTTGATCAAACCGGCCTCATAAATAATTACATCGGTTACAATACTACAAGCCTATCAAGGCAACTTACGTTACACCTAATCGACAACAGCTCCATTAGAATTCATTTATACTCACACACAACTTACCAGAGTCCATCCGAAGCATAATAACCTCATCTACATGTAAAAAAAGATTAAAATCATGGAAGCCTTAATAAAAAAAAGAAAAAGCCAACACAAAGTGATATTAACTACGCACACAGCCACAATGTTCTGAAACATCCCTATAACTCTAGATATATACAAACAACACATACTTCCAGTTAAAAAGTAAAAATAAAATCATCATTCATAATGGTTAAAAGTATAACCGAAAACGTTGGAAATTATAGAACATTTGGACAGTTTCTACACACTTTGTGTCTAGAAAAGAAAACATACAAGAAAACTTAAATCAAAAGCTTAATCGTAGTACGATGCTTGTCGTCTTTAATGAAACATATATGAAAGTAGGATTGCTGCCTAAATACACAATATATATATATATATATATATATATATATATATATATAAAGAAATATAGTCTTAAAATGAGCTATATTTATGGGATAAAATGCTCAATATCAGAGATAGAGCGTGTGTAAATATAAAAGTGAACATAGAAGTCAACACTTAGAGGCGACAGTCTGTTTCATGCTAGATTCATTCGTCAGGCCACGATTGCATCTAGCATGAAACAGACTGTCGCCTCTAAGTGTTGACTTCTATGTTCACTTTTATATATATATATATATATATATATATATATATATATATATATATATATATATATATATATATATATATATATATACACTGGCAACATATTTTCATTCAAGCATGTTTCGTTAAATAATTTATGCCTATTATGTTTATTTTAATTTTAATCCTTTCATGCCCACAAATTAATTTCTTGGTTTCTGTAGAAAATTGATAAAGAAGATTACAGAATTTTCTTTCAAATAAGTTTTATTTCCCCAAGTACTTTCAATGTCATCTGAGACCATCTGTCAAGGGTTGCATATCTATGTTATGTGTTAACACCGAAAATTCAAAATAGTTTTACCTCTATGCAAGGGAGGTAAATTATGAGAGTTAAATAATTGTTTAAAAATTTTTTAAAGACATTTTAATTGTAGTATTTTAATTTAGTGTTTTGATATAAAACCATACAGCTACAAATATTTAAGTTGTTGCTATACTCGTAGTTGACTTTATTTGTTTTTGACCGCAATTCTCTTATATAAAGGACTTCCAGAATTTTAAGTCTTTGCTTATTATTATCTTGGTGGAGCACTGATGTATTTTCGACTAAAATCTGTCTAAACTATGAATGTGGACATGAGTGTTCCTTTGAATGTTCTGAGATTGAACTATGATCGTTCAAGTGTAACGTAAGCCTTCTCGCCATTGTCGTTGTTTTTAAAAATATTTTGAATTTACGGTGTTAACGCATAACACTACCATAGATATACACTTTGTTTTTGATTTTGTCGACTGCACATTATAGTAGGTTCAGTTGTGTACCGTCGATGAGAAAAATATCACCGTGACTCTAGAAATTTGGAAACTACATGTTGTACTGCTTGGCAATCGCGACGGAACACCCAATAATAACATTTCAGAGTATTTAAGTGCCAATCTAAGGAGATTGCAGATGATTCAGAAAGCGTTGGATGAGTGTAATGGTGATTATGATGGTGTTTGGAGTATTCACTAGTGATGACGTCGTTATGCTTCCATTTATCCACCTACAGTGTCTCAGACTCAACGCGGTGTCACACACAAAGTGCCTTGAGGCGGTAGTGCTAATCTGGTTCAAGAGGGCAGCTGCTGGAAGACCTTATGCCTGGCAACAGGACTCCACACCATGCTACACAAGCAGGAAATCCCAGTTATGGCAGTTTGACAATTTCTGCGGCCAGATCACCCCTTACATCTGGCCACCTAACATTCCATACTGCACCCCTTCATTATTATATGCCAGGCGCAGCTGAGCGAGAGTTCAACAAAACTCCTTATAACAGCAGAGATTAGCTTATAGCAGCATTCCCCAGCTTAAACAAGGAGACAGCCCAGAAGAGTTGCAGAAGATTCCGAAGTCGTTTCAACGCTATCGTTGACGCAAATGGTGATTTTATTGAATAAATCTACGCTTTAGTATTTCAATATATATTTTTGTATTTTTGTATTATCTGTTAAAAGGAGATGTCAGTGTTATTTTCATTTTTGTGTAATTTCCATGACAATCCATCGCACTTAGAGCCATTCCGTTTCACGAGTTTCTTCCGATAATCGAGACGCAATCCCACCAATCCTCCGAAGGAACACCATCGAACGATGGCCAGTAACCCCAGAAGTCTCCACTACCACAAGAGTAAAAAAAAATCTATCAGCAAGAGAAGAATATTTAACTATTTTTTTTATCTCTGCATCTCGGGAGACAGACCCCAGCTCAACCGCAGGCCTAATCAAATATACCAGCACAGGTCGCATCTCAAAACAACGACTTCCCTATTTTAAAAGGGAAAATGGTAATGCAACCCAACCGCTTTCCATCCCCACGGCCGAGGCCTACGAGTTAGATTTGGGAAGGGAACCTAGCTGCATCCAGACCTCTTCTGATGATGTCGTTTATTGCTGCATGCCTTGGAAAGCGGCCGGCACTACGACGACAGGAGAGAGGATGCAAACCGAACTCATTAATGGAATCTCCACATCTACATCTGTGACGCTCACATAATTTGAGCCCAATACGGAACGCGACTCCGACCCGAGTGCACTCATCATCTAGAAGGGTACCGGTAGATGAAGAGGGCACTGCGTTGAGCCAGCCTCCACTACTTGGTTGTGAAGCAGGTAGTAGACAGGCGAGGCGATGCTGATCCAGAGAGAGCCTCAAATTAGTAAAATTGGCATCGCATTTTATCTTATCCCAGCTTTTTTGTTTTGATGTGTCTAGTGGGATAGAAAGTAATTCTTGGGCCCAGATGCTGCAAGCTTGTTCAAAAGAACTACCCGAGAAAGACTGAGACGATCCACCGAGTATCTCACCAATTAATTCACGACTGGAAGAAAGTGAAGAAACATATGCTGGAAGGGCGAAGTCTGCCGCTGATCAAAGGCCCAGGCCTCCGAAACTCAAAGAGAGCTTTGCCTGCCTCCAGCTTGTGTCGTCAAAATTAACGTTGCAAATTAACTTCGCGCATCTCTTAATTGTGATACCCACCTCGTTTAAGAAATCCTGTTCTAGGTAGCAAGGGGCAGTTCGGAGAGTGTAGGTGAAACTCGGTAGCGAAAAACTGTTCTTCGAGAGGAAGAGGGCTGGGTGTGCATCAATTAATTGCAATTTCTCAGTCATTCTCGTTAGAATGACATGCTTAGTATCCAAACACTCTCGAATGACCATTGGAAAGACTGCATCAATTAATTGCAATTTCTCAGTCATTCTCGTTAGAATGACATGCTTAGTATCCAAACACTCTCGAATGACCATTGGAAAGACTGGAGAACCAAGAATGTGTAATTCCTCCTTAGATGTTATTCTTGTATCCTCAAGGATGAGTCTAATATCCCGGATAACATTCTCGAAATCATCTGCACCATAATTCAAGTTTATTATCTCTGACTTGGATGAGTTAATCACAAGTCCAAGCAGGGATAAAGCAGAATAACTCGTCGGAGATCAGCAGCTACTGCCTCGACGGATCCTCCCAGCGTTGTATCGTCAAGATACCATATATAGAAAGGAGCGGCGATGGAACGAAGGGACCAAGATTCCGGTAGCAGAAGAGATAATATTATCAAAGGCGATCAACATACTTGGATAACTATACGAAAAATGAGCCAGTTGAAATATGGGAGTCCGTTGATGGCAAACTTCCAGAGTATGATCCCTTCTGATGCTATTGAAAGCGTTTTTCATATCCAATTTTAATAAGATACGGGTGAGAAAGGTGATGTATTCTCCAAAAATAATCTTGTGGCATGAACCGCAGCTTCTCTCCTTCACAACAACTCTACAGGCAATTTTGCCGCGAGTCAATGAGAAATGTTACCAACAGCGATAGGGCGGATACCTGCATCTTTTTCTTATAAACCTTTAAGATGGCTGAAAATATTAAGTCACGAACATATTGGGGTATCTTTGATTTCTGTTATACACGGATCACAACCAGATACCTACGGTCAGAAATGGCTACATCACATTTTCTTCTTTTCAGTTTTTGACCCCTCGACCCTCACAAAAAAAGCGAACATCACACACTTTACATAGTTAAAGCCCTTCGTAATGTGTGAGCTGTAAATGTGTGTAGAATCTTTTGTAATTCTTTAACGCATGGACTACCTGGAATTTTTTCAATGAGTCTATTGGAACCTTTTCCAATCAATCGGAGGCTCCAACTACAACTGGAATTATTAATGGTCTCATGTGCCATATTGTTGAGATTTCCATCTCAAGACCCTTTTACTTTGATAGTTTGTTTGAATATCTTCCAAGATAAATTACAATCTGCAGGGGCTGTAATATCAATAAGAAAGCACATTCTGTTTTTGTGATGATGTATGGGCGATTAGATTTAATTGTACTGTCTGTGTGTATTGTAAAATCCCATAAAATTCTTACAGGCCCTGTTTCGGTAATTGGGTCAGGGTGAACTTTCATACTAGTTTCTTGCCGTTTCTTTCCCGTATAAGGTACATATTTTCCACTGGATACATTGCCCTACCAATCAAAAAACATAGTAGTAGTGTTATTGCTGTTGATGTTGATGTTTTTTTTTAAAAAAAACGGAACTATTTTCATTTAATCTTTAATGTTTTTATGATAGTACATGAATATGCTGAATTGAGAAAAGAGTATTTCTCTTTAAAAAAAAAAAAGGAGATATCTCTGAATAAGATTGTAAACCTACCACTATTTAAAACCCTCTTTCCCGTCTCTTCTCTTCCTCTTGCCACTAGCTAGGGTAGCTTTTTTTAGTATTACTGACATCTGGATATCTTTTTCGTCCCAGTTTGGAGCCGGTGAGTCGTCTCGATAGGTGTGATTCGCGTTTGCCAAAATCATAAGGTATTGGGATTGCCTACGAAGTCTTGTGTGCACCGCTCTAAGCACCGTTGTTAAAATGAATAATTATCAACTTACAGTTGTGGTAACATTTATCTTTTTGCGTCCAAGTTTAGCGTCGGGAATCAGGCCGGAATAAGAACTCCGCCAATAACATTCGCAACATTGGCGATAACTCTAACAACAGGTTTCATTAATATAAAGAAAAACTGATGAATTTAATGTCACTATTATTTACTGGATGATTAAGCTCTCTACTGGCTGGATGGTGATTTGAGAATTTAGCAGTAATTGTTATAAAATAGTTGAAGGACGGGTCTGTCGTACGTGTGTATGCTATGTGTTCGCTTCTGCCAACGAAAATGCGGATGTTTCTTTTAAAGCGTTGACTGTCTGAAGTCGGCGTTGGTGGGCTCTTATTTATATAGGTGAATCCGCCCTTAAATTTAATATTGAATATCCTCTTTCTACACCCGATCGTTTCAATCTTAGAGGATCTTGTTAATAAACACATGGCAATCTCTTTGTTAATAATCTTTTATTCTTTATATCTGTAAAGACAATGGTGTTTTTAGGCGGGCAAAATCAACATAAACTGATCCCAAGATTAAACTAAATCCAAATTTGGATCACTCATTTCTGTACAAATAGAAATGTTTTGAATAAATAATAAATTCGGACGACACATTAATCATGTTTTCTTCTAACTGTATAATATAGGATAGGACATTTTTTTTTACTAAATTTTATTGAAACTTGGCTAGTTAATTCTATGTTCGTTTCTTCTAGGAACAATTTTGAAATTAATTTGATTTTTTAAAACTTAATACTTCACATGTTTATTTTTTACGTTTTTCTCGTCCCTTAAATTTACTCTCCGGAGAATTTTAATAATTATTACACAATTAATTGTCCCTCCAAATCAACATACTGAAATATCATGCAATTAAACAGGTTTACAAGATTTGTCTTTTTACTACACCTCGTAGACTCTGTTCTGTCAACCATTTACATAAACTTATTCGATAAGTCAGTCGTTGCTTTCCTCTGTCCCTCTTGCGTTCAAAATATCATTTGAGAGTCAGATTCAACAGGCCTTCTTTCCTCATGTGCCCGAGAAATGTCAATTGCCTCTTTCTGATTAAGAAAACTGGAAAGAAAAATACGTTACGTTACTGTTCCGACTGTTACTCTCGAGGAAGTTTACACGTAAAATGGAATGGAGGTGCAAACTGTTTTAGAAATTCCCAATTCGAGATCTTTTACCCTGACGAGAACACCGAATGCCCGTGACGGAATCTAAATTGTCACTATTTTATCTAAAACAAAAAGCCGGTCCAGAGAGAAATCGAAACGGAGGAATTGGGTAGAGTAGGGAGAACTAAGAAGTGATTCATAGATTAAATGAATAGAGTGACATGGGCATGGGGAGAGTTTTGTTAATAGAAAAGTTGAAAGAAAATGGTCTCAAAATGTCTTTTCAATTTAACACCCGAATACAAAACACCAATGTTTATTTTTGCCTGTTCACGAGGATATATTTTATGTTTCCGAGAAGATAATAACATTTCAATATCTTAAAATTGTTTATTTGATTGTGTCCGTGACTGAATTGTTAAAATCAAACCAATTACACTCCAGTAATGGCGGTCTTTTAAATCGTCACTATCATGCCACACATAATATATGCAAAATAAAATAATAAATTTCATACTCAGAGAATCTAACTAAATCAACATTCAGTCCATTAATTTTTTTACTGATAGACTGATTCGTTTTCTACGACTTAACAACCATTTGAAGGTTATTTAAAGACAGAAAATATTTTTAGGTTGAAACAATCGTTTTGTTTTCTGGAGATAATATTCATTTAGTGATTCAAGTTTTACTAATGTTTCCGAGAAGATAATAACATTTCAATATCTTAAAATTGTTTATTTGATTGTGTCCGTGACTGAATTGTTAAAATCAAACCAATTACACTCCAGTAATGGCGGTCTTTTAAATCGTCACTATCATGTCACACATAATATATGCAAAATAAAATAATAAATTTCATACTCAGAGAATCTAACTAAATCAACATTCAGTCCATTAATTTTTTTTACTGATAGACTGATTCGTTTTCTACGACTTAACAACCATTTGAAGGTTATTTAAAGACAGAAAATATTTTTAGGTTGAAACAATCGTTTTGTTTTCTGGAGATAATATTCATTTAGTGATACATGTTTTACTAATTAACCCATCGTTGGGGAGACTAGAGGCGATTTATTATTTTTTATTTGATTGAGTGAGTTGTTTTTTTACAGCTCATCAGTCTTTACAGATTATTTAAAGCCAGAAAATATTTACAAATTGTAAAAATTGTTTGGAGACAATAACAATTTACTGATACACGTCCTAATAATTAACCCATAGTTGGGGGAGAAGAGGTAAATTTATACCTTTCCCAATGACCCAAAATATACTGCCAACACAAAAAATGACTTCATCCGAATAAAAGAGTGGACACATTTAGACTGGATAAGTCATTCACCGGATCCAATAAAGCATGCATTTCATCTCCTGAAAACGTCACAGAAAGAAGAACCCCCACCCCCATAAATAAGCAAGAACCGAAAGAGACTGTGGTAAAAGTCTGGAAAAGCATCACAAATAAAGTACGCAACAGTTTGGTAATGTCAATTGGTTACAGTCTTGATGCAGTTATTGCAAGCAAGGTTTATGCAACCAAATATTTAATGTTATTTACATTAAGACTATGTGTTTTTTCATTTTTGCTCACCTAAAAATGGGGTGATCTGATACAAAAGGTGGTATGTCCATAAGCTGTCTAGCATATCTGAATGTAAATACCATGAAATAAAATCTGAAATTCTGAACCCTTGTCTCATATTTATCCTTTGATCTTAAGCCCAGATATCTTCAGTGAACAATATAGCCTTGCCGTTCCAATACATTTGGACGGGTCTGTGTGTATCATAGACTATGTGAAGTCATTTGATAAGGTCATGGCCTATTTAAAGTGCTAGGAAAATTGGATTTATTAGAGAAATATAATAAAATAATCAAGAACTTACAATTGGAGTAAACAGCCTACACATGGACAGAAAAGACAACTAGATGTCCTACCAGGATTTATTATTGGGGTGGGCACATTAGTTACAACATAGGATATGGAAATGACACTGTGTTAATAGCAGAGAGTGAAAGGAAACTGCAGAAATACTTGGAGAAGTTACCAATAAAAAGTGAACCTAAATATCAGTTGTAAAAGAGAATGTATGGCTGTAAGCAAAAGGATGCCCAGAATACGAACTACTAATTGAAGATACCAAAATCAAGTAAGTACGAATATTTAATCATATGAAAGTTTTTTTTAACAAAGTATGAAGCATGTGAATACAAAATCCAAAGAGGCATTTGAATAGCGAAAGACTCCTTCAAATTCACAGAAAAGTATTAAGAAACATTAAAAATCGTTAGAAATAAAGAATAGAGTGCCCAACTTCTTTGTAATAACTGTCATCCTATGTGACAAATGAAGAGAAGATTAAAGACAACAAAAAAGCGGTTTTTCAGAATGATAATGAAAATAATATTCATGGAACGTGTGAGAAACATGGACATTTTTATTTATTTATTGAAAGTGGAAATGCTTTGTGTCAGAAAGCGACAATTAAAAGTTCTAGGATATATATAATGAAGAAGGATGGTTTGGAAAATTTGGCGCATCACTTTATTGAATCTTTGTCTTATAGCTAGCTAGCTAACTAGATAGATAGATAGATAGATAGATAGATAGATAGATAGATAGATAGATAGATAGATAGATAGATAATCTGCAATATTAAGATGTAAAGTTGGAAAACCACGATTAACCTACATGCCGAGATAGTGTAATTGTATGGCTGAACAGTGAGAACAGTAAAAAGGAGAGAGGGGTACGGCGTATAATCTACCTAATCAGCTTGTGTAGTTAGAGATAGATCAGAGAGTGGGAAGGATAATAAAAAAGCAAACATTGCTTGACCTCCTCGATGTCAACAGTTGCCAACAAGGTATTTATGCAGATGACACTACTATTTTTTTCCTGTCTCAATAGTTAATCCGTCAGATCTGACAAAGTAAACCTCTCCTTAAAAGGACCTCAAATCAGTGGTTAACTGGGGCAGGAAATGGCTTGTAAATTTTAACGCCTCCAAAATAAAACGACTCTCATTTAACTACCATAGATTACATTTTTCTACCTGCCATCAACATGGCTGACGCTAGATTCCCGGAGAGCAACACACTGCGCTTTCTTAGATTCACGTTTTCAACTGACTTGATATGGAGCGATTACATCGAATCGATTTATGATGGACGGTATGTATAACTCGAAGAAATAATAATGATATCATCAAGATGTTCACTTTCCACGCTACTTCAAACAAAAGGTTAAAAAGAAAGCGTCCATCAATACTGGAAAAGGCGATAACATTTTCTGGACTTACTGGAGAAACATTTTTTTCCTGATAAATTGTTTTAATAGAAATATTGTATGAATTTTATCCGACAGTAGAAATGGGTAATATTAGCATTACCATTATAAAGCCACTTTTTTAGTATTAGTTATTTTTGTTATGTTGCCTGGCTATGGTGACAAAGAAAAGCGTATTGAGCTGCTACGTGAACACCTCTCCTCCTATACGGCAGCGAATATTGGACGGTATCCTCAAGGAGGAAGAAAAAAATCGAGACAGAGGAAATGTGGTTCTACAGAAGAATGCTGAGGATATCATGGACCAAGCATGTGAGCAACGATGAGGTCTTGGAGAGGATGCAAACAAGGAGCAAGCTTATGCTTAACATAAGGAAGAGGCAGATGAAATTTCTGGGACACGTGATGAGAAAGGAGGTCCTGGAGAATCTGATACCCACGGGACGAATAGAGAAGCAAAAGGGACACGGGAAAGCAGCGCATGAGATACGTGGCGGGCTTGGGCAGGTGGATGGCGTAGCGTGGTCTGGCGGAGTTGGCAGAAACTCAAAACCTGTTGAGAGGCACAAGGGGTCGAGAAAAGTGGAAAGCCATGATTGCCTACGTCCTGAAAGGACACGGCACATAACAAGAAAAGAAGCCTGAATTATGAATAAAACGTTATTATCTGTATGAATGAATGAAAAAAAAAATAGCTTATATCCGGAATTGTGTGCAGATTTAGTCAAATGTTCGTGATTTTTGGAACATGTAGCTCGCCGTTAAGGGAAGATGATTCTTTCTTTCTCCATTCTTCTTAAAGCCGTTTGTTGCTGATGTTGTTGTTATTATTATCATTATTATTATTTCCTTTGATTAATTTCTTTGCCGTTTTCTATGTCAATGTTGAGACAGATTGATTTTCTTTTAACCAAATTGGAAATCTCTCTTAACCGAATATATCAGAAATAAACCGTCTTGAGATTGAGGATCAATTTCAAGAACCCACGTCATCTGATTCTTTTCTTTCCGATTGGGGAAAAAAATTAGGACAGAAGTGTAATGGCGGTAATCGAAAAAAATATGAATTTCTTTAATAATTCTTGAAATGCAAGATGGAGACAGACTGCAAAAATCGGCTTTCAATTTTGCAAAGAAAATTTTACTGATAAAATTTCAGGCTACACTTAAGATAACGATAAAAATAATCTGATGCATTTTCAACTATATAAAATATATATATATATATATATATATATATATATATATATATATATATGTATATATATATGTGTATATATGTGTATATTCATATATATATAACACACCAACTTATTGGTGTATATATACATATATATATATATATATATATATATATATATAAGGCGGTGTATTATATATATTATATTTTAAATATTATTTTATTTAGTCAACATGCATGAACATTCAAGAATTCATATTAAGGACAAATTGGGCGCAATACATACATAAATACATACATATATATATATATATATATATATATATATATATATATATATATTGAGGAGTTGTGATACAGCCAAATAGTCTCTCCGTTGATGACTATATATATATATATATATATATATATATATATATATATATATATATATATATTATTAAGTAATTCATTGAGTCTGAAAGAAACCTCAACAGAATGCTTTCTTGAATGTTTATGCTTGTTGACCAAATAAAATAATATTTAAAATATATTATATATAATACACCGCCTTATATATATATATATATATATATATATATATATATATACATATATATATACATGTATATATATATATATATATATATATATATATATATATATATATATATATATATATATATATACACATATATATAGTTGAAAATGCATCAGATTATTTTATCGTTATCTTAAGTGTAGCTTGAAATTTTATCAGTAAAATTTTCTTTGCAAAATTGAAAGCCGATTATTGCAGACTGTCTACATCTTCCATTTCAAGAATTATTATATATATATTTATATACATGTATATATATATATATATATATATATATATATATATATATATATATATATATATATATATATATATAATACACTACCTTATTGTTATATATATATATATATATATATATATATATATATAACAATAAGGTAGTGTATTATATACATATACATATATATATATATATATATATATATGGATAAAATAAATGAAACAAAATTGGGTGTTTTTTTTATGGAAATATTTATTTCTGTGTTTTTGTATACAAAAACACAGAAATAAATACTTTCATAAAAAAAAACAAAGAAAAAACACCCAATTTTGTTTCATTTATTTTATCCAGATATTATATACATATCAAGAAAGTATACGTGGCCTCTCATTATGCTATATATATATATATATATATATATATATATATATATATATATATATATATATATATATATATATATATATATAATGAAAAATGCCTCAATTTATTGAATCGTTGTCTTATGGAAGGATAGATGGATAGATAGGACGAAACGGCCGTCCAGTGCATCTTCTGCATTCTGTTGAGGTTTCTTTTAAACTCACAATGAATTACTTAATTATAATTATCAAATCCTCCTTAAAATTTCTATCATATGTATATCATTGCTTGATCCGGCTTCTAATGCTTCAGTTTGAGTGGCTTGCTCATAGTAGTCGTGGCTCCGGGGGGCACACTCCTATGGTTACAGAGAATTTCAGTTGAGTTCCAGCACGGACTATGTGTGCAAGCGGCGCTATATTGAGTCTGATTTGCTATTTTTTTCTACCCTGTGTCCCGATGGAACAGTTGATATGATGTTTGCTTAACAAACAGACTGTCAAGGTTTCAATTCTCGGTAGTGGATGCGCACTGCTGATGAGTCCCAAATATAGGACGAGATGGCCGCCCAGAGCTTTCTGTTGAGGTTTCTTTAATTATAATTATCCAATCCTCCTTACAATTTCTATCATATATAAATATATCGGGTGTAACAGCAAAATTGTCCAAATCGTCTAACAGCAATATGGTTCAATTTTTAGATTAAGATTTCAACCGATTTTTTATTAGAAATTATTAAATATCATTTACTAGATTTTTCCGATTATTTTATAGCACTGCTGGACTCTGACAAATAAGAATGTATAATTACTATCCAAGCTATATTAAAAGAATCGTAATGAAATCGATCATAAATGAAAACGACATGTTCATCATTAATTAATCATAGCTAAGGTTCAGATGTTCATCAAGTATTGAAAGAAAGTTATATATATATATATATATATATATATATATATATATATATATATATATATATATATTATTCCAGGATCATTTTTCAACCTCTAACCTTCTTTCCGTCCTGGAGTAACAAGGTGCCTCATACGCTTCAGATACGATTTCGTTTTCAAGTTTTTTTCTTTGAACTGTCTTAGCTAAAACTCCTTTCTCACGTGCCAAACGTCTTATGGATTGAGCTGGATCTTTTCTAATTGATCTCTTTAGCTCTAAGTTGAAATGATGATCCGTCTTGCTGTTGGGACCTCCTGATCAAGTTATCCTCTCCACTGTTCCTTCTTTTTAAAACTTATCCACCGTTCTCCTGATGGATCTTGAATGAACTCTGAAGATGGAAACGAGAGTGTGTACGGTGGTACCATTACTCAAGGACAGAATGATTTTTTCCCGCTCAGAATTGCTCCGTTGGGACGACAGTGGGTCTCACACAAAACAATGTTTGCCTGGTCTCTTTCTAGCTGAATAATCAAAGGATTCTTTAGTGATTC
>OZ038477.1:100456517-100511517 GCA_964036315.1 Acanthosepion esculentum
AAATTATTTATTGAATCATAAAAATTTTACGAAATATATACACACGTCAACTACACTATCTTAACATCACCAATCTTTATTAAATCCATTCTTTAAGAACTTAACGTGTACTTATCTACCACAGCCGGTTTAGGTAAAAACGTCTCATAAATAAATAAACATACGAACAACTATCAAACATAAAAAATGCCGACTAGGCAGAGACACACACTTACAGTCAAATGCAGGCGCAACCTGATTAAGCAACGAAATTCAAACGACGCACACAAAAAAATACAATGTTTTCTTTCTTTCCCTATATTTCATTCCCTGATGAAGCTTTAATAAAACAGAAACATGTTAGATTCATAAACGTTTTCTATTTGTTTTTCATCAGATCACCAGAATTTCTCTCCATATTTGATTGGTATTTGATCACATTCATACATATATATATATATGTATATATCATCTTGATGTATTGAAAGCTTAGGTGAAATTTAAGTCCATATGAACATATGTCCGCAAATCCTTCGTTTTTGACTTATTAAGTTTAAAGAAAGTTTACGGTATATTGCACTGTGTTGCCATGAGGACTAAGTTACATTTGTTATTCGTGTACATTTGTGTCTAGTCTGTCTTCAACGTTTAACGCGTGTTAACTGAAAATTGTTCCGTTTAACAATGACAGGTTTCATATCCTTGGCAGGCAGATATTATTGTACATACGGCCGCTCAAATGATAATGCCGCGAGGCTGCACGGCTATATCAGATTGCGTTTCCAGACTGCTGAGTCATCCAACTTTTGATGCCGTTTATCGTCGCATTGCTGTGACAGACTCCGTGGCTCCACAAACTATGGATGTAGAAAGATTGAGATTGCTCGTATGCTTAACCACGAAGACCACATCGGAGACCATCCAGGTATCGGCATACGTCAAGTGGCCCGAGCATTTTGTACATCTCATAATACCGCGTGGAGGTTACTTCAAGAGCAACTCCTTTATGCGTATCATTTGAAACGTGTTCAGGGTCTTTCACCCTCTGCTCACTCAACAAGACAGAACATTTACCGATGTTTTATTGCACAAAATGCCAATCCCTTGTTTGTCTTTTCATTCATATTTACGGATGAGGCAACATTTAGAAGAGAAGAAATAGCAAATTTTCACAATTAACATGTGGGCGTATCAGAATCCCTATGACGCAATACAGGCTAGACACAGCATCAGTTAACGATTAATCTGGGCTGGAATTATAGGTTACTATCTGGTAGGTCTATGTTATCCAAGCACGTATTACAGGGGTTTTTGAACACACTTCCAGACCTGCTAGATGATGTATCCCTGCTAATACGAAAACACATTTCGTTGATGCAAGATGGGCCTCCAGCACATGTTAGTCACATTGTTGGCAATGCACTGGCTGATATCTACTGTGAAAGATGTATAGCTATAGGAGAGGACCGGTTCCATGAACTGCACGTTCGCCCATCCTGAATCCTTTGGATTTTTATCTGTGTAGCCACCTAAAACATTTGGCTCATGCAGTAGACTAATAAGGCAGAGATGCTTCATCAACGTGCCATAGGGGCGTGCGAAATCATTCGACACCGTGTGGAAGTATTTGAAAGGGTCCGACGGTCAATGATCTGATTTGTGCAAGCGTGTGAAAAAGAAGCAAGCGGAGGACATTTTGAACATTTGTTATGAGATGCTATATTGAGGTACAACGATGGCCTTTTGGGCATGTTTATACAACTATATATATATATATATATATATATATATATATATATATATATATATATATATATATATATATATATATATATATTTCAGAGCATCTACTCAAATATGGGTATCCACTAAAAATCCTCCATGATAACATTTTTTACCTTTTTATTTTGTTTCCTTGTCTTTTTTATTTTGTTAGTGAATTGCTTCAGTGGACGTAGCATTTTCCCTTTTCCGACATTTGTGCTATTGCTCATTCTCTCCAGGGTGAGCTGCACAGTGGAGGTAGAATATTTACGTTGCGGCTTCCGAGCTGTTCCTCATTTCTCCAGCATGAGCTGCAGCAGATCTGGTAGCATTTTTCTTTTCCGACTTTTGCGCTGTTCTTAAATCTCTCTTGCAGCAGTGTAGATAGTATTTTTTTTCTTTTCAGATTTTGCTCTGTTCCTGATACTCTCCAGCATAGTTGTAGCAGTGATGGTAGCATTTTCTTCTTCCGCCTTATCTCCTGTTCTTCATTTTCTTCAAGGCGAGTTGTATCAGTGGAGGAAGCATTTTTCCTCTTCCGAATTTTGTGCAGTTCTTCTTTTTCTTCAGTGCGAATTGTAGCAGTGGAGTTAGAAGTTTTCCTTTTCCGACTTTTGCACTGTTCCCGATTCCCTCAAGCCCGTGTTGTAACAGTGGAGGTAGCAGTTTTCCTTTTCTGTCATTTGTGCTCTTCTGTATACTCTCCAGCTCGGCTGTAGCAGTGGAGGTAGAATATTACTTTGGCCGGCTTCTGCGCTGTTCCTCATTTTCTCCAGAGAGCGTTTTAGCACTGGAGGTAGAATTTTTCATTTACCGATTCCTGCACTGTTCATCAATTTCTCCATAGTGAACTGCAGCAGTTGAGGTAATTTTATTCCTTTTTAGACTTCTGCGCTGTTCCTAATTCCACCAATACCGTTGTAACAGTGAAGGTTGCAGTTTACTTTTTCCGACTTTTGCACTGTTCCTGATTCTCTCCAGCGCGAGTTGTAGCAGAGGAGGTAGCAGTTTTCCTTTTCCGACTTTTGCACTGTTCCTGATTCTCTCCAGCGCGAGTTGTAACAGTGGAGGTTGCAGTTTACTTTTTCCGACTTTTGCACTGTTCCTGATTCTCTCCAGCGCGAGTTGTAGCAGAGGAGGTAGCAGTTTTCCTTTTCCGACTTTTGCACTGTTCCTCATTCTCTCCAGCGCGAGTTGTAGCAGAGTAGGTAGCAGTTTTCCTTTTCCGACTTTTGCACTGTTCCTGATTCTCTCCAGCGCGAGTTGTAGCAGAGGAGGTAGCAGTTTTCCTTTTCCGACTTTTGCACTGTTCCTGATTCTCTCCAGCGCGAGTTGTAGCAGAGGAGGTAGCAGTTTTCCTTTTCCGACTTTTGCACTGTTCCTGATTCTCTCCAGCGCGTGTTGTAACAGAGGTGGTAGCAGTTTTCCTTTTCCGACTTTTGCACTGTTCCTGATTCTCTCAAGCGCGAGTTGTAGCAGAGGAGGTAGCAGTTTTCCTTTTCCGACTTTTGCACTGTTCCTGATTCTCTCCAGCGCGAGTTGTAGCAGAGGAGGTAGCAGTTTTCCTTTTCCGACTTTTGCACTGTTCCTGATTCTCTCCAGCGCGAGTTGTAGCAGAGGAGGTAGCAGTTTTCCTTTTCCGACTTTTGCACTGTTCCTCATTCTCTCCACCGCGAGTTGTCACAGTGGAGGTTGCAGTTTACTTTTTCCGATTTTTGCACTGTTCCTGATTCTCTCCAGCGCGAGTTGTAGCAGAGGAGGTAGCAGTTTTCCTTTTCCGACTTTTGCACTGTTCCTCATTCTCTCCAGCGCGAGTTGTACCAGAGGAGGTAGCAGTTTTCCTTTTCGGACTTTTGCACTGTTCCTGATTCTCTCCAGCGCGAGTTGTAGCAGAGGAGGTAGCAGTTTTCCTTTTCCGACTTTTGCACTGTTCCTGATTCTCTCCAGCGCAAGTTGTAGCAGAGGAGTTAGCAGTTTTCCTTTTCCGACTTTTGCACGGTTCCTGATTCTCTCCAGCGCGAGTTGTAGCAGAGGAGGTAGCAGTTTTCCTTTTCCGACTTTTGCACTGTTCCTGATTCTCTCCAGCGCGAGTTGTACCAGAGGTGGTAGCAGTTTTCCTTTTCCGACTTTTGCACTGTTCCTGATTCTCTCCAGCGCGAGTTGTACCAGAGGAGGTAGCAGTTTTCCTTTTCGGACTTTTGCACTGTTCCTGATTCTCTCCAGCGCGAGTTGTAGCAGAGGAGGTAGCAATTTTCCTTTTCCGACTTTTGCACTGTTCCTGATTCTCTCCAGCGCAAGTTGTAGCAGAGGAGTTAGCAGTTTTCCTTTTCCGACTTTTGCACGGTTCCTGATTCTCTCCAGCGCGAGTTGTACCAGAGGTGGTAGCAGTTTTCCTTTTCCGACTTTTGCACTGTTCCTGATTCTCTTCAGCGCGAGTTGTATCAGAAGAGGTAGCAGTTTTCCTTTTCCGACTTTTGCACTGTTCCTGATTCTCTCCAGCGCGAATTGTAGCAGAGGAGGTAGCAGTTTTCCTTTTCCGACTTTTGCACTATTCCTCATTCTCTCCAGCGCGAGTTGTAGCAGAGGAGGTAGCAGTTTTCCTTTCCGACTTTTGCACTATTCCTGATTCTCTCCAGCGCGAGTTGTAGCAGAGGAGGTAGCAGTTTTCCTTTTCCGACTTTTGCACTGTTCCTCATTCTCTCCAGCGCGAGTTGTAGCAGAGGAGGTAGCAGTTTTCCGTTTCCGACTTTTGCACTGTTCCTGATTCTCTCCAGCGCGAGTTGTACCAGAGGTGGTAGCAGTTTTCCTTTTCCGACTTTTGCACTGTTCCTGATTCTCTCCAGCGCGAGTTGTAGCAGAGGAGGTAGCAGTTTTCCTTTTCCGACTTTTGCACTGTTCCTGATTCTCTCCAGCGCGAGTTGTAACAGAGGAGGTAGCAGTTTTCCTTTTCCGACTTTTGCACTGTTCCTCATTCTCTCCAGCGCGAGTTGTTCCAGAGGAGGTAGCAGTTTTCCTTTTCCGACTTTTGCACTGTTCCTGATTCCCTCCAGCGCGAGTTGTAGCAGAGGAGGTAGCAGTATTCCTTTTCCGACTTTTGCACGGTTCCTGATTCTCTCCAGCGCGAGTTGTAGCAGAGGAGGTAGCAGTTTTCCTTTTCTGGCTTTTGCACTGTTCCTCATTCTCTCTAGCGCGAGTTGTACCAGAGGAGGTAGCAGTTTTCCTTTACCGACTTTTGCACTGTTCCTGATTCTCTCCAGCGCGAGTTGTAGCAGAGGAGGTAGCCGTTTTCCTTTTCCGACTTTTGCACTGTTCCTGATTCTCTCCAGCGCGAGTTGTAGCAGATGAGGTAGCAGTTTTCCTTTTCCGACTTTTGCACTGTTCCTGATTCTCTCCAGCGCGAGTTCTAGCAGAGGAGGTAGCAGTTTTCCTTTTCCGACTTTTGCACTGTTCCTCATTCTCTCCACCGCGAGTTGTCACAGTGGAGGTTGCAGTTTACTTTTTCCGACTTTTGCACTGTTCCTGATTCTCTCCAGCGCGAGTTGTAGCAGAGGAGGTAGCAGTTTTCCTATTCAGACTTTTGCACTGTTCCTCATTCTCTCCAGCGCGAGTTGTACCAGAGGAGGTAGCAGTTTTCCTTTTCGGACTTTTGCACTGTTCCTGATTCTCTCCAGCGCGAGTTGTAGCAGAGGAGGTAGCAGTTTTCCTTTTCCGACTTTTGCACTCTTCCTGATTCTCTCCAGCGCAAGTTGTAGCAGAGGAGTTAGCAGTTTTCCTTTTCCGACTTTTGCACGGTTCCTGATTCTCTCCAGCGCGAGTTGTACCAGAGGTGGTAGCAGTTTTCCTTTTCCGACTTTTGCACTGTTCCTGATTCTCTTCAGCGCGAGTTGTAGCAGAAGAGGTAGCAGTTTTCCTTTTCCGACTTTTGCACTGTTCCTGATTCTCTCCAGCGCAAATTGTAGCAGAGGAGGTAGCAGTTTTCCTTTTCCGACTTTTGCACTATTCCTCATTCTCTCCAGCGCGAGTTGTAGCAGAGGAGGTAGCAGTTTTCCTTTCCGACTTTTGCACTATTCCTGATTCTCTCCAGCGCGAGTTGTAGCAGAGGAGGTAGCAGTTTTCCTTTTCCGACTTTTGCACTGTTCCTCATTCTCTCCAGCGCGAGTTGTAGCAGAGGAGGTAGCAGTTTTCCGTTTCCGACTTTTGCACTGTTCCTGATTCTCTCCAGCGCGAGTTGTACCAGAGGTGGTAGCAGTTTTCCTTTTCCGACTTTTGCACTGTTCCTGATTCTCTCCAGCGCGAGTTGTAGCAGAGGAGGTAGCAGTTTTCCTTTTCCGACTTTTGCACTGTTCCTGATTCTCTCCAGCGCGAGTTGTAACAGAGGAGGTAGCAGTTTTCCTTTTCCGACTTTTGCACTGTTCCTCATTCTCTCCAGCGCGAGTTGTTCCAGAGGAGGTAGCAGTTTTCCTTTTCCGACTTTTGCACTGTTCCTGATTCCCTCCAGCGCGAGTTGTAGCAGAGGAGGTAGCAGATTCTTTACCGACTTTTGCACTGTTCCTGATTCTCTCCAGCGCGACTTGTAGCAGAGGAGGTAGCAGTTTTCCTTTTCTGACTTTTGCACTGTTCCTGATTCTCTCCAGCGCGAGTTGTAGCAGAGGAGGTAGCAGTTTTCCTTTTCAGACTTTTGCACTGTTCCTGATTCTCTCCAGCGCGAGTTCTAGCAGAGGAGGTAGCAGTTTTCCTTTACCAACTTTTGCACTGTTCCTGATTCTCTCCAGCGCGAGTTGTAGCAGAGGAGGTAGCAGTATTCCTTTTCCGACTTTTGCACGGTTCCTGATTCTCTCCAGCGCGAGTTGTAGCAGAGGAGGTAGCAGTTTTCCTTTTCTGGCTTTTGCACTGTTCCTCATTCTCTCTAGCGCGAGTTGTACCAGAGGAGGTAGCAGTTTTCCTTTACCGACTTTTGCACTGTTCCTGATTCTCTCCAGCGCGAGTTGTAGCAGAGGAGGTAGCCGTTTTCCTTTTCCGACTTTTGCACTGTTCCTGATTCTCTCCAGCGCGAGTTGTAGCAGATGAGGTAGCAGTTTTCCTTTTCCGACTTTTGCACTGTTCCTGATTCTCTCCAGCGCGAGTTGTAACAGAGGTGGTAGCAATTTTCCTTTTCCGACTTTTGCACGGTTCCTGATTCTCTCCAGCGCGAGTTGTAGCAGAGGAGGTAGCAGTTTTCCTTTACCGACTTTTGCACTGTTCCTGATTCTCTCCAGCGCGAGTTGTAGCAGAGGAGGTAGCAGTTTTCCTTTTCCGACTTTTGCACGGTTCCTGATTCTCTCCAGCGCGAGTTGTAGAAGAGGAGGTAGCAGTTTTCCTTTTCCGACTTTTGCACGGTTCCTGATTCTCTCCAGCGCGAGTTGTAACAGAGGAGGTAGCAGTTTTCCTTTTCCGACTTTTACACTGTTCCTGATTCTCTCCAGCGCGAGTTGTAGCAGAGGAGGTAGCAGTTTTCCTTTACCAACTTTTGCACTTTTCCTGATTCTTTCCAGCGCGAGTTGTAGCAGAGGAGGTAGCAGTTTTCCTTTTCCGACTTTTGCACTGTTCCTGATTCTCTCCAGCGCGAGTTCTAGCAGAGGAGGTAGCAGTTTTCTTTTTCCGACTTTTGCACTGTTCCTGATTCTCTCCAGCGCGAGTTGTAGCAGCGGAGGTAGCAGTTTTCCTTTTCCGAATTTTGCACAGTTTTTGATTCTCTCCAGCGCGAGTTGTACCAGAGGAGGTAGCAGTTTTCCTTTTCCGACTTTTGCACTGTTCCTGATTCTTTCCAGCGCGAGTTGTAGCAGAGGAGATAGCAGTTTTCCTTTTCCGACTTTTGCACTGTTCCTGATTCTCTCCAGCGCGAGTTGTAGCAGAGGAGGTAGCAGTTTTCCTTTTCAGACTTTTGCACTGTTCCTGATTCTCTCCAGCGCGAGTTGTAGCAGAGGAGGTAGCAGTTTTCCTTTTCCGACTTTTGCACTGTTCCTGATTCTCTCCAGCGCGAGTTGTAGCAGATGTGGTAGCAGTTTTCCTTTTCCGACTTTTGCACTGTTCCTGATTCTCTCCAGCGCGAGTTGTAACAGAGGTGGTAGCAGTTTTCTTTTTCCGACTTTTGCACGGTTCCTGATTCTCTCCAGCGCGAGTTGTAGCAGAGGAGGTAGCAGTTTTCCTTTACCGACTTTTGCGCTATTCCTGATTCTCTCCAGCGCGAGTTGTAGCAGAGGAGGTAGCAGTTTTCCTTTTCCGACTTTTGCACGGTTCCTGATTCTCTCCAGCGCGAGTTGTAGCAGAGGAGGTAGCAGTTTTCCTTTTCCGACTTTTGCACGGTTCCTGATTCTCTCCAGCGCGAGTTGTAACAGAGGTGGTAGCAGTTTTCCTTTTCCGACTTTTGCACTGTTCCTGATTCTCTTCAGCGCGAGTTGTAGCAGAGGAGGTAGCAGTTTTCCTTTACCGACTTTTGCACTGTTCCTGATTCTCTCCTGCGCGAGTTGTAGCAGAGGAGGTAGCAGTTTTCCTTTTCCGACTTTTACACGGTTCCTGATTCTCTCCAGCGCGAGTTGTAGCAGAGGAGGTAGCAGTTTTCCTTTTCCGATTTTTGCACTGTTCCTGATTCTCTCCAGCGCGAGTTGTAGCAGAGGAGGTAGCAGTTTTCCTTTTCCGACTTTTGCACGGTTCCTGATTCTCTCCAGCGCGAGTTGTAGCAGAGGAGGTAGCAGTTTTCCTTTTCCGACTTTTACACGGTTCCTGATTCTCTCCAGGGCGAGTTGTAGCAGAGGAGGTAGCAGTTTTCCTTTTCCGATTTTTGCACGGTTCCTGATTCTCTCCAGCGCGAGTTGTAGCAGAGGAGGTAGCAGTTTTCCTTTTCCGACTTTTGCACTGTTCCTCATTCTCTCCAGCGCGAGTTGTAGCAGAGGAGTTAGCAGTTTTCCTTTTCCGACTTTCGTGCTGTTCCTAATTCGCTCCAGTCCGAGTTGTAACAGTGGAGGTAGCAGTTTTCCTTTTCCTACTTCAAAACTGCTCTTCACACTCAGCAGCGCCTGGAACAGTAGTTAAAAATGCATTTCTCTCTAGGCGAATTTCTCTCTGCTCTTCGGCCTTCGCTGTTGTGGCATTTGCATGTCATGTAACATTTTGTGACAATTTGAATGCACTCTCCACCGACAACTCATTAATTCTTCCTCTTTTAGCAGCCGAAGCTGTCTCTATAGTATAGCCAGGGCCTTTTTTTTTCTTAGGTGACATGGCGTTAGTACTAGAGTATGTTTAAATTGCAATTTCTAGATAATGTCCAAAAGTGAATAGTGAAAACCAGTTTGGTACGACTTATAAAAAGTGAACCACCTTACCGTATTATTCAAAAATGGTTGAATCAAGGGCAGATGGCTATGCGAACACAAACATACTGTATAAAATGTTTTTAGCGACGCATAAGGTAAAAACTATTTGGTCGATTTGTCAGGAAGCAGACTTCCTGATGTAATCGGACTGGAAGTGTCGATTCTAGCGTGCGCAACGTTTGGAAAGTACCTGAAAACTATGCCACGCGTTGAGCCAAGCCTTGTAAGTGAAATTGTGTAAACGGAACCCTTGGGTGCCGTCGATAGCTGTGCTAGCACGAAATAACAGGTCATCGTGGCTGAGGGCTTGAGCGTGCTGACCTTGTTCAAATTGTTGATCACGCTAGATAACATGCTCTTTCCCAGATACTCTAACTACGGTCTGCGCAGAATAGTTGCATTGTAAACCACAGATGGGCTCTGTAAGTCTGGAATAATCACAAATGCGCATGAGCAAGATGGCTATCCTGGAATACGGGTGGCCAGCTATACATACATATACATAAATGCCTAGGATGTGGTATGTCTATGAATGAGGCAACTTAGTTTTGTGTGGGGACAACGAAAACTTTCAGCAGCAAGAATCAAGTTAATGCAGTAATGTAAGTTAAATGATAGAACTAACCTGTAAGCCAAAGCATGTCTCAATTATGCACAAAAGCGAATCAATAATGACGAATTGAGACTGACATAATCAGGTGAGCAGTGTTCCACCAATGAAATTCACTCGAACATTTCAACGGTCATCTTCAAAGTTCACCCTTTATTATCAGTTCACGGCCATAGAGGTGTGTAAATGAATAAACACTAACTATAAGCAGACGTCTAAGCGAATTAAGGGGGTATTATTATTGTTTACAGGCACAGGTCAAAATTTGTGTTTGCAGTGATCCCCTTATTATCAGACAATGCGCAAAATGTATTAAAGAATATGGCGTTGAAAGGAGGGGCATTATGATCATGGGCGGTAATAAGGGAAGGAGGAAAATGAGTAAATACTAACGACGTGGTTAAAGCAGTAGTTTACACCAAATAAGGCGCTGAAAGAGGAGGAGGTCATTAATAGTGTTCACGCCCACATGTCAAAGGTCATGCTCGCAGTTTACCCCGTGTTATCATGCCATGGGAGGAGTAAAGTTTAATCAGTTTAATTAAATAGCAGAAATTTAATCTGTTTAATCAAATAGATAGCAAAGTAATGTTCGTGCAAAATTTGTATCGAATCGGTTAAAATCTGCGGAAGTTAATGACTAAAAAATTAAATTTGCGCAGTTATTCACGGATTTTTCGCTATTAACGCGTATGACCTTAGAAAAATTAATCAAAACTATTTTTGTGTCATAAGTAATGATCGTGTCAAATTTGGATAAATTCGCTTGAACATTCAGGAAGTTATGGACAAAAAACTGGTTTTCTAAACTGTTTTTCGCAGTTTTTCGTTATACGCGGGGTGGGGGTAATTTATTTTAAAAATGACCAAATTTCTAGCATAAGCTATCAGTGTGTCAAGTTTGAGCGAGATGGGTTGAAAAATGTGAAAATATATAACGAACATACGCACACACACACACACAGACATCTGTTTTATAGAGATCGATACATCAATTACTTCTTTCATTTATTGTTTTCTTTTCTTACTTTCTTTCCTTTTCTTTTCTTTCTTTTCCCATATCTTTTCACTTCCACTATATCCTATCTTTTTTTTATCTTTTCCATGTTTCTCTTCATCTTTTCGTCTTTATTTCCATGCTGTTCTTCTTTTGACTTTTACCCTTTTTTTTCTTTTTCAATTTTGCACTTTCTTCTCTTTCCTTATCTTAATACTGCAGCGTTTCTCTTCATTTTTTTATGACAAATCTTGCGTCCTTCCTTCCTTCCTTCCTTCCTTCCTTCCTTCCTTCCTTACTGCTTTTCTTCCTTCCTTTCTTTCTTTTTTTCTTTCTTTATTTCCGTCTTTGTTTCTTCCCTCTACTTGTTTGATTTATTGATTCTTTCTTTCTTTAATTCTTTCTTTCCGTGATTAATCTACTCTGTTTTTAATATATCAACCATTTTTCATTTTTTTCTTTTTATTTCTCTTCCTTTATTTATTTCTGTGGTTGTTATTTTGTTCTTCCTTTCTTTCTTTTTTCTTTCTTTATGTATTTATGTATATATTTATTTATTTCTGTCTTTTATGCTTCCTTCCTTTTTTTGTTTGTTTGATTGATGAATTTTTCCTTTCTTTCATTCTTTCTTTCCGTGATTAATTTACTCTTTTTAACATAACCACTTCTTTCTTTTTCTTCTTCCTTTATTTATTTTATTGTTTGTTTGTTTGTCCTTCCTTCCTTCCTTCCTTCCTTCCTTCCTTCCTTCCTTCCTTACTGCTTTTCTTTCTTCCTTTCTTTCTTTTTTTCTTTCTTTATTTCCGTCTTTGTTTCTTCCCTCTACTTGTTTGATTTATTGATTCTTTCTTTCTTTAATTCTTTCTTTCCGTGATTAATCTACTCTGTTTTTAATATATCAACCATTTTTCATTTTTTTCTTTTTATTTCTCTTCCTTTATTTATTTCTGTGGTTGTTATTTTGTTCTTCCTTTCTTTCTTTTTTCTTTCTTTATGTATTTATGTATATATTTATTTATTTCTGTCTTTTATGCTTCCTTCCTTTTTTTGTTTGTTTGATTGATGAATTTTTCCTTTCTTTCATTCTTTCTTTCCGTGATTAATTTACTCTTTTTAACATAACCACTTCTTTCTTTTTCTTCTTCCTTTATTTATTTTATTGTTTGTTTGTTTGTCCTTCCTTCCTTCCTTCCTTCCTTCCTTCCTTCCTTCCTTACTGCTTTTCTTTCTTCCTTTCTTTCTTTTTTTCTTTCTTTATTTCCGTCTTTGTTTCTTCCCTCTACTTGTTTGATTTATTGATTCTTTCTTTCTTTAATTCTTTCTTTCCGTGATTAATCTACTCTGTTTTTAATATATCAACCATTTTTCATTTTTTTCTTTTTATTTCTCTTCCTTTATTTATTTCTGTGGTTGTTATTTTGTTCTTCCTTTCTTTCTTTCTTTCTTTCTTTCTTTTTTCTTTCTTTATGTATTTATGTATATATTTATTTATTTCTGTCTTTTATGCTTCCTTCCTTTTTTTGTTTGTTTGATTGATGAATTTTTCCTTTCTTTCATTCTTTCTTTCCGTGATTAATTTACTCTTTTTAACATAACCACTTCTTTCTTTTTCTTCTTCCTTTATTTATTTTATTGTTTGTTTGTTTGTCTTTCCTTCCTTCCTTCCTTTCTTTCTTTCTTTCTTTCTCATACGTAGTATAAATTTTGACTACTATATTGTTAATCTCTTTACAAGAAAGAGCTTTTCTCTAAAATAAAATGACTTCAGAAAGATAATTCTCTTGAGATTGTGAAATAAATTAGGAAGTCAATTTATTCATTATTAAATTCAATATAAAAAAACCCACATCGAGCGAAATGTTTAGATAAAAACAGAAAAGACAAGGATGCTAATCTGGTAATACGTATACTTCGTAAAATATTCTACTTTCTTACAAGGAGTGTAGTCATCTTCAGCAAAACACAATTTGTGCATGAAAAAAATCAAAACACAAAGATCTTCATTGAAATAAGTTATCAGTTATTCTAATCAAAAACCCAAGAAAATGTTTGGAAATGTTTGGTTTTAATTGATTTAACGTAATTACTAAATTGGTCTTAAATATTTAAATTACCAGTTAAACAAATTTTGTCACGATCCAAGACTTGAAATTGGTTAAACATGTCTTTAAAGTTCAAAAGCTTGATTAACTCTAATAGTATTTACTCGTTAAATTCCATTGGTGCGCACATGAGCTGAGGAAGTCTGCGAATTTCATCCTCGCTTAACGTCATTAATTGTCGTTTATTAATTACCGACAATTTTAGCGTCACAAATACTGAAACTAACGATTTTGGAATGCTTTTGAAAGTATACATCATCATCACAGAGATAGATAGATAGATAGATAGATAGATAGATAGATAGATAGATAGATAGATAGATAGATAAGGAACAAAGACAGACAGATAGATAGATAGATAGATAGATAGATAGATAGATAGATAGATAGATAGATAGATAAGGAACAAACATAGATAGATAGATAGATAGATAGATAGATAGATAGATAGATAGATAGATAGATAGATAGATAGATAGATAGATAGATACTTAAATTTAAAAAGGTTTGCACGGAGTGAATTAGACTGGTAAATAACAGAAATTGAATACCACAGATAGATAATATCGAATTAACATGAACGGGCAAATAGCATAGATAAACGATGATTAAATATATTTATTTAGCTATTACTTGACTTATGCAGTGAAATAAGATTAAATTATTTCCGTCCTCTGATGCACTTTATCAAGGCAAATGTAAAGATTTTATTTTTCAACAAATATTTATAAACAAAAGTAAAAATTTCGTTAGTTTTTAAGAATTTTAAAATTTAAGAACAGCCATAAATATACATTAGGGTAACTGAAAAGACAATGTAATTTGTGTAAGTTGCTAAGTGTTGTAAATTAATGTTCAATAAATAAAAATGTGCATTTTTTTATTAGATATTAAATTTCATGATTTAGCCTCCTCCATAATTTACCTAGACTTTTCAGCGTTCTTAAATATAAATCTTAAAAAAAAACGTGCGACATTTTCAAAATTTTTGTTTAAAAATACTTGTTGCAAAGAAATTTCCTTGGATTTGCCTTGGTAATGTCCATCAGAAGATCAAACGCGTTGCGTAAGATAACTAAAATATATTTTTTATTATATATATATAGGCTCAAAGAGTAATATTCAATGGTTGTAATTTATTACATTGGAATCGTAATAACGATCCAAATCATCAGACCTACAAATTCTTACTCTGTCCTGGACATTGATTTCTACCTGGATTCTACACTATTGGCAAGTTATGTATATATATATGTATATATATATATATATATATATATATATATATATATATATATATATATATATATATATATATATATATATATATATATATATATGTATGTATGTATTAATGTTGTGGTAGGATCCACCTAATCTGCATAGGTGACTACCAACTATATAAATAATGGTTGGTACCGGAAGACGAGAGGTGGAATCACGAGATCCAACTAGAGACTCTGATCGACTGCGACTAGTCAACACATTCTCCATGAACGTCTTCCCAGAAATATACAGAAATACTATATGTACTTATTGTGTACACTTTCTTGTTATAATACATTCTTGTTCTAAGTACATTTTGTGTTGCATTATTATTCAATGCAATAGGCGAGATTCAACAATGAGTCAAGACACAACAATTAACCACTAATATTATCAATACATATATATATATATATAGATATATATATATATATATATATATATATATATATATTACATAAAAATGTCTTTAAATAATTGTCGGACTTTGTCCATTTCATAATGTTTGACGTCATTTGTTTCCATTTGATACGCCACGAGCAGTTATGAATGTACGTCAGAGATTCATGGAAGATTGAAGTTTATAAGCAGTAAATTCGACCTTGCCGACCGAACGATCCTCAGTGGTCGAAACAGTTAAGGCACGTCAGGCTATTTGACGGTTCCGTACAGGATACAGGTTCGAATCCTGTCGGAGGACGAATATTTTCTATGAAAATTTCTCGGAGATTCAGGCCGGTAAATGTTATTTAATACTGTTTATTATAAACACAGCATTTGCTTAAGTACTTGTATCTATAAAAAAGAATGTTAAACCTAAAAATATCTTTAAATATATATATATATATATATATATATATTTCAACGTATGAGAGTCAAGCAGCTCAGTTCCTAGGAACCGACAGCCCAGACACCAGCATTATAGTGGTGATGGCTTTGTGCAGAACCCACCACACTTTTTGAATACTGTGACCTGGTGCACTACGTGACACAAGCTCCCCAAACGACCCTCCGCAGATTTTGAATTCAGAGTTGTCAATCTCCTAGAAGGCTATAGAACCTAGTCGCTCCTGCTATTTATCCATAGCTGAAGAGGAGGATTACTAACTTTCCCAAGGGTGTCAGCATATATATATATATATATATATATATATATATATATATATATATATATATATATATATAGCATAATGAGAAGCCACGTATACTTTCTTGATATGTATATAATATGGATAAAACAACTGAAAAGTCTAGTTTGCAAATACCTAATAACCGATAGTGTATTTTCTGTACCCAACTCCAAAATCAAAATACATCCACCTCGCCTCAACTGTGATAGCCATAATATAATGTACTACCTATTCTGCACAATATGTTCTAATAGTGGATATATTGGCGAATCTGGAACTAGTTTTAGATTTCGTTTCAACAACCACAAACTAACCATACGTCAAAACAATCCTTATTCCCCCATAGCTGAACACTTTAATCAATCAGGACGCTCATTAGACAACTGTAAATGTTTATTGATAGACTCGGGTTTTAGCTCAACATACATACGAAGAAAGAAAGAGAAATACTGGATTTTAAAATTAGACACATATAAACTAGGGTTAAACAAAGACTTGGGTATTTTAAATCTGTATAAATATTTCAATAGTTAAAATCGTTTTTTAGATATAGTTAAAAAACCTTTTAAAGCAACATCTAAAATACAATCGTTAGATTTACGTTAAAAAATTCAAACACAGTTGCATTCCACATCACGTGACGTCCGCGTCCAGCGACGAACGCTACTTGTGAACAAACTCCCAAATACAGTTATTCAATTAATTTCTGAGGAAGGACCGAGGTGTTCTGAAATATCAAATATATAAAAACATATACATATAAATAAATACGTTCATAAAAAAAAGCATCCAATTTTTTCTTTTAATTTGCAACTTTTCAGTTGTTTTATATATATATATATATATATATATATATATATATATATATATATATATATGGAGACACGGTAGAGTATATATACAGGCCGGTTTCGCTGTATCGCAGCTCATCAGTGAGGTTTGGCATCCGACTGTCTCAAGCCGGGATCGAAACTCGACCGATTTAGCATTAGTCAGAGACTCTATCCCTATTTCCATTAGTTCAAACGTTACTTTTTTAGTGCATACTCATGATTGTGTTGTGTTTTTTCTAACAATATTAATTACGGCTACTTACCTGCGCATTCGAGTCTTAATTAAAGAAAAAGAGGCGTCTACTAATTACTTTTTAATGATTTCGCCGAAACCTGGGCAATAAAGCCACCCAGACACAATGGGCTACTGATTGTTAGACAATATAAGAAAAAAAATACACTATGAAGGAAAGAGAACAAAGAGAAAATTAAGAAGACTGAAGATGACAATAGACATTGTATTTAAATGTTTGAAAATCAAAGTTGACTTGGAAGCAAGAAGCCGGAAGAGAGTTCCACAAGTGAGAGGTGCGAGAGAAGAGACTGTTAACATCGAAATTACGGTTAGCTTTAGCCATTTCAACTATAAAGTGATGAGACCAATCTAGTACTGCGCTTAAATTCATAAATCTATGTACCAAAGAGGAAAGTTTGTTAGAACAATTACCATGCAATTATTTATAGAAAAGTCACAGTGAAGCTACATTACGACGGTGATAAAGTGACTGAAGGCGTGATGCCAGGTCAGGACCAATGCCATCGTAAATTCTTCTTTGGATTTTATCAATGATCTCAAGGACACATGGCACAGTGGATAAAGGCGTTAGTTAGATCCAGTGACAGGACCCAAAGAGTGTGGGTTCAATATCTGGTTAAATCGGTGGAAACTTGGAGAGGGGAATTAACAGGAGATAACTGATGACTTACATCCATTAGACATGGCGCATGGAACTAAAACAGTGTACCCCAGTGAGCGAAATAAAGAGTTCAGTTCGACATTCCAACCACCTGAAGAAGACCGGAGCTTACAACGGCCGAAACGTTGTGATAAATATGGCGACAAAGACGAGGACAATAGTCCTAATACTGTAAATAGTGTACATAATACCTCATCTCAGAAATATAGACACATAATGATCTCTAAATATATAGCAGGAGAACTAAACCAGATGTTTCAGCAATATTCAAAACATGGATGAATTTAAATCTAGGTATACATGTGTTCATTAACTCGCTTCTTCGTTTAACAAATTAGGGTTATCTATATGTTTTAGAATAACAATTTTTTCTCAAAGACATATGTAATTCAAGTAATCGTTGGGTTTCTATCTCCTCTTTATATTTTCCAGAAAAATTTAGAGGGAGCAGTGATGTTACTATATTTAATATTGTTTAATTTCATTTGGTGATGGTAGAAACATGATTTTCAGTGGTTTTCAGTTGAACCAAAATAGAATTCGGCCTCACCATCATGTTTGATGCTAGCTCTATAACTTATACCTGTAGTCATGCATTTGCCGTTCAGCGGCAGATCTTACTTTTTCGCCAGTTGCATTCTTTAATCGTGGGGTTATATTTTTCTTGCAGGTTGGTTAAATGTTTTCTTTAGTATAATATTGTTGTGCTGTGTTATATACTGGTCATTGTTTTTAGCACAACTATAGCTACCTTTAACGTTGTTTTTATTGGAAATCTTTTTTAGCCTTGGGGTATGGCTAAAATGCTCATGGATTAAATGTGTATATCAAACTCGCGATAATAACGGGAAATCTCGAGCTGTAGCTTTGGATATCTCGAAGGTGTTTGACAAGGTCTGGCACGCTGGTCGTCTACGTAAGCTCCATGGTTACGCTATTACTGGACGACTGTTTGATTTAATCCAGATATTTATATCAAATCGTGAGATGTAGATCGTTTAAAACGGGTTCGCTTCCAGATCCTTTCACACAAAAGCAGGTGTCCTCCAAAGCTCTCTCGGGTTCTACGTCTTTCTGATCTTCACTAATGATCTTCCTGGTGTCATCAATTCTCAAGTTGTCATTTATGCTGGTGACACTATTGTTTACTTCTATCTTAATAGCAAATCCGCCAGAGCGGACAAAGTTAACCTGGCTACTGTTCTTGAAAAGGACGTACAATCTCTGGTTAAATGCGGCAGAAAATGGTTCGTAAATTTTAATACCCCCAAAACTAAACTGCTATCATTCAAGCACCATAGAGAATCTTTCCTGTCCGCCATCAGCATGGCTGTTCCATTCCCCATGCAGAGCAACACACTACGACTTCTTTAGCCTTACGTTTTCAATTGACTTGAAATTGAACGACTACATAGAATCAATGGCTCTATCTACTGCAAGGATAGTTGGGTTACTGTGTGCTGTCAGGTTTTTCTCGTCATAGCCCATCTTGCACATTTACAAATCTATTATTCCTCCGGAAATACAGTTGACATATCTAGTCACGTGTTCGTGATACACATCGCGAGCTTCTTGACAAAATGCAAAGAAGGATCTGCAATGTAATCGACCCTAACTTGGCATCTCGACTTCACTCTCTTTCTCACCGACGTGTCGTAGCTTTCCTATGACTTTTCTAGAAATATCTTCATGGCAACTGCACATACGACCTTTCGTTCCTGGTGCCCAGACTATGTGTGTTTAAATGTGCTACTAGATTGACATCTAGGTTCCAGCATTTTACTGCTGAATTCGTTAAATGTAACCGACATTACTACTCCGACAGTTTCTTTTCTCTAACTTGCCGCTTGAGAAATCCCCTTCGATTTCCTTACTTCCCTGATAACTACAATCTTCAAATATTTGAATGCTACGTCAATCGCCATCTATCTTCTTGAAACCCGTTCAGCTTTTATCCTTTCCTCGGT
This sequence comes from Acanthosepion esculentum, assembly GCA_964036315.1. Classification (NCBI taxonomy): domain Eukaryota; kingdom Metazoa; phylum Mollusca; class Cephalopoda; order Sepiida; family Sepiidae; genus Acanthosepion; species Acanthosepion esculentum. Next base: position 100,475,435 of record OZ038477.1, read on the forward strand.
TCCCTTTATCCCCAGGCTTTTCTCCTACCTTCATTCTTTGTAACCCCCTACGTAACAGTGATATTCCCGCCTTGCTTGCGGTGAAATGACTAAAAGTAAATAAATAAAATAACGTTATCAAGGGAGGTAACTTAATTTATATTTTTAAAGGAATTACAATTTATCTATTTTAAACATTGCTATTATAATTATGATTTTTAAAATAATCAACTTAGCTATTTTAAAATAATCCTGCTATAGACATTTTAAAACATAATCATAATTAATCCTATTCAGTATTGGCAATAATTTTTCTTCAAAGGGCTTCAAGATTTTGTTTTTAATTTTTATGGTGGACGATACTTTTATTGCCAAATAATATGTTCCTTTAAATCTACCATGTGCAAAGTAAGCCTTCTCGATAATGCTGTTTTCGTGAAATATCGCGCGCACACACACACACGCACACATACATACATACATACATACATATATATATATATATATATATATATATATATATATATATATATGTATTTTGACGGCAAATTCATTTTGCAAAATAAATTGGATACTTCAAAAATATTTATTTGTCCATTTTTTTTATTTCTCTTGACTTTTTAGCAAGAGTTCATACTGTTTGTTCATAATTATATATACATATTTATAGAGAAATATATATATATATATATATATGTGTATATATATATATATATATATATATATATATATATATATATATATATATATATAGATAGATAGATAGATAGATAGATGAATAGAAAGATAGATTATCTGTATTTTGGCGGCAAATGGATTTCACAATATCGATTGAGAACTTCGGAAATATTTATTTTCTCAATTTTGTTTTTATTTAATATCTATTGACTTTTTCACAAGTTCATACTTATACTTTGTTCATCATTATAGATATATTTCCGGTGTTACTTCTCCAAATACATTCATCCACTTTGCCGATCGTCAAGGAAAAACATATTTTTATTAATAATAGTGTTTCCTTTCTTTGGCATCTAATTTTGTTAGCTTTTACCGTTATATTTGAATTTTTATCATCAGATATTCGAACGAACAATTTCAAGGATGTGTTAATTCGATTCTCTCCTTGTTTTTCTCTTTCGTTTCCGATATTTTTAAAATACTTTTAGTAGTTAAAAGTTACTGTGAATAAAGCTTCCTTTGTTGTGTTCTACATTGTACATTGAAACCTATTTGGCTTTTTTATTGGAGAAATAACACCAAGAGATACAGTAATATTCAGTAATAGACAGCCGTTTCATTGATTTCGATTTGACTACGTGTTTCGTCGTTCTAGAATTCATCAGAAATGAAAGAAAGATATATGGTGATTTTCTAAGCTTGACTTAGATGTGGCACAAGGCTGAAAATAAGAGGAACCCAGTGAAGATCGAACTCACCACTCATATGTAATTGTCCTAGCAAGGCAAGCTAGTTTACCATTACACCACCTCGAGGTGCCTTAATAGTAATTTCTAAGCGTTGCTTAGATGTGACGAAAATATTTAGCACGCAGTGAGGATCGAACTCCCTTCAGGCGTACGAAAGAAAGAAATATGTTCTGTGAGTATAGAGCCGAGTTCTAATTCTTGTCAAATCCATTACATTCGCTTACGTGCTAATACACTTGGGAAAGGTATGAATCCTCTTCTTCTCCCCCACTTCAGCCTGCTATGTGTAAATAGCAGGACAGACAGGGTTCTGTAGCCTTGGTTGGCAACTGGTCTACCGCAGAAAGAAATGGCAACAAACTGCGGGAAAACATCTGTCATATATCGAAAGGTACATGATTGCCTAAGCGTTTATCACGCGTGACACATAACTGACTGACTTTTTCTGCTAACCTATCGTCTCCCGTGATGAAAATAATGAATGAAAATGAGAGACTTTCAAAATAGCCGCTAAAATTTATTCTCTGCCTTTTCTTTATAATTGTTTGTTCATGTCTAACGTTATTTACATTTTTTTCCCAGATTTTCTGTATTGAATTTACACTAGATACTCATCTTATTTTCCGAATTGCTCCAAAGTAAAAGATTCCTACAGCCTTTTCTGACATTAATTTAATGTAAATCCTTATCAGATTTTCCCGAATGGGTTGAAAGTAAATGATTTATAGGTCTGTCCATGCGTTTACTTTGTCGTATAAAACAGGATACAGAATCTCGACAAAGTTTTAAAGAAATATAACAAATGAAGAACGTCTAGTCAAATCAATTATTAATTAAGCGGTTTTCAATTTTTCATATTTCTTCAAAAACTTTATCGGGATTCTATATCCTATTTTACACACACACACACACACACACACACACACACAATATATATATATATATATATATATATATATATATATATATATATATATATATACGAGGGTCATTCAATAAATAAGGTGAATATTTCGGTATAAGGACTTCTAATACAGATAGAAGCTTACTTCATTTTTTCAACGTAGTCTCCCAGCACTGTCACACACTATTCCCATCTGTGCACAATCTTCTGTATTCCCTCAGCATAAAAATCTTTGGACTGATGTCTCAGCCAGTCGCTCACAACACTTTTGACTTCATCGTCACTTTTAAACTTCGTGCTTCTAGTGAACGCTTTCAAGGGACCAAACAGGTGAAAGTCTGAAGGGGCAAGGTATGGGCTGTAAGGGGGATGAGGGAGCAGTTCCCAGCCCAGCTCGTTGATGGTCTGCACCGTTTGGGCTGCTGTGTGAGGCCTTGCGTTGTCATGATGCAAAATGACTCCTTCTGACTGATGACCCCTGCTTTTGTCCCAACAGATAAGCTCAAAGTCCTTTCAATGTCATCCACTGTCACCCTTCTGTCAGACTGAATGAGGTCATTGACTGATTCGCTCACCTCAGGAGACCTCACTTCTGTAGGCCTCCTAGGCCGGTCTTCATCTTCAACACTGCTCCGTCCTTCTTTAAACAATTTAGCCCACTTGTAGACATTTTTTGCTGAAACATGTGGCACCATACACAGTTGACATTCTCCTATGAATTTCTACTGGTTTGCACCCTTCAGCAACCAACCATAACTTGGTAACTGGCCGCTGTTCAGTCCTGGAGCATGCTTCTTGGTCGGCCATCTTTGTTAATCGACAAAACTCTCAAAGTTTTTTTTAATCTGCAAAAGAAATTAAATCCATGTAAAAAAGAAGTAAAACAAGAAAAAAATAAAAAAGAGTAAGCTTCTATCTGTATTAGAAGTCCTTATACCGAAAAATTCACCTTATTTATTGAATGACCCTCGTATATATACCGGGTGTCACAGTAAAATTGTCCAGATCCTGTAACAGCAAAATTGTGCAGTTGTTAGATTAAGCCTTGAACAGTTGTATTTTAGAAATGATAAAAGACACCTTCTTGGAATTCTCGGGGTGGTGGGGTTATAACACTATTGGACTCTACTTTGAACAACAAGCTGAAATAATGATCCCTCTTTATGTTGGGACCTCCTGATCCAGTTTCCATCTCTACTTTTCCCTCTTTTTTAAACTTATTCATCGTTCTCTTGATGGTTCATGAATATTCTTTGACGATGCAAGCCAGAGTGGGAATGTTTGTACCATTACTAAAGACCTAAATGTTCTTTTTCGTCTCACTATTGCTTAGTTGGGAAGACAGTGGAGTTGACACAAAATAATTTTAACATGTTTTCTTTCTAGCTGAATAAATCAAATGGGCTTTTGGTGATTCTTACGACAAATGGTGTCAGAATGGCTAAACGTCTAACCTGAAAACTTGAAAAAACATAGAGTTTAGTGCTTTTTTCTTGCCTTCATTTTGTCCTGTGAGCATCAAATTTTCCAAGTCGTCTTTCCTAGAAACATCAACTGTCTCTACATGGTGTTAAGTATAAGTTTCCATTTTGTTTCCATTTTCTCTAAAACTTCCTCTTTCTGTCCATAGTATCTTCATCATCCTTTTTTAGGACTACAGTTCTAGTTTATGTTTGAGGAAATTGTCCAGCACTGACTGCCATACAAGAGGAAAGACATCACGTTAAAGTTTAGTAATCTTTCCCTTGTTTCTAGTACTTTTCTATATTTTAGCTTTTGGAATGCATCTGTGACTATCCCAATACCCCTTCGGATTTCAGTGTCACACTTTCCGTCCTCTGTTAAAGCATTAATCAAATACTTAATTGCCCGCACTTGTTTGATTCTGGTATCTCCGATTTGCAATTCGCACCTTCTCCTCCTCCTTTTGCTAACAACGATGCATTCTGTCTTCTTACAATAGATGTTTTATCCTTTCTTCTGGTCCGCTTTGATTCGCTACCTTCCGTAGGAATTTTTGTAATTCTCTATCTGTGTCTGCTATCAACACTATGTCATCCGCATATCTTATATCATTGGGATTGTGGCCGCCAATAATGAATGCTAGTAGGAAGTCTAGTTTTATCAGAATCACCTCGCTGTATAGGTTAAATAACACCAGTGTGAGAAGACATATACTTGTATATTTTTGTATATCTACTGAACTCATTTTCTATCCGTATGAAGGCGGTTCTGAATTCCAAACACTGATACTGGCAACGGAAAACCATTCAATTAACCTTCCTAGGAATTCCTGGTTGTTCACACATATTAAAGATAAGAAGCTATGTTTAGCCATGAACTCATGTGTCTTCAAGGAACATGACATTTTTTTAAAATAAGGATATATATTTTCTGCTACAGTAAAAGAAAAAATTGATTGATTCTAAATATTTTTATGGAAGTTTTTATTTCTTTCGATTTTCAGTGTTTGCATAAACTTACTTTTTTTTTTTATCTTGAAAAGCATTTAATCTAATGGGCTTTAAATCCTTCGGCTAAAACTGGAGTAAAATTAAAGCGATATTTTAAAACAAAATGCTTTTGTTGGTGTTCAGGGCTTCTTCTTTTTTTCTTCTCTGCCTGAGATACATTTTCATTTCATCGTGTGAAGAAATAATCCTTAACACAAAAAATGTATTTATTATTAATGTATTTTTGCATTGAATGCAATATATGAAATTGAAAGTGTATGAATCTCTAGAAATGAAAATTCTCAAAGAATTAAATGATTTTTCTATATCTGAAGAAAACGACCAGCATTCCATTCGAGAGGTATCTACACAGGTAATGACGAGCATTAACAGAAAACCTGACTCAATAATTTGCAAGTTATCTATCTCCATCTACCACCCTCTCTCAGACACAGACACATACAAATATGCACAATGACATATATGAATATTCCATTTTAATACATTCTGATATATATATATATATATATATATATATATATATATATATATATATATATATATATTATATTATATTATATTATATTAAATATATAAACATGTGTGAAAAGAATCATAGGAGTAAGCTTGTGTTTTCTACTATTTGCAAATATGTGAATACATTTGTGTTGGCCTCAATCTATGTCAATGGTATTGGGTTGAGCTGTGAAATTTCTTTAAAATTTTTACAGCCATTCATTTTCAAACTAAACTGGAAACTTTATTTTCCGTTTCTTTTACAAAACATTAAATTCTCAAATCACACACATACACACACACACACACACACATATATATATATATATATATATATATATATTTTATATATATATATACCGGGTGTATAGCAAAATAGTGTAACAGCAAAATTTTCCAATTGTTATATTAAGCCTGGAAATGTTGTGTCTTAGAAAAGATTAAATATATGTTACTGGAATTCTCCGAGGTGTTTATAACACGCTTGGACTCTACTTTGAGTAATAAGAACGTATAATTACTCTCCAAGCTTAACAGAAGAACCGTGAAGAACAGAGATGTTCATCATTAATTAATCATAGCTAAGAAGCTTATGAAGGAATGAAATAAAGTTAATATCTATATATATATATATATATATATATATATATATATATATATATATATATATATATATATATCCAGGATCATTTTCCAACTTATTCAAGGGGATCTTCGTCCTCTCTGAAATTCTAACTTTCTGTCCTGGAGCAATTAGTTGCCTCAGGCGTTTCACGCACGATTTCATTTTCAACTCTTTCGTCACTGCTTTTTGGACTGTCATAGCTGAAACTACTTTCTTGCGTGTCAAACGTCTTGTGGACTGATTTGGATCTTTTCTAATTGATCTTTTAAACTCTAAGTTGAAATAATGATCCCTTTTGCTGTTGTGACCTGACACAGTTTTCCTCTCTACTGTTCCCTCTTATCCACTGTTCCCTCTTATCCACTGTTCCCTTAATGGTACTTGAATGGACTTTGAAGACGGAAGTCAGAGTATGAAGGCCAGAAAGATCTTCTTCTCACCATTGCTCATTTGGGAAGACAATGGGGATGACACAAAACGATTTTAACCTGTTCTCTATCTAGCTGAATAACTCAAAAGTTTTTTCAGTGAGTCTTATGACAAGTGTTGTCTAGATGGCTAAACGTCTTATCTGAAAAGCTGTAAAAAAATTCAATTAGTTTAGTGGTTTTTAAGACATTAAAAATTGTGTGGGTTGGACAATTATACTGTTATGCACGCTATACATATATATATATATATATATATATATATATATATATATATGTGTGTGTGTGTGTGTGTGTGTGTGTGTGTGTGTGTGTGTGTATGTGTGTGTTTGTGTGCGTATGTATATGTATTTTAATTATTTCACTCTAAACAAGGCGATAAAGCCACTAAAACAAATGTGATTACTGACTGTGAGAAAATTTGAGAAAAAGTAAACGTTAATGAGCAAAGAGAACAATAAAAGAACAGAAATTATGAAGAGAGAAGATAACGCTTGACATAGCAGTTAACAATGAAAGTTGACTTGAAAGCAAAAAACGGAAGAGAGTTGCACCAGCGAGACGTGTCCAACATAAAAGTTATCGTTCCATCTGGCTGTTTCACTTTGAATATGATAGGACCCAACTGCCAATCTATTTACTTATTGAGTCAATTTTAACACGTAATCTCCATTCTATAATATTATCTCACTCTCTCTCGCTCTCTCTCTCTCTCTCTCTCTCTCTCTATATATATATATATATATATATATATATATATATATATATGTGTATGTGTGTGTATGTGTGTGTTTGTGTGTGTGTGTGTGTGTGTGTGCGTGTGAGTGTGTGTGTGTGTGTACAAGTCTTATACGCAGAAAAGCATACAGTTCTCATTCCACAAAATAAGTACAAGCGAAAAGTAAAATAAAAATCCTGTCAGTTGGGGGTAAGGAATATGCCAAATGGATGCCCGTGCAGAGGGGAAAATTCCTCAGAAACGGGTACTTGATTATTGCACGTGTGTCAGTGTTTTCGTGCAAATCAAAATCTATATCTACCTATTGTAGGAGATAATTCGGTATTTAATAACCTAGAAGAAATTGATATGCCACAAATCTAAACCAATAAGAAATGTGTATTTAAAATCAAAACAAAAATAAATGTCTACACTAGGATTTTATCTTCTAGTTACCGTGACACATCAGGGCGCACAAGACCATGGCGCTTCACAATTTCTTGTCTTTTATAACTCTTAATTAAATTTGCATTTTTGTTATCTCTCGTAAACCTTGTTTTTGCTATCCATTTAATTTAATGTTTCAGTTTGGTTAATAAGCCTAAAATAATGTTCATTTAATGAGAAGACCTGACACAAGGATTCTTTAAAAGGTACTATCCAATTTGTCTCCTTCATATTTTACATATCCCCCACCTACATTTTTAAGTACATTTTACATACAGTAACCCCGTTTGACTTATTGGCTTTACTGCTTTGCTTGGGGCGAAATCGACTTTTTTAAAAATTCAACTTGTTTATGTTTATTTAATGCCATGATTTAGTTAATGGGGAATATTTTCGTTTTAGTTCCATGGTTGAGTTAATTGTACATTTTTGTTTTCAAGGGTCCGGTTTGCACAAATGTCAAAACTTTTCATGGTGTTTTTTTCGTGATAAGATTTTTTTTTTCGTAATGAGTCCCCATCTCACGACAAGTTACTCTCCTTTGACATTCTGAGTGGTAATATACTATGATAGACAGGAACGTTCAACTACCTGAAGTATTTGATATACCCACATACACGAGTTTTTTTTTTTTAAATGACACCCTATTTAATATATAACTATGAATTGAATATTTAACACTGATCTTCCCGTGCAGTTTATCAGCTATTGCAATGTTTTCATCGTCTTCTCACTGATCTACACATACACGAGGTACTGCCCAAGGGTCAGGTAATTTACCCTTTTTTTATTCGATTTTCACACTGGAAAATAAAAACGTATATTTTCTAACAATCTCCCAGAAAGCCATCTTTCATGCTAAATTCTGCGAATTTAAAGTAGCATCGCGTATTCGAAATCTAAACCCAGTCCCTGTTAGAATATTCCTTCTCTTATTGACCCTGTCTTCAGGTTTATAGCAGCTAAACGCGGGGCTAATTGCGATTTAGTAAGGCTATTTAACCCTTAGTTGGGGGTTTTGAATTCAGAGTTGTCCTTCTAGACTGCTTCGCAAGGCTGTAGAATATATTCTGTCCATCTGTGTACGCATAGGTGAAGAGGAATTCGCACTCACATGAGCAAAATCACGTACATAAACATTCACGGGAAATCAAAGATTTTTACGTAAAAATTTCAACCGAATTTCCATTTCCTGTTATATAAGAACATACTTTATGCTAAACAGATGCGCATATGAAATATATTTAATAACATTTCATATATATATATATATATATATATATATATATATATATATATATATATATATATATATATATATATATATATATATATGAAGTGTAAACTTTCATTTCATTTTTCGTTTCATCTTTGAAAGTGATGTCTGAGGATCCAGGGTACTTTAAAAGGTCTCTGGTGAAATAAACTATTACAATGGAGTCTTAAAGTGGTCTGTTTTTCTTTAAATTATTAGCTCTGAATTTACATTGACCTCTCAGGATTTCATCCTCCTTGGGACTACCCATACGGATTACCAAGTTATTCGTAATATATATATATATATATATATATATATATATATATATATATATATATATATATATATATATATATGTGTGTGTGTGTGTGTGTGTATATGTATGTATATATATATATTAGTAGTATAACCCGTCTTTGACCGGGTGTCTCATTACTGGGAATTTTTTGCCGTTCAATTGGAGCAGTGTAAGTTTAAGGTTAGGCAACCCGAAAATCAATATTAGTAACAACAATTGGGTTCAAATGAGACACCTCCCCAAATGGGGAGTTAACAATTTGAATGGGAGACGGCACTGAAACGGGCCGTTTTTGCGTTCTCAATCTTGGAAGGAAACCTTTCCATGGACCGTTACGGCGGAAGGAGAGAATGGAGGTGGGGAATATTTCTTCAGGGTGTAGATACATTTTCTATTGTTATTCAAGGTACTGGAAATTATGGCATTTCAAGGAGGAGGCGATGCGGTTGAAGGAGGCCTGTGGAAGGAGAGACAGAGGCATTGATTAGCATAAGGAAGAGGAATGTTTAAAGGAAAGCATGGAAACTCACTCTATGCAGCAACCAGTGTAGAGTTCACGAATCCTGAAGCACCTCACTGTAGACGACTTTGCGTGTTTTCGATCCGGGAGCGTGTATGATCAGGTTTGTGTTGCTGCTAATTCTAGAGCAGACGACGTAGAGTTGATCGTGGTAAAAAATCATAGTTCTCCCAGATGAAAGCCTGCGGTAGAATGCGTTTGTCCTTGTGATTTGCTGATGGACATCCCGAAGCACACACGCAGGGGGAATTGAACACGGAATGTCCATATTTGAAGGGGTCAGCGGGTGTCTTGGCCGCATCCTGTTAGTGTTGTTGCGGTAAGGAGTTTTGGAAGAACTGTCTTCAGCGCCAGTCTTGTTCCGTTGTAGAGGCGAGGTGGTTCTATATTACGAAGCAACATAACTGGAGATCCAATTTTGAGATGAAGATCGTGGGGTGGTAATCCTGAATGATCCATGGGAGTGGATGAACTCTGTAGGGAAGTGAACAGCTTCATCGGGATCTGTGACGGATTCGAAGTAATTGTACGTCATGAGATGACCTGTGAGAAAGCAAAAGAGGTCATTGTTGATTGAAGTGACGGAGGTATTTGGCGGCGCCAAATTGTTCTTTCAGAAAGCCAAGGGAGGTTTGTGAAGTTGGTTGGTATATCTGGGAAAACAGCAGAAATTAGGGCGCCAACATTGCTGACAACGGTGCAAATGGAAGAAATGCAATTGGCTCCATCTGCGTCGGTTTCCATCGCGCTGTCTCCAACTGGTTTAAGGGCTTTTGAGAACTCAGATAATAATTGGTCGCCATGGATGTGTACTGTCATGTTTGTTTTAAGTTTCAACGTTTAGACGTGTTGCTACAAGGAAGAAGACTTGATGCAGGCTCTAATAGAATCAGTCCTGGCGCCTTTTGTGATGATTGGAAGGGTTTGTCTGAACTCACCTGAAAGGAGAACAGACATCCCTCCAATTGGACAGCTACGACCCCTTATATCCTTAAGGGTTTGATGCAGTGCCTCAAATGATCCCTTATGCGCCATTGTGCATTCGTCTCAGACGATGAGTTGGCATCTTTGTAAAACCTCAGCTTTGTCAGAATTCTTGTTGATGTTGCAGGTTGCCGACTCAAATGAAGTCGCATTGAATTGGAGTCTAAATGCTGAATAGGCCGTTCTTCCGTCTAGCAATAGTGTTGCAGCAATATCCGAAGTAGCAACAGCTAAAGCAATACCTTTGTGCTGGTAAAATTTTTGTGAGGAGAAGGTGGATGACGTAGGCCTTTTCTGTCCCAAGTAGTGCGTCCAAGAAAAATGCCTCCACTGTGCTCGCAGACGGAGTTTTATACTGTATTGAATGCATTTCTCTGATCTTCAAGCAGCTTTGGTTCGTTTTCGTTGATGTATTCTTGTAGAGAATCGACGTCGTAGGCTGTTTGCTGAATAACGCCAGTATGAATTGCATGTCCGCCTGTACTGTTGGTGGAAAAAAGGCCATAAGTGGAGAGTTTATCGCCACCCGTATATGGAAGTCGGTCCTCAATATTTATTAGCGCTCTGTTGTTGAATTTATCGCTTAGGCCAACGTCGATGTTCGAAAGTAGCAGCTGGTTTTGGTGACTGTAGTCTTCTGAGAGACCTTCCTTGATGTTTTTTGCCAGCGGATTGCCGGGTTGGATAAATCGCATGATTGAAGTAAAACAGCGATGAAGTCTTCTTGCGGAATGCATGGAAGCAACTTCGGTCATCGCATAATCCCATTGGGCGTCGTCCATCAATAACCCACGGTGCAAGCAAGCTTCACGTTATGGGTATGTCCTCGACGGTTTTGTGATCGGCGAATAATGTGGGTCCTCGCATTTTGTGCAGTAGCAGGCGGAGGTAGACGCATTCCTGTTGGGATGGGTTGATTGTGTACACTCTGCCAAGGTAGTGTGATAACTTGATGCTGGGATGTCCCTCAACATGTTGGCCTTATTTACGCATTCTCCAAACGCCGTGTTCTTTTTCCCATCGAAAGTATGAGAGCACTTCTGGGTACAGGAGTGTCCGGGCAAAGGGATCTTTTATCACAGTTTAAAGAAGGCAGTAAGGGTGCCGTCTTTTGGCTGCTCTGCTATTTTGCGGTAGTTTCAGTTGTAAAATCCACTTTCAAGTTGCACCGTCAGTGGCACGATCGTAAGATACCTTTCGTGGATGGGGAAGCCGAACAATCTCCAAAAAGCCTAATTTGTGCTGAGATAGCACCTGACCACATAGCGGTTGCCTTCGTCGCGTTTAATCTCTGCTCGGAGACCGAAAGGGGCGGCATCAGACCCTTTGCGGACGTACTTGCACACATATTTACTTCATTGAACTACAACATTCCACGTTGATTTGAGCGTTGTAGATTTTTCGGAGGGGACAGTAAAGCACGATCCATCGGTTGTCTACTTGATGCGAACCGACCTGCGCGCTCTCCGACGGTAAAGAGGGTAAGGGTTTGATTTTTGTGCAAAGTGTAAAAAAACAGATTTTTTCCGATTTTTCACCTTCAAGGTTGTAATTTTTCCCAGCCAATTTGGACTCAAAACCGGCACTGAAGAATTATCCATCAAACAAAAAAAGATTAATCGAATCGGATGAAAACTATGGAAACGCATAAAAAACATCCGATCACATACACACGCATATTTTGATAATAATAATAATAATAATATATATATATATATATATATATATATATATATATATATATATATATATATATAACTGAATAATAATAATAAATATATATATTGTTAAGTTATATATATATATATATATATAAATATTTTCACATTTGTAGACATAGAAAACAAAAACATACACAGTTATATCTACAGGTTAACTCTGAGAAATTTTCATATATATATATATATATATATATATATATATATATATATATATATATATATATATATATATATTGCTGAGTTATTGTGTCTTTTGAAAAAGAAATACTTTGCGTGGGAAACTATCTGAAAAATAAAGTGTAGCCCACTTATTTAAATATTTTATTCCGATAGAATCTATTCACATTAATTCCGAATGAATTTGGATCTATTTTGGCTTTTGGATGCGATTCTCCTCAAACTTAATACAAACTGCTATTTTAATATTTGTGTAAAAAAAAAAAAAAAGATTATCAAATCATATTTGATATTCTTAATTTTCTTTTCACTAACGGAGTATATATAATTCATTGTTTAGGTAAATATACTGGCAACTGAAATATCAAATAAAAAGACACAGAAAGATATTTTGCCTTCATATTCATACATATAATATAATTTTGTATTTGGGCAGCAATCCCTGTTTTATACAAGTTACATGTCGAGCAATACCGGGTATTCTATTAGCCATTATCAAGATACCTTATATATATATATATATATATATATATATATATATATATATATATATATATATATATATATATATATATATATATATATATATATATATATAAGCAGATTTGTGCTTTGTTCTGTTAAGACGGTGAAGAAAAATGAACTTTTACACAGGCAAGATAAACAGTTACATTGAACATTTTGTTTCGAGGTTGAATAAACAACGTCTAATCATTTTTACATTTGTGTATATATATATATATATATATATATATATATATATATATATATATATAGTACAGGTAATAGATCCGTTGGTATATCATCTAGGTCGATCCAAGTAATATCAAATATTAAAAATGCTTCACAAAGAGCTAAATATATTTATTATAACACATCATATATATTTTTACAGCAAACATCTCAAATTATCTCATGTGGGTATAGACTATTTCAAATAGGCACAACTTGATGCCGATACTCATCAGCCTGTCTAGAATTGTCTATATATATATATATATATATATATATATATATATATGTGTGTGTGTGTTTGTGTGTGTGCGTGCGTGTGTGTGTGTGTGTGTGTGTGTGCGTGCGTGTGCGTGTGTCCGCGCGTGCGTGCGTGCGGGTATGTGTTATATATTATATATATATATATATATATATGAATGAAGAAATATAGTTTTAAGGTGTGCTATATGTATGGGATAGAGTGCTCAATATCAGAGATAGAGCGCATGTAAATATAAATATAAAAGTGAACATTGAAGTCTACACTCAGAGGCGACAGGCTGTTTCATGCTAGACGCAAACGTCAGGCCGCCTGAAATACATATATATATATGTGTGCGTATGTGTGTGTGTGTGCGTGGATGTGTTATATATATATACATATATATATATATATATGGAAAACTTTTTATTTTCAAACATACACACACACACACATATATGTATATAAGATATCGCACATTGACTGTTGGTGTTATAAAATAGTTGTCTATCTAATATAATAGTGCTATTATGTTTATATTAAAAAATATACATATTGTTCCTCACCGTTAGCACGAGACGACTCAGAGTTTTATAAGTGTGGTTGCTTCTAAGCAAATCATTACCACTATAATGAAATCGTATTTCGCTTCTAAGACTTGACTTGTGTTCTCATATGTCGAAAATGACGGGAGAGTCATTTGTTATTGTGTTTTATCGTCGTTTAATACTACTAGTATTTTGATCGTTGTTACTATTATTATGATCATATACTCACGGATATCTCCATTAGTCATTCGTTATTATTATTATTATTATTATTATTATTATTATATTATTATTATTATTATTATTATTATTATTATTTCTGCTATCATTTTGAACAGTTAGAAAAGACGGCGTTTAAGAAAAGGTAATACAATGTTTAACAATATTTTGATAATATGTGTGTCTTTTTCATGTTATGTTCAAAAATGCATACGAGTTTTAATAATCAAGTATATATAAAAAAAATTGATATAAAAGGTTACATATTGTAGTTGTGCGGCTCTGCTTTATCCAAGAATCTTTGGGCAGTGGACATTAAATTCATTAAAGGGCGTAACGTAGAAGTTAACCAGAAAAGTCATTGGCGTTTTTGATTTATTAGAAAAAAATGTACTTCCGTTCCTGTTGCACACAACCTTATTACTGCGATTCCAGGTCCGCTGGTATCCGTTCATAATGCACCACTTGTCGAAGAATGCACCAGATATCTTGCGTGGGTGTAGAGATGATTTTGTGGTATGAGGCAATAACCAATGTCTGGCTGAGTGTCATATACATCTCACTTTTCGTCAGTGGTGATCGCTCGATCAAATATAGGTACGTTGAGACATCGATGATTTGCTGTAGAGAATAGTAGTAGTAACAGAAATTGTAGCAACAGCTTTATTTAAAATACGTCTTAAAATGATCCTTTTATAGACGTTTTCTTGCTTAAAATGCATTATTACAGGTGTGTCCAAACTTGCTTTATATAAGAGCCACATACCTCAAAATTCAGATATTTGTGAGTCGCAAGACATGAACAATATTTATACATACGTTTTGTTGTATACACATTTTATTACAATTTTTATGCAAATATAAAGGAATCCATGTATGCAGAAATATTTATTCATGTATGCAGTGTTTAAAACTGTTAATCCGCATAAGTTTCAGTAATTAGAAAGTACATCTAGATAAAACCAAATCTTTTCAAAATCTTAACTATCGATTGTTTTAACTATATTGAGAGTATTTAATACGGTAAGGAACTACGGGAATTTACCTTTTATATTAACTGTTATGAAAAAAAAAAGATCTCAGCCAACATATTTCTCCGAGCCGCATATTAAAAGTCAAAGAGCCGCATGTGGCTCGTGAGCCGCGGTCCCCCTTACCCCTGCTTTATTATATACTAGCTTTGACCCGGGAATATTTCACGGTTTTCCTATATTAAATCGTAATTATTCAGTTAATCAGTGAGTAAACTCGTGGCGACTTCTACGACAATAAAATATTAGTAGAAATTCCTCAATCGCATCGTCAAATATTTGAGCTTAACAACTTTAACAAAATATTCAATAAAAATAATAAATATGAATGCTGGTCATTATTTTAAGAAGGATGTACAAATGAAAATATTTGAAATTGAAAACGATTTCCATTTCACCCGGGCGGATGTTAAACACTTCTAGATTCCCATATTTTTTTAAAATTTTCTCACGGAAACCAAGTAGCGTTTTTGATATGTCTTTTTTCATTCCACGTAATCATAACGGAATAATCAAATATTTATTATGTATTATCAGGAGACATTAAGCGTTTCTTTCTTTCTTTCTTTTACTGAAATCTTTTAGTATAACCTAATAGAAATTGTCATTTTTCCTAAACTTTATTCCACCATTTATTTACTCAAGTTTATGCGTTGTCTTCCTCTGTCACGCTTGCTTTCATTCTGTCCTCCGAGTATCAATTTTTCGAAGCCCTCATTGTGAGTCCTAAAAATGTCAACCGCATCTTCCTGATGTTAAATGTTTCCTTTTATTCTAAACTCTTTCCTTCAATAAATAAAGTGTGTTCCAATAATTCCAACCGATTTTAAATGTGAATTAAGTTTAAGCGTCTAATGTTGTTTTTTTTTTCCTTTTTCTTTCAGATTTAACAACTTATGTCTTTGGCTATTTCAACCATGGAAAGATTAACAATCAAACAACGTCTTAAAGTTATAGAAGCCTATGGACGTTCAAAGAGAATTTGAATGAGAAGTTCCCAGGTCGAATCATCTCTCGAAACAGCAAAGTCAATTGGCCACCACGATCGTGCGACTTGGCGCCTTTAGATTTCTTCCTTTGGAGTCATCTCAAAAGTAAGATCTATGCCAACAAACCAACAATTCAACAGCTGAAGGATGAGATAATAAGGCATATTGGTGAGATTGAGGTGCAAATATGCAGAGATGTCATAAAAATTTGGACCATCGAATGGAGGTGTGCTGCCGAAGCCTTGGCGGACATTTGGGCGATATTATTTTTCACACATAATTGCCATGACTAAAATGACATGATCCAATAGAGAAATAAATAAATTTTCCCCAAATAACACTGATTTATTTTATGCTGACTTTGATCCGTCTTAATGAAACACCCTTTACATTATGATATATATTTCTCAGTCATTAAATACTTATTCTTTAGTATAAGCAGTTTAAAAAACCTTATTTCACCATTTTCAAATGCTTCCCTTAAAGAAACAATTTTTCACAAAATTATTCGTTCATTTAATATATCGTCATTTTATAACATGTGATCTCTCTTAATATATTTTGTTATAAAAATATATCTCCATTTTGAAATGTTTTGCATTTTTTAAAAAAATAAATGTCTTTAAAATTTATCTTTTTCGATATATTTATTCTCAAATATTTTTCTAGATATTTCTTCTAAGGAGAAGATTGAACATTGAATGAATATTTCAGGTGCTTCTTTTTCTCAGCGATTACTTTTGCACTGGTTCCCTCTTAACAACTATTCACTACAGAAATATTGTGAATTCAAAGAGACACAAGTTAGAAAAGATGCACATAAAAAGATTAATTAACATATTCAAATTATTTTTATGCTCCATTTTGTGGCGTGTTTACTAGAAAGAAAATAAAAGCGCATCGTAATACATGGACTCTAATGGGCATGCGTCCAACACTGAGAAACCACCTGTGATTTTTGTCCGGAAGACTTTGCAAAGGCACCAAATGTCGGCGTCATGGACAAGTTGATTTCAAGTTCATGCACAGCCTGATTTGCGTTTAAAGAGATTTTTAACAAAGCCATCATCTCAGTAAAAGAATAATAAATATTGTTAATTGTCGGTTCTTTTTTTTATTGATTTTGGTTAACATTATTTCGAGAGTAAAAAAAAAAGGTAAAGTGACGAACAAGATAAAACGGATATTTGAAAATAAATAAATAAATTGCGCAAAAATTATATTAAGTTTTGATGGGCAATATATCCGTTCATGGGAGTCATAAAAATAGAGATCTCAAACACTGTGGAGGAGTAAGAGGAAAGAAATAAATACCCAATCCTCTTAAATGTGTCTGGTTAAAATTCTAGTCATTTTCCAAGTACTCATGCCTGTGGTTATTGCTTAGTTTTACTTTACGAGATGACTACCCTTGTTCGGTTATTTAATACCAAATATTTCTCTGTGTTATCCAGTGAGGACCAAATTCCCTACTCAGCAGTAATGGTTAACCAGACATTACCCCTCACCGACCATATGGGGATTTTTTCTATGCGTAGCTTAGATGTGGCACAAAAGTATGGGATTCAGTTGTAATTAATCTAGTGAGATAAGCTCACTAGTCAGTTGTAATTAATCTAGTGAGATAAGCTTGTTAATCATTACATTACGTGGAAGTGCCCACGTCGCCGTCGATATGCTTTCACAAAAACAGAAATATATCAGTACAGACGTACATATGTGCACAAACACACACGCATATTGCAATCACTCATTAAGCTAGGACGAAAGGTGATAGGGAAATATATGAAAAGAACACACCAGATAAACAATGTGTAACCGTAAGTTCTATTCTTATAGGTTCTTCTCTCGCACTTTTTATCTGTTTCTTCTGTCTCCATGATCCTGTTGTGTTTTATTCTTCGTTTTCTTCAGTATCGTTTTCTCAGTTCCCTCCACTCTCAGTAACCGCTTGCGTCTGAGTGGCTTTATAGCGATGCTTGGGGTGAATTGACTGAAACAAAAACAATAAATCATGAACGCACTTAAAACTCAACGTAAAATGTTTAATGAATGCGTATTAAAAGATTCAAGTAGCCAATATCACATATCCAGATCTCCTTTTCCTAGCAGTTTTTAAATGGAGATAAAAAAGGGAAATAACTCCAATAGGTTAACAAAAAAGAAATTAATAATAATAATAATAATAATAAATATCCAGAAACCATTGATCATCTTGTATCAGGTTGCACGATATTGGCACCCACTGAATATAAAACCCGGCATGACAGAGTGGGCCAATATCTGCAGTGGAAAATTTGCAACTGCTATGGGAAGGAAACTGAAATAAACTGGTACGAACACCACCCTGACCCGGTTACGAAGATAGGACCTGTTACAATTCTGTGCAACTACACAATACACACTGACAGAACAATTAAAGCCAACCGCCCAGACATTGTTATTAAAGACCACAAACAAAATAAGTGCCTCCTTATTGATATGGCAGTCCCTGCAGACTGCAATGTATCTTTGAAGATATTCGAAAAACTGTCAAAATACAAGGACCTTGAAATAGAAATCTCAAAAATGTGGCACATGGGAACATCAACAATCCCTGTTGTAGTTGGAGCCCTTGGACTGGTTGGAAAAGATTCCAGTAGGCTGATTGAAAAGATAACTGGAAGTCCATGCCTCAAAGAGATACAAAAAATTGCTCTGACAAGTACAGCCCACACTTTACGAAGGTCTTTATCTATGTAATTATTTTTTATTTTATTTTTTTTTTTTTGCAGTGGAAAGTGTCATGATGCCATTTCTAACCTTAGGTCCCTGGGCGGGACCTGGAAAGAAATGTGTAAACGCCAGATATCAAAGAAAATAATAATAATAATAATAATAATAATAATAATAATAATAATAATAATAATAATAATAATAATAATAATAGCAAAAACAATAATAATAATAACAACAATAATAATAATAATCGAAAAATTGTCCAAATACAAGGACCTGGAGATCGAGATTAACAGGATGTTGTGAATGAAGAATGAGTGAACCAACAGTAATCGAAGTTCTAGGTCTCGTGAGAAAATGAATGGACAGTTTTACTAACAGTGTCTCAGGTAGCATCAACATACAAGTTGCCCAGAAGATCACCCTTCTAGGAACATCCCATATACTAAGAAAAGTGCTATCAATTAAATGACAATTCTCCTATATGGTGTAAGGTCAATAGTTTGGACCCAGCTCTGCAAGATACAAAGCAGGAAACAACATATAGTAATAATAATAATAATAATAATCAAGAACTACCAAAAAATGAATAAACATAGCAAGTTAGAGACACATTTACAGTGGACGATATGCAAGAAGCACAAAATCGAAACACTGTTAGATAGTAAGAACACCACCCAGACAGTTAACCCAAAATAACGAGGTAAGTATCCTCTGGGATAATCCAATTCAAACTGACAGGGAAATAAAAACCAACAGACCTGATATTACCATAAAAGACAAGAAATTTAGGAATATATGGTTATTGACATAACAGTCAAGAGAGGAACACCTCCATGAATATTATCGTGGAATTGCCCAAATACAAGGACCTGGAGATCGAGATTAACAGCATGTGGGAAACGAAAACTGAGACTGTACCAATAGTAATCGGAGCTCTGGGCCAAGTGAGAAAAGGAAAGAACAATGTTACTAACAGTGTCCTAGGTAACAGCAGCATACAAGTTGCCCAGAAAATCTTACTACTAGGAACATCCCATATACTAAGTTAGGTGCTGTCAGTAGGGCCTCAATATCATAGTTTGGACCCGGCTCTACAGGGTACAAAGCAGGTAATATAACATACACGAATAATAATAATAATAATAATAATAATAATAATAATAATAATAATAATAATAATAATAATATCCCAAAAATGTGGCACATTGGAACATCAACAGTCCCTGTTGTAGTTGGAGACCTCAGGTTGATTGGAAAAGATTCCAGTAGACTACTTGAAGAGATTCATTGAAGTCTATGCCTTAAAGAAATAAAAAAAAATGTTCTTACGAGTACAGCCTACACCTTACAAAGAGCTTTATCTATGTAAAATATGTTTGTGTTTTTTTTTTTAATTGGTCAGTGGAAAATGTCATGATGACATTTCTAACCTTAGGTCTCTGGGCGGAACCCTGAAAGAAATGAGTACATACCAGAAATCAAAGGAAACAACAACAACAACAACAACAATAATAATAATAATAATAATAATAATAATAATAATAATAATAATAATGATAAAGATGGGCTCACTTCTAATCGATTCTCATTTATCATCACTCGATCGAGTAAAGTATTTTTTTGTGCACAACCCATAGAAAATAGATGCGTATCAATAATATATTGAGCCGGGTATATAGATTAAAGACAAATCCCATTTAGTCCCAGTGCTCTGTTTACATAAAGTAGGTTGTTTTGTCTTGAAAATTGTTTCAAAGACATTAAAATGATAATTCGAACGTCACCTTCCTCAGAACTGAGAACATCTCAGTACGATAATGAGCAATCCCGATTTTTTATAAGGTGTACTACGATTGCAGACACGGACATAAAGTCTCGCTTATGCAAATGTACTACTGAACCTTTCTTTAATAGACGTCGGGACACACTGAGCAATCTCTTTTCTACAATTTGAGTGACCTAACCATTGTAGCCAGCATCACGCTGGCATTTAAATTAATAAATTATATAACTAGTTTTAAATTTAGGTAAGCTAGGTCATCCTTGTGAAAATATTTCAACTTAGAACTACAAAAGAACATAATTAGCGGATTGGACATTATAAGAAGCCGAAAATTTACTTATAAAATCTCGGCTGTCCACGGCAATCTGAGATACGAAAAAAATTTTATTTTTGTGGCTAGTGCTCATCAACTTCTGTTAAGATCTATAGATTTTCGGTGCAACTTTCAATCTGAACACTCATCCAGTGACATCCAGAGATCTGGGGATGTTTGCTGATGGCCGAGACCAGCTCCTTGATTTTATGCTCCTAAGACTCAAGTAGGCCCTAAGAAACTGAGAAATATGAGAAAGGAAGAGATTTTATATATGTAAAAAATAAATAAATAAGACGAAACATGAAATAAACACTTTATTCAAATTATATATAAACTAAATTTTTATTTCACTATTTGATTCTGTCGGATTTGATTCGTAAAAGCGAAGTGTTATAAAAATCAAGAGTGGTCTCCCCTTGTTTTGTTACGTTGCTCTATGAGAGAGAGAGAGAGAAAGAGAGAGAGAGAGTTATTTATGTTTACTGGGACTATAAAAGGACACTATACGCGAACCTTGTATTCTCAGTTGAATAAAGCTTTCTTAAAGCCTACACATGCGTACTTTTGTGATCACAGGAAGTTCTTTCTTATACGCTAATTAAATATGATAATTAATAATGTTGAACCTCAAGCATAGAAATTTTAATAGCTTTGTCAGCATTGCTTGAATACAGTCATGCTTCCAGAAAATTCTTTGCAGACCACACTTGGTAGTCTTCCGTGTCAGATTTTGTGCATGACCACTATATTTAAAAACTACCATGTGTAAAACTCCTAATAATTGCAAGTACAATATATACCATTATTTTTAATGGTATGGGTAAACTAGTATTAATTTAAGATTCTACTGGAAATAAGGAGGATTCAGGAATCGGAGAGCCGAGGTCGAATTCCAGTCGAATACATTACATTCACTTACGTACTATTACCCTTGGGAAAGGTATGAATCCTATTTTCTCCCCTCCAGCTATAGGTAAATAGCAGGACAAACTGGGTTCTATTACCTTGTATGGAAACTGGTCTACCGCCGAAAGAAATGGCAACCAACTGCGGGAAAAATATGCCTCGTCAGTCATTTATCGAAAGATAACTAGTCGCTTAAGCGTGCATCACGCATGAGACAAACGGACTGACTGGAAATAAAGTGAGGTTTTGGTTTTCTATTGTCGTTATTTTCTCTTTTTATTATTATTTGGACATTAACTGCTAAGATCTAAGGATTTACGATGAAACTTTCAGTCGGAACACTCAGCACATGTCATTCAGTCGGATTTGAATCGGAGGAGGGAAAGTCTTTCTTATAAGCTACTTAAATATGACAATAATTCTGAACTTCAAATATATAGACATGTTTCCCTTTATAGCGATAGAAGTGTTTGGTTACATCTTAATTGTTTCGGAAGTTCCATCTATCAAGAGCAATTACTTTTCTCGTGAGATCAATTATCACTTAATACGCCAATTAAGTGCGGCTAAAATAATGTATGAAACGGCGTAATGGTTCGCAATTTGGCAACATTGACAATTGCTCGTGGAATGTGAATGAGATGGCTCTCTCTTAAAATGTTCTCTGAAAGTAGTATGAATTAAATACAAGGTGAGTGCAGATGGTGTTTGCTGAAGAATAATATTTTGAATAATTTTTCAGTTATGGTTGATGTATTGCGCTCAATCCACACTATAAAAAACACCCACTGCCAAATTAAAATGAACCTATTAAATATTGTGGAGAGAAGAGGGAAATTTAACAGCAAGACTGTCAAACACCAAATGAAAAAAAAAATGATTTCCGAGTCCGACATCTGCGCATTCTTTCAGTTAATAAAAAATGCTTTGAAAATAAATATTTAACATTTTTCAACCAACGGTCGCGTTTCTGCCAACAATAAAAAATCATACTTCGTGATCCCTTTGAAGGGTATTTAACCAAAGTTTCTAGACAGACAAATCAGTAAGGAGAGACAGACGGTAACATTTCACGACTATCAGCTTAAAAGAAATTCCCTTTGATCATCCACCCGTCTTCCTCCCCAAAATATATGACACTTTCTTTCTCACTTTCTATCTTGCTGCTTCTTTCTCATACATACAACCGAAGAGTTCACGTTTCTTTTCATCTTAACAGACAACAATAAATAAGGTGTGTAAGAAAATTTTAGTTGTAAAAACACGAAAATAAAAAAATATTTTAATATTTAAACACATTTTTCGCCTTTTTATTGTAGGTCGATTCAATTTACACCTGAATATCTCCATTTAAAAAACGTAGAAAGTGCCCTTCGTATCTATCTCCTTACATCTACCGTGTATGTTGGCGGGTGACACTTCGGCGGGATGTAATGTTTAGCAAGTCTTGTTTTGCTTCATCAATTAAGACTGACTAATGAGTTCGATTCTCACGAGAATCTCCACGCTTTCGGCCTGCTGCCAAATATAAGCTAAGCTTTGAAAATCATTTAGAGCGCGTCAATGTGGTGCTATTGTGAGCAAGCTTCTCTCACTGAAACAATAGCGACTGAATAGGAGGTTCAATCCTCACTGGGTTCCTCATACTTTCAACCAAGTGTTACATCTAAGCTCCGCTTAGAAAACCACCGCATCTAAGCTACGTGATTGCATTATCCATATTGCCTCGCCATTATGACTTCGTTAGAGCAAGCCAAATTTCGTTAATGTTGGTGTCCAACGTTCAATCCACACTAAACTTAGTAATAAATATGAGAAAAAATGTCGATAAAAAATTGGTAAAATCTTTTAATCCATTCTATTGTAATGTGGTACATGATTCACTTCTAATATATATATATACGAAAAAGATATTATTTTCAAACAATTTTGTTTATAGAAGTAACCATTAAATCATTAATGAAAATAAAAATTTAAATAATTGGTTGGTTGATTTTGTTTAGTGGCATATCAACCACTGGGTTATTTAATGCCAAGATCTAAATATTTTGAACACAATTTTATGGCTCCAACTAAATATATATTTTGAATGCAATTTTATGTCTTCAACTAAAGATAAAATCTATTGTTGGTAATTTTGCTATAAAATGTATTGTTGGTAATTTTTACATTGTATTGTCGGTAAATTTTGGGACCCTCACAAGTGAACCTGGGAACAAGAGCAAATGAAATTTAGTTCCACGCTTTTCAAGGCCTCCAATCTCCCGATCAGAGACCTTGCTACCGGGTGTAGTTTACCGTCATAGCCAGGACAACATAAATAAATGAACAATAATAATAATATTTTTTATGACACTGTGTCCTCAATAAAACGTTCGAGGGCCACTCAAAGTAGAGCGTTACTGAATGAAATTGCTGTAAGTGGATAAAGAGAAGTAAGAAGTGTATCTTAATAGGATATGAAGGTTAAATAACGGTTGCGGCCAGACTTGTGGCCAGGGAAGCATTCTCTCGGGGGGCTGCTCCGCAAAGTGACATTCCTGAGGAAGAAGCAGTTTAAGCGGAATGTTCTCCGTACGCAGGGAATATGGATGTGTTGGTGCCATGTACGCGGCATAGCGACTCAAAAGGTATAAAATGTTTGAATTCTGGAATGTATCTCGTTTAAGCTTTTACCATAGCCAGAGCGATAGAGTTTCGGTGGCACAGTAACATGGAAAATGGGATGAAGCGTGGAAAATGATTCATCACCCACAAGGCCACGCAATCACTCTTGTACCCTATCAAGGCTGAACAGCGAGGACTGGGCAGGACATGCCCAGATATGACTCCATTTTTGCTTTGAACCAACTCTTGTAAATACCGAGCATGCCATCAGGAGTTAGGTACGCTCTGGAGCGGTACAAGGAATCGTCTATTTTTCGAACATCTTTAGTACGACACTTAAAATATTTTTTTGGCTGCAAACAGTTGGACTGAAATTTTCATAAAACTCAAAAGATATTCAAACAAAACAATAGGCTATATACATTGAAACCTGGATATAAGAGACTCGGATATAAGAGAGATTTTCTCTGGTCCCAAATTAGAGCCTGTGTTAATGTATATATAATAGACCAAACCCGGATATAAGAGAAACCCGGATATAAGATACTTCTCCGGTCGCGACAACTCTCTTATATCCGGGTTACACTGTAATTATCTATGCAGTGAATATCTGTATATTGTCCAGTATTAGAAATCATATAAATATTTATTTACATAAAATACATCCATTCACCCATTTCATCACCTGATTGATCGATTGTTCAGTTTTAATGGCATATTAATTCTGTCTGTTATTCAACGCCGAAAAGATTTTCTGTCATTAAATATACGAGTTTTAAAAATCTAATCTATTTGTGTCGTTGATTCCATTATTCACCAGTTATATCTCAGTACGTACTTATGTATGCTATAATTTGAGGTCTAGACTAAACTTCTTAAACGAAAAACGAATAATCTCTACTTTAATCTTTTTGAAGAGGTCCTCTAGATTCAGTCTTCTTGTATGTGCCGTGTCCCGTAAGATGGATGTGATCATGGCTCTCCACAATTTTTTCTCCTTTATAGTTCTTTAATAAATTTTTGTTTTTTTTATCATCTCTCCTAAATCTTACTACAGCATCCACTTACTCATTCTCGCTAGATGGATTATTCGTTGTTTCCTCTGTCCCACTTGCCTTCAATATGTCCTATGAGTTTCAATTTTTCCGAACCCTCCTTCCTCATTATGTGTCATATAGTTTCAATCGTCTCTTTCTGATGTTAAGTATAAGTATCGTTTTTGTTTCCATTTTCTTTCAATCTTCGTCTTTGCTCACATATTCGGTCCATGTTATTCTCAGCATCTTTCTGTTGAACGATATTTATGGTGCTTCAAGTCTCTTCTTCATCCGCGAAAAGATTGTCTTGCATTTACTGACATGTAGAATGACTGATATTACATAACAGTTCAGCATTTTCTTCTATTTTTTTCTGTTTCTTAATGCTTTGCTTAGCTTTTGGAAGACATCTTACGCTATCCCAATGCACCTTTGGATTTCAGTGTTGCACTTTACCTTCTCTTCCAGGTGTTTAAATTCTTGTACTTGTTCAATTCAAGTTTCCTTTCTGTGTCTGTTATAAACACTGTATCATCTGCATATTTATCTTATTCAGGTTGTGGCCGACAATAATGAATCCTGGTAGAACTTCTAATTCTCTCAAAATTGCCTCATTAGCGAGACAATTCTGAGAGAATTGGAAATCCTACCGGAATTCATCATTGACGACCACAATCTTAACAACATATGATACGTAGATGACACAGCAGACGCAGAAAAGAAATTACAAAACCTCTTATAGAATGTGGCAGGTTTGAGAGAGAGAGAAGAAGGGACTAAGCATAAACTACAAGAAAACAGAATGCATGGTCATCAGTAAAAGAATGAGACCGAAATGCGATTCACATGTCGGAGACACTAAACTCAAGCCGGTCCGGAAATTTGAATATCTGGGAAGTGTTCTGACGGTAAGCGCGACGCTGAGATCCGAAGACGTATTGGGATGGCCAAAGACACATTCCAAAAGCGAGGCAGAGAATTGCGAGGCAGGGGTATTTCGTTAGTAACAAAGTAATGAGTACTGAGCTGCTACGCGATATCCGTCCTCCTTTACGGCAGCGTATGTTGGAAAGGCTCCTCAAAGATGAAGAAGCGGCTTAAGGCAACAGAGCTATGGTTCTACAGAAGGATGCTAAGGATATCATGGACCGATGTGTGAGCAACGATGGGGTTTTGGAGAGGATGCAAACAAGGAGGAAGCTTATACTTAACATCAGGAAGATGCATCTGAAATTTCTGGGACACTTACTGTGAAAGGAGGTGTTGGAGAATCTGATACTAACAGGGCGAATAACGGGAAAGAGAGACAAGGGAAAGCATTGCTTGACATTCTTAGCAGGCTTAAGCAAGTAGATGACTGAAGAGGGTCTGAGAGATATAGTAAAGAGACAAACCTTATTGAGAGATACAAAGTACAGGTGGAAGTGGAGACCCATTATTACCTACGTCCTGAAGGGATACGGCATATAAAAGAGGTCCGATGATAAGACACATCCTTGTCTTATATCTTCCCATTTTTGTATATTTACTGAACTCATTTTCTGTCGCCATGCAGGCGGTTTGTTGCCAGTATAGGTTCAAGTCTATTCTAATATCACTCCCATATATATCAACGTTACCAAGCATTTCAAACAGTTCTTTGGGGCGTAATTTATTAAACGCATTTGCATAATCTATGAAAAAAGGTTCACATCCTTCTGCCTTTTTACTGTTCTTTCTGATATCATTAAATATCACAATACCTGTTCCAGTGTCATTAACAAACTCACACTTGTCCTCTGTGAGGTCTGGTTTTGCAGCGTACTCTGTTCATCGGAATTTTATGTTGCAATGCTACGAAATCGACTTGTATATCAAATCTACAAATCAACCATTCATCCCTGCCTGGAATACTCCTGCCACATATGGTCTGGTGCTTCCGCTGTTTATCTCGAGATCCTAGACAAAATCCAGAGACGGTTATGCAACGTGTTTGATCCTGATCTGTCATCCCGTCTGCAGTCGCTATCTCACAGACGTGCTATGGATTCTCTCTACCTTTTCTACAAGTATGTTTCATGGTAACTGCTCTGAACAGCTATATTAACTAGTTCCCAAATTACATGAATTTAAGAAGGCTACTAGGTTGGCATCTCGCACCTCCTGTCAGTGGAACATCCCTTCTTATCACTTGCTTCCCTGATAGCTATAATCTTCAAATATTAAAATATAATGTCAAACGACATCTTCTGATGCCTTAAACTTGATCCCTGTCCTTCTCTTTATTATTTTCCCAAACATTCTTCTTTACTCTTACTCTCACTCTCTGTAACATTTGCGTGCTAGTGGCACCCCCGCCTTGCTTGAGGTGAATTGTTAAAAGAAATTACATTTATTATATCTGTCAAAGCCGAAATTATGTAACGTTGTCAGCATCTATATTATATTACTGTCTGCTACTACTATTTGTTAGTATTCAACTGTTCAATTTGACCAGTTCTGAGTTCACATCAAGTTTTAATATTTTTGGCCCTTCAATATTTCTGTATATTGCCGGTAGTTCTTTCTCGTTGTAGAAAAGATCTCCTGTGTATACGTTCCATCTCTGAAGTATTTTCTTTCTCTAATATTGTTGGGGCCTTGTTAGGGCCAGAATTAAAGGTAGAAGAGAGACAATGAGTTAATCAAATATATTAACAGAAAACAGTAATACAAACATATACAAACGAGAGTGTTACAGCATGAATGTTCGGTCCGACTGTCAGAGTTGACTGCTGGAAACTTCAATCAAAAGGCAGTACCTGCTCCTATTTATAGCCGGGAGAGTCCATGCGTGCGTGGGTACATTACCATAACAAATATCAATGCCCCGTACTTTGATTTCATGCATCCCTTTTGATGAGCATGTCTTTTATCCTGTTAGATTTCTTATTTTTATGCCTATCTGTGATACACATTCTTCCGGTTTCTACATATTTTTTCTTTGAGTCATACCTCTTTAGCCTACCTGAATTTGTTCCTAACTTCTATATTCTGTTCTGTATCATGGCATTTTTGAATTCATTTCATTATGACATCTGTTATCTCTCATGGCGATTGTAATTTCTTGCGATTTCCATCGAGCGTTGGCGTTGTTTACCCTACAATAAATCTTTTCGATTTTTTTCATGCATTTTGTGCTGTGTATATGCAACTATGATGGATATATTAAAAGGCTTTTATTCCAGTGTAACGACTAGAACTCATTCAAATATTAGCTCATCCCATAGGTTCTGTCCGAATTTTAACTTTTTGTTAAAATGAACGAAATTTAAAGAGTATTTTATAATGTCTAATGGAGCTGAACATTATTTTTATGTTTAGATGCATTTAAACCGATCAAATTTTATTTCAGAGAACAATAAAATTAAATTTTGTTAGATTAAAACCCTGCTAACATCGAAGTACCCAAGAATCATTTGAGACACATAATGCTTTATGAGTTCAAGAAAGGAAACTCAGCAGCCGAAGCGGCTAGAAACATTCACTCAGTTTATGGAGAGGAATGTGAGAATGAAAGAACTTGCAGAAGATGGTTTGCATAATTCAGAGGTGCAGATTTCACCCTTTAAGATGAAGATCGAACCGGACGTCCAGTTGAGTTTGATGAAAAGCTTCTTGAAGCAGCCATTGAAGAAAATCCTGCTTTATCAGTTGAGGAATAGGCAGTGTCTCTCAGTTCAAACCAACTGTTCATCGTCATCTTCAACAACTTGGAAAAGTTCCTAAACTTGGAAAATGGGTGCCTCATGAACTGTCTGAAAACAACCTCAAATCCCGAGTTGACATCTGCTCTTCTCTCCATTCTCGGCAACTTGTTTCACCTTTTTTGGATAGACTTGTGACTGGCGACGAAAAATGGATTTTTTATCGATATGTTAAGCGTCGTAGACAGTGGCTTGGTAAAGGGGAAGGACCCTAGCCACAGCCGAGAAGGGAACTTCATGGGCAAAAGGTTCTTCTTTCAATTTGGTGGGATTGCCAAGGAATAATCCACTCTGAATTCTTACCACCTAATGCAACAATTAATGCTCAAATATACTGTCAGCAATTAGAGCGTTTGAACCAAGCTTTGAGGAAAAAAAGACTTGCTCTATTGAATCGAAAACGGGTGATATTTCATCAGGATAATACGCGACCACACACAGCAAGAATAACGTCACAAAAGATCGAAGAACTTGGTTGGGAGACAATTACTCATCCACCTTATTCTCCCGACCTTGCTCCTTCAGACTACCATTAGTTTCGTAGCTTACAGAATCATTTGGAAGAAACAGCTTTTGTAACACAGGAAGAGGTTAAAACTGACATTTGTGAGTTCTTCGAATCAAAGCCAAAAGAAGTTTACCGTAATGGAATTAGTAAGCTTGTTAATAGATGTTTGATTGCGGGAATTGGTCAGACGCGAAAAAAGTACGTCTACTACTGAGGAAACTAGGGTCAAGCGAATACACTAAATTCGTAGACTACATCCTACCGAGGAAAACGAATGAGTTGACTTTCAAGGAAGCTGTGAAACTTTTAACGGAATTATTTAGTCCGAATACTTCACTATTCCACACAAGGTGGAAAGTTTTAAATTTAACAAAAAAGGATAGCGAAGATTATATAACATTCGCTTCCGTAGTAAACAAACACTGCGATGTCTTTAAGTTATCTGAACTCAGCCCTGACAATTTTACATGTTTGATATTCGTCCAAGGCCTGGTTTCGACTAAAGATGCGGAGATCAGACGAAGAATTCTAACAAAACTTGAGAGTGAACCAGAATTGATGCTACAAAATTGGCTGAGGACTGTCAGAGATGTATAAGCGTACAAAAGGACTCGAAAGATATCGAAGAGTCTGGCGTCGCTCAAATACGAAAAGTAGAACGACAAACACGTTTTTCTCCCTTCTCAAAAACAAATCAAACAAATTATTTTATTACAAAAAGTCAAATGAAATCTCAGAAGAAACCACCACCCAGTCCATGCTATCGCTGTGGGACTTTAAATTGGTACAAAGATTGTCCATACCGCTATAAGACTTGTCTGTCGTGCAATAAAGTGGGACATAAAAGTTCGCACTGTAGAACAAAGAAAGAAAACAAAAGCTGAGTAAGAGTCAGTAGAACTGACCAAGTGGACGGCATAAATATACGAAAATACGTACAAGTTGAAATGTTAAACAAAGAAATCAGATTGCAATTAGATTCCGGATCAGATTTAACCATTATTAGCTTACAGACGTGGAAGAAATTAAACAAACCGACCATGTGAAGAACAGATAAAAAAAGCCAGGTCGGTAACAGGTAGAAAAATCAAATTTGAGGGGGAGATTATCACAAATGTGACGTTCAACGGGATGACCAAGAAATTAAAGATGCATGTTCTAAAAAATAAGGAAAATTTATTTGGAACTGACTGGATGCAGAAATCTGACCTCTGGGATTTACCGATAAATACTTTCTGTCAAAAAGTGGAAAGATTATCGACCGAGGCAGAGAAATTGAAAGAGAAATTAAAGGAGAGTTTCCCCGACGTATTTTCAGCCGGCCTCGGGAGGTGAAAAAAATGGCGGCCAAAATCGAACTAAAAGAAAATGTACAACCCATTTTCAAGAAGAAAAGAAATGTACCTTCGCATCATTAGAAAAAATAGACGAAGAGTTGGATAGACTCGTGAAAACCGGTATATTGACAAAGGTGGAATATAGTCAATGGGCTGCACCTACGGTTTACGTAAAAAAGAAATCGGGTGAGATACGAGTATGCGCTGATTTCTCGACGGGATTGAATGCAGCGATTAAGGATTATCACTATCCTCTCACTAGTCCAGAGGAAGTTTTTATAAAGTTGAACGGAGGAAAATTTTTCTCAAAGATAGACTTGAGCGAAGCATACCTACAAGTACCAGTAGATGAGGAAAGCTCGAGGTTGTTGTGCATAAACACACATAAAGGCTTATATAAGTTCCAAAACTTACCATTCGGGATCAAGGTCTCGCCGGCAATATTTCAGCAAATAATGGACACTATGCTAGGCGGACTGGATTTCACGATCGCATACCTTGATGACATTCTGATAAATAGCAAAAATATTGAACAACACTGGAAACACGTTCAAGAGGTTTTCAGGCAGATACAAAATTACGGTTTTAAGGTAAAGGAAAATAAATGTATGAAGGAAATAAAATATTTGGGCCATATTATTGACGAAGAAGGAAGAAGACCAGACCCAGAAAGTGCCACAGCAATAAAAAAAAATGCCGGCTCCCAAAAATTTAGCCAAGTTACAAAGCTTTTGGGGCTTCGTAAATTATTATCAAGAATTTATGCCTAACATGCACAAATTACGCGCACCCCTAAACGAACTGTTGAAGAAGGAAAAAGTTTGGGAATGGTCATATGAATGTCAGAAAACTTTCGACAAAATAGTTATGACTCTAACAGCAGATTTATTTTTAGCGCATTATGATCAAAAATTGAAAATAATAGTCGCGAGTGACGCGAGTGCCTATGGTGTTGGGTCATGTATACTTCATAAAATGCCGGATGAGACACTAAAACTCATCGCGCATGCGTCAAGAACGCTGCTACCGGCCGAAAACAATTACTCGCAAATCGAAAAAGCGCTGGGGATTATTTTTGCGGTTATGAGATTCCATGGATACATTTACGGTAGATTTTTCGCCTTACAGACGGACCACAAGCCGTTATTGACAATATTTGGATCAAAGAAAGGTCTACCTGTCTCCACTGCTAATAGATTGCTAAGATGAGAGACTATTTTATTAAACTATAACTTTAAATTGGAGTATCTTCCATCAAACAAAATCGGGCATGCAGATGATCTTTCGAGATTAATACCAAAGCAAACGGAGCCATTAGAAGATTCTGTAATTGCAGCTCTACGATATGAGGAAGATATTAGAACATCATTATGTAGTACAATTCGAGACCTCCCCGTCATATTACAGGAAATAAGAAACGAATCAGTGAATGGCGAATTTATAAAGGAAACAAAAACAAAAATTGTAGGAAAAGATAAGCATATATCAGACAGTTTTTCGTTATGTGATAATGTTCTGCTATATAATGAAAGTGTACTAACCCCGAAAACGCTACAAAGGCGAATCCTCAAGGATTTTCACATGGGCCACCCAGAAAAGAACAGGATGAAATCCTTAATGCGAAGTTACGTGTACTGGCTAAACATGGATCAATATATTATACATATGGTGGACAAATGTAAGGGCTGTTCCTTAGCAGCCAAGTAACCTCCGATCACACATAAGCCATGGCCTAAGACAGATCGACCGTGGTCGAAAATACATGTAGATTTCGCAGGTCCAATAGAGGATTTCTACTACTTGATTGTAGTAGACAGTTACAGCCATATCACCCAAGATCAAACGGGCAAGCGGAGAGGTTTGTAGATACATTAAAAAGAGAAATAAAGAAAGCTTATGATCTACCAACAGAAAAGGCTTTACAACAATTCTTGCAAGTGTATAGAATTACACCGAACAGTACTACGCCATCGAAAAATTAGATCGGTATTCCACAAATTACTGCCAAAACAGACAAAGCAATCACCAACATCGTTTGTACCAAAAAGAAAATTTAACCCAGGGGGAAAGTTTATTTAAAATGTTCAAAAACAACACATCCTATTAGGAGCCAGGTACAATAGAGAAACGAATCGGGAACGTGATTTACATAATTCAGGGTCAGAAGTTCTCGCATAAAAGGCACTTAAATCAGATCAGAAAGAGACTGTTAGAGGATTCTAACGGTCTACTTCAGGAAGAGGAGGAAGTAATGGACACAATATTTGACACATTCAATATGCAAATGCCTCAAGCAATTTCAGAACCGCGAAAATCAAGCAGAAAAAGAAAATTTACAGAGCCTTTGATGATTAATCCGAAGAGGAAAAAATATTAAAGACCCTGCGGGGTAAAAGTTTGGGAGGAGGGTGTTATGGGTCCTTACCTATAACTACAGAATGAACTCTTCCTAACACTATGTATACTACGCCTCTCAAGAGAGAGAAACGAATCGAGTCGAGCCGATAGTAGTTCACTCCAAATCAGACTGACAGTCATACTAACACATTCCACATCTTGTATCATTATTCCTTGTTATATATCTTCGTTATTTCTACTCTTGTGTACGTGTTGTTTTGCATTGGTCTTAACCTGGACAATAACAACGACTTATCAACCTTTTGCAGGTTATTCAAAGCCAGAAAATATTTTTAGATTGTTTGTTTTTTTTCTTTTTGGCGATAATAATTTAGTACAAATCTTACGATTTCACCTACCGGGTGTAACAGCAAAATTGTCCAACCCTGTAAAAGCAAAATTGTCCATTTGTTAGATTAAGTTTGAACCGGTGTATCTTAGAAATGATGAAAGATGCCGTACTGGAATTATCCAGGGTTTTTATAACACTATTAGACTCTACATTGAGTATTAAGAAGCTTAACAGAAAATGATATGTTCATTATTAATTAATCATAGCTAAGGATCGGTAGCTCATGAAGGATTGAAATAAATTTCATATATATATATATATATATATATATATATATATATATATATATATATATGTTCCAGGATAATTTATTTTCATACTTATTCAAGACGGTCCTCACCCTCTCTAAACTTCTTACTTTTTTTTCCTGTAGTAACTCGTTGCCTCACACACAATTTCATTTTCAGATCTTTTTTGCACCGCTCCTTGGACTGTTCTAACTGGAACTGCTCTCTCACGTGCCAAACGTCTTGTGGATTGATCTGGATCTTTTCTAATTGATATATTTATCTCTAAGTTGAAATTATGATCCCTCTTTCTGATCCAGGCATCCGCTAGACTTTTCCATCGTTTTAAAACTTATTTACTATTCTTTTGATGCTTCTTGAATGGACTTTGAAGATGGAAGACAGATTATGAATGATGGTATCATTATTGAAGACCTGAAAGATCTTTTTCCTCTCACCATTGCTCAGTTGGGAAGACAGTGTTGAGTGACACAAAACGATTTTAACCTGTTCTCTTTCTAACTGAATATCTCAAAGCTTTTTTCAGTTTTGATTAAAATAAATGGTGTCAAGGTGACTACACATCTAAAAACATGGGAAAAAAAGACACTCGTTTAGTTTAGTGGATTTTAGATATTGAACATTTTGTGGAATGGACAATTATGCTGTTACACGATTTGGACAATTTTGCTGTTACACCCGGCAGAGCTGTAGAAGAGGATTCATATATTTGCCAAGCGTATTTACGCGTAAGTGAATATGACGAACTCCACGGGAATATGAACTCGGCTGTCCGATTAACAATTCTGGGCCATTATCCATTACACCACCCGCGCATCCAAGCTTTCAGCACCTGATATTCCCAAGCGCTCATCTGTCATGGTACTGATCAGGCTCGACGTTGATTAACATCGGTGATCGTACGAGAACCTCTGTTTCGACGCGATGTATTTTACTAACCGTGGAAATTAAAATCTGTTGAACGCGTTCAAAACCCAGCAACATGTATTACGTTCACAATCACCTCTTTTCCTTCCAGCAAGGTATGTAGCAGACTAGATTGGGCTCTCAAGCACTGGCTTGCAACCAGTATAGGAAAAGGAAAACTCGGGATTCAGAACATATCTTTTTTTAACAAATGTATATAGAATGCTTTATATGTGTGTATGTGTTTCAAGAACAAAAAAGCGAACTGTTTGAATTTCCGGTATCCATTTTAGATATGGATTTCAGTCTAAAATACATAAAAAAATACGTTAATTTTCCTAGAGATACCGTTTCCTGTTTAAATGTTATCTTCAACAATTAGTGTCGCATTGTGTTTGCTATGGTCTCAGCAGAGGCAATAATTAGATAAAGTCTCACTCAATTTAAACGGAAGCATCGTTATTCGGCGCCTATCTGCATGACGTTTTCAGACAAAGTTTATAGGAAGTACAACTAACAGAATATTCGGCTCCAGTCATCTGAAGAAAAACCTATGCTTCATATTTTTAACCCAAATGAATCTATGATCGCGTCCATTAAGTCAAAGAGAAATCGTATTCGGATTACGCAGGTATGCATTAGATATATTTTCGTTGTTTTAAATTTTACAGGAATGTGTTTTATTTTGGTTTTCTGTTGAATTTTTATTTACGTATTATTATCGGATTATACAAAAGTGCATCTGAATATATATATATATATATATATATATATATATATATATATATATATGCAAATAAAATGAAAGAACTGTCAGATATATAATCCGGTGTTCTTGTAGATATTTTTATTTTTACAAAATAGTGCTTAATGTAAATTTACAGAGCATTAATATGATAAATTAATTGTTTTAAAATATATTTTTCGCTACACAGTAATAACCATGTTTCAAAAATGGGAGCTAAAAGCTTCGAATTTAATTTTGTAATTTAATTTAAAACATTAGTTCCATTTCATTCTGA
>OZ038477.1:100516517-100566517 GCA_964036315.1 Acanthosepion esculentum
GCTCTGTAAAGCATGTAACTGCTTCGTCAAACGTTAAATCATTTGTCTTTTTTGGCAAGATATAATCCACAAATTTGTATTCTTCTGTTCCTAATTTTCTGAGTAACAGACGTAGCTTCTTTGCTTCTGTCCAGTTTTGACAATCAGTGTTGAAGATGCCCTCCTGACGTCGGAAATAGTCCCCGAAATTTTTATCCTCTTCTAGGGAGTAATTGAATGTTTCTATCGTATTCCACACTGCGTCTTGGGAAAAAGTCGCCGCTTTTTCGATATTTTGTTGTTTGTTACCCGCTACCTTTGATATTAGTTCCTGGAGTTGCATTTGTCTTTCTTCATTTTGCCTTTGTATTTCTTGATTTTTCTTCTGAGTTTGTAGTAATTGCTTTGGCCACTTCTCTTCCACTCTTTCTTGGAATTGTAATTGCTGTTCATTTTGTCTTTTTTGGGGTATTTTACATGTTCTACTAAAATACTTTTAAAATCCTCCATGATAAGAGTCTTACGAAAAACACGATTTTCCGTATTTTAATCCTCGTAAATCTTTGTCGCCAAGTTGTTGTGGATATTGGCAAAAAACGACAATTTTTTTCTTTTGAGTCTCCGAGAAGTGCAAATTCTTGTCGCCCAAGCTGTTGTCGTGAGAAGAGAGAATTTTTTTTTTCCCGTGTAGGTCCCAATTTTTCGTCACCAAGTTGTTGTGCTCGGCAAGGGAGAATTTTTCTTTTTTCTTTTTCCTTTCCCGTGTGAGTACGGATTCCTCGTCGGCAAGTTGTTGTGGACAACGAGGGAGAATTTTGTTTTTTCCTTCCCGTGTGAGTTCGATATCCTCGTCGCCAAGTTGTTGTGGATTGCGGGATGAAGTCCGGTATCAAATAATAACAAACGCCAAGAATGAATATAGGAAAATAAATGTATTAACTTAATAATACAAACTGGTAATACAAGTTAGTAGTTCCAGGAATGCGGGTTAGTAGCAAAATATATATATAGTCTTTGGAATCGACGTATCGCTGTATGACTTCTTACTGAGTCTAAGTGTTCGTTACTGTGACTCTTGCACTACCCTCCTCTATTATTACTACTTGACTTCTAGACTAGTACTCTTTCGGGTATTCACTGGTAGTAGTAGTATATATATATATACCTTGGGTGAGTCCATTTGTGTAAAAAGGGGAGACCCCTCAATAATATATATATATTTAAAGGGTGTTTCATTAAGACGGGTCAAAGTCAGCAGTAAATAAATCAGTGTTTTTTGTGAAAATTTATTTAATTCTCTATTGGATCATGTTATTTAAGTCGCTGGATTATGTGTAAAAATAATATCGCCCAAATGTCCGCGAAGGCTTCGGCGGCACGTCCCCAATTGATGGTCAAAACTTTTGATGACGTCTCTGCATCGTTGCTCCTCGATCTCACTAATATGCCTTATTATCTCATCCTTCAGGTATTGAATTGTTATTGGCTTGTTGGCATAGACATTACTTTTGAGATGACCCCAAGGGAAGAAATCGAAAGGCATCAAGTCGCCCGATCGTGGTGGCCAATTGATTTCACCGTTTCGAGAGATGATGCGGCCTGGGAACTCTCATTCAATACAGCCATTGTTGCATTGGCTGTGTGATTTGTGGCGCCGTCCTGTTGGAACCACAAATCTTCGACAGCCATAGCATTCAATTCAGACCATAAAAAGTTGGTTATTATGGTACGGTATCGCTCGCCTGTCACCGTAGCAGAATTACCGGCATCGTTTTCGAAGAAATACGGCCCAATGCTTCCGCTAGCAAAAAGTGCACACCAAACAGTGACATTTGGCAGATGCAGTGGCGTTTCGACAATCTTCCTTGGAGCCCAAATACAACAATTCTGTTTATTAATGAATCCACCAAGATGAAAATGGGCTTCATCACTAAAGAGGATTTTTTGCGAAAAATCTTCATCAGCTTCTCTTTGCTTTTGCACCCAATTGACGAATTGATGGTGCTCAAAATGGCCAGCAGGTTTCAGTTCTTGTGTCAATTGAATTTTGTAGGCGTGTAGTGACAAATATATTGTCAAAATTCGATATAACGTTGTTATGGAGAGGTTCATTTCCTGCGCGCGATGACGAATAGTGGGGTCTGTATTTTCAGGCAAATTCTCGTGCACTGCAGGAATGGTTTCAGTTGAACGGCGTAAACGAGCACGCAATGTGGTTTTCACATCTGCCAACGACCCAGTTTGAATTTACGAACATTTTTTTCCAATTGCAATCTCGGTTGGTCGATTATGCTGACCAAAGAATCGCGCGAAATGCATTTCTGTTTAAACGTTCATTTTCATAATAGGCTACGATAACTTTAAAACGTTGTTTGATTGTTACTCTTTCCATGGTTGAAATTGCCAAGAATTTAAGTTGTTAAATCTGAAGGAAGAAGAAAAAAAATCATTAGCCGCTTAAACTTAATTCACATTTAAAATAGGTTCAAGTTATTGGAACACCGTTTATATATATATATATAATAAAATTTTCCTTCTCTGTCATATTCAGTGAAACATGTTTGAAAGAAAGGTTGCTGTCCATATATATATATAAATACATACACACACACACACACACATATATATATATATATATATATATATATATATATATATATATATATATATATATATATATCGCGTGTGTTTGTTTTTGATTTTGTCGACTGTACCGTTTTGCCAGAAGAGTACTATGAGACAATTTACTCCACCAGAAAATTGGTAACAGCATGCTA
Source organism: Acanthosepion esculentum (assembly GCA_964036315.1). NCBI lineage: Eukaryota > Metazoa > Mollusca > Cephalopoda > Sepiida > Sepiidae > Acanthosepion > Acanthosepion esculentum. The sequence goes on from OZ038477.1 coordinate 100,519,274, forward strand.
TCCGTCTATATTTCTGAGATGAGGTATTATGTACAGTATTTACATTATTCGGACTATTGTCCTCATCCTTGTCGCCATATTTGTCACAACGTTTCGGCCGTTGTACGCTCCGGCCTTCTTCAGGTGGTTGGAATTTCGAACCGAACCCTTTATTTCGATCACTGGGGTAGACTGTTCTAGTTCCACGAGCCATGCTTTATGGATGTCAGTTATAAGTTATCTCCTGAGGACACATGGTACGGTGGATAAAGGCGTTGGTTAGATCCAGTAACAGACCCAAAAGAGTGTGAGTTCAATACCCGGTTCAGGCAGTGGAGAACTTTCAGAGGGAAAATTACCAGGAGATAACTGATAACTGACATCCATCAAACATGGCTCGTGGAACTAGAACAGTCTACCCCAGTGATCGAAATAAAGGGTTCGGTTCGAAATTCCAACCACCTGAAGAAGGCCGGAGCGTAAAACGGGCGAAACGTTGTGACAAATATGGCGACAAAGATGAGGACAATAGTCCGAATAATGTAAATACTGTAGCATGCTATCCAATACGAATATTTCAGAGTACTTGGGCATCAATCTGAGGAAACTGCTGAGAATTAGGAAAGATTTGGATGAGTTTAAGGGTGATTACGAAGTTACGGCAGTTCGGAATGCTCATTCTGAACGTTTTGATAAGAAAAGAACTCCTAGATTTGTTGGTGAGGGCCTCAGACTCAACAAGAAGGCCTACAATAAGTGCTGCCTAGAGTGCTGCCTAGAGTTCGGCTGCTGGAAGATCCTATGTGTGGCAACAGGATTCTTCATCATGCCACACAAGCAGGAGAAACTAGACATGGATGTCAGACAATTTCTGCGACTACATCACCCCTTAAATCTGTCCACCTCACTACCCAAACTGCAACTCTCTTGATTATTATCTCTGGTGCGCAGTTTGAGCAAGAGACGAATAAAACTCCTTGTAACATCAAAGATGAACTGAATGCAAGAATTATGGCAGCATTCACCAACTTAAACGAAGAGACCGTACATGAGATTGCGAAATTAACTGGAGTCCGTGGTTGAAGCCAATAGTGATTTTATTGAATAAATGTACTCTTTCGTATTTCAAGGTATTTTTGTGCAATTTTGGTAAATATATTTGTTAAAATGAAATGTCAGAGTTATTTTCATTTTTGCGTAATTTAGACACATCGCACACTTATATATATATATATATATATATATATATATATATATATATATATATATATATATATATATATGCCTGTGTGTGTGTGTGTACGAATAATTTATGAAAGTTCATTAAAATATTAAAAAATAGCGATTTTTTTTATTGTTATTTATCCTTTCAACACTTCTCATACTTTTTCTTATTTCTGGTTGAAATGAGAATATGACACTTGATTATTTTCGTTTGACACATTTTTTAAAAACTGCTGACATAAATGTCTCAGAAAATATCTAATGGTGTCAACCGAATGTAGTCAAATATGGAAAAGTTCTAAATAAATTAATTTAAAAAATATTCACATTGGAACTTTTGAATATTTCACAGCTTGTTAAAGAAATTTATATTATCTATCTATCTACCTACATATATATATATATATATATATATATATATATATATATATATATATATATATATATATATATATATATATTACTCCAAATGTTATTTTTAGTTGATATCCTTATGTGAATAAATTTTTCGTTTATTTGAAAGGCAAAATAGAAACTAGTTCTACTCTGAAGGTCTTTGAAGCCGCTCTGTAAAACATGCCGGATTAAACAGTGGTCCCTTATCCTTATACAAAGGAGAACGCATTCTGCAGGAGGGCACATTTTCTTCATTGTTTTCTGGAGTTCACAGGCCAGTAGGTGATTTGGATTTAAATGGGGCGTTTACTCAAATACGAGTATCCAGTAAAAAATAATGTTTGTTATTATAAACATATGTCACGTTAAGTAAATAAAATCCATTTCTGTTTATATATATATATATATATATATATATATATATATATATATATATATATATATATATATATATATATATATAAGGTGTGCTATATTTATGGGATAAAGTGCTCAATATCAGAGACAGAGCGTATGTAAATATAAATATAAAAGTGAACGTTGAAGTCAACACTCAGAGGCGACAGGCTGTTTCATGCTAGACGCAATCGTCAGGTGGCCAGACGATTGCGTCTAGCATGAAAGCGCATGTTGCCTCTGAGTGTTGACTACACTGTTCACTTTTACATATATGTGTGTGTGTGTGTGTGTGTGTGTGTGTGTGTGTGTGTGTGTGTGTGTGTGTGTGTGTGTGTTCCTTTATGTCCACCGCCGTTGCGCTAACGGTTATTACTGAATTTGTCTGCCTGGTTTTAGATAAGAACTGCGAGGCTCGGGCTTTGGCTTTAGATATCTCGAAGGCATTTGACAGGCTTTGCCATGTTAATCTTCTTCGTAAGTTCAAGTGCTTTCCCTTCTGAAGCTGGGATCAAATTTCATATACCATCGGCAGAAGAAAAACTGAAGACTATTAAACTGGATACTATAGATCCCAACTAAATCAGTCTCCTCTTTGTACTAGAATGGGTAGGTGGTTGATCGCACCCAGAGAAATCAATATTTGTCATATTAAATCTCATATTTACCCTCGTGGAGAGGTAGATAAACATTCACGTTTCCGAGGTATTAGTAGTAGTAGGAATTGCGTGAATAAACTATGGATCTTTTTGGTCGGAAAGGTTAAAATCTACTTGAATATTACCAAGTAGAACTTTATTCAGAATCTCCGTTTGAAATGTTCAATAATTAAAGATGCTCCCAGCAATAATTTGGGAAATAGCTCAAGCCTCCCACAAAACATCGTATCATAAATATTTCATGGTCTGAATGATTTACACTAAAGTCTTAGAAATATGGCGCTATGTGAACAGAAAATCATATCTATTTTGATGGCAGGTTTCCATTTGTACAAGTTTTATTAAAACTATCAACAGATTTTTTTTTGTTTATTTTCTATATTTCCGATAATGTCTCTGGCTTCTGGTGTGATTTTAAATGTAAACTATACGATATCTGACCATCGTAGGCTTTCATAAGATATTATAAAAGACATTTGCATTTTGTGTGATATCAGTTTCATAGATTTTAAATATCGCGTCTTCACGCCTATTTTGTTTTCTTTAAGTATCGTGTCTTCTCTTGTCAGTTGATGTTGGGACCGAAAAAACGTAAGCAAAAGCACAAAGCAATCACCTATACGAAACGCATTATGCATAGCAACAAACAACTCAACATCAAGAAAGTGTTATCAAATTATTAACAAACATACAAATTTTATTTCGTAAAATTTAAAGAAAAATAACCGACATGACATGACGTAATTGACGTGATGTTTAAAAAACAAAAAAACAAAACAACGCGTCAAAAGATTGAATACAATTTGCAGTGTTGATTTCTATCCCTACACTGTCTTCACCTATGACCTCACTGTCTCACATATCTAGAGTACTCTTCCCAATATAGCATTTTTTCACAGCAACACACACACGCGCACATACACATACACATTCACACACATACACACATTCACACACACATATATTTAGATAGATTCAGAATATTTTGGAAGAAAATGTTCATGCAACCATATCTTATTTAAAAGAATAAATTCATGTCTAATAAATTAGTTGTTAATTTTTCTAGTGTGCGAATAACACTTCGCAAATGATATTAAGATATATTACTTAATGGCATAACGACTAAAAATTCGGGTTGAAGTCATGTTAAAAAAAATTTGTATATACAACAACAACCGCATTTACGAAATATTATATATATATATATATAATGGGTATTTGTTGTTTAAAAAAAGTACTTTGACATGGCTGACCAGCTGCATCCTCTGTAGCTAAATGGTATATCGTATCGGGCCAAATGTGGGATACAAGTTCGATTCCTCTCGGAAGGCACAATATTTCTACGAATTTTTTCGGATATTTTGGCCGGTAAATGTTTTTAATATTGTTTACTATAAACAGTCAATTTACTTAAATATTTGTATTTATAAAAAAAACGTATAAACAGAAAATATATTCAAATAATTGTCGGACGTAGTCCATTTCATAATATATGTTGTAATTTGCTTACGTTAAGATACGCTTCAAGTAAAAAACCATGTAAAATCTGTTGTTTAAAAACAGTAATTTGACTTTGCTAACCAGACGTTTCCTCTGTAGCTACTTGGTTAAGCGACATTCAGGTCAGTAAATGTAGTTTATACTGTTATTATAAACATAGCATTTTACTTAAATATTTGTATCTAAAAAATGGCCTATAAACAGAAAGTATATTCAAATAATTGTCAGACTTAGTCCATTTCATAATATGTGTGTGTGTGTGGATTCCAGAATATCATACGGGCATTGTTGGAAAATTAATTAAAGTGACGAGGTTGAACTTTGAACTTGGCCCCTCCATTCCATTTTACGCACTGATAATAAGGATGTTATGCAGCGAAGCATCAAAGGTATTAAAACACGAAGCTCTACTTTGTAATAAATTAAGAATGGGAATAGGGGCGTGATATTTTCATTGGCGTCAGTCAAATAACTTGTTCGTTATAATGATTTAAATAAACGTAACAATTGGTATGTGATATCAATCGTCTTTTATAGCAATGAATGCTGGACACTGTCAGCAAACATGAAGAGGAAACTGGACACAACTGAAATGCGGTTCTACACAAGGATACTGAAAACTTCGTGGACGGATCAAGTAAGCAACGACCAAGTCTTAAAGAGAAAACTTATACTCAGAATCAGAAAGCGATAGCTGAAATTCCTTGGACACACAATAAGGAAGAGGAGCTTGGAAAACATAACTCTCACAGGGCATATCGAATGTAATAGCGGAAGACAAAAGGCCACCTATCTAACGATCTTATGTGAATGGATGGCGAAACGGGATGGGCGAGAAATTTTGTACAAGGAGAACACGTGTGAAATTAGAACTCGACTTTCCAATTTCCATTTTCGATTAAACCACCCGTATGTCCATGCACAGTGCATTACAGTTCCCAAGCGGTGACCCATTTAGGTACTGACCTGGCTCGACGTTGCTTAAGTTCGGTGATCGTAAGAGAACCGAACAAGGGAACACAGAAGAAACAAATACATTAAAAAGAAGAAAAGAAACAGAAATGTAGAAAACCGACACGAAGGTGTTGAGTGTTTAAAACCCTCCCTGGGGGTGTATACACATTCGGATACTTGCCGGCCACAGGGATCCGTCCTTGCGAAGGTAGTATCACAGATATGACTGGTTTAGACCAGCTCTGACCAGCTTGGACAAGCTATGACCAGCCAAGACCAGCGGCCCGAGTGAAGACACTCGGGTCCCCACGTTATAAACAGACCTTGTGTCACATGACTCAGTAGGGAGTCATGTAAATACAAACCGACATGAAGGTGAGTAGATTGCTAGACGATCAGGTAAAGAAAAATTGAATAGACCAGATAAGCCTTCTAATAAACAAAGAGAAGAAAGTATTTAAAAAAAAAAGAAACGAATTATAATCAAAAAGAAAAATAGAAATAAATAGAAATTAAGACGAAATAATCTTAAATTACGGTATAAACGGATGGTGAGACTTAAAATTAGGTAGAAAAACTATCAGAATGTTGTGTAAAGAGACAGATCCGACATTTGAGAGACGCCATCAAAAAGAGAAAAAAAAAGAAAAGAAAGAAAAGAAAAACTCTACAAATCAATATGGCGGGACGAGGTTTCTCTATCTCACTTTTATTTTTATTTCTCTCTGTGTTTTCTCTGCTTTACTCACTCTTACTTTTTCCTTGTCTTTCACAGGCATCCACAAATCGCAGACAAGCTTGCAAATTCAGTGTTTTTAAGCTCAGTGGTGGACCAAGGAATGAAATTTGAAGCCTTGTAGTAAAGAAATTAAAAGTGATAAATTAGCGTAGCGTCTAGAGATAACAATTTAATGGGATTAAAAAAAATCACATGGGTTTCTATTGAGTCTTTTTCTCCGCTTTTACTTCGTCATTTAAGTTAAAAATTTGGAAAAATAAATAATGACATAAACGAAGAAAAATAGAACAAAATGGACACAGAAAAATAAAAATTATCACATTGTCTCCTTTATCAGAATTCTGGAAATATTGCTGAATTCTTTAATAAATTTTCTCAAGAGAGTTTTTGATAAATACATAAGCCATAAGCCAACTTTTAGTATGTACACTTTGATATATCAGGTCATCCCATAAGTTCTGTCTGAATTTTGAATAAAGAAAACAAGTGACCAAATGTTACATTTAATTACAGATTCAATCAACAATGTATTTTCTCTGATTATCTATGACTTCCTTCCAACTATTAACAAGCTTACTAATTCCATTACTGTAAAATTCTTTTGGCTTTGATTCGAAGAACTCACAAATTAACCTCTTCCTGTGTTACAAAAGCTGTTTCTTCCAAATGATTCTGTAATCTACGAAACAAATGGTAGTCTGAAGGTGCAAGGTCGGGAGAATAAGGTAGATGAAGAATTTTCTCCCAACCAAGTTCTTCGATCTATTGTGACGTGATTCTTGCTGCGTGTGGTCGTGCATTGTCCTGATAAAACATCACCCGTTTTCGATTCATTAGAGCAGGTCTTTTTTCCTCAAAGCTTGGTTCAAACGCTCTAATTGCAGACAGTATATTTGAGCATTAATTGTTGCATTAGGTGGTAAGAATTCAAAGTGGATTATTCCTTGGCAATCCCACCAGATTGAAAGAAGAAGCTTTTGCCCATGAAGTTCCCTTTTCGGCTGTGGCTGGGGTCCCTCCCCTTTACCAAGCCACTGTCTATGACGCTTAATATTTCGATAAAAGATCTATTTTTTGTCGCCAGTCACAATTCTATACAAAAAAGGTGAAACAAGTTGGCGAGATGGAGAGAAGAGCAGATTTCAACTCGGGATTTGAGGTTGTTTTCAGACAATTCATGAGGCACGCATTTTCCAAGTTTAGGAACTTTTCTAAGTTGTTGAAGATGACGATGAACAGTTGTATGGTTTGAACTGAGAACCATTGCCAATTCCTCAACTGATAAAGCAGGATTTTCTTCAAGGGCTGCTTCAAGAAGCTTTTAATCAAACTCAACTGGACGTCCGGTACGATCTTCATCTTCAAGGGTGAAATCTCTACCTCTGAATTTTGCAAACCCTCTTCTGCAAGTTCTTTCATTCACACATTCCTCTCCATAAACTGAGTGAATGTTTCTAGCCGCTTCGGCTGCTGAGTTTCATTTCTTGAACCCATAAAGCATTATGTGCCTCAAATGATTCTTGGATACTTCCATGTTAGCAGGGTTTTAATCAAACAAAATTTTATTTTATTGTTCTCTGAAATTAGATTTGATCAGTTTAAATGCATCTAAACATAAAAATAATGTTCAACTCCATTAGACATTATAAAATACTCTTTAAATTTCGTTCATTTTAATAAAAAGTTAAAATTCGGACAGGATGACCTAATAGAATGACACCTTTCTCAAGGTTATTTACGTGACAGTGAACGTAACAAACATAGAATGCTTATTCCATTTTCCTTGACAATAAACAATACACTAGTCACACATCTATGTCTTTTTCTTCAGCTATAGGTTAAATAACATATCAAACTTTCCTTTTGATTTTGACCAGAAGTGTATATAAAAACACCTATTTGATCGAGTACGCAATCCTTCAAATTCTCGGTGGAGTTTACTTGTAATCTTTTTACTAGCACAACCACCGACGACTTACCAAAATGTTTCTCTAACCTATTCCCATAAAAATAGATATTTTGGTCAACACCTAGTATGGTTTTCAGGCACTTCCCCTCGGTTCGGTATTCTGGGATTGTTTTCCACAGGATAATATTATCAAGAAATACTCACCTTCATAAATTGGCCATAATGGAAATCGAACTCAGATTCCATCGTCTGGACGACTAGGTCAATACTCCTGAATACACGTGTACGTACATTTATATATACATGCATGAAATGCTTGAAAAAGAGACAGGTAAAGTTCACACTCATTTATTGTAAAAATACAATGGCTTATATACTGACCGGTTAGTTTCATTACCAGAAATGTGAGCTGCAGAAATTCTATAATTCTTAGCCACTCGCAGAATATACAATATTGTATATTTTTCTACAGGGGTGATTTTCTATTCTTTACCATAAAAGTGGAGATAAAACGTGATTTAAATAGTCCGAGCAATCTTTGGACTTAATCCTCAATTTCTTCCGATATTTTTCATAAATTCCGTGAAAAGTAACAAAAATAATGAACCCATTTTTTATGAATAAATACAAATTTAGGTAACAAATAAAAGGAAGGTAGAAAGATAGAAAAAAGAAAGAAAAATGAATGAATCAATGAATGAATGAAAGAAAGGATAAATACATCAATGAAAGAAAGAATGAATGAAAGAAAGAAAGAATGAAAAAAAAGAACAACAGTAAAAATAATAAATTAATAAATGAAGGAAAGAAAGAAAGAAGTGAAAGAATCAATGAATGAATGAAAGAATGAATAAAATGTAAGCAAAGAAATAATGAATGAATCAACTAAAGAATATATGAATGAATTAAGGAAACGATGAAAGAAAGAAAAACAGAAAAAAAGAAAAAATGACTGAAAAAAGTCAGATAAGAAATAATATATGAAAGAACGAATGTAAGAACGAATTAAAGAAAGAAAGAAAGAAAGAAAGAAGGAAGGAAAACAAAGAAAGAAAGAACGAGTTCATCACGAATTATAACTACTTTCATTTGATTTATATCTTAGCAAGGAACTGCAGAGGAATCTCATTAAAGTAAATAATTTAGCATTAGGCATCAGATGAGCCTCATTTTCACTCGCTTTTATCTCCGACAATTAAACCGTAAACAACGCTGTTTTACATTTGATATTTTCCTTTCATATAACGCTACAATCGTAAGAGCTTTTGTAAAATAACCTGTCTGATGAAGAATAGTTCATTAGAGAAGATTTCTTTTATTTTGTTCGGTTGATTGCTCTGAGAAATGCAATATCTTTATTATATCTTTGAAGGACACCCTGTCCAATACGACAGGTTACAGCGTATAACAAAAATGTCCAAACAGAGAGAACCAGTGTTTTTAATTTCATGATTTTTAAAGTTCACCGTTAGCATTTTCGGTATCCCTAATAATTTTTAGAGGTACTGAATGGACGCAAAAGTATCCAATTATTTTTTGTCATATTTTGTTTATAAATGTTATAAAGATTATCACTAATTTTAATATATTTTTAATATACTTCCGCTTCACACCGAGGTGCATACATGCACACATATATTTGTATTTTTATCGGCACCCACCTTCATCTGAGCATCATACTCTCTCCCTATTATCTGTTTCTTCCCAGATGGCGGGGAATCAAAGAGAGTTTGACGAGGCCATTCGCATGAATTTGATCGTGGCGGACATCTCTGCGCGACGGAGAAGCCCACATACTTAGCGAAAAGCGCTTCATTGCGTCTCAAAGGGGATTGAAACAGGCGAGATCTGGCAAACCTGGTTGAATCAAGCTTTTAGATGCTCGTCAAGGTTCAGCTTTGTTACGCCATCCTGACTAGCGCTGCTCTCTTCCGCCGTTTAGGCGTTGTGATCGTGTAGATCTTTGTCTATTCCGCCGTTGGGTTCTTCGGGTATTCGTCGCGTTCCGTCTGGTGCATCCTCTTCGACCTTACCGCTAGGGGCAGCCACACAGCTCTAACTCCAGACGGCTTCCCTCTTTGGATCAGTGGGACACGCAAATCCTCTGCGATGACAAAAAAAAACACCAAATATATTTTACATTGGATGTCGGGGTGAATAGGTCATCATCAAATGTACCACTTTGACTTATTACATTAATGACAATAATAGAAACGAATCAATAAATAAGAACCGAATAAAACTAATAAAAGCATACAGGGTGTCCATAAAGTCTCTTTACAATTTAAAAAATATATTACAATGTCAATTGATGAGATATCTTAATCATATTTGTTCTATTTACTCAGTAGTTACAAAAGTTTTAATCACATTGCATTTTCGTATTACAGGTATCCTGTTGATGAAAGAGGTACTGATAAATGAACCTCTAACATTTACAGACCGATGGATCGGAAAGGATGGCTCAATTCCCTGCCACCTCGTTCACCAGATAGCACTCCACTGGACTTCTTTCGATGAGGTTATGCAAAAGACATCGTGTATCGATAAAAGATACGGGGCATCACTGATCTAAAGCAAAAGATAGGCAAACTTTCTCTCGTAGTCCATTGCATTCTAAGATTAAATTATAATGTATGTTGTGCTAATTTGTTTAACAAAAATAGTTAACAAATGTGTTGCATATGTTGTATATGTTACTAACAGTGAAAAAGTATCGACTTTTCTTTTCCTCTTGCAAAATCCGGCCAAGTAGGAAAATGGATAAAATTCATTAATCGTATTGATTTTTTTCCTACGAAAAATTCAGTTATTTGTATGAAACATTTTGAAGAGAAATTTATACTGAAAGGAAAATGAAACCAACTGAATTGGGATTTACATCCAATACCTACAATACATTCAGAAAAATAAGAAAGCCGTCTCTTTTGCTGAATATGATGGAATTCAGAAAGCCTCCAAAACAACGACTGGTCCAAACTGATGAATTACGTGATTTTATTCCAGCTGATACGATAAAGGATTTTACTCCATTGGAAGAAGCAAAGTGATTTCCTAACGGTTTTGAATTTTTTAAAAAAGAATAGTATTTTCTAATTTATAGAATTGTCTTTGACCCTTAAATACATTTTCCATCTCTAAAAGAATGGATTAGCATTGATCAAAATCTTCGCGTCCAAACCCAGTGCAATGGTACTTCTTTACTGTTACCGCGGTGGTTTATACATGGACGTAATGCTAAACCCACAAAATTTAGCATCTCAGAATATTTTCCAAGAAGAACAACTATACACAATTTTAAAAGAGTTTCAAAAATACATTATCAACCAAGACGTCGTGCTTTATTTTATGCAGAATTAATACGTTATGCCTTACTACTGCGCTATACATCTCATCAAGCCTACAAATTTCTTCTGGAGAAATTTCCATTACCCTCTTTTTCTCTATTAGAGAAAATTCAAAAAATTAATTGAACGTTTTCAATACGAAATGTGTTACCTGGTCATGGTAGGCAATGATAGTGATGATTCTATAGATAAGCATTACTTCGACTTACTTTATCGTGGAAGTCTTACGGTTTCAGCTAGCCAAATGGCGGTGTTCGTTTGTGCTTGTTTTTCTATACTTGACTATGCAGATAAACTTATTTTAATACATAATAAATCTACAATAAGAGAGTCTGTCGAAAGAATTTTGGAAACTTATTCTGCAAAATATGTTTTTATTTGTGAACAACACACTGAAAAAGGAATTCACTTTGCAAGGAAAATTGTCGTGAATATATTTTACAACAACAAACGAAAGTTTTCTTTGGATGAAATTCAAAAAATATTATAGAATGTTTTAAAAAGGGCAAAGGTCAAAAGAAAATTGATTTATAGATAAAATTTTAGTAAGTTTTTCTACTTGTATTTGTTTTGTATTACTGCTTATTCCTTTAATAACATTTTGGCTTGTTCACACTCTTTTATTATTACTCTTCTGTTTAAAAAGAGAAAAAAGCAATATGTTTGTGTATTTTGAGGCGGTTTTAATATGTTTTAGAAAAAACAGACATGTATTGACTACAAACCAAAAAGGCATGTTAAAAGTTAGCTTGAAATGTGATATGTGAGGCCGTATATATTTGGCGGTGTCACCCTGTATATTAAAGTAATTACGGGATTTTAAAAAAAATTAATGTATCAATAAGATATAACACGTGATATATTTTCTATAAAGTCAGCCAAATTCCACTGGCTTAACTGATGAAAGATTTTTTTCCGAAAATCAAAACGATATGTCAACGCATTCGCATTGGTTGCTAATTATTTGTGAAATCTCGTGCTATTCGTCAATAAAAAGATTACTTTCGTTTAGAAAAATAAAGTAAAAAAAAACAAAAAACAAACGGGCCACACGAAATATATAACTGTCGTCAGTGGTGCAGGTAGTGTAATCTATCGTGCTTGAGTATAATAAACCGAAGGTCCAAGATCGAATACAAGTGCACTACATTCACAACGTACGGAGCAATGACTTCTCACAGGAATTAGTTTAAATAGCCACACAGACTTGGTTATATAACCATGGTTGATAAACATTCTAGATATGTTGACTCGATAAAAAAAAACACGCAGCAAACTGAGCCATTCGTGTCGTCCATAAAGAAAAAATGTACAGCGACGGAAATTCTTCTGTCGTGCGGGTTGTGCATTTGGCTTCAGGTGTAAAAAACGTTTCTCATTGTTGTAACTGTTTCCGTGACTGAAATATTGAAAACCCGGCTGGATCCATGGTGGTTTTACTAAGGTAAAATGGGAATGCAAATTCAATCCATGCAGAAATATACTTTTTTCTTAACAAAGTCTTCAAAATACTTCGACAGTGAGAGACATCTATCTCGCCGTTTCAAAAGACAAAGTTGTCTAATCAGATGCCTGTACCCACCGAAATTAACGTCTAAAGCAATATATATCTATATAAATATATATATATACATCCATATATATATATATATATATGTATAAAAATAATTAATTTTAATTAATTTAATTAATTTTATTATATATATATATATATATATATATATATATATATATATATATATATATATGTATGTATGTATGTATATATACTGACTGGAAATCAAAAGACCGGAAGATAGTTCCACAGTCGAGAAGTGCGATAGAAGAAAGTGTTAGCAGATAAGTTACTAGTAGTGTTTAATAATAAACAACTCAAAGGGAATATCAACAGATACTACAATGTGATCCGAATTACCAAGAGGACAGAGTTGCGATTTGTGGCATGAGATAAGAAATGAGGTAAGGAATAAATCAAGTAAAGAAAAATGTTGATCAGAGTCATTAGGGAATCGAGTAGGAAAATCTACTATTTGACTGAGCGTGTGAGCAACTGAAAAATTCAACGTCTGAATACCGTCAACATCAATAACATTAGAATGATTCATCTACTTGACATGATGAGCATTCATTTTTTTTTATCCCGTGACCAGTAGGGTCGTAGGGGCACCATGTGTACTGCAGCTGCAGTAGAAGTGGTGTTTCCTGGCCAAGATAGCCTGACGGAGCACATCCCTCTCCAGTTTGGTTTTGAATTCAGAGTTTTTCCTTCTCCCAGACCGGTTGCTACCCAAGGCTATAGAACTCAGTCTGGCCTGCTATTTACCCATAGCTGTGGGGAGAAGAAGATATTAGCGCGTAAGTGAATGTAATGGATCCGATTGGAATTCGAACTCGGCTACACAGTCCGATTTGTTATCCATTACACCACCATGCTTCCTCAGATTATTGCGCTAAAATTACAATTAACAAAAATGTTCGCGTATTAATGTAGACATAGATAGATAAGAAGAGTGAGAGAGAGAGATAGATAGATAAGAAGAGAGAGAGAGACATAGATAGATAAGAAGAGAGTGAGAGAGACATAGATAAGAAGAGAGAGAGAGACATAGATAGATAAGAAGAGAGAGACATAGATAGATAAGAAGAGAGAGAGAGAGATTTCTACATTATGAGATGTTTTGTCTAATATGTTACAGTCTTGAGAAAAAGGAAAAAGATAAAGAAAATCGAAAGTATATGAAATAATAATTCCGGGAACTCAAGAGACAATTCCCTTGCCATTGTAAAATTTTCCCCAGATATAAATACCAAGGTCATGCACATGTATCCTAGAATATTTTCATTTAAGAGGGATATATCCCGGAACAGAGAATTCATTGATGGAGGCAGTAGAAGAATTTAAATTAGTTTCACAAAGCGCTGAGATATCTGAAGAACGTTTCATGGGAAAAGATTCTAATCGACAGAAATCTGTGCGAGTATCATGAATATTTAACAAAGGTGGCCGGTGATTTTGTGTTTACTCGTTATTTCTTTTAATTGTAAATGTCATGAGATTTTTTAATTTTAGAGGCCGCAAATAATTTTCACTATCTTCTATGTGAACAAAAACCAATCGGAAGGACCCTAAAACTAAACTATAATGTAGCCGTAGGGTTGCCTACCGGAAGAAAATGCAGGGACACTTGTCCATATGTGATCATCATCATCATGTCTTGGCTTCGCAAAATGAAAATCAAGAGAGAGTCTGTACACGTCGCTTGCAGACACGTTTGTGACTGATAAGTCCAATGCGGTACAGGAAGCAGTTGCAGCTGAAAGTCCGGCCTGGGCTCGATGGCATAGCGTTGAAGTACTTTCACCTATGTCTCGTGCCCCTGAGAGCGGTCCTGCAGGTATTTTCAAAGAAGGAGACAGTATGGTGGGAGGTGAGACGCCAGGCGTCACAGTTCTCAGCGAGGTTTAACTATTGGCAATCGTTGATGTGACAGGCGCCAAAGGATTTTTTCAGCCAGACTTTGAATCGCTTCTTTGGTTCCCCAATGCCGCGATAGCCGGTGGAGAGCTCGCCGTCCAATAAAATTTTAGGCAGGCGATGATTCTCCATCGTGGAAAATCATCGATTTGTTATACGGCGCTGCAAATAACCCGATATTATGCGACTGCTAACTAGAGCAGCCTATATAAGAGGTATCAAAGGGTTAGTGCTCCTTATTACCAGTTAGGATGAAGCAAGCAGAAAACTGCCAAACCCGTACCCTCAAAATGAAATTGCTTCTTTCACAGACCAGTCACATCAGCAAACAGTTAAGACAGTTTAAATCATTAACGTCATAGACGAAAGGAACCGGTAAACCACATCCTAAACAGGAAACAAGGGATAAAGCTGTACTCCTGTTCAATAAACATGGAAGGGATAAGGGCCGGCTGATAGATGAACCTGTCTATTCATATTAATTTATTATTAGTGTGTCTAGGGGTGTATGTGTATGTGTGCGTGTAACCCACAAAATACTTTTCAAATGTTATGAAACCAAAATCTTTCACATATTGGTAAACACAACACTTAATTTTATAGAAAAAGTTTTTGTTTTGTTTTTAAGGGAGAGCTTTCATTACAGCAACATAATGCAAAGCATCGTACTTTTGACAATAATTATGAAAGGACTTTATCCTAAGCAACCTTTATTTATCAGTGAACATTCAGCAAGCTTCAAGTAGAATTCATAGAGATGTGTGGTGGACCGGCCGTGTGGTGTGGAAGAAGTAGAGAAGATGAATTATCTCTGGCCGGTCCAGCCACAAAAAAAATGTTGGACTTTAATGGCGTCCAAAGGAACAAACGAGACAGATATATGTGCATGCGAACAAATATATATTATTAACAAACAGATAAAAACAGATTGATACACGAATTTACAAATACATTTAAAACATATATAGAACGTTTAGTGTCTGTGCAGAAAGTTATTGTGTGTGTGTGTTTGAGTTGGAATGTCCGTACGGTTTGGTGAATCTTGTTCTAGCGTATTCCCTGAACATGGGAAACGCTAGTTGTGTGTGAGAGTTCACATACTGGAAATACCTCGCACCACGTGCGACAGTTGCCGACCTCCAGCGAGGCCGGGTGAGCCGCCCGTGGGCGCAGCTGTGGAAAGAAAGAGAGAGAGACCAAGGGTCAACCCGTATTTATACTCCCGGGAGGGAGAGACCCCTGGTGAAGCGTTAAGAAAATGACGGGGAGCTAACTGCGACAGATGCACTGAGGAGGCATTTTCTGGCATTGGATTAACTTAAACAGATAATAGCACTATTGTTTAGCGGCATTTTAAACTGTTTTCTTG
The DNA here is from genome assembly GCA_964036315.1 of Acanthosepion esculentum. NCBI lineage: Eukaryota > Metazoa > Mollusca > Cephalopoda > Sepiida > Sepiidae > Acanthosepion > Acanthosepion esculentum. The sequence continues at coordinate 100,535,221 of OZ038477.1, forward strand.
AAGTGGTCAGCAACTACCCAATCCATCTACAACTAGAAACGAATTTCAAACATGAAGTTTGTGGAAAGATTGGTCTCCTGGGAGACCATCGTTATCTGAAACCCAGTTGAGCATGAAAATTAACTAACATTGACTATCTGTAAGCTGTCGCCATACACTTGAAAGGTTTCACTACAAAATTATACAACTTAAGTATCAATTAGTATCGGGTTAACCAGTTTTTAAATTTTAAAGTAGAACTAAATCTTCTTCATTCAAAATCTGACATGTTCCTGTATGAAATAGGTATCAAAGCCTCAATCCCATTGCAGGAGCTCACAACCCCCAACTATTCACTTATTATAACAAAATACGACCACTTAAATATCCACAGTAACAGACTCGGTGCCTACATTAATGACGGTTTTCCCTGTGGCAGGGACAAAAAAACGAGGACTCTGATCTTCCGTATATGTGCTTCTGCGTGGCACGTATCCATAGTATCACATTCGACTTTGTTCTGTATCATCGTCAAGATGATGGGTCGGTAATCCTCGATCGAATATCTGAGAGAATTGACAATATGATCACTGTTTTCCCTCGGAAAGCTTTCATATATGCGGTGACTTCAATGTTCATCACAAACAGTGGTTAATCAAACAAAACCGATGATGAAGGCAGATCTCGTAACGACTTCGCTATCGCTTATGGAGTAGCCAAGATAATTGATGAACTCACCCGAATCGCGGATGCGACAAGGCAGCAGGTGAAACACTCCGATCTTTTTCTAACAAATGCACAGCGAGAGTTTTACCCCCCACCCCCTCACTGGAATGTCAGACCGGTTGACTCCAAGCCAATGATACCCCCTGCTTTACCGTTCCATAGAACGATTTTTCACTACACGAAGGAAGACTGGGGCAGTTTTCGGTCCTATATGACCGAAGAAAATTTCTCAGCCTTCTTCAAACATGCTACCCCCAAAAGAGCTGCCGTAGTCTCTGAATGGATCCTTTCTGGAATGGAGAGTTTCATACTCACCAAAAATCCAGCAAATCCAAAGAGTTAGCCGTGGTTTACCCCTGAATGCGTTACAGCCATAGCTCACCGGAACCACTACATCAAAGTGTATCGCAAAGAGCGGTGTAATCTAACATTTACTATTTTCAGAACCGCCCGCAATCGGTGTTAGAGAGTTTCTGGAAAACTCAAAGTGCCGCTACGCGAGAGCTGCCCAGGTCAAGGTTGAAAAGAAACAAATTGGATCACGCGAATTTTGGAAATCAACCTAGTTGTGAACAGAAGCAAAGTACCTCGATATTTCCCTCGGTCATTTAGATGATAAATGGCATCCCCTCCCCAACTTCCCACGTCTCACTCAGCACAATCTCAGTAATATACTCATTTCAGTAAGAGAAGTTACTTATCAAAAACCTCGAATCCCTCAAAATCCACTGACCCAGAAAAATTCGTGGTCGTTCTTCAGAATATCAACCCAGAATTATCCCCGATTCTAGCAAAGTTATTTAAGCTTAGCTGGAAGAAGAAATCTTTTCGAAACGTGTGGAAGGCGACAAGCGTATGCCCGGTCTTCAAGAACGGGGTGACCGTTTCCCCCACTCCCAGTATAGACCCATTAGTCTCCTCAGTATCATCAGTAAGTATTTTGAGGCCTTAAACAAGAAGTTCGTCGAACACCTAAAAGAAACAACCTCGTGCGATGGGAAGTATGAATTTAGATCAACCCGATCCAATGCTGACGTCCTAACTACCATTACACACAGAATTAGTAGGGCCCTTGACGACACACGCACTACAAGGACCATAGTATTAGATATCTCGGCCTTAGACAAAGTGTGGTTGGAAGGTTTGCTACATATGTTCTCCAGCTATGGAATCACTGGAAGACTTTACTCTATTATAAAACCAGGTAGATCCCAAGAAGGTAGTTATTAACGGCCAGTACTCCGAGTCCCTGGTGGTTAACGCAGGCAACCCTCAGGGATCACTTCTGGGACCAACCCTCTTTCTGATGTACATAAATGATCTAGCTAAGAATATACTCCGATTATTTGTAAATATCTATGCCGATGATACGAGGATAACTGGCCGTACCTCCAAAACTCATGACGATCAAAAATTGGCAGCTGACATCTCTTCTGGTCTAACACTAACTTCTCAGTGGAAAAAAAACTGGTTGGCTACATTCAGTGCCTCTAAGAAAAAACTGGTTACATTCCTTCACTGGTGATCAGACCCCGAACTACCGCCAGTCACGATGAACAGATGTCGCCTCGAGAAGTCCCTGTGCCTTGACAGTATTTTAGACTTCAAACTCACACCCTACCTCAACTCCTGTTAACGATCCATCGCTAAAGGTCGCAAGTAAAATCATCGGCTCCCTGTACCGCTTTAGTATGTACTGACTCCTCATTGTATCGTCTACTATTATCATCAGATCAGGCTGAAAATGGAAAACTGTTGCTATATTTTGGCGGGGGATGCCCAGACCTCACTTTGCAGTCTGAGTTCAAAAACGTATTCAAGCCCTTGTTGGAGAAGAATTATTTTCCTCCCTCCAGCCTCTCTCTCACAGGTGATTCTCTCACTGCTCTATTGCTCCTACAACGGAAAGTGCTCGGACGAACTATATTCTTGGTTCCGCCAGATATAAACCTTCACGGCTGGCACCCAACACGACAATTAGATAGCAGCAAACCACCCACATTCTCTCCGAATTCCATCGACGCGAAGCAAGTTCCTCTGAAACAGCTTCTTCCCGCAAACTACTTCCCTGTGGAAGAGATTCCCAAGAGGATGTTTCCTCGATCACTACAATCTTACACTGTTCAGGTCTAGAGTCCGGCGTTACTTTCCCCTCCTATACATATAAACTACACCTTAACGTAGCCATCTACATCGAGTAGCCCCCGGGCCTTGTACAGGGTGAACCGTACTGTAAAAACAACAATAAAAATAAAAAAGAAACACACACACAATTATATATATATGTAGCGGTAAAACCATATTTTAAATCTATTAATTTATAATATTAATGCTCTGTAAATTTAAATTTACCTTGAGCACTATTGTGTAAAAATAAAAAATAAAAATATCTATAAGAACACCGGATTTTATATCTTACTGTTCTTTCCTTTTTATTTATATATACATATATATATATATATATATATATATATATATATATATATATATATATATATATATATATATAAATGTAGCATATCTTCATTCAGACATGTTTCCTTGAATAATACAGATATTTTGTGTCTACATATTTTTATACTCATCCTTTCCTGATGTCTTATCAGTTTCTTGATGATGGGATAAAATGCATCAAGGAAGGCGCCCTAGTTTTTTTTGTTTTTTTTCATCTTTTCTAATATCATCTTCAAGTGTAAATTACAAAGACAAACTTGCTGTGACAAACATGTCTATATAATTCAGTGAAATACATACAAACACACACACACGCACACACACACACAAACATATATATATCTATGTATGTATGAATATATATGTATATATATATATATATATATATATATATATATATATATATATATATATATATATATATATATATATATATATATATATATGGTATAGAAATTTGTATGTTTATAGGAGAGAAGATTACTATAGGAAATACAACATTTATAGATATATACAGTGTGCGCATATAAAAGAACACTATATGTGATGTCATTTTCACATGTTTATACGATGTGCAAATCAAGTAATAGGCTTCATGAAGATGGTAGATTGTTATACCCACACTGTTATATATATATATATATATATATATATATATATATATATATATATATATATATATACATATACACACGCAAAAACACAAACACACACACACACACACACATTATATATATATATATATATATATATATATATATATATATATATATATATATATATATATATATAAACGTCCACTCTCCGATATTGAGCACACAATATAGACACTGTGGACATGGAAAACAACACTGTCTTGCAAATGTGGCTTTTACACCTCAATATGACCTTCGAAGACTTAAAGAAGATCATATTGGCATGAAACTGATAGCTTGGATCATACGCCCACACAATATATATATATATATACATACATGCATATATATATATATATATATATATATATATATATATATATATATATATATATATATATATATATATATATATATATATATATATATGCCTATGTCACTTTGCGTGTATGTGTGTTTACAGTTCTGTGTTCAACGAGGGAGAGAAATAAAGATGTGTATAGGGTCGATAAATAAATGATAGGCCTCATCGGCCTTGTAATTTTATTACGATCCTCGGAAATGATGTGTTGATGGAGATAAACATTTCATTCCTGACAGAAATGCTGTCCGAGAGTGAAATTACGAATGATTAGATTCGTCGATAGGAAGAATGCGATACTGAAGCATTTTCTCGTTGAGCAGTTTTGTATGAATTTTGCAGGTTATGTTATATATATATATATATATATATATATATATATATATATATATATATATATATATATATATATATACACACACACACATATATATATATATATATATATATATATATATATATATATATATATAAATGCAAGAGGAAAAAATATTCTTAGCCGATGAGTTTCGTCCTCTGAAGATGAAATGCGACGGCTAATATAGGTTTTTCTCTTGTCTTTTTGTTTATTCCTTTTGTTCTTTTATCTGAAAATAATTTACTTAAATACATACATACACACACACACACACACACACACACACACACACATATATATATATATATATATATATATATATATATATATATATATATATATATATATATATATATATACTTAGAGAGATAGCAAGAAACAGAGATGGGAAGAGATAAGTCCAAGGTGATAAAAATTCAAAAGTGTTTATGAACAAACAAGGATCAGTCGTAATTCATCTTTGCTATGTTAGATTTTAAACAAAAACGGAAAATATTAGTCTATGAATTTATTGACATTTAATACACGATTCTTGAAATTAGTTTCATGGTTAAAATATCATATTTGTTGTCAACGTGTCGCTTTTCTAAAAGCATCATCAGGTCAACTGGACAAATCAGAGGAAGTAATCAATACCATGAATTTTTTTCTTCAGTCCTCACAGAGCAAAACGTTGACAACAGAATATAAAAACGTAAACGTCCAACTGATTTTCGCAAATACCCTTACATCATTTGTTCGGATATTCCACTGAAATCATTTCATCACAAACACACACACACACACATATATATTTGTCATCCACAGACAGACTGTTTCGCAGCTCATCAGTGTGGCTAGACGTCCGGTTGCCTCTAGCTAGGACCTAAACCCGACTGAATTTGCGTCAGTCGGAACTTCTCCCACTAAGCCGTCAGCGCACATTACGGGATGAAGGTGAATTTTAGCGTGTTTATTTTTAGATTTAGATAAACACACAGTGACTGACAGTGACTCAATTCTGCCGAAGAGTCATGCAATATTAGCTTAAATAGTCACTGTTTACGAATTCACACCTCAAACCAGAGAGCTCAACCGAAATTAATTTTTCAGTCCAGAACAGTTTTGAAAGAATAGATTATAACAAATTGGAAAAATGTTTTATGACGGGTTTAATCCATTAGGTTCGTTGAGTTAAACCCAGTTCGAAGAAGTTCTAATGGATTAAACATGACACAAAACTTTTTTTCCAATTTGCCATACATATTTTCATATATATATATATATATATATATATATATATATATATATATATATATATATATATATATATATATGTGGGGGTGGGGGTGGGGGGTGAAGAGAGAGGATCCGAAAGAGAGATTATGCCAGGTATTTGAGAACATTGATGTAGTTGATCATAAATGGAGGACGACCTAACCTAATATTGCGCATGTGCCAAAGGATGTAGTCCATGAAGTTTAATCGGTTGGTTTTGTACACAAAGATATCAGGGATAATACTTATTCTTTTGTACTAAAAATAAATGCGGTCTTCATTTGTCATGCTGGTGATATTTTTTCATCTTATATAATAAAAAATGCCTGTTATAATAAACGTTCCACCAGTAATTGCTTTATAAATGTTTAAGCAAATACATTAAACGAAACCACATAAACTCCGACATAAGATACTAAAGGAAGGCAATCAGAAAACACTAATCATCAATTGTAAGAAAACGGGATGTAAGATATTCAGCAAAAGGAACAGTGAATTACAAATTGGAAATTCTAAATCAAGCAAGTAGAAAGAATTAAATATCTTGGAAATATTATAACAGTGGTCGGAAAAAGCGACACCTATATCAGAAGAATTATTGCAGAAGTATATTGAAATATGTCTTCCAACAGCTAAGCAAAGTATTAAAAAACAGGAAAATGACTGTAGAAACTATGAAAACGAATACTGAATTGTTATGTATTATTATTTCACTTATATGAGAATGCTGCACAATCTCATCACAGATGAAGTAACGACAGGAGACAACAGAAATATTGTTCTACAGAAATATTGCTAAGAATACCATGGGTTAAATATGTAAGCAGCAACCTAGTTTTACAGAAAATGGCAACAAAAAGGAGACTTTTACCCTGCATCAGAAAGAAAGAGTTGAAATTTCGAGGGCACATATTAAGGAAAGAAGGCTTAGAAAATTTGACATTCACAGGGTATACTGATGGCAAGAGGGACAGAGGAAAGCTACGCATAACGTACCTAACGAGCTTATGTAAATGGTTAGCAGAACAGGGATGAGGAGAGAAAGCAATAAAAAAATTACTGGGAGCTACAAAGGAAAGCAAATTGTGAAGAGCCATGACCGTCCACTTCCTGAAGTGACACGACACATACATGCACTATTGCTCATAATGCAGTTTTTGCTGTTATAACTGTATGTTTTTTACCTGAGCTCATATTGCAATTTTCGTTGTTATTATTGTTTTCTCTGGCACTCCTTATTACTGGTTCCCATAATGTAATCATTTCTATGCTTGGTCGGCTCAGGAGATTTTTGTGGCCTATCATATGTGTTGATTCCTTAATTTTACGAATTTTCCAATGATGTTCCCTGTCTATGATTTCGACCTGATCCCAAAGAGGGCGATAATCTCCCTTTTCTCTCCATATGTGATCAGCCACGCCTGATTTATCCACTTCCCCTCGTGTTACAGCTTTTTGGTGTTCCTCAAGCCTTACCTTAAGGGGGCGGCCTGTTTCCCCTTTATATTTCTATCCGCAGATACCTCTCCCGAGTAAACCCCCCCACATTGAGGAGAACAGGACTAAAGACTGTGTATACGCCATCTCGTGCAGCTGCGGAAAGAAATATAAATGAAACAAAATATAATTATTGCAACAAGGATGAAGACAATAGTCTGAATAATGTAAATAGGGTACATAATACCTCATCTCAGAAATATAGACAGAAACTTAATGCTATCCGCCCTTGTATATCGCACACATGTTAGAAGAACGCAGTGAACGCAAGAACCGAGGAGACCCCAGACAAATTAGGATGGTTTGCCAAATGAAATCGAACCCCGTCCAGTGAAGCAGGCACGCTATGGTCTTTCGTCTATGATAAACACTTCGAGCAGGCCAAAAGGTGACGATGAAAAATAACAAATAGCTTATGTGTTCTCTACTGAAGTATCAAAGGTGGCTTCTTTGATAGTCCTTGAGGCAATGGGTGCCATGTCAGTCTCATTCCACTTCTTTCTTTTTTTTAAGCTTTTCACCCAAAGCAAGGCGGGAAGCCATTAGCACGCAAGGGGTTAGAGAGAGTTGCAGCGAGAGCAAATAGGAGTGATAGAGGAAAGGATGAAGAAAAGGATATGGAATAGATCAAGGCATCTGGAGACGTCGATTGACATTACATTTGAATATTTAGAGATTATAGCTATCAGGAAAACAGGAAAAGGGGAGGGAATTCCACAGACGGGAGGTGCGAGACATGAAGCTATTGGAGTAGAAGAGACGGCTACATTTAACATTTTCGACAGTGAAACGATGAGAACGAGATGTCAGCCTCGTAGAACGCTTAAATTCATGAAGTCTGGGAACCAGCGAAAGCAGCTCATCTGAGCAGTTACCATGAAAGTATTTGTAAAAAAGACAGAGGGTAGCGACGGCACGTCTGTGAGAGAGCGACTGCAAACGAGATGCCAGATCAGGGCCAATTACATTGCATATCCGTCTCTGGATTTTATCAAGAACCTTGAGACAAACAGAAGAGGCTCCAGACCATATATGGCAGCAATACTCCATGCAAGGGTGAATGGTTAATTTGTAGATTTGAAGGATCGACTCCGGCGAGAAAGATTTCCTGGCGCGGCACAGGGAGCCAACTTTCCTTGCGGTGGACAAAGTTATTGACAATGTATTTGTTCCATCTCGGGTCAGCAGTCAATTTCTTCCCGTAAGATAAATGTGCTCATCTGTACTGATCTGTGAATATCATGTGTGTCAGCCCTCCTTCCAATGGCCCCTTTAAAGGGAGACCTAACTACAGCATAGGAAAAGGAATTGTTGTGGTGATAATTTCTCTCTGAATTCAGAGTCAGCTTTATTACACTATTTGTCCTCATCGTTATTGTTGTTATCACAACGTTTCGGTCGTTGTGCTCTCCGGCTTTCAGCAGGTGTATAACAATCTACAAATTCTAATGGGAAAAAGTGCTGGTTCGTGATTTTGTTACCATAGTAATTGTGAGTTCAATCCCTGGACCTGGCAGTGTATAGTCAGATTAAATGGAAAAACTGATCAGTACTAAAAAAATCAAACTAGAGAATCTATCTCTAGACACGAACAGTGTAACGAGAACAGTCTACACCCCGTGATTAAATAAAGTGTCCAGTTTGGAATTGACTGTAGGTTAGCCGGATCGACATAAACCTGGGGAAGCCACAGGGTACAACGCCCAAAACGTTGTGATTACAAAAACAAAGCGGAGTACATCAGCCGACATGCCAATAGTGTAAATAATAAAACGAGAACTGCATTTTCCAGTCTCTTTCGAGACAGCAATGATACCATCTTCGAAACACAGAGCAATTTTTAGTGCCATTTTGTTTTGTTTTTAATTTGAAGATGTATACAATTATATATATATATATATATATATATATATATATATATATATATATGAAGAAATATAGTCTTAAGATGTGCTATATTTATGGGATAAAGTGCTCAATATCAGAGACAGAACGTGTGTTAATATAAAAATAAAAAGTGAACATAGAAGTCAACACTTAGAGGCGACAGTCTGTTTCATGCTCGTGGCCTGACGATTGCATCTAGCATGAAACAGACTGTCGCCTCTAAGTGTTGACTTCTATGTTCACTTTTATATATATATACATATACGAAATGTGTATATATATATACGAAATGTGTATGTATGCATATATATATATATATGCAATTTATTATGTATACTATTTATATATTATATATGCGCGGTACTTATTGGGATATTAGTGATAGAGATAACATATTTAGTTGGATTGATGTGAGTTTGTGAACCTGGGTTTCACGCTTTTGCCATCGTCAGACGATTGCAAAAGCGTGAAACCCAGGGTCACAAACTCACATCAATCTAACTATATTATATATATATATATATATATATATATACACGGATGTCATAAATAATTATTTCAATTCCAAACAACAAACGACATGAATGTCTATATCTCTGAGATGAGGTATTATGATTATTTACATTATTCAGACTGTTATCCTCATCTTCATTGCCATATTCACAACGTCGTACGCTCCGGTCTTCTTCAGAAAACATTTTCAGTCTACCTTCCCTATGTGACGGGATTATTGGAGAAAATACAAAAGATATGTGATCTATATAACATCAGGACATCTTTCAAAATTGCTTCAACACTTCGCAGGCACCACTTCCGAGTAAGATCCTCCCCCTTAAGATATTCTTTGTTGTCTTTCTTTTTTATTATTTAAGAATTTAAAAAGAAATTTAAATAAAATTTAATAATTTTTAATAAATTTTAATTTTTTAAATAAAATTTAATAATTTTTAAATTTTTTATTTAACAGTTAAAATATTTAGCCGAAAGCGCTCGGATAAAAATAACAGTCGGACAGTTTTTATATAATTTATCATCCGAAAAGAAAAGATATATTAGATCGCAGGAGAAATTGTATAAAAAACTAAATAAAAGCACCTTGTCTGTCGTTTTCAATGAAATGTGCATGAAAGAAGGATTGCTGCCTTAATACACAAATATATATATATATATATATTTATATTTGTGTATTAAGGCAGCAATCCTTCTTTCATGCACATTTCATATATATATATATATATATATATATATATATATATATATATATATATATATATATATATATATATATATATATATGTAATTGAATATATAGATACATATAGCTCCAGGTAACTGATGAGTGGTGAAGGCAATTTTTATGAAAATACTGTAGCTGTTATTGTAAAGAAATAGTTGTATTTTATTTGTTACTTCTTTTGGGGAGGAATGAGGCGATTCCATCTTTCATCATTTGATATATCATATTTTTAAAAATGGCAATCAACTGTTAACTCATGGCATTGTCTCAGGGTCACACCTTTAAAAGCGTCCGATTTGGCTTGTCTATTTTTCTAAGTCACAGAATACTTAATTTTCATATGTATTAATCTTTTCCAGCATGTAAATTCTAAAGTAGCGGAAATTAACGTATTTTTTCGTCCATGTAAACCAGGGTGGGTTTTCGGATGCATTCCAGATTCTATTTACAGCAATCTCCACGCCAGATTAGCTCCATTAATGATCTTGCCTTATGACAGTATACAATGTTTTGCCGCTTTTTCTTCCGGTCTTAAATAACTTCGCCAATGTCCGCTTATGACAATCTCACAGCGTTTAAGTGATGCGAGGATGGATGGTAGAAAGACAAGCAATGCGTAATAAATCGACAAATGTGACACAAATTGGCAGGTTGTTCCTCGGAAAATCATTCTTCGCGTTTCATTTTACTTTCAATTCCTGCTCTGTTTAAAACTTAACAACAAAGGTTAGTGAAAAATATCATCAGAATATCTATGTTCCCATCTATCTATCTCTTCCGCTTCGCCTGAAGCTATCCCCGCCTATTTATCCAAATATTATTTTCCAACCCACTCTAAGCAGTCTCCTCACACATACACACACATATAGATATAGATATATATTTAATATATTTTTTTTTTATACGTTATTGTAAATGCTCTGTTTATAATAAACGTGTATTAACAACATTTACCTGGATGAATGTCCGAGAAATCTCAAAGAAAATATATCTCCTCTGACAGGTATCGAACCTGTAAACTACACGGTTCCACCATATAGCCTGACGTGCTATACCATTTAGCTACAGAGGAAGCGTCTGGTTAGCAACGTTAAATTCCTGTTTTATTTATTTTTTTGTTTCTTTTTAACAAAAAATCTCCCATGCTTATTATAAACAGAGCATTTAATTAATATGTGTATCTATAAAAATAATTTATAAAAATAACTTATAAACAAAAAATATATTAAAAATAATTTTCGGACTTAGTCCATTTCATAATATATTATATCATTTGTTTACGTTAAAATATGCTTCCAGCAGATATGAGCGTTCGAGAAAAATCATGAGAAGTTAGTTCAAAAACAGTAATTAAAACTTGTTAACCAGACGCTTCTTCTGTAGCTAAATGGTATAGCACGTCAGGCTATATGGCGGTTCAGTGTAGGATACACGTTCGATTTCCGTCAGGATACATATTTTCTTTGATATTTCCCGGACATTCAAGCCGGTAAATATTGTTAATAGAACATTTACTTAAATATTTGTAAATTGTCGATTTCATAATATATATATATATATATATATATATATATATATATATATATATATATATATATATATATATGCCTACTTAAATATTTGCATACGCTGTATCCATGATATTGAGTTATTTTACACATACATATATCATATCTTAAAACTATTTTTCATCATATATATATATATATATATATATATATATATATATATATATATATATATATATATATATATATATGTATGTATATATATATATATATATATATATACAGAAATATAGTCTTAAAGTGTGCTATATTTATGGGGTAAAGTGCTCAATATCAGAGATAGAGCGTGTGTAAATATAAAAGTGGACATGGAAGTCAGCACTTAGAGGCGACAGTCTGTTTCATGCTAGTGCAATCGTCAGTCGCCTGACGATTGCACTAGCATGAAACAGACTGTCGCCTCTAAGTGCTGACTTCCATGTCCACTTTTATATATATATATATATATATATATATATATATATATATATATATATATATAATGTCTCTGGGCATACATAAATATACCCACAAAATAGATAAAAAGAAAGAAATTGTAATGTTATTAGTTTCCTGATGTGAAAACATTCGACATTCATTGACCGAACAGCCAGTGATACTCTCGGTTGAAATTTGTAAAATCTTTCTATTAAAACAATTTGTCTATTAAAACAATTTTTCAGGAAAATAGGTTTCTCAAGTCCACTAGCTGTTATTGCTCTTAGGATACGAAGCATCACAACTTTCATTGCATTTCGAGATTATATTTTCAGTTTTATAATGTTTTGTTGATTTTTTTCTTCAAGATGGTTCTTAAGAATACTTATGTCATCAGCATAGCCTTCCTCGTCATTAATGCATTGGACTCCGGCGGGAAGGTAGGATAGCTCTTTAAAAAATAAGAACGATAAAATATAAGTGATACAAATCTGAATGAGGCAATGTTTAAAGAAACATTAATATTTTACATGAAAATTTGAATACAAATATTGAAGGTCCCTGTATATTTCGATGTTATTCTCGTTGGCTTTTGATGTGTTTGTCCCTACTTTCCCACATTTCTATATGAAAGATTGATTCTATCAATAAAATTATGATTTTGTCAGATTTACGTTTTGTAATTCATTTGCTACCCTCTCTCTCTCTCTCTCTCTCTCTATCTCTATATATATATATATATATATATATATATATATATATATATATATATATATATATATATATATATGACTGGTTGTTTTTTTCGGTTTATCAACCTTTTGTTGCTTATTTAAAGTCATAAAATATATTTAGATTGTAAGAATTATTTTGAGATAATGATGATTTACTGATACACGTCCTACTAATTAACCCATAGCTGGCGGAGAAGAGGCGGATTCATACCTTTCCTAAGGATATTTGCACGTAAGTGAATATAACCGATCCGACTGGAATTGGAACTCAGCTCTCTGGTTTTTCAATTCCGAGCCGTTTTCCATTGTCCCATATGCACGTTCAAACTTGCAACACCTAGTATTCCCAAGTGGTCACTTGCTTAATTAAATATATATATGTATATATATAGACATATGTGTGTGGGGGGGGCGTTGCTGTGTTTATGTGCGTCCACTCTCTAAACATGAAGGAAATTCTGGGGCAGGTCAACCTTGAGAAAGAGGGAGAATGGTAATCTTGCAATCTATCGCTACTGTTTTGTGTTCGATCCTGTGTGGGTGTTCAATTCTTGCTGGGGTTTTTTTTCCCCACAAATAATCTAAGCTCGGTAAATACCTATAGGATTTTCTATGGCGTTTAACACGAAAGATGAAATGATAATATGGTAGCCCATAAATTCCATGTTTGTTTTGAAATTTTTTATGAACATTTTTGCCTTGAAAAATCTCAGGAAAATCTCCCAAACTAAAAATTATTATTTTTATTTTCTTGTGATTTCAACTTGAGGCCAGGCCGTTCTTTTTCATGAGGATTTGCAATTGGTTTATGTTCTCGCGCCCACTTGATAATCGGTTGTAAAAACTGTTTGTTTGTTTTTTCATACCCAGAACATTTAACAACTTGTATACCCAGCCTCCGTGCGTCCCAAGTCGAAAACAAGTCGAGCTACAGATAAGCGTGTGTTAAACGAAGCGCTTAATACAGGCCTTAAGCTCAGTTTTATTATAGCTGGCTATCCTAATAGGTATGTTACTTTGGCTTCGGTCTAGTAATACGTTTGACATATTGATATATAAGGAAAGAGGAAGATAGTCAGAAGATGGAAGGAAAAGTAAAATAAATATGTGGAAAAATAAAGAAGAAAGAAAGTCTGGATGGAAGAGATTGATGAAAAAGAAGAAAATTTAAGCAATAAACGAAATAAATAATTTTAAAAATCGATGAAAGGGAGAAAGATTTTAATAGATGGAAACAAGGAAATTATATTACGTTAAATGAAAAGAAAAATGAAAACAGAAGAAAGAAAGAAATTAAGAAAAAAAAAGAAAGAAAGAAACCTAGTTGGAAATTAAATAGAAAAAAAGAAAAGGAAACAGCGAGAAAAAAACAAATGCTATAGAAACCTGATCGCAGAAACTAAATTATAACATCGAAATAAAATTGGTTTGTAAGAAGCAGGATTTTAGAAGGAAAAATGAAAGAGTAGAAGAAATACGTGAGACTAGAATGCACCAAGAAAGAAATAAAGAAAGAAAGAAATGAGAAAGAAAAAAGAAAGAAAAAAATAGGGTTCAATAAAATGCAATTCCAAATTGGAAATCATAATTTATAATAAAACAAATGGTAATATACAAAAACCTGAAATAGCGAGCAAAAACAATAGATAGATATTAGACTAAGTTGGACACTACGACAGATAAAATTACGAAACTAAATCAAAGCTGAGGATTAATTAAAGGGAGAATTAAACACGAAGGAACCTTGAAAGAAATAAAGAACAGAAAATACGCCTTCTAACAAAAATGAATTTATGGTAATGTGTAGTAAAATTAGCACATAATCATTTTAGAAGCAAAATTTCAATAATTGAAGCCAAGAAGATAAAAAATAAAACTTGAAAAACAAGTAAACGGGAAAATTGGTTTCAGGACCTGGGAGAAAAGAAAAATATGAAGAAGCGAAAAAAACACGAAAGAAAGGCAGACAAACCTTCAAAATGGGGGACGTTATTCATAAGAAAATGTGAATTACAAGATTGAATATATTATTTCAGTCCTATTATATATTTTCTTTCCCCTCAGAAACTTATTTAAATTTTACAATACTTTAATGAGATTAGAGCCGGAGTCGGGATTATACACAATGAACAGTTTTCCTCAATAGGCCTTATAAGACCGTTTTACCGGGCGGGAATCTTTTAATTTTTAAATATGTATAATTATCTAAATATTGCATTCGGCTAAGAACTGATTATCAATTACAGTAATGCCATTTAAAGTCGGCTTCGCTTTCCGAGGTCGATCCAAGAAATAAACAATTCAGATTTAGGATTTATAGCTCCCAAAACCACAGAAATAGTCATGCAGGCAACTCAGGAGCTTTAAGTAAAAATCGTTTGGCTTAATAAACGATATAAAATTGAATGATGACGTTGCTAAGATCTAGAGTAAGAAAAAAAAAGAATCTTCTGTTCAGTCAATTTTTATTACTGCATATTGTTATAATTGTTCTGTTTTATTATTAATTATTGTTTTTAATAGCATATTCTTCTCAAACTATTAGTTTAAATTTTTAAAAAAAACTATTATTTTAATTTTTTAAAAAGTAGAAATTCCCAGTATCCTACGCTTGTGCGCATGTGCAGTCGCACCACAATAACAAATTTAGTCCGAAAGGACAAAATGCGTTACACGAAAACTTTTTCCACTTAGTCATACATTTTTTCCAAATATTCTTCATATATAAAAATGTATATATCGTTATCTATATATTATCTACATATGTAGGCATAAAAAATAGTATATAATGTTTCAGTACTGCCACAAGTCATCCATTGATGGGGTATCTTGGAACATATCCACACAGCAAATTTCAAGGTATTTGAATTGAACCTAAAATTAAATTTTAATTAGGAGCCTTTTGCGTTAACTGTATATTCCCATGACAAAATTTAGTAGAAAAGTTTGTTCGTTTCCATATAAATGAATTCAACACTATAACAGTATAATAGTAAAAACAAATAAAACAAAATTATAGCTCAAAACAGCAAAGGCTATAATTCAAATTTGATTGATAAAGATAACATTCTGAGTGGAATTAATGTTCTTTGTTGAGTTGAAAGAAAAGGTCTGTATTTATATCCGTAAAAGAGAAAGACATTTATGTACACAGAGACAAAACGGGAACATCCCTTGGCCGTAATCTTGTCGATAAATGTAGGTTGGCGATTGAACACGGTTTCTATGAAGTCACCGGTCGCCAAAGCAGGATCCTCCTTAGACAAGTGCGTCTATTGCCATTTTGGCTGCAGAATATGATTATATTTCCTTATAGAGGCCCCGAGCTTAATGTCTTTGAAAAACAAAATTGAATGTTTCAACCGGCCCGATTTTGGTATTTTGTCATATAAGGTCGATTTCCAGTTGAGTTCGTTACGCGCAGATACCCTTGGTCGAGCATGAAACGAATAGACACATGGTCGCCCAAGCGTGCCACATCGCCCTTACCAATGAGCATTGGGTTAGCACGGTCGGGTAATGATCCATTATTCCCCATGAATATGCGGAAGACCTACGTTCAACAAAGGAATTGGAATGACACCCGCTTATACACAACTTTACCAAACATCTGACACTGATGAGTGTTTCGGCGCGAAGTCTTTGAGTCTGCTAAACTAGAGAACTCTCTTGAACTTATTTAATTGATTGATATTATAGTTCTAAATATCTAGACTGGGGAAACACTTAAATTCCTCGTAATTTTCACGTATCTTCTCAGTTGCATTATTATTATTATTATTTTCATTTCCTTTGATATCTGCCGTTTACACATTTCTTTCCGGGTCCCGCCCAGGGATCTAAGGTTAGAAATGGTATCATGACACTTTCTACAGAAAAAAAAATTATTACATAGATAAAGCCCTTCGTAAAGTGTGGGCTGTACTTATCAGATTAATTTTTTGTATCTCTTTGAGGCATGGACTTCCAGGGAACCCTTCAACTAGTCTACTGGAATCTTTTCCAACCAATCCTAAGGCTCCAACTACAACAGGGATTGTTGATGTTCCCAATATTATTATTATTGTTATTATTAATAATAATAATATTATCATTTCCTTTGAGTTCTGGTGTATTCTCATTTCTTCCCGGGTCCCAACCAGAGACCTAATTTGAGAGATAGCATCATGACATTTTCCACTGAACATTTTTGTGGGAAAAATTATTATTATTATTATTATTATTATTATTATTATTATTTGATTTCGTTTGGTTTCTGGTGTATACTAATTCCTTTCCGGGTCCCGACCGTAGACCTAAGGTCGGAAATGGCATCATTTTCACTGAGAAGTTTTGAAGAAAAAAAATTAAACATATTGTACATAGATAAGCTCTTCTTAAGGCGTGGGCTGTATTGGTGAATACGATTTTTTGTATTTCTTTAAGGTATGCGCTGCCAGGGATTGCTTCAATGAGTCTATTGGAAATTTTATAATCAATCCGAGGGATCCAACTACACCTGTAATTGTTAATGACCTCATGTGCCACATTTTTGTGATTTCGATTTCACGGTCCTTGTATTTTGATAGTCTTTTGATACATTGCAGTCTGCAGGGAATGCCGTGTCAATAAGGAGGCACATTTTCTTATCACGGTGTCAGGGCGATTGGCTTTGAGTGTTCTGTCGGTATGTATTGTAAAGTTACATAAAATTGTTACAGGTCCTATCTCTGTAACCGGGTCTGTGTGGTGTTAATACCAATTTTTTGCAGATTTTCCAGTGTAGATATTGCCCACTCTGTCGTGCCATGTTTTATATTCAGTGGATGCCACTACCCTGTAACTTGATACAAGTCAATTGTTTCTGGATATTTATCACAGAATCTGCATTTTGGACAAACACAGTTTTTCAGTATGTGTGCTTCGTAATTTCTAGTTAGCAACCATTGGTCCTGTGCAGAAAGAATAAAACCTTTAGTTTCAGCTTTTAACTGTGTACTGATGGCCACGTGGTTTGTCTACATCAGCTTGTTTGGTACGGGCAGAGTATTGACCGTGAAGCGGTGTATCTTGCCATCGTTTCTGTATCTGGTCCATTGCATTTGCCTTTGCTTTCTTTTTTAAGTATTTCCCAGCTTCAGTCGGTGTATTATGCTTTACTTGTATTTCTTCACCTACCTGAAACTCCATTTTGAACTTGTTGGCTTCCTTTATTACTGAATATAGTCGCTTAAAATTTCATGTTCTTTAACACAGATCAACATCCAGATATCTGTAGTTTCTAGGTATCGTTGAAGGCCATTTGTTGTAGTTTTGTAAAACAATTCTAGTTGAACTAATCCTATGGCTGCTTCGGATCTGGGCACATACAGATTTTCAACACCAATTTTGGGATGATGCATGCGGTGACAGGTGAGAAGCTTTCCCGTTTTGGCGTCCATTCGCTTAATGTCAGCTATGGTCCTGTTAAGAATGTTGAAACTATATTGCACCACAGGGACAGCCAAGGTGTTTATAGCTGATATTCTGCTTTTTTCAATTCTGCTCGGTATTTAGTACCAGATACACACGCCTGTACTAATCCTTTCTTACTTCCCCTTCATTTGGGAATGCTGTATTCTATCTCCATCGCTAATTCCTAGGAACCTATAGGATTCTTCTTATTCCATTTCCCTAATCTTTGTGACAAAATCTAGATATTATTATTATTATTATTATTATTATTATTATTATTATTGTTGTTGTTATGGGAACTTACCCATAATATAATGGACTATTCCATACTTCATAAATACTACGCCTCAAAAGGAGACAGGCAGTGTGTCACAGTGAGTGAGAGAGTGAATCAGGCAGTCGGCTAGACGATTACAGTAAGACATTGGAATAGTGATACTTCGAGACAACGTAGTTCTCTCTAACCTAACCTGATTGTTGTTACTAACACTTCTATTTCTTTTGTACATATGTCTATTGGTAATATATCTGTGTTATTCCATACCTGTGTTCGAGTTATTCTTCATTGGTTCTACCTTGGACCATTACCGTGGTACAAGGGACTTGGACCATAATAATTATTAAGAATAAGAAAAGCAACAACAATTCCATATATATATATATATATATAATTCGATACTAATTAATGTTGCATGTGCAATCGTCAGAGCAAAAATTATTTTTTTAATATCTGCCTAACAATTACTATGTAAGTTGCATCGAGCGGATCAGAAAATATATATACGCAATTCTCACAGTAAATTTTAGCTCTGTTACTTTACATGAAGCAGTAATTTATTATTACTACCAGCACCCATTATTTGTTTTTACAATTTATCAACTCTTCCTGTGTTATTTAAAGCCAGATAATATTTCGGGATTGTAAATTTTAATATTAGTTGATAACACAGCAACATTCACACATACACAGAGTAAAAAGAACCTTCAGTCCATCTACATTAAAACAAAGCAATCCACACTCAACAAAATTAAATTTCAAACTAGTCACATTAAATTGCGTCTAAACATATGTTTCTCTTAATATTTCCGTCTCTCACGTGGTACGACGTCATAGAACTGCATAATTAATATACGACCCGCGTCTGCAATTCCGCGACCATTATCATCGCATAGCAATATATATATATATATATATATATATATATATATATATATATATATGGTTAAATACAAGAGACAATGAATGTCTATTATGTTTTGAGTCGTTCTAAATTCTTTTTGCTTTAATTTCGCGTGAAAATAAAAACAAAGGTAGCGAATCAGAGTCGATATATATATTGGTGATAGTAGTCGTTTCTTCTAGACTCGATGAATTACTTAATTATAATTTTCTCAAATCTCCTTAATTTCTATCACACACACACACACACACAGACAAACATATATATATATATATATATATATATATATATATATATATATATATAGAGAGAGAGAGAGAGAGAGAGAGATAGATAGATAGATAGATAGATAGATAGATAGATAGATAGATAGATAGATATTCGTCAAGTCTCTAATCTGAGTTTTGAGGAAGTGGCATCCATTCCTTCAACAGACTTGTTGATAAAAGTGGATATAGTTTCTGAAATTCACATTTTTCTAAAAGAAAAAAAAAAAAACATTGTTGCATGATTGTTTTAATATGGGGTCTGGCACTTTTTCCCGACCTACTGTTTTCACAAGTTGGAAAAAAGTCTTTGTAATCATTGTCCACCACTATTATAACAAATTGTGAATAATCTTCACCGCAAACTGTTGTTGTTATGTGGGGTCTGGCAGGGTACAACACTTAACTCGACCGATTCCACCGTGACAGTAGTATTCAATACTCACTTAGACAAGTCACTGCGATAGTATTATCTTCTTTTTCATTTCTAGACAATTACCCAGGACTACTTATCATGAATGGATCAGTCGATCCATGATAATAAAGAGGCTAAGTCGGTTTTACAACAACGATGAAAAATTATTGCATTGAATATATTAGATCATTTTGTAATATATAATCGGGAGTTAGAAATTAATGCGACTTTCGAAGAGAATTTTATAAGTAATCAAGTATTTCCAGTTTTCCATTATGCTGGATAGATAAATGTGTAAAAGTTCTACTCATTTTTTTTTTCAGTATACTGAAGGTTTCTAAATATTTATAGCTTATTAGATAACATCTTCAAGTTTTCTGAATTTCTGTTTAAGATTTCAGACTTATTTTTATCATTGTATTATTTAAAATCATAGTCAGCTTGATGTTAGTATAATTCCAATTCCTGTTTATATTATTGTATTATTGAAGTTGGTAGCTATATATACATATGCAAATACAAAGGATTTATTTGAGTACTTACAAGAACTGTAACAATTAAAACGGATAGTATATGCAACTGAACGGGAAAATAGACTCCAGATGTTGGCTTTCCAAACTGCCATACAAAAAGGTGGGGAAGGAAACTCCCATCAATATTACAAATAGCGATAACTGTGGAATCGAAAACAACTATTTTAAGAGAAAGATGGCAAGAGATACTGATATGTAACCCAGTACTAGGCGCAGCTAAACACTTTTTCCCACAATGCTTTCTTTTTCTAGTGAGGGGTTGGCTAAACACTCAGCAGGATTAAAAACGAAACCTGTCGTATCTTCTTGTGAGAAACAACGGCTACATGGCACACTGTAGTAGACTGGGCTTCATTGTAACGTAACGTAACCAGTAATGTGATTAGACGGCATCGCTGTATGACGGACTCCACAGAATTAAGTCAACAGTCAGAGGGGATAGTCCCCAGGATCGAATCAACTGCAACATTTCCTCCACCAAATCCAACTTTCAAGTCGGAAGATACCGACAAACATTTGGACTGGGGAGGGATGGGGCCCATCAGGTCTACTTGCCCCAAACGCATTACGCATGGATAATTACCTCTCCGCCTCTTACTCCAGGTATGTGGGAAGAACTGGTTTGGTGCTCAGCTACGCACCTACCCTACTACCACGCCTGGTCATAGAACAATTGATGATGATGATGATGATGATGATGATGATGATGATGATGATGATGATGATGATGATGATGATGATGATGATGATGATGATGATGGGTTAATTAATGACCAATGATTCCTGTATGGGAGTAATTCATTTCACAGTTGTCATTAACAAATTTCAAATAAGTATTTATTATTGAACTGAATGTTTCCTTCAAAGACAAATGATGAATGATGGATATAGATTATACGATAACCTATTTTACGTAATCTAAAAGGATTTTTTTTATTTGATTTAAATTTTAACGGCCTATTACTCCTTATGGATCATTTCATACCGAAATTTACTTATGGTGGTGGTGGGGGGGCTTTGAAATAATAAAAATATGACATATGTTATTCTGCTTTCACAATTGAATACATGGTAGATGATACTCATATTTTGGGTATATGCATGTCTGTGTGGACATAATTACCAGAGGCGGTGACGTGTGTTTTATGTTGCAATTTTTTTTAAGTTATATTTTGGAATATAGTTTGATTTCTTTAGAAAATTATCGGCTAGTATATGGATTAATGTCATGAAAGTGTTCTTTCGTGTTATTTAATGTATTGTTGGTAATTTTACCAGAAAGAGTTACTGCTCGTAATTTTTTTTATATAAAAATGTATTGCTGATATCTTTACTATGAAAATGTATTTTTATACTTTCATAAGGTTTTGTTTTTGTTTGTGGGCGGTTATATATTTGTCCATAATTGGGACCCTAACAGGTACTATCACCCCGGTTACGGGTGGACCTGGAAATAACAGCAATTAAGAGGTAGTTCCACGATCTTCAAAACCTCCAATATCTCGATCAGAGACTTTGATGACGGGTGTAGTTTTTCTTCCTACCCAGGACTAATCTAAAAGGATTAGGATCTAAAATACAGTGGTACTGGATGTCACGCACGTGCGCGTATCGAAACCAGAACGAGATACAACGCTAGTCCTACTTTGCGCGTCTGCTCTCTCTTCTTATCACTGCCGTCACACAAAAGCGCGCGCATGCGCACAAGCATAAACAAGTCTAATCTTACGCATGTCTGAACCCAACTAATATTTCTTCTAGTCAATGCATAAATCCACTTATTCTCTTTTCCCCCCACAAAGATTCCTGCTCGTTAATGGAATTCCTTATTGTCGTTAGTGATAGGGCCTTTTTAATATTTTCTAACATGATGCAAAAGAAAGATTGCGGTTAGAAACAAAGCAAAAAAGAAAAAGAAAAAAGAAGCAAATATCGAAATGAGATTTTAATGACAGCCCATTTGAGAATGACACTGACTTGGATGTTATGCGCAACACAATAAGGATAATGAAAATGGAGATCTTCGTTAAAGATTCTCAACTAAGACTTCATTTGTTTGTTTTTTTTTTCATATTTCACACAATGTTATGCATGAGATCGCTCCCCTCTTTTTGTTTTGATTTGTTTTCTTCAAGAAAAAAAAAAAAGCGTAGGGAAATGAACGTCTAGTTTCCACTGTCATTTTAGAGTTTATCCAATTATATTTTTTCCCTTCACAGCCGGGTAAAATTGTTTCGACGCCGTTGTCACTCCTTTGCCAGTCAATGTACTCTTGACGATGAACCTGTTTCCTGGTTGAAAGGAGATCGGTGCGGTCGGACTGTTCGAGCTGAACTAAAGATTAGAATTTCGAAGGCAGAATTATCAGTTAGTTTTCTTCTTAACAGATATCCTTTCAATGCGCTTGAACAGTGGTTAAATAGTTCCACAATTACAATATCAATGGTTTCGATCCTCATTGGGCGCTACATAGTTACAAAATTAAGCTAAGTGTAATATATATATATATACATATATATATATTACACTTAGTTTAATCTTAACATATATATATATATATACATATATATATATATATATATATATATATATACATATATATATATATATATATGTGTGTGTGTGTGTGTATGTATTGTATAACAGACAAATTATCCAAATCGTGTAACAGCAAAAATGTCCATTTGTTAGACTAAGTTTGAATCGTTGTACCTTAGAAAAGATTAAAGATATCTTACTGGAATTTTCCGACGTTTTTATAACACTATTGAACTTTACTTTGAACAATAAGAATCTGTTTAGCTCTAAGTTGAAATGGTGGTCCCTCTTGCTGTTGTCCTTTCAACTCTTCCCTCTTTTTAAAACTTATTCGTCATTCTCTTGAATGCATTTTGAAGATGGAAGCCAGAGTATGGATGTTGGTACCATTTCTGAAGGCTTGAATGATGTTTTCCTCTCAACATTGCTCAGTTAGTAAGACATTGTGGGGCTGTCACAAAACGATTTTAGCCGTTTCTCTTTCTAGCTGAATAACTCAAAGTGTTTTTCCTGTGATTATTACGACAAACGGTGCCAAGATGACTAAACGTCTTATCTGAAAACCTGGGAAAAAGAAACAATTAGTTTAGTGGTTTTTTGGAGGTTTTCTTTTTAGATATTAAACATTTTGTGAGATGGGCAACTATCCCATGCTGTTAACACGATTGGACAATTTTGCTGTTACACCCGGCATATATATATATATATATATATATATATATATATATATATATATATATATATAGAACGAACCCATTATCTTGGGAGATACGTCTATTACAGAGAAGGAAATCGCGACATAAATATGAAATGCATGGAACGACTTAGCCAGAGCTCGAAGGAATATCACCGATATAAAAAAAATATCGCGATGGTATAAATTCAAGGTTGGTGTGTGGTACGAATCCACCGACCATTTGAAGAATGAAAGCCTTCTTTAAAATCTGCTTTGCAACATGGTGTCAGACATGCTCGTCTAAGTTGTCCGAAGCTGGCACGGAATGCAAATCTGATAATACAAGCATAAACATATGGAAGTACATCTTTCTAGACAAAGATGAGGCTAACTGGGCAGTTGGTATGCACTTAGGAGACCGGATCTGCAGCCTCAGCCTGATTTGATAATGGCGACCAGAAGATTGCCCCTGGATTGATGTGTCTCAACTAGAATGTGTGTCACCCGGAACATAGTACGTGCCGCCCGGCAAAGCCTTTGAATTTGCCACCCCTAACGCTGACGTTTCACAAAATATACAATATATTGAACACGACTTCTGATATATATATGTAACTTAACAAGACCAAAAGACGAAAGATAGAACATCACATACCCTCTAACGAAGTTTTTTCAATGAAAATAAATGAAATTTATATGATAACAACCAAATTGTGTCTCTGACGCAGAGCGATGAGGCCGCTGCAAAATAACGTATCCTTGGTCGGCCGACAGTTTTCATATTTCATCAATGATGAAACAACCCCGAATACATCACTTTATAATGTTTATTGTTCAGAAAAGATACCAATAGCTTAAATACATAATTTAAGTTACTCGAAATAAAAAAAGGTCTTTCAACTCTGAGTATTGTCCCGACATTACATGCAGGCTCAAAAGTGCCTCTCTCGCCCTATGTAGCTAAGCTTCTTGTCGCAATGCATCCAAAGGAAATAAAATAAGGCTAACCTCGGACAGGGAATTAGAACTCGACACTCTGATTTCCTACTTCATGTTATTTATCGTTGGTTTACTCTCGACGGTCAGCATTTAAGTTTTCATAGTCTGATATAGGCAAACAGTATTACGGCACTCCTTAGCAAGTCATTCGCCAGTAGCACCCACTATGCTGTCTTACGTAAATTTTACATTAAATTTTTTCTGAGCAATTAGCAAAAGAGAGGTTCAGATCACAGAGTCAAAAGTACGGGGTCGTAAGCACAGTAGTCATGAATCAGTCTCACACGTCCAACATCAGTAAAGGGCCAGTGGGTGTAAATAAAACATGTAAAAAATGCCGTATCCAGAACTCGTAATTACTTTCTAAACACAACAAAAAAAAACTCGTCTACTGGTCAAGGAAACGTTCTTTTATTGGGAGTAAGAAAGGCTGTGATTGGTCGAGATTGGTAGTCAAGATCACATACCATATTTCGAGGCCTACTGAAGTCGACCCGTTCTTGATTCTGATTCTCTCTTCCAACAGAGAATGTGAATTCTTTTTGGAGTTATTCGTTGCCACAGATACCTCATTCTTTAATATTTGTATAAATATTACACGCAGCTTTAGAATACATTAAATAATTACCTCTCCTAGAATTCGAAAAGTTGGCTTAATAATCATATCTACTCCTAAAAACAATCCCGTGGTCCTAAGTAGCGCTCTTGTGTTGTGGTAAGAAAGTTCAAGACTGGTAGGCAAGCTCAAATAATTACCATATTTCGAGAACTACATAAACCGACCCGAGGTTGGTTCTGATTTTCTTTTTCGACAAATGGCACGAAGTCTTTTTCGAGGTAAGACTTCGATTTATTGTTTCTCATCACAGCTCTGTCTGGTGCAAGGCTATTTAAATAGGGTATCCTGATTGGACACACACGCCAGCTATAAAACTGCTTTCCTTTGAGAGACACTTCTGATTCGTGTATAGTTGTGTGAAAAGAGACGAGGATAACATAACCTCCCGATTCATCTCTTTCGCGTGTGTGATACAATATGTGACATCGACAGAAGGATACTGTTGCAATACAAATGAATAGAACATTTCAAATAGAAAAATAGCTACTCCTTTATTCCTTTTCTCCTGTCCGGATATGACCACGTCTACCCAGATTCACTTGCGGGGTTGGGGGTAGGTATTAGTGAAAATAAATTCAACATCTCGATAATGATCAGGATAAGCAGAGAAAGCTAACTAAATAATTTCTTTTGTGCCATTCAAGAGACGCCAACAAAGATGAATCAACACAATCTAAAATAGAAAAGAGTAGGTGATTGCAAAGATGATGCGTGTTTTAATATCGTACACCATTCGACTATAAAATATCAATAAACATCGCTGATTCTTTCTATAAGTTTAGTACACAAAAGATGAAGAACCTTTGACTATTCATGATGACCCCTGATCCTGAGGACGCCAATCCCCATTCTTTACATTTTAATATTGTTTGTTTGAAAGCTGGGACAATTATTGTCATTGATATCGATTCAAAATACGGGACTGTGGGTAAATCCAAGCGTCTATATTGCAAACGTTTTCGTGTGGTCGAATAAGGAAAGATCAATGTGATAGATTTCAAAGAAATATTATCTTGTTCGGTATTATTACAACAATGATTGGCATTACATTCTGTTCGTTGTTGGAGTCGTTTACAGGTACAAATTTGAATGCGATACCGAATGGAAACGTATGCAACGTATCTATTCTGATAGGTGGCGATATGTCAACCTGAAACTGCGTTATATTAATTTGATGACTGGTGGATGTTTTAACTATAATTATAATTTTTAAAACTATTTTACAATGAAGCTTAAAAACCTCTAAATCTGGACTTCTCAAAATAGGGGTTGCGTCGCTGAGAAAACGATAGACGGCAGTGTAGCAGAGATGTGAAACAGAGGGTGGAGATTGAATTCAAAATGAATCAGAGCTAATATAGAAAATCCTCGAAAATTCCAGAATAGTTGAGAACCCAGAAAACATTAAAAAAAATGTTTAATCATTTCAAACTAAGCAAGGTAATAAAGCCACTGTGACGCTATGAGGTTACTGACTATGAGAGAGTATAAGAAAAAGACAACATTACTATGGAGAGAGAACAATAACATAACAGGAATTAAGAATACAGCTGATGACGATTGGCATTGCATTTAAATTTTTGAATATCAACCTTGACTGGAAGACGAGAGTTCCATAACCGAGAAAAGCGAGAGAAGAAAAATCAGTTCTGGCTACATCTATCCATTCCAACTGTAAAATGATGCGATCTTGCACAGAATTTTGTAGTAAATTTAAATTCATAAAATCTACGTACAAAAGAGGAAAGCACATCAGAACAATTGCCATGAATATATTTATAGAAAAGGCAAGGTGGAGCTGTAAGTGGGAAAGTGACTGAAACCGATTTGCCAGATCTGAACTAATAACATTGCAGATTCTTCTTTTGTATTTTATCAAGAATCAAGCATAGTGGAAGTACCAAACGAGATATGACAGCAATATTCAATGAACGAACGAAATGATTTTTCTGAAATGCTTCTAATCAGCTTGATATCACAACTTATGGACTATTCGGTTCCTTGTGCCGATCCAGAAAGTACCTGAATCTTCCTGACATGCTCTAGATTTACAAAAGTCAGATCAGACCAAAAATGGTGTATTGCTGCTCTATCTGGGCCGCAGTGACCCAATCCTCACTTTCCAGTATTGACAGAGCTCAAAACTTTTGCGCGATTAATTATTTAGCAAAAGTTTTTGATGAATTACTTTCTAACCCTACAACCTCTTTTCCACAGACGAAACGTTGCAATTATCACTTGTCTACCGCTATTTCCATGGCAAATATTCAAACGGACTACATTCCTTAGTTCCACCACGTTTACATCTAGGAATCGCAATACCACGTCCACAGAATCGAGTTATCCTTATTTCCTACGTTTCTATTGGGAAGAAATAAGTTCCACTCATCACTTTTCCGGGAACAGTTTATTTGTAGAAGAGACACATCTAGAATTATTCCCTGATCCTTACAATCTTAACTTCTTCAAAGTTTGGGTCAACCGTTATCTATTCTACATATTCTTATAATCACTACTTACTTCCTACAATTATCCATAGAATGGCATTTAGTAATTTTCTACCTTGAGTAGCTCTTCGGTCATGTACTGGATGAAAAAAAATAAAAATAAAATTTTGGAAAGATTACTGGTTGCATTTCCAACATCGTATTTGATTAGAACGAAGTTTAACTATTTTTCACTTTTTATGAACTATCAATCTTTTGAAGTTTATCTAAATGTTTTCAAGATACTAATGATTTACTGGTACAAGTCCTACTAATTAACCCATAGCTGGGAGAGGATAAGATGTGTATTCATTCAATGCTATTTGCGCGTAAGTGAGTATAACGAACCGGACTGGATTGGAACTCGGCTCTTCGATTTTGAGTCGTTATCCATTATATAATACAGACATCCAAGCTTACAATACCAACTATTCCCAACCGGTCACCCATTTAAGTACTGACCAGGATTAACATTGCTTAACTTCGGCGATCTTACGAGAACCGGTATTTCAACATGCCTTAAACCACGGAAAAAACATTGTTGTGTGAGATATTCATTGGTTCGGAGTTGGAACTCAGCTCTTCAATTTCAAATTCCGAGCCGTTATCGCACTACACCAGCCGCACACCGAAGCTTTGAGCACGCCAGATTCCCAAGTGGTCACCCCTGTAGTTACTGACCAAACTCGATGGAATTTCAATATAATAATTCGTCTTTTAATTAAGAGCAGAAATCATCTTAAAACTGACGAAAGGGGAGATTTACACATTCTACTCAGAAAAGTATCACCATTAAATCGTCATCATGTAGATAATTGGTTCTTTAATTATTTAGCTAGCACGCCTGTTATACTCTTCCAATGTCTCATAGTTTATGAAATGTCGCAATCAAATCGTGTTCGGAAAACTGGTTCAGGACTTAACATCAGTACAATTCAATTGTTAGACTAAAATCAGTTGCAACAATATTTTGCCCATGTAAGTAACGGGCGTAAACAAATGGAAGACAATTTCAACGAGACGATATTTTATATTTTTTATATATAAGTGAGTAAAAAAAAATAATACTAGTATGCATGAAAAACAAGGACATTAAAAGTTGTGTGTGCCAATCATGAGACATAAAGAGAGTGTGTGTGTGATAGATAGTAATGAAAGAAAAGTGACCAACAGACAGATAGATAGAGAGAGAGAGGGAGAGAGAGAAAGAAACGAAGGAAAAGTGACAGATAAATGAATAGATAGAGAGATAGTAAGAAAGGAAGGAAAAGTGACAGACAGATAGATACTAAGGAATAAGGAAGGGAAACAGATAGATGATAGATACTAAGGAATAAGGAAGGAAAACTGATAGATGATAGATACTAACGAATAAGGAAGGGAAATTGATAGATAGATAGATAGATAGATAGATAAATAGATAGATAGATAGATAATAATGAAGGAAGGATAATAGATAGATAGATAGTAAAGAAGGAAGGACAAGAGATAGATAGTAATGAAGGAAGGAAAAGAGATAGATAATAATGAAGGAAGGAAAAGAGATAGATAATAATGAAGGAAGGAAAAGTGATAGACAGATAGGAAGGAAGGGAATGTGTGTATGAGAGTGTGTTAGTCAAGTCACTAAGTTCATGGATATCCGTGTGTCCCGGGGACAAGGCCTAGGTGGTATTTGCCATTAAAGTGTGCTAGGAGGAAAAAGACAGTAAAGACAGGAAGTGTTCCGTTTTTCATAGCTGCTTGACAGCGCCCTCTATCGAAATATTGGCAAAAACTACCGAGATTAGGTGTGTGTGTGGGGGGGGGTGCTATTCATATTTTCGATCACGAGAAAAGACACATCAGAGATACTGTTTGGTTTAGAGAACAAAAAGAAAGACAATACAATAATAATCTTGTCGGAGTTATCTCCTCCTTAAGTCCCTACTTGTTCACTAGAGGGGCGCTCTCCCTACACTATAAATACTAGGCAATTTCTTGCCTCTTTCTTTTTTTACTTTGCAATACAGCGGACACATTTCAAAATGTGATCTCTCGTATAGATCCGCGTTTTCGTCCACTTGTAGGAAAACGCCATGAAACACACACATACACGTACGTACAAACATTCACCAAAATACAATCTACTTATGTTCACACACAAACACAAATGTTAATGTCTATGTCACTTGTAAAATTGTTGTTTATTACGTATATTTGTTGACATATATATGTATATATCGGTCTTGTTTGTTTTCTTTACATCTTCGGTTGGACTCAACTTGAGTTCGCTATTTTCTTGTAGTTGGACCTTCTTCCAGCAAGAAATAAAACGCTCGTGTTTCTACTCCAACAGGACTTAAACCCACACGGTCCTCTACAATCATATGTGTTTCACGTCTACTTCAGCGAAATTGAAAAAAAAAACTTATCAGATTTAAATCTATTCAGTTGTATCCTCTTCGTTTTTACATAAATGCATGCATTCACACATATGATGATTCAAAGAATAATGTCCACCCTATACAAGACCCTCAACGCCACTTGAGGTAGAGGGTTAAAACGTAAGCGGAAATAGGTTAATAATGAAATTTAATTGTTTGTTTTTTTTTTTAATTAGGTGTTTTCGGTATATAGTTTAGCCGATTTCATTTAGTTTCTTTTCCCTTCTAGTTATATTTTTGTCACTTGTTTATTTAAACTCTTATTTTTTACATAAATACATGCATCCATACGTATGACGATTCAAAGAATAATATTAACCCGGAAAGGCCCTCAAAGCCACTTGAGATAGATGGTTAAAAAGTAAGCGGTAAGAGGCTAATAATGAAATTTAATTGTTTTTTTTTTTAATTAGATGTTTTGTGTATATAGTCTAGCCGATTTCATTTAATTTCTTTTCCCTTCTGGTTATATTTTTGTTACTTGTCTTATTAAATATCTCACATGATGAAAATACAAAATCTGTCAAGAAAGATGAAATTTAGTAAGTACCTGGAGTAAATTCACTGTGGATCATCAAACGATTAAAGCATTTTCTATACATTTTCGTCTCAGTA
>OZ038477.1:100569017-100584017 GCA_964036315.1 Acanthosepion esculentum
GTTTTGGCTATACGGTATACCCGATTAGTTTCTTTTTCTTTGTGCTTTTATCACATTTTTTCATTAAATATCCCACATCGCGATAACAAAAGAGCTGCCAAGAGAGGGAAAATGCAAGAAATTAGACGTAAATTTATTGTAGATGATCTAGTGATTAATTGCACTTTCTATAAGTTTTCGTCTTAGTAATTTGCTTCCTCCTTTGATTAGAGTAACATACATACATACATACATACACACATACACACACACATATATATATATATATATATATATGTGTGTGTGTGTGTGTATATACATGACAGACATGCGTATTTATATGTGTACGTATAAACTAAATAAATAAGATTAAATACATCATTTTTTCTGTAGATTAAAGTTGTATGATGTTACAAAGTCATACCTGATTGTCTAATGGATATTCAGCACAGATAGACTCTAAATCTTGTTTAAAATTTCAAGAGAAACCCAAGGCAGAAAATTAGAAACTGTTGAAATGCAGGTTTTAAAGATATAAACCAATAAATAATGGTATGGAGTTGAACATCGTTTCAATGGAGAAGTAATAGAAGATAATATACAAAACAAAAGCGTAGAATCAAACAATGATTAATAACGAGATGCGGTAAGATCTTTCGGTGCATTTAAGGCAAGAAATAGGAAAATATAGCTTTCATGTTAACGTAGATAGATAGATAGATAGATAGATAGATAGATAGATAGATAGATAGATAGATAGATAGATAGAAAGGAAAGACGGAAAAGTGATAGAATGTTTGATAGTAAGAAATGAAAAGTTAAGGATAGATAAATAGATAGTAAGGAAGGAAAAGTGACAGACAGATGCATAGATAGTAAGGAAGGAAATGTGATAGATAAATATTAAAGGGAGATAGATAGATAGATAGATAGATAGATAGATAGATAGATAGATAGATAGATAGATAGGAAGGAAGGAAGGAAGGAGGAAGGAAGGAAGGAAGGAAGGAAGGAAGGAAGGAAGGAAGGAAGGAAGGAAGGAAAATGACAGATAATAAGGAATAAGGAAGGAAAAGTGATAGTAAGTAATAATGAAGGAAAAGTGATAGAAAAAGTAAGGAATATTGATAGATATTAGGGAAGGATATTAGATAGACACATAAAAAAGAAAGCAGGAAAGTGATAGAAAGTTTGATAGATAATCAAAAATGAAAAGTGAAAGATAGATAGATAGATAGATAGATAGATAGATAAGAAGGAAGAAAAAGTAATAGGCATAGATATTAAGGAAGGAAAAGTGAGAGATAAATAATAAGGGAGGAAAAGTGATTGATAGATAAATAGATAGAAAGGGAGCAAAAGTGATAGATAATAAGGAATAAGGAAGGAAAAATGATAAATAGTAAGTATTAATGAAGTAAAAGTATAGAATAAGGAAGATAGATAGATAGATAGATAGATAGATAGATAGATAGATAGATATCGACTCCAAGCTATTTTTTCTCAAAAACTGTCTGCCCGTAATTTAATTTCTTCTTGGTTGAGCATTCATTTTCTTCTTGGTTTCATTTTAATAAAATACCCAACTTACGTCTAATAAGTGAAACGCAGCAAAAGCGTCACGATTTACATTAACTAGAATATGGGGCTTCCATCCGGATCACACTGAAAGCAACGGATTCCGTCAAATTTTCTTTTTTTCTTCCTATGATCCATATCAGGTAAGGATTAGCCCTCCACAACATCCTATCATTTGCCCCTCGAAGTAATACTTTTCTTTGTAAATACGCTACTTGTTCTGTCGTTCGTTTATTCAAACACGTCATGCAATTTACTCACTATACTCTTTGAATATTATTTGTAATCTCTGAATGTTAAATTCCCCAAACCCACTTTGCGGAGTCTCTTTTTTATATTGCTTTACAGCATTTCCTATTTTACTTAAGAGGCACGTAGGAGTAATGGATAGTGGCTCAGAATCGGAGATCCGAGTTCGATTTCCGGTCGAATTCATTACATTCACTTACGTGCTAATACCCTTGGGAAAGGTATGAATCCTCTTCTTCTCCCACAGCTATGGGTAAATAGCAGTACAGACTGGGTTCTATAGCCTTGGATGGCAACTGCTCTGCCGCATAAAGAAATGGCAACCTACTGCGGGGAAAACATCTGTCATGTATCAGTGTCATGTGTCAGTCATGTATCGAAAAATACATGATCGCCTAAGCGTGTATCACGCATGGCACATAACTATTTTTCTTAAATCCCTCGTTTCTGACATTGTCTGTCCATGATATCTTAATTTTTCGTCGAAAGAAGTACATTTGTGCGTGTTCAAATCTCTTTATCATCGATGTATCGAAGTTAATCTACCTATTATTCTACACAGTTCTCAAGTGGCTGACCTCTTGAGAAGAGCGGCCAATTAGCCTGGCATCTGTATCTCAGATTAGCTGTTGATTCGCACTTAACTTCGTTAATGGGATTTCATGAGATACACAGAAATTGGAATGGTTGACCTCTTCTATTGCGTTCACTTTTGACCCGGTCGCTTCTTCACCTCACCAGATATGGGTTAAATAGCACAGCAGATTGGGCCTTGTAGCCTTGGGTAGCAATCAATCTAAGAGAAGTAAAGCATGGGGAACATTGTGATAAAAATGTTTTCTTCAGTTAAATTAAATAGGACTAAGTATGAATTAAGGGAAGGAAAGGGGGTGCTCTAATAAATTGGACCGATTTTAATGTGAATTAAATTTAAGCGTCTCATGATTTTTTTTTTGTTGTTTCTTTCAGATTTGGCGGACATTTGGGCGATGTTATTTTTCACACATAAGTGCTATGACTTAAATAACATAATCCAATATAGAAATAAATAATTCTTCACCAATAACACTGATTTATTTACTGCTGACTTTGATCCGTCTTAATGAAACACCCTTTACATGCAAAGATTCATCCCGATGTAAACATCTTATTCAACAATATGGAAATATACAATATTCTGCTCATCTTCGCTGTTTTTACATGATTTTGACCGTTGTGCTCTCCAGCTTTCTCTAGGTGTATGTCGATCCGTGTCGATCTGGAGAGTTTCGAACTGAACCCATTCGTCAATCCACGTTATAGGCCCAGAGTCGTTCCACGGTACAAGAGCCTCGTTAAAATTTTGATTCGTGAATTTTGGGATATAGTTAATGCATGTTCAATCTCTGGATCAGGTAGTACAGATTTAGACTCAGTGGAGAAAAGGCCAAGAAATAACCAATCAGTACTAAAAACAACAAGATTAGCTCTCCCTAAGCATGGATGACAGAACAAGAATAATCTACGGCCGTGGATTAAATAAAAGATCCGGCTACAAACTTGAAGAAGGCCGCCACGCACAATGGCCAAAACATTGCGGGAATAACAACAAAGATTAGGACAACAAATAACATGTATTAATTTGTACATATTATGTTGTATATTATGCATATTATTATATAATTATGTTGTATATTATGTATATTATTATATATATTTATGTATATTATTTATATAACATAGAAATATCGCGAATAACAACAAAGATTAGGACAATAGTCCGAATGTAAATATTGTTCTTTTTTGTTAAAAGAGATGCCTATAGAAAGTAAAGTATTGATATTACTTTCTAGAATGAATTAACGACGAAGTTTATCTAATGTTAGTGAAATATTTTGTCAAAAAATTAAAAAAACATTGAACAATTAAATTGTGCTGCCCGGCTTCATGTCTTTTAAAGCATAACTCATAAAATCCATTTCATGGTTCACAACGTCAATTGCAAGCATAATCGACTCAATAAATGCGAGTTTCTCTCCTTTGACCTGTTATGGAATTACCATAAATAAACACCTTTATGTAAAAATTATTTCTGTGAAACTTTTATTAGTGCATATGCATAATTGTCTTGCACACACATATATACACAATATTTTTAAAACTATGAATATTCTCATAAACACAGAGTATCTTTCAACGCTGGAGAAACAAAGTTAGAAAATAAAAATTATATCGTGTAAGAAATTTCAGGCAATATTCTTAAAATTTTGTTCTGCATTATAGTAAGTTTGCATTAAAAAGAGTATCAAAATTCATAGAACAAAAACTGTTTATTATAGATATCGTGATCCCCGCGCCAATAAAGTTTCTTATTGTCTGTGGCTTACGGCCATATCACGTTGAAATATCGGTTTTCATAAAACCACTGAAGTTAAGCAATGTCGAGCCTGGACAGTACGTAGGTGGAGGAACGATTGGGAATACTAGGCGATGTAAGCTTTGATGTGTGTCTTATGTAATAAATTGGAAATCTGAGAACCGTGTTCCAATTCAGTCAGGTCGTTATATTCGCTTACCAGCAAATACCCTTGGTAAAGGTATGCATCCACCTATTCCCCACCACTTACAGGTTAAATCGTACAACTTTAACAGTAAATTATTGTCTTCATAAAACGTTTTACAATCTAAAATACTTTCTAGCTTTAAATAATCCGAAAAGTGTTGATAAGCCGTAAAAGATCAAGAATATGTTCTCGTTATTCTCCACGGCTTTCGATTTCAGTTTAGCTTGGTGGAGTAATGAATAGCTCGGATTGAGGAATCGGAAAGCCGAGTTCGAATTCCAGTCGAATCCATTACATTCACTTACGTGCTAATAACCTTAAGAAAGGTATGAATCCTCTTCTTCTCCCCCCAGATATGGGTAAATAGCAGGACAGACCTGGTTGTATAGACTTGGATGACAACTGGTCTACCGCAGAAAGAAATGGCAACCTACTGCGGGAAAAAAATCTGTCTCGTCAGTTATGTATCGAAAGATACATGATCGGCCAAGCGGGTATCAGGAATGGCACATAACTGACTGATTTGCCATCCACACATAGATAAGCCATCTCATACTTTTATTTAACCCATAGCTAGGTGAAGACCAAATGGATCCATGCCTTTCCCAGAAGCATTAATGCGGAAGTCAACGTAATAGACTAAACCGGGACTTGACCTAGGTTCGCCCATTCCACTTTCGCGCCAGTAATCGTCACACTATTCGGATAACCACCATTGCGATACAACTTCCTAAATCGATAGTTTTTTGTTTTTTTTTTTTTACATATCTGCAAAACAATCGATCACCATTAAGCTCTTTGGCATACAGATTGTCATCCGAGATAAATAAATTTAACTTATTTTTTAATACCCTTTACAATTGTCATCGGTATAGACAACGATAATGTCTGCAAAAGCTAGTCTATTTTTTTTTATTCCTGCTTATTCGACGGTAAGGAGACATTGTTTAAGCCCTGTTTCCCACAAATATGGCAACCATCTTCGGTTACCTGAGGCGCAGTATCCTCTATAGTGTCAAAACGATCCACCATGGTGAATCGCTGAATCACCTGATTCTACCGAAAAGTTGATTTATGTGCAAGCACTAGCGTTTTCTGAACCAGTAATATAAGACAAGGCTGTGTATTTTCACTGGATTATTCAACTTTTCAGTAAGACGATCCTGAGAGAATTAGAAGTCCTACCAGGATTTATTATAGCAGCCACAATCTTAACAACATAATATATGCAGATAGCACAGTGTTGATAGTATGATGAAAAAGGAAACTGCAGGTGGTCCTACAGAAGGAATTAAAAAAACGAAGAAGAAATCACTCATTAATTGTAAGAAGACAGAATATATGTTTTTTTTTATTAAATTGAACAGACCTCAGAATCAAGCAAATATGGGAATTTAAGTATTTAAGTAATTTTTCTGATTGTGGGCGGAAAAATGTGACACCGAAGTCGGAAGGCGCATTTTAAAGAAAGGATTGTTGAACTGTTATGTAATATCGGCCCTCCAATATTGCAATGAATGCTGAACAGTCTCATCCCCGATGATGAAGAGTGTTCAGGTAACAACGATACGAGGATGCTGAGAAGGTCACAGACTGAACATATGAATAACTATGTAAGTAGTAAGGCAAATGGAAACAAAAAGAACACTTATACTTAGAATCAGAAAGAGTTAATTGAAATCTATCGGGTACACAATGAGGAAAGTGGGCTTGGGGAAATTTACACTCACATTATATCGAAGGCTACAGGGATTTTAGAAATCAGCGATAAACCTAATGAATGGGTGTGGGTAAATGGTTGGCAGGACAGGAACTAGGAGTGATAACCAAACAAACCGGAATCCTTTTACTCAGAACTACAAAAGACAGCAAGTTGTGGAGAGCAATCATCACTCACATCCTGAAGGAACACATCATTCAGAAGTAGAAGATTTAATATTCTAGAAATTAGATATATTAACATTTTTAACAGGAGAAATTTATCATCTCTTCTATTTTAATGGGAACACAAGCCACCCGAATGATTCATCTATTTTGCGATGTCTTGCCAACGTGATATTTTAGAAAACAATGCTGCAGACAAAAATGCAATATTTGCTTATATTTCGCTGTTGACATATTTAGTTAATAATGATTGCATTATTATTATTCCTATTATTGTTATTAATATTATTAATCAGTTAGTAATGACTGTCATTATTATTATTTAGTTAGTAATGATTGTCATTATTTTTATTATTATTAGTTAGTAATAATAATTATTATTATTTAGTTACAAATGATTTTCATTATTATTATTTTAATATTATTTAGTAATGATTGTTATTATTTTATTAGTAGTATTTAGTTAGTAAAGATTGCCATTATTGTTATTATTATTACTATTTAGTAAGTAATGATTGTCATCATTATTATTGAATTAGAAATGATTATTATTATTATTATTATTATTATTATTATTTAGCTAGTAATGATTATCAGTAGTTGGAAATTATTTTCATTATTATTATTTTATTATTATTTAGTTAGTATTGATTGTCAAAATCTTTATTATTAATATTTAGTTAGTAATGATTCCCATTATTATTATTATTATTATTATTATTTAGTTAGATTGTCATTATTATTATTTAGTTAGAAATGATTTTCATTATTATTTTTTATTATTATTTTTTAGTTAGTAATGATTGTCCTATAATTATTTTTAGTTAGTAATGATTGTCGTTATGGTTATTATTACCATTATTATTATTATTATTATTATTATTATTATTATTATTATTATTATTATTATTATTATTATTATTATCATTGTTGTTGTTGTTGTTATTAGAATGTACCTATGGTAATTCTTCAGGGTTTTTTTCTTTCAGTTTCACATTCGGCGTCTTATACAACAGTTACTTTAAAACGTACGTACATCTTCATTGTTCACTGTAAATATTTGTTTTGTTTGTTTAACGGTATATATCAGCTCCTTATGGTAATTTATGGCCGAAATTTAATTTTCTTGGGAGAAAAATGTGATATATGTGATTCTGCTTTCACACTTGAATATATGGTAGGTGATACACAGCTTTTTTGCATATACTTATTTGTGTGAACATAATGAATAGAGGCGGTGACATATTTGTTATATGTTGTAATTTTGAATGAATCGAATTTTGAAACACTTGTTTGATTTAAGAAATTATCGGATATTATGCGGATTAATGTCATGAAAGGGTTCTGTCATGGGTTTTGTTATTTTTTAGCGACATATAAACAGGGTTAATGAATGCCGAAATCTAAATATTCTGAACAGAATTTGATGTCTTGAACTAAACATATTTTAAACGAAATTGCATGTCTTCAACTACAGATAAATTTGCACGCCTTCAACTACAGATAAATTTGCACGCCTTCAACTACAGATAAAAATGTATTGTTGGTCATTTTGCTATAAAATGTATCGTTGGTAATTTTACTATAAAAATGCATTTTTATACTTTCATAGAGTTTTTATTTTGTTTGGGGGGTTTACTATTTGTTCATAGCTAGGACTCGAACAGGTGCTACCACATAGGGTCAGGGCGAACCCGGGAACAACAACGATTAAGATGTGGTCCCATGATCCTCAAAACCTCCCGATCAGAGAGGCCTTGCTACCTGACGTAGTTGACGGTCATACGCAGGAGTACACTGCAAATGTAAAATATCAATACTTTACATAGTTTACTATATGCATAATGTCAAATGTGTATCGAATATGCAAAAAAAAAAAATCAGTATATTAATACCTGAGCATTATTCAAATAGAGTTTATGATATCTATCTCATTTAATCATGTATAGTGGGACCAGTGGAAATGCCTCAATATTTGTTTATTTACTGAATCTAATCATTTCGGGCTAACATATTTCGTATCTCTGCACGAATGAAACAGGAGTAGAATGCATGGGATCATCATTGCCCCTTCTACTTTCCCCTTCTTTTGTTTTGTCTTTCTTTCTTTTCCTTTTTCTTCTTTTTCTTTCTATTCCTTTCTTTCTTTTCCTTTCTTTCTTTTTCGTCTGGTTGTGTATTTTACTTCCTTTCTAGCCGCACAGATATAGAGCTTCAACGCAACCCAGAGCGAGTCTAACCGGAAATAAACAAATGAGATAGGCATTTACACTGTCCGCTGCTGCTAATTCCAATCATTCGTGGGCAGAGAACAGGCAAGGTATTACAGGTTGCAGTGCACGTGCTAACTTATAAGCTAACGGTGGAATAGGGCATAATTCTAATATTTTTTATTTTAGAAATCGCAAAAAAATATAAATGACTATTTTCACTAATTTGGGATTTTACACATTTTTTTAATGAACGTTTTCTCATAATCTTTTTATCCTTGGCTCCTCTTTATGCAAATTTACTGAGATTTTTAATACAATTTTACATACAAGAATACACATTATATAAAGATGTTGCAAACATTTATAAAAGCGGATCTTCTTGTAAAGATCGCCTATATAGTTCTCATGATATTGCAGGCATTCACTTTTATATACCGCAGCTTCTGATGGGGGTGTCGATTCCTTTTCCTCTTGTTTTCGTTGTGCTAATTGTAGCCCTATTGTTAGAGTTAGATGACTCTCGAGTTGTGTCTACAGTTTCATTAGGACATTACATGTTAATGAAAATGACCTAATAAATTTATATTCCTACTACAACCAAAAAATAAAATAACGCTTAATTATAGGATTCTACCTTAGAACCTTCAGAATATGCAACACGAATCACCTAGATGAATAAGAAAAATACAATGAAAATAATCTTTGGACTTCTTCACTACATATCATTTCATTCTCAACGCTATAAACAAAAAAGAGAATATAAAAGCCACAAAAAAGTAAGTACTGCTGACGCCAAAGACAATTAATTATTTTTCCTATTATCACTCAACAAAACGTTCGAAACCCTAATAACTTGCATCAAAACAATCCTCCACTGGGATAACCCACAAAAGTCCTTAGAGATAAAACGCGCCAAAATTTAATTTTAAAAGGCGCTTTATTAAAAAATGAACATATTCTGTCATGAAGAAAATACCTAGAAGGAATATTAATTAATATCTTTTCATCGAGAAAAACACGCCAGAGGCACTTTTTTCATATCACCAATATAGATATATATATATAACCTATATTTAAATGATGTAAGATCCAGAGACTTGAAGATATAGCCTAATATTCACGCATTCATTTCCATAATTCCATCATGCTTACTGTACAACCGAAACTTTTCCCCAACACCCACCAAACATTTCAGAATGCGTTGAATAATAATAATAATAATAATAATAATAATAATAATAATAATAATAATAGAACTCAATCAAATATATCATCTCTACTACACACGAAAAATGTCCAGATACAATCATGACAATAGAATTTTTATTCCACAATGAGGTACACCTAATCTACAGACCAACACACACACACTGATACAGCCATCGCACACCCAACTAGAAATTCGATACAAGCATATAGACACATACTTTACATTTCTAACCACGACTATGACAATGTCTTTTCTTCATTATCATTTCTGGCTGTATCCGACTGGTTGTATCCGCAAACGGCAAGAATAACCAATGAAGGCTTGTCATAGACGTAATACACAGTTTAAAATAAAATAAAAATGTGTGTCTATCTCAAACACGGTTACCCATTAAAATAACGTTTGAAGTAATGTCTGTGTGTGTGTGTATATATATATATATATATATATGTGTGTGTGTGTAAATATGTGTGTGTGTGTGTGTGTGTGTGTGTGTGTGTGTGTGTGTGTGTGTGTGTAATTAATATGTAACTAAATATAAGCAAATTTGGGATAAGTTTTACTTTGAGATGTTTCGCCAATTATCCAGCTTCATTAAAAAAAAAAAAAAAAAAAAAAACTTCCTGGGTATGACGATAAACTATTCCTAGCAGCAATGCCTCTGATTGGGAAATTGAAGTTTTGAGGAGCGTGGAATCACCTCTTAACTGCTGTTGTTGCCAGATCCACCCTGGCCCGTGATTGCAGCACCTGTTATGGTCCCAACTATGGGCAAATAGTTAACCCCAAAACTGGAGTCAAAACACTATGAAATTATTAAAAAACGTCCAGCAATATATTTTCATAGTACAAAAATTACAAGCAATACATTTCTGTAAAGAAAAAAATATTACCAGAAGTATATTTTTGTAACAAAAATAATTACCAGCACGCAATATATATTTTGTCAAAGAATTTATTAATGTTCCCAAGAAAAGAAAATTTCGTCATGACTACAAGGAGTTGATATGACGCTAAACAAACAAATCATCAGAATATCTTTTTAACGAGACCATCATTTACGCTAGTGAAACGAAACCTCATTCAATTTAAACGTCTGAAAGCCTAATTTTTACTTTTAACAGTAGCCTACAAAAAAAACATGGAAAATAGAAAACACATTGCCCTGTCTATTTATTATTCTCCCAGAGTTTCAATCAACTTTA
Organism: Acanthosepion esculentum; assembly: GCA_964036315.1. Taxonomy (NCBI): domain Eukaryota; kingdom Metazoa; phylum Mollusca; class Cephalopoda; order Sepiida; family Sepiidae; genus Acanthosepion; species Acanthosepion esculentum. Next base: position 100,579,879 of record OZ038477.1, read on the forward strand.
TTCATAAAGATCGAGAAAAGCTTTCCTCGCTTGCGGCAGAATGCGCAACTCACACGACGGAAGGATTCCAGTCAACGTGAAGGCGACGCGTCCATTACGACTGGCCTAGGATGATGGGGAAATAGGTGTTTTATCGGGTCACCATCTTTAGAATGGTTGCCGACCAAGGCAATATAACCTATTTTCTAATTTTAAATTAAGCCATATATATATATATATATATATATATATATATATATATATATATATATATATATATATATATATAACAAAGTGTAAAAAGTTTTCGTGTGACGCGTTTCACGCGAAAAAATTTTCCAATTTGTCACACATATTTCCTCCAAATTGTTATTGATATATAAAAATGTATCTATACTTACCCTAATATATATATATATATATATATATATATATATATATATATATATATATATATATATATATAATGGACTCTCCAGTCGGTTACGACGTATGAGGATCTGACAACTTAAGTGATTCCTTTATGACACTTAAGACCCACTAGGGATTTACAAAGGAGGACGGATATGGGGTAAGAGTTAGATTTGCTGAACTTTTAGATCTTGCTCTCGCTTCTTGAAGACGATTCAGACAAGGAAATTGAAAACTGCTAAGCCCACTAAAACACGTTGATCTCCATTCTACCCGCTCCAAGTTTAAGCACTCGAGGGTGTTATGAAGTATATTGACAGCTGACAAGATATATGAGGTCTATTGTCTGCTTCGTCTGTGGCATTTATTTGCACTGACTGTGTGTATCAATAGTTCCGAAAAGTGTGGATGGTTCTGCACAAGCCTTCACTTGTGTGGGTTTTCTGGCGGTTTACCATGCTTCTTTCATTCTTATCCACACAGTTCACTTGCAAGGCCCGATGGTGAGAGACTGAAGGCGATGGGGTCAGATAAAGGATATTATTGGAAGGTTCTAGCTGGAGCTCTACACAGTGGCAGACCGATGGGTGATGGCTGTTCTTTCACAAATATATATATATATATATATATATATATATATATATATATATATATATATATATATAGGAATGCTTAGTTCATATAAATTTCTTGTTTTGTCCGCTGCGATAAATACATTTGTTGAATTGTTTATTTTAGTTATATCTTCTTTTAGCTTTTTTGGGGAATGCGTCTTGTTTTATATGGAATTTTATGTTTCTAACTAGGTCAGTTAAGTCTTTCTCGAAGTCGCCTAACTCTTTTTGCTTGGGTGGGGGGCATCTTTTGGTTTTAAAGCCGTATTTTTCCTTGAGTGTAGTGTTATTTTGATGGTCCTGGTTTAAAAAGAAATGGACTTTCCATCTTATTCGTTTTAGGAAGCTTCCTGGGTATTTTTTTTCAATTAATTTTAGCTTATACGTGGATAAGGGATGGGATGGGTATGTTTTTTAGGGAGTAGTCGAGGCTAAACTTTTATATTTTATATAAAAACTTTCCTATAACTCTAGAAACAGACACACAACCCATACATACTGTTAAAAAGTCACCCTTGATAATAGCTAAAGTATAGCCGAAAACACTCGGAATTACAGAACAATTGGATAGTTTCTACACACACTGTGTCCAGAAAGGAAAACACTTATTCGAACAAAGGAAACATTAAGGTCAACACCAAACACCGACAGTCTGTCTCATGATTGAGCGCAATTATTCGAGTCTATGTTCAAGTATGAAACAGACTGTCGCTGCTCAGTGTTGAGCTCAGTGTCTGCTTGAATATTTACATACGCTCTATCCATGATATTGAGTTATTTTTCACATACATATAGCATATCTTAAAACTATATTTTTATCACATATATATATATATATATATATATATATATATATATATATATATATATATATATATATATATGAAGACAGAGGAGATTGTCAGAAAGAGAAGGAAAAAGATAGGTCGACAAAGTGTGGGACAAATCGGAGATATTTTCAAAAAGAAATGGTTGCCGGCCAGGAAAACTAGTAAAGTCATAGAAATGAACTAACACCGTGCCACACAATGGCAAGGTACCAAAGAAATGTCTCCAAAATTACAAAGGACACAAATGAGGATAGTATAAATGAAGCCGGAGCAAAACAACTGGTTATCCAGCGGCAAGCTTCTTCATCAATACAAAAATTCACTGATCAATAAAAGCAATTTCTTCTTTATGATTAAATGGGGCGGGTGATACTCGCGTGATGATTTCCCGCTCGCTAATGTCGTCTGTAGTCTGCAGTGCGCATGTGCCCACCACTACGTCTCACTTTAATTTCATGTTATCGTTTCTTACAACTAACTAGTTGCGTGTCGGTCTCGTCTCCATTCTGTTTTATCATGGCATATCATTTGATTTTATTAATGCATATTATCGCTGAACCGACATATTTATGCAGATACGAGCGGGTGTTGAAACGTTTTTGGATCAACCCATTTACTCCACAAAAACAAAACGTCTTCTTCTTTATGTACCAGTTTACCTTAGGGTGTTAGCGATCATGACTCTCCACAATTTCCTGTTAATTGCAGCTCTAAATAAATTCTGTTTTTCCTAATTTTTTAACCCTGTTTCGCGCATCCATTTTCTGAGGCTCGTCAATTATATTATGCATTTTGTCTTCTCTTGCACTCAATCCATCCTGGGAGTAGCAAATTTTTCAAGCCTTCCTTCCCCATTATGTGCCCCAGAATTTCAAATATCTCTTTCTGATGTTAAGCATAAATTTTCTTTTTTGTTTTCCATTTTTTTCTCTAAAACCTGGTCGTTGCTTACATGTCCGATCCACGGTATCCTCAGCATCTTTCTGTAGAACCACATTTCTTTTGCTTCTTCATCTCTGAGGAAATTGTCCAGATATTCACTACCATACTGTAGGACAGGTCTCATGTAACAGTTCATCATTCATTTCTTTTTTTTTAGTTTGATTTGTTTTGTTTTACGGCATATTAAACTCAATGGGTTATTTAATGCCGACAATATTTTTATTGCTAGTAATATTTTTTTTTAAATATATTGCTGCTAATACTTTTTCAAAAATGCATTGCTGGTAAAATATATTTTCCAAAAATGTACTGCCGGTATTACTGGTAATATTCTTTTACCTTCAAAAAATATATTTCTGGTATTTTTTTCCAAATTCTATTGCTAGTAATATTTTTAAAAAAATGTATTATTGGTATTAGTATTAAAACCTATTTTTACCCTTTCATATTTTTTTAACCCCAGTTTGGAGGTTAACTATTTGCCCATAGTTAGGACCATAATAGGTGCTACCACGACGAGTCAGGCTGCACCTGGGAAACCTAGCAATTAGGAGTTGGTTCAACTGTCCTCACAATCTCCTGATCAGAGGACTTGCTGTTGGATGTAGTTTATCCAGGACGCGGATGTAGTTTATCGTCTTACCCAGAACGTGAAATTTTTCTATCTCTTAATATTCTGCTTAACTTTTGGAATTCATCTTTGGCTGTCCCAATGCGCCTGGAATTTAATTTTTTGTGCTCAGTTGATTTTGGTACCTCCGATTTATAATATGCATTTTGGGTTCATTTATTTGCTAACAACAATGCATTCTGTGTTCTTGCAATTTGCGTTTAGTCCTTTCTTCTCGCTTTCCTTCACTGTCTTCTGTAGCAACATATGTAGTTTTCTTTCCGTATCTGCTTTCAGCACTGTGTTATTTGCATATCCCATGTTGCTAAGATTGTGGCCGCTAATACGGAATCCTGGTAGGCCATCTAATTCTATTAGAATTGTATCGCTGTATAGGTTGAAGAAGTTCGGTGAGAAGACACATCCTTGTTTATGTTGAAATATCAGAATTTTGTTTTCGTTTCGGATGCATGAAAGTGATGCATGAAGGAGATGAGACGCGAAAATGTTAATTTCAATTATTTTTTAAATATGTGTTTGGGTATTTAATCTAGCCGATTTTAGTTTCTTTTTCTTTGGTATTTTTTTATCATTTTTGTTATTAAATATGCCACATTGTAATAATAGAAGAGCTTCCAAGAATGGTGAAACGTTGTAAGAACCTGGACGCAAATTTTCTCTGGATGATCTAGCGATTAAACGACTTTCTATAGATAGATAGATAGATAGATAGATAGATAGATAGATAGATAG
>OZ038477.1:100589017-100661517 GCA_964036315.1 Acanthosepion esculentum
ATAGTCTAAATATTTTAGAGCCGTTTTGGCGCCATTCATAAGATCCATATGAAAGTCTCGTTCCGACGACTCTATGTAAGAAGATGACTCGAGTTTTCAGGTTAACGTTTTGTTTTTTTTCTAGCAATTTGTGGTGGTGGGCGAAATTACTTCTAATACAACCTGTTGTGTGTTCAATTCCCTTTTATCCTATTATAATGTGTTATACATACACTGAAATATTTGAAGTGTTTTCTATTTACGGTGGATTCAGGGTAGGGACATTCATTGACTTTCATTTCACTTCCAGATATATATATTTCTTTTTTGGAAGGATAATTTCGAACCCTATTGCTTGGGGCACTTGATAAATCGTGTTGGTTGTTTTGTTGAAGAATATTCCTATTCCAAATATTAATATCTATGACATCAGTATAGTCTCACTTATCATCAGAACATTAGCCTGTACGTCGGGTGTTTGAGTTTGGAATAACACGTGTCTACTGGACTACCCACAACAAAAATGGAGGGCTTGCATGTGTATCCGGCATCTTAAAATACAAAGAAACAACAAAAACAATATATGTACAAACAAATGATAATGTATTAACAAAAACGTTATACAAGTAATAAAGAAAATTATATGTGTAAAAAAGAATGTGAAAACATTTCAATTCAAAGGATGTGAAGTGAGTGAAAGTGCGTACGTGTGTGTGTATGTATGTGTCTATGTGTGTTTCTGTGTGTGTCTGTGTGTATTGGCGTGTTCCTACATTTTCCAATGGGAAATGCGTTTTCCACGAGGCACTTACATGTTGATGCATAAGCGGAAAAATTAAGAAAAGAGTGAAAAATATCGCAGCGTATTTATAGTCTGGAGAGCGTCCCCTAATAGTAGATTCAGGAAAGCAAGTAAGTGGAGTTAACTCCACAGTACAAGGATCACTCTCTTCTATTAATTGATTTGTTTGGAATATGCTAGGAAACTACGATGTTTACTATAGAAAGATACTACTATACTAATAGAATGGGATGTTAATATAGGCAGTCATCTTATATGAAAATATTCAGTCGTCACTGACCGAGCGGTCAGTAGCATTCTTGGTTTATATTTATAAAATCTTTGTATTAAAAAAAGTTTTCAAGAAAATAGATTTCTCATGTCCACTGTTATCTCTCTTTCCAGTATTGACGCGGATTTCCTTCCTAACCTTTTTTTTTAATAATATGAAACATAAACCATCTTGGTCAAGTCATAAGTCATTATTTTCTCTTCTAGTTACATGTACTGTACGTTTCAGTTATTGCGGCTGTTGAAAGTCGGCAAAGTGATCTAGTTTCTCCTATTCGATATAGTTCTTTCTATTTGATTCTGTAGCGCCATGTTCACGGGTTTTGAAGAAGGATGGTCCTAGCTAAGACCTACTGAAGTTCTAGTAGTAGAATAGTATATTCTGTTACCACACTATACGCACAATAGAGAACATACTATATTTACAATAGTAAGATATCACTACAGAATTTATTACTATATGTTATATAAAATATAGAGAATAGACAATAATTCAACAACAGTAAGAGAGTACGATGTTAATATATAGATGATTATTTACTGTAAGACACATCTATGCTATAACTTCTATAGTATGCATTCATTATAGAATATACTTTGCTATTAGTATATAGTAAAGATACTACGATATTAATAAGTAGATTTTCTTAAATTCGTGCTATTGTCCTCATCGTTTATGTTTTCAACATATTTACGCCGTTATGAACTCTGTCATCATAGGGGCTTGTCGATTCTGTACCCTTCAAGGAATTCGGAACTGAATCTGTTAATCTATGTAGATATATTTTTCTCGTTCCACTGCCAATGTCTACGAAAATATTTTCTACTTGTTATTTAGTGCTCTTAAGGTTTAATATCATCCAATTTATGTTGGGAAGCCTATTTGCTCAGTTTGGATAGCCTAGGCGTTGATCACTTTAATTTACTACTTAGATAGGTGTTTGATTTTTGGTCTTTTTTCCTTCTTCCTTAGTTTGGGATTTTTTTTCTTGTCAAAGTTTTTAGATCTTTTCGCTTTTGATATTTGGTCAAACATACATTTTGGGATTTTTACATACACACACAGAGACATATATATATATATATATATATATATATATATATATATATATATATATATATATATATATATATGAAGAAATATAGTCTTAAAGTGTGCTATATTTATGGGATAAAGTGCTCAATATCAGAGATAGAGCGTGTGTAAATATAAAAGTGGACATGGAAGTCAACACTTAGAGGCGACAGTCTGTTTTATGCTAGATGCAATTGTCAGGCCACTGACTGAATCTACTATTAGGAGACGCTCTCCAGACTATAAATACGCTGAGATATATATATATATATACATATATATATATATATATATATATATATATATATATATATATATATATATATATATATATATATATATATATATATATATATATATATATTTATATATATATATATAGATACCATTATGTAAATGGTCATTTTCACCTTGAAAAAATAAAATTTATATGATTTTCCTCCCTCTTGTCTGTTTTTTTTATTTCAAAAATTTATCCATTGTTTGAAAAATCCTTTAAATTTTACTTAATTTACATAATGGTATCTATATTCCGATTGTATGAAATATATAAAATAAATATATATATATATATATATATATATATATATATATATATATATATATATATATATATATATATATATATATATATATATATATATATAGCGCAGCAGACATATATATAGAGAGAGGGATGCAGAGAGACACAGGGAGAGAGAGAGAGCAGCAGCAGCAGACGTGACAGTCGATTCAATATAACCTTTCCACTTCATGTCAGCGGAAAACATTAGTCTGAGTAGGTGTAATTTTCTTCTTCACGAATTGGTATTCAAAGTTTCCTTCTCTTAGACTGATTGCTAACAAAGGCTATTATCCCACGATATTAATAGATATATTTTCCTTTAGAAGCGAAAGTTTCATTAAATAAATCAGTTGTTCTTACATTCATTTTATTACGGAGTACACGTTCTTCTATTAAGTCTACTTTAGTGTTAATATTTCTGTTTGTCTTTTCTTTTAGCTTGACACCCTTTAAGTTGGAATCTTGACATTCACTACTGTTAGTGAAAACACGTTACATATCCAAGAAGACTTTTCATGGTTTTTAACGATATGTCACACTAGCATATTTTCTGCAGATACCTAAAATCGCCATCAAAAAAATAATGTTTTTTTATGTTCTGAAGAAATGTGTCAGATATTAAAGAAACATCTAAAGAGAATCTCATTTGGATTACTTGTTCTTGTTATTATTTTATGTTTATTTTTCAAAACAATTCTTGCATTTTTTTATCGCTGGATTCTTAGTGTTCGCTATATTTTCTTTCTAAAATAATTTCTGATTTGGTTTTGCTTTGGACTCCCATTTTTTATGAAGTCATAGAATCTTTCTAATATCAGAACTTATCGCTGGTGGACAGTTGAAAGAGACCAGGATGGAGGGAAATATGGTTTCCGCGATCATGGTTACATTCGTTAAATACCTGATTGTGAGCAGAGCTTATTAACACAACAGAGAAATGTTGGTGTGACTGTTAAGAGACAAAAGCGATTGAAGACTGTTATGGAAATGGATCTCAAAGGAAGGAAGGAAGGAAGGAAGGAAGGGACTAGTTTGGGGAAGGAAGGAAGGAAGGAAGGAAGAGAGGACATAAGGGGGGGAAGGGGGAAAGAAAGAAGGAAGGAAGGAAGGAAGGAAGGAAGGAAGGGACTAGTTTGAGGAAGGAAGGAAGGAAGGAAGGACATAAGAGAGGAAAGGGGGAGGAAGGAAGGAGGAAGGATGGGGAAGAAAGTGAGGGAGAAAGGAAGTCAGAGAGTAAGGGAGGGAAGGAAGCAAGAGAGTAAGGGAAGATGGATGGGAAAAGAAGCGCGGAAGAAAGGGAGGGATGGAGGAGGGAAGGAAGTGAGGGGTGAAAGCGAGGCAGTAAGGGAAGATGGACGGGATGGAAAAGAAGGGCGTGAGGAAGAAAAGAAGGAAGGAAATGAGGAAGAGAAAAAGAGGGAGTAAGGGAAGATGGAAGGAAGGGAAGGAGGAAGGGATGAGGAAGGAAGGGAGGGAGAAGGGGAGAGCGAAAAGGAAGGAAGGAAGGAAGGAAGGAAGGAAGGAAGGAAGGAGGGGACAGGATAAAGCAAAGCAAACAGAGAAAGCAAGTCATAGCGTCAAAATGATTCTGAATATAGGCTCGGATATGTTGATGATTTTGTCCGAAACATAAATAGTAAAAGTGGAGAGATAACGATAAGAAAGAAGTTATACTGAGCGTAAAAAGTCTGCTCCCAGACATCTATGTGTCTATCTATTGTATATATATATATATATATATATATATATATATATATAGATAGATAGATAGATAGATAGATAGATAGATAGATAGATAGATAGACTTCTATCTGTCCATATCTATCTATTTTAATTTTCTTTATATACAGTTTGCAGTGGATAAATTGTCGTCTAATTTAACTATAAATTGAAAATAACATTGACATCTCATTTTAACACATATATTTACCAACATTAAACAAAAATATCTTGAAATACTAACGAGTAAATTTATTCAATAAAATCGCCATTGACTTCAAAGCAGAAGGAGAACTTTCTTTGTTCTCCGTGTTTCATGAAACACGGAGAACAAAGAAAGTTCTCCTTCTCCAAGTCAGTCGTGAGTCAGCGTTTGGTCTACATATAGTAAACAACCAGGGTTGTGCTTTGAAATATTCTGGCGATGCATTTAGGGTCCTTCTTCGTTCTTTGTATCTCATGGGTGAGCTATGAGTACATTATTATGTTTTATACCCACTAGGAGCTAATTTACGATTTATTGTTTATTGTTTATTTTTGTTTTAGTAATAAATTTATTTTAGCCGTGTTTCTTTATTTACCCCAATGCACATTTTTACTTTCGCCTTCATGATTATTTTTTGTAAGTTGTTTTTTTCTGCAACGAATCTTTCTGAAAAGTGTTGTATGAAAAAACTTCCTCCTAAAGAAAAAGAATGCAGTCCGTCATTTTTAAAACAACATATAAATTCTGTGTTATAAAATTTGTGTTCAAATATATATGTGTGTGTGTGTGTTTGTGTGTGTGTTACGCCTATATCGTTAAATAGTACATAAAACTAAAAAGAAATAAGAGAGAGAAATCTCGCAAGTGTTTCCGCGCCATTTGTTTCCATATCAACCATTTGCTACTGAAAATACACCCGTCATTAATGGGAAATGAAGAAGCAACTTTCATCTAACATCAACTTTTATACGATTAAAACTGTCCTAGTTTAGTGTAGAACCCAAAATTAAATGATAAAGAACACATAAAGTCTTAAATATGTCATTCTGTCCATTATATTGGGGTCGACACTAATGTAAAAATGAAGTTAGTACTGGGAAATTTTGTCACGACAAATGTATACTCTGCCCTGCTATCTACAGTGGTAATTGCTATGGCTGAGGTTTTTTTTCTTTACCAATTGAGAAATGTATTATTCCGAATAAGTTCGATGGAATATTTAGCTAAATTAATTATGAAAGTGTTGTCTCCAATGAAATAAAGTAAATAATATTTGATAATTTATAAATTGCATTGCGGTTCCGCCATTTTTGTTTCATTGCATCACAACAACAGGATGTATTCTTTCATTGTGTTATACTTTCTAACAAAATGAGTGCGGATGCTAGCAGCTGACATCGTACTTATAGCAGTAACAGGATTAGGGCCGTTTTTCATCTATTGGATAACTTTCATTAATGAAAATCAAGTAACATTTTCAGGAGTGTTGCAAAAACTACAGATCAGGCAGGTTACCCATGAACTGTGACATAACTCTGGCAATGCGATAGGTTTCTAGCAAAAGTTCGTTAGGAGAAAGATAAAAAGTGATTTAGATAACAGATTTGGTGACTCGAATTTACTTGCAACAATTATAAAACAAACTGAGAGAGAGCAAAAATGTAGACTTTTTAATTATTTACAGTATTTATATTCGGACTGTTGTCTTCATCTTTGTTGTTGTCACGACGTTTCGAAAGTTGTGGTATCTGGCTATTCCCATATATAAATACAATATGGGGGCACCTTGAGGTGGTGTAATGGTTAGCAAGCTTGTCTCGCTAGAACAATTACGACTGAATAGTGAGTTCGATCCTCACTGGGTGCCCCCTACTTTCGGCCTTGTGCCACATTTCAGCAACTCTTGGAAAACCTCTATATAAATACAATATGGGAACCGCTAGTAAAGAAAGAAAGAAAAATGACAGCAGCCGGCAGCAATCAAAACATAGGAAGCAGCAGCAGCAGTTGAAACCTAATCAGCAGGTAGATTAAGTTTAAGGCTCTAAATTTATTACAGAAAATTGCCTTATGGAACAATGGCCTAGTGAATAAAAGCGTTGGTGTTGTTTGTGAGTTCAATCTCTGGGCTGTGCAACACGTGTAACAGGCGAGCAAGAACTGAACAGTACTAAATATAATAAGAACTAGACGATAAACCTGGGCATGAGTAGTGAAACAGAAACAGTATACTGCAGGAGATTAAATAAAAGGTTCATTTCAGAATTGCCTGTAGGTTACCTAGATCGATACAAGCCTGAAGAAGGCCGGATGGCACAACGGCCGAAACGATGTGATAACTCCTCCTCCCAGGAAATAGACAACATTTTTAGAAATATTATTTCATCTGTCGATAATGATCTATTGTTTATTGTTGTGGTAGGATCCACCTAATTTGCATAGTGGAGTACCGACCATATAAATATGGTTGGTACCCGGAAGAGAGGAGAACGAATCAAGAGATTCAACCGGAGACTCTGCCCGACTGCGACTCAGTCAACACATTATCCAGGAACGGTCTTCCCAGGAATATACAAAAGACTATATGTAAATATTGTGTACACATTCTTGTTTCAATACATTTTGTTCTAAGTACATTTTGTGTTGCATTATTATTCCATGCATTAGTCAAGTTTCAACAATGGATCTCATCCTCGTCGCCATTGTTGAAACTTGACTAATGCATGGAATAATAATGCAACACAAAATGTACTTAGAACAAAATGTATTGAAACAAGAAAGTGTACACAATATTTACATATAGTCTTTTGTATATTTCTGGGAAGACCGTTCCTGGAGAATGTGTTGACTGAGTCGCAGTCGGGCAGAGTCTGCGGTTGAATCTCTTGATTCGTTCCCCTCTCTTCCCAGTACCAACCATATTTATATGGTCGGTACTCCACTATGCAAATTAGGTGGATCCTACCACAACATTTATTTAGGAAATGAAGACTCTCGAATAGAAACATCTCTTCGTTTTTTTTTCTTCACAGCATTAACAGTTAAAAAAAAGGGGGAAGCAAAATAGTAACATCCCAACACCACAGAGCAGACCCAGAACATCCACCTATCATGACGGATAGTTGTTTTCTCGGTAATGTTCCTTGCCCTGAACGTCTGTTGGAATTCAGTTTCTCTCGCGACCTCAAGCGAGACTCATCTATCTGATATAATGCTAAAGATACTGGAAAAATCGGACCCGAAAACGGAGTACTCTGACATATATGGACAGGAGCTGTCCATTCCTGACTTTCCAGTTTTGAATAAGTTCCAAAGCGTCCATACAACCTTGTGGGTGATGAATTATTTTCCACCTTACAACGCCTATTCCAGAGACGAAACAATACAAGCCTCTCGCATCTCTATCGCTTCTTCCACGGTATGTGTTCTCACAAGCTACATTCCATAGACTCACCATCACTGACATTTACATCTGGGACTCCCACCATACCACGTACGCAAGGATGAATCTTTCACATTACCTTTGTAGTCCAATAATAAGAAGTGCTTCATTCAGACAGCAAGTAACTGCTTTGTGGAACAGACACCGGACAGGATGTTTTCTCAATCACTACAATCTTGACCTCTTCACGACTAGGATTAACCATTATCTTTCATTTATACACCCAGGAACTTCACTTCTTGCCCTTTCTGATGTGCATACAACACCACACAATAACCTTCTACCTTGAGTGTCTCTTGCCCCTTGTATTGGATGAACATTTGTATAAATATAAAAAAATGTATAAATAAATTTAAAGATACAATGAGGAAAAGGTAGTTGAAATAGCTGAGACATAAAGAGGAAAGAGGGTTTGAGAATCTGACACTCACAAGGCATATAGAAGCAAGTGTCAGAAGTAGATATAGAGCGTCAGTTAGCAAATTTATGCGGATGCATTTCAGAAAAAGGAGAACGATGGAGGGTGAATAGATGTTACCGAGATGAACAAAAGATGGGAAACTGTGTCTAGCGATGATCTCCGACTTACATAAAGGGATGTGAAACACAGAATGAGAAAAATAATTTTTGAACTTTAGATCTCAGACCCCGTGTGTAGATTCAGGTTGAGAAATATTTCTTAGCGTTTCCGCTACTCCAGGATTTTAGCCATTTTGAATAAAGTATTAAGAATCAAGGAAATCTCGTTAAGAACAAAGAAAAACATCGTGAACTGTTATGTAATATGTTGTGGCCCAAGGTTAGGACCAAGGATGAACAACACGAACACAAGAGTAGAAATAACGAAGATATATTACACGGAATAATAATACAAGATGTAGAAGGTGTTAGTATGACTGTCAGTCTGGTTTGGAGTGAACTACTATCGGCTCGACTCGATTTCGTCTCGATATTTAACAACCCTCCCACGTGTGTCGAATGTGGCACAAGGCCGGCTTAATGTTGGTTCTCCAAGCCCGTAGGCTCGGCCAAAAATATACCCATTTAGAACCCATATAAACGGGTTCAGGGACTGTCTACCTCCCTGGACGAAACTTTGCTCTTCGGCAAAGCCTCGTCCGGGTTCCTCTCTGCCAAAGCAGATAGGTCGACAGAAGTCGTACACAGTCAGGGACTGCTCACGACTCGATTCCGTCTCGATATTTAACAACCCTCCCACGTGTGTCAAATGTGGCACAAGGCCGGTTTAATGTGGGCTCCCCGAGCCCGTAGGCTCGGCCAAAAATATGCCCATTAGAACCCGTATAAACGGGTTCAGGGACTGTCTACCTCCCCGGACGAAACTTTGCCCTTCGGCAAAGCCTCGTCCGTGTTCCTCTCTGACAAAGCAGAGAGTTCGACAGAAGTCGCAAACCGTCAGAGACTGCTCACGACTCGATTCCGTCTCGACCCTCTCTCTTGAGAGGCGCAGTATTTATAGTGCCAGGAAGAGTTCACTCTGTCGTTATAGGTAAGGTCCCATAACATAATATCAATGGCCAATCTCCACACAGATGCAGAAGAGACTTGAAGCAAGAGAAATGTGGTTCTACAGAAAGATGCTGAGAATACCATAGGCCGAAAATGTGAGCAACGAGGAAAGTTTTAGAGAAAATGGAAAGAAAATATTACGTATACCTAAAATCAGAAAGAGACAGTTGAAATCCCTAAGAACACATAATGAGGAAAGATTGCTTGGAGAATTTGATACTCACCGACCATATTCAGGGCCAAACGAAAGCAGTGCATAAATTACCTAAAGAGCCCGTGTAAATGGTTTGCAGAACAGAAATTAAGAGAGAAAAGAAAAAGAAAAAATATTGATAAGAGTTACAAAAATCAGGAAATTGCGAAGAGCTTTCATCGCCCACGTCATGAAGACACACGGCAGATAAAGAAGAAATGCTTATTGCGCCGAACGAAGAAGGCAGGAACTATAAGAGTGGCGTGTACTTACAATGGGTAAAAGACAGTTTAAATTCCTGCAATGCATAATGAGCAAAAGGTGTCTAGAAGATCTAAACCTAACAAAATATACATAAGGCTAGAGAAGGGGAAGAAATTAGAAGCTGTGGAGACCCATAATCTGCCACTTACTTGAAGAGATACGGCCCACAAAATATACAAAATAATGTAAGGACGCTGGAAATGTTATTTGTTTTATTTGCCGTGATAAAATACATCTCTCTTTTGTTATCGCTGTATATTTTCTAAGTAAAAATGTTTCAATTGGAGGATGTCTCATATCTAGAGTTTTATGTTTAATATTTCAAACATAATACATAACCTTTGCACTTTGAAATCAATCGTATCCTCCTAGCAAGAAATGTTCATCGAATAATGTTGCCACTGGGTCTGGTGCTTCATGACAAAATCCAAAGTAGTATCTGCATCTAGATTCTGTATATAGAATATTTTTGTACTGTCTATATTTCTGAAATGAGGTATTATTTACACTATTTACCTTATTCGGACTATTGTCCTCATACTTGTTGCCATATTTATCACAACGTTTCAGTCGTTGTACGCTCCGGCCTTCTTCAAGTGGTTGGAATGTCGAACTGAACCCTTTATTTCGCTCACTGGGGTAGACTGTTCTAGTTCCACGTGCCATGTCTAATGGATGTCAGTTATCAGTTATCGCCTGTAGATAAAAAAGGCCGGAGCGTACAATGGCCGAAATGTTGTCATAAATATCGCAACAAAGATGAGGACAATAGTCCGAATAATGTAAATAGTGTAGAATATTTCTATAAAGATTTTCTCGGTATTTTTTTCTGATTAGCTTTCCTCTTTAGTAATGCAACGTCGTGCAATACGGAACTGAAGACATGCTCTCATCATTTCACTGTTTAAATTTCTAGCCGTAACTAGTACTTCTCTTGTAGACGTCTCTTTTTGGCTTCTTGCTTTAATTTACTGGCAACTAAGTGTTCCAAAACTTTAAATGCAACACCAATCATCATATTCTGTCTCCTTTAAACCGGTTACATTACTATGATCACTTAGGGCACCTCGTGGTGTAATGGTTAGCAAGCTTGTCTTGCTAGATCAGTTACGACTGAAAAGTGAGTTCTATCCTCACTAGATGCCCTATACGTTTGGCCTTGTGACACATCTAAGCTACGCTTAGAAATTCAATATATGGCACCTCAAGGTGGTGTAATGGTTAGCAAGCTTGTCTCGATAGAACTATTACGACTGAGTAGTAAGTTCGATACTTTTGGGTGCCCCATACTTTCGGCCTTGTGCCACATCTGAGCTACGCTTGGAAAATCACTACATTACTATGATCACTGTTTCTTTCACTCTCAGTAACCCATTGCTTCTTTGTGGCTTTTAGCGCCTTGCTTGGGCGAAATGATTAAAAAAAAGTAAATTAAGTAGAGAGGGCATCCTCTCGTTCTTCGAAAACAACTACCTCAGAGCTATCGCTTGAAAAATATCACAGACAGAATAAAAATGGATGCCATGAGGAAAAAGGTAGGTGTGAAAACTGGCGTGATTACCCTGATTAGGAGAAGGAGACTAAATTGGTTTGGTCATGAAAGCAAAAGAGGAAAAGGAAGCTTTGTGTATGAATCCCACTAGGGTAACATTGTAAGAAGGCCACAGGATAGACCACCTAAAATATGCGAGGTGAATAACAGAACGTCTGATCGGTGAAAGGAACACCTTGGACAGGGAGAAGTGGTGTGGAGAGTAAAAAGGAGGCAAAACTGGATTGCTCATGTAATCAGAAGAGAAGGAAAATCTTGGCATAGATCCCACTAGGGAAACATGGTAAGAAAGTCACGAGATAGATGCGATGCAAGGAGGATAACATAACGGCTGACACCTGAAAGGATTATTTCTATTAAATCAATATTTTTCTCTTTTGTATGCATATTTAGTTATTATGCATCTGTTTACAGTTAATTACATGAAAATTATGTTAATTCATTATTTGGAAATACAAGAAATAAAAAATGTGTACGTCTACGAATATTTGTTTTCCCCCATTATATATTATTTACCATATTATAAAGAAATTACTAGGAAACATTTTTTATTCATAATTTAATGAAATAATGGCTGTATAATGTTAAAACATAAAAATTTAAATTAAATGCATAGCGGCGAGTAGCTAATTATATATTTTGAAAAATGAATTTTCAGGTATTTCTTTCGTTAGCTGTCGCCGCATCAATGCACTAAAATGTTTGCGGTGTTTATATGTTTCTTGTCTTTTCAAGAACTGACAACAAAAATGTTAAACTTGGTTTATTTAAAAGTAGAGTGTTTAATATTTTTGCTTTCGATTTTCGAGGGAAAAATGAATAAATCTAGTTTCATATGTTTGGCCTGTATTCAAATTCTAAAAAAAAAAATTTTTTCAAAAAAAAGAAATCGACAGTAAAAGCCGTGCAAAAAACATCTTTTCCATATTGCGTTTTGTTTATTTATTTATGGTTTATTAAATTTCGCGCATAGCACTTATTCGAATGATTTAATTTCAGGTAATTTTAATAGCAGTCATGAACCAAATACAATTATGTTTTAATGTGACAATAGTTAGATTATATTCCTGTTTAAGGAGCAGGTAACACATCATTATGAAACAAAAAACGCACTTTTAATTTTTCGAAATATTTTCCAAATATTTCATATCTTTTGTCAATCTGAATTGAACAATAGATCCCGTTGTTACCATCGTACATGCAGTATCTCTGAACTTGCGACGTTATTGATTAATTACCGTCCGATCAGAGGGTAAGCACACCAGCTACAAGAAGCAAGATGCCATAATTGAGTTAAGGCAACAGGTGCTATTGGGTGGGATCAGAAAAGAGTCAGAGGGATGGAATTAGGGTCGGGGAAACCACTATTTGGTCTATGCCTACTCACTATCGTTGGTTGGCTTCTCAATGCTCACTAAATAAACCTGCATTTCGAATCTCGTCGTGTGTTATTAATTTCCGAACTAGATATCGAATTATTACATGTGAAAAATTCGCAGGGCAAGGATTTCGTCAATAAACACTTTATGGCAACAAATATGACCTCCGTTGTGGCTGAAAGAAACTGACTAAAGAGAAAACCCGAAAAAATACATTTAAAAAGAAACAGACTTCATTAATACAAAAAGAAATCACTAGATTGATTTTTTTGAGACCGGCGAACCTAAATTGATTGGCAAAAACTCCAATATCCAAAACAGGAAAAATACACGTGTGTAGAAAGATGATACCAAGAATTTTAAAAATATATAGAATACTTTAAAAATATCTTAACATAAAAATAATAACTAAATACTAACGCCTTAAATCTAGATTAAATAAAATTTTGTTATGTAAGTCAATTTATTTGCAATAGAATTGATATTATCTAACCGACCCTGGTAAAATCTTTAAGCTATATATTAGCTTGAGTCATAAGTAATTTCACTTTTCGGTAACTTATTCTAATGACTAATGTATAATCCTTGTCAATATCTCCTCATATATGCCATACCAGGTGGTAAAAAATGAGTTATATACGAGAATTTTCAAGAGGAAGGCTGCAGAGTGACAAGAATAAATCTTCACAAACGACCGCACAAGCTGAGCTCCAAGTAAAAAGCAAGATATATATATTTGTATATTACATAGGTTACTCGATGTACCAGCATGATCCTCTTGCTTGCAGTATTTCCTATGAGTTGTTTTCTCATGATTTCTTCTATAAATTTCAACTGTCACTTTCTTATTCACTTTCTTATTCTATGTACAAGCTTTGTGATTCGATTTACTTCAAAACCTTAAAACTTCGTCGTTACTCACATGTTCAGTCCAGGTTATTCTCAGCATTCTTAGATAAAACCCATGTCTCTAGTGCCTAAAGTTTCGACTTCTTCTGTGAGGAAATTCTCCAGCATTCCCTGCTGTATAGGAGTATTGATACTACATGACAGTCCAGAGCCTTTATCTTTGTTTCTAACGAGATTATCACGTTTACTAGTGCATAGATTAGCATTTGGAAGGCATATTTCTCTGTTCCAATGTTGTTTGGGATTTCTGTATTACATTTTCTGTCGTTTTATATAGGGAACCCCAGATTCAGAAAATGTTAAAACCATAGCTTGATTTATTGTGAAAACATTTTTTGTATAATAAAATAGGACACTTATCTTTAATATTTTCATCATTTTTTAATTATATTGAATTTCTTTTCTCAAAATTCCCTGAAGACACGTCCATAAAATATAACACATTTATGGACAGCCATAGAACATAGCTGGATAGATATACGCACATAATAACACTAGCAACTTTTAGATTCAATGTTACATCGCGTAGCCGCTTTTAACAAGGTAGGGTACTTCGTCCACTCAAATTATTTGCTAAAATCACACCAGGTTGTTTGTTAAAATTTGATCCTTTGATATCTCGGCTCAACAAAACACAAATAACACCGTTAGATTTAACCACCTTCAGGTTTCATGTCTTTTGAACTCACAAGTGACCTGAACGCGTCATGTTAGATTTGTTTTTCATGTGTGGAATCTAATGTGGATAGAGTTATGTGTTATATCTAAGTAATTATGTAACGCCCACTTCTTTCTCACAATGTTGTAAATATAGTTGACGCAGACATTTTAATAATAAACTTAGGAGACGATCAACAACCTCCAACTTATTGTTCACCATTTTTTAATTCGCCGTTGCAGCTCTGTGATACAGTATGTGCAATATATTTTCCTGTGTTTCTTTATATCTATATCAAGTGCGGCACAAATATTTACCCATTATTTAAACATTAAAAACGTACCCAATTTTTATGCATAAACTGAAACATACTTATTAGTAAAAAAATAATTTCAAATTTTGCATCAGTACCTAACATAAGTATGTATTTGTTTAATTAAATATGGCGGCTAAAAAGTAATCAAACTGTTGCATATAAATTGACTGTTGTGTAGAAATTTGAGGTAATGAAAACATTTGGATATTTGTAGAAAAAAAGTAATTTAATGTGTGGGAAAGGTTTCAAGATGCGTTAAAAACCTCACCAAATCCAATTCTAGGGAGAAACCCGTTCATTTCGTACTAGGGGGGTCGTTAAAAACGTCAAAAAGAAGGAGAAGAGAAATTCGCGAAGAAGCAAGGGAGGAAGATGGCAACATTGTTGAATATTTCGGATTGGGCGCCAAGAAAGATTGTTAAACAGGATTCAGGGCTAAAACCATGCAAGTTTCAATGAGGACAGCTGCACTCAAGTGCTTCCAAGAAGAAACGGTTGACCAGAGTGAAAATAATTTTCGTGAAGATAGATTCGTGCCGCAGAAAAAGTTTTCAGTTGGCCGGACAAGTTATTCTTTAATTTCGAGGTTGTGTTCAACAACCAAAATAATAGGATTTGCGACATTTCACCAAAGAAACATTCTCAAATTCTCAGAGCTCCTATTAATTGACAGAACACAGCTGTTATCATGGTTTGGGCTGCTGTTACTACAGATGGTTCAAAATACCCTTTGGTGTTCATTGGGAAAGGAGTGAAAGTATAGCAAACTTTGTGTTGCCCTGGAAGTTTTGTGTTTGGAAGTTGCTACGTCTTCTTTCAAGACGTTCCTCTCTCACGCAGTCAACTTGACGCAAAGATATACATCAAAACCAGCTCAACAAAAAACACCTAAACCTCTCAACCTTTCTTTCTCCAACATTTGTGGTATTCGTACCAATATCTGTAGTGTGGTATCTTTCCTCTTCGAAAAGTCTTCGGACATCCTAGCTCTCTGAGAAACTAATCTTCACTGTTCAATCCCCTGCGCAAATTTCTCGATTCCTGGCTATCTTCCCTCTTTAGGAACGTCTCTAATGTCCACATGCGTGGCCTGGCAGTTTATATCCGTGAACATCTCCGGCTGGTTAGGGAAGTCCTGCTTGAATCTCCACACTATTCTTGCATGTGTCTCCGTCTCTCTCGACTAAACTCAGTCAGTTATCTCTTCTTTCTCTACCGTTACCCTTTCTCTCGTGTCTGTTGCGAGCTAGATAATATGGACAAGGCCATCACCCTACACGCGTTTGCAAGTATATTTATATTCTTTGACTTTAATTCCTGCCATGACAGGTGGCTTAAGCACTCTTTCACTGACCCCGCTGCGATCCAGATCCGTAATTACGCAATCACTCAATCTCTCACTCAATTGGTGACTTCTCCACGCGTTTCCCCAGTAACCCTGATGGCCACGCTTCTCTTCTAGATCTCTTTTTTACCACTACCTTTGATTCATGTCGTACCATGCAACTCTGCCCTCTTAGCAACTCTGATCATGCGGTTGTGTCTGTAAACCTCTCTTTCCTTTCCCTCACCAGCCAAGAACCTCCTAACAACAGAATATTGGATTGAGACTTGTTCTGTGATTCTCTTTCGTGACGTCTCATTGAACGAAGTCTCTGAGCATCCTGTTCATAAATGCGTGTCTGAGGTCTCCTCATCCCAGCAAGGAAACGCCAAGTTAAATCGCTTTCATCTCCTTGGTTCTCACCTGCATGTGCATGTGCGGCCCCTCACAGAAATCTCTTCTTCCGGCTGTACCAGAAGAACACGTCTGATTGTAACAGACGTCCCTTTGCCTCTGCTCTTAACGAGTACAAGCGTGTCTTCAAAGAAGAGAAGTTACTGTTTGCTGATAAAGTTAAACAACATGTAGCATCTCGCAAGTTCGGTTCTAAAGATTATTAACAACTGAAGAGTTTGCTGAACAACACAGAAAACCATCAGTCCATCCTCTATTCAATCAATTCAAAGTCCTGGCATAAACAGATAAGGTTATGGTCAGATTCTCTGCTTGGAAATTTTTTCCAGCTCAATACTTGATTCATTTGGAGTACCCACACCTGATTACCCAACTAGAAATTAGGCTCTACTGAGTTATATGAGCATAACACTGTCACTTGTCTGGGACATCATTTCGAAATTAGAGGTGACGGGATCCCAGACATAGTCCTAAAGAAATGTGCTCCCGAGCTGGCTCCAGTTCTCTCAAAACTCTACAGCGACTGCCGGGCTGCTTCCTGCTTTGAAGTTAGTTGGAAGTCCTCCTTTGCATTCCCTGTTTTTAAGAAATCACTTCTACTATCGCCCTATAGTCTTCAAGGCTTTACTCAATGCTGAAGTGGTTAAGCATCATAGCACTCACGACTTACTCTCTGACAAACAATATGGCTTCTGTTTTGTCAGGTCTACCGTTGATATGTTCACAGCATCACTGAATATGAATATCAAGCTCTTGATAATAATAGCGAAGCTCGAGCTGTGGCTCTAGATATCACGAAGTCATTTGATATGATTTGGAACGCTGGTCTCTAACGTAAGCTCAAGGGCGAAGGTATTACTGGACGATCGTTTGATTTAATCCAATCATTCCTATAAAATCGTGAAATGAAGGTAGTTTTGAACGGACTTGCTTATAGATGCTATCACACGAAAGCAGCTGTGCCCCAAGGTTCTATTCAGGGTCCTACGCTGTTTCTGATCTTCATCAATGATCTTCTTGATGTCATCAGTCCCCAAGTAGGACTTTATGCTGATGACAGTACCATTTATTCCTGCCTTAATAGCAAATGCGTCAGAGAGAGCAAAATTAACCTGGCCACTGCTCTTTAAAAAGACCTAAAATCTGGGTTTTTGCTAGGGTTGGAAATGTCTCGTAGATTTTAATGCATTCAAAACGAAACTGCTCTCATTAAACTTTCCTGCGCGCCATTAGCATACCTGATGCTAAACACCCGGACATCAACATACTGCGCTTTCTTGGCCCCGTCTCTTTCTTGTCAGAGTCCATCTTGTACATTTACAAATCTGCCGTTCGTCCGTGCATTGAATACTGTTGAAATATCAGGTCTGTTGCTCCTGTTATTCTTCTCGAGGTTCTTGACAAAATCCAAAGAAGGATCTGCAATTTAATCGATCCTGACTTATCATCTCGACTTCAGTCACTTTCTCACCGACGTGACGTGGCTTCCGTCTCTTTTTTCTACAAGTATTTTCATGGCAACATCATTTTTCCCTGCTGCCCGGACTACGTGAATTTAAGCGTGCTACTAGATTGGCATCAAGGTCCCACCCGTTTACTGTTGAAATAGTTAAATATATCCGCCACTTCTACTCCAAAAGTTTCTTTACTCGCACTTCGCACCTGTGGAACTCTCTCCTGTTTACTTGCTTCCATGATAACTTCATTTCTTTTTATGTGCCGTGTCCTTTCAGGACGTAGGCGATTGTGTATTTCCACTTCGCGCTATCCCTTCTAGCTCTGAATAAGTGTTATCCCTTTGCTACTTCCCCCAGGTCATGTTCTTTCATCCACTTGCTTAAGCCCGTTAGGTACGTCACGCATTTTTTCCTTGTCTCTCTTTCCCTCTATTCAACCTGTGAGTATCAGATTCTCCAAACCCTCCTTTCTCATTACGTGTCCCAGAAATTTCAGCTGCCTTGTCCTTATGTTAAATATAAGCTTCCTCCTTGTTTGCATCCTCTCCAAAACCTCATCGTTTCTCACATGTTCGGTCCATGATATCCTTAGCATCCTTCTGTAGAACCATACCTACGTTGCTTCGTGTCACTTCTTCCTCTTTGAGGAGACCATCCAACATTCGCTGCCGTAAAGGAGGACAAATGTCATGTAGTAGGTCAGTACTCTTCTCCTTGTTACCAAAATAATCCTCCTGTCTCGAAATACTCTGCCTAGCTTTTGGAATGCGTCTTTTTTTCCACCTCAGTACGTCTTCGGATATCAGGGTCGCACTTACCGTCATCTGTCAAAACACTTCCCAAATATTTAAATTTCCGCATCTGCTTGATTTTAAGGTCCCCGATCTGTAAATCGCTTTTTGGACTCATCCTTTTACTGATGACCATGCATTCAGTCTTCTTGTAGTCTATGCTTAGTTCCTACAATCTTCAAAAAGTTTAATGTAACGTCAATCGCCATCTTCTATCTTATTGAACCGCATTCTGCTTTTATCCTTTTCTCGGTCCCAATCTATACCCAGTCTTTCTCTCACCTTAACTCTCTGTAAGCCCTGCGTACTAGTAGCATTTCTGCCTTGCTTGCTGTGAAATGATTTTAAAAAACGTGACTTTTTGGTAGAAGTTTTGGCAAGTCAATTTAGCCTCCATCATGCCCTGAGATTAATCCTTTAATATACGACCCATACTGGAGAGCGATATTTCACGTATCTCATTCATACTCACGCGTTTTAGATATGACAAAAGCTCTTATGATCTAATGGTACATTTCGCTGATGAAGTCAGGGACTTCATTTGAGAAGATCTTAAGGGCTATGGGGAAAGAAAAAGAGTGACAATTTTAAATTTTAAATGCATGTAAAATTTTGTCAATAACAATCAAACTGTAAACTTTAATTATTTACTCGGTTTATATGCTGACTATTGTCACCATCGTTGTTGCTATCAACACATTTCAGCCGTTCTGCTCATCGATCTTCATTAGGCGTATGTTGGTCTAGTTAACGTACTTCGAACTGAAATCTTTATTTGATCTACGGGAGTAGGCAGTTCTCATTTCACTGCTCGCGTTTAGGGATATACCGTATAGTTATTATTACTGCTCAGTTATTTCTCGCCCCGTTTCCACTGAGATAAAGTACACTGCTTGGCCCAGCGATTGAACTCACAATTATTCTGTCGCTGAATTCACTAAGTAACGCTTTAATCCACTAGGCTACTAGATTATTTTATCGGAATCTTCATTTTCGTATCAGAAACGTAAACAAATCATTTTCTAAAGAATTACGGGTTTTATTTTTAATCGAACATTTTCATTACTTCAAATATTATTAGTATAGTGGAAACCTAGTATTTGAAGTAGACTTCCTAATTTTGGAGAGTGTCGTTATCGAATCTAACCGAAATATGAATCAGCGCCCCGGATTTTTTAAAATATATCCATTCATGAAAGAATAACTACTATCCCAAACCTAATATACATATCTATAAAAATGTTTAAAAAATTATAAGAAAACACTTAAATCCACACCCTCCTGTTATTTAAAAAAGAAAAAAATATATAATTTATAAATTTATCCCATAATAAAATATTTGCAATTAACACGATTAAAAAAAGCTCTTTATGATCGGGAATCAATATCGGGAGAGGATAACTCGATAAAAAAAACACCCAATTGTCAGTAGCTAAGAATGTGTTGGTCCAAAATTTTGCACAATGCTTGAAATTCTTTAACTTGCATGATTTTTGGGAAATATGCGATGCCTGTGATGAAACACTACAGTGTTAATATGAACAGTGGAAAAATAATCATATGAACTCTTATTTTTTTCCGAATAAACCAGGAACAAATTTTTTAATCATTTCACCCCAACCAAAGCGATAATGCCACTAAGATGCAAGAGGTTACTGGGAGTCGGAGAGAATGACAATACTTTAGTGGGGAGAAAGGACGGTTAAAAAAACGGTTTCAGGAAAACAAAAAATTGCGATTGACATTGCATTTACGTTTTGGGAGATTATAGAAGCCTGAGCGAGAAATCGGCCGAGATGCTAAGAAGGGAGAAATGCGAGGAAATAAGCTGTTATTATAGAACTCTCGGTTATAGCTAGCTATTTAAACAGTAAAATAATGAGAACTAGTTGCTAATTTAGCAGTACGCTTAAATTCATGCAGTCGATGTACCAAGGAGGGCTGCTCGTTAGAACTGGCATGAAAATATTTATAGGAAAGACAAAGAGAAGTCACGTCACGGCACTGGGAAACGTAACTTAAGTCGAGATGCCAGATTAACACCGATAACAGACCCTTCTTTGGATTTTGTCGAGTATCTCGAGATAAATAACCGGACCACTAGGCCAGATAGAGTATCAATATTTGATTCAATGGCGAATGCTTAGCTAATGGTGGTGATAGTTTGCATAAATTTCTAAGACAAAAAGGTCTATGCTTTTGTTTTCATGAAAAGAGAAGTAAAAAAATTCAGGTAAAATTTGTCAGACTGTCAATTTCACACAAATAACTTACTTACTGTATAATATACTGCAATGATAACACTTTATTTCTGGTTGTAAACATCAATGTCAAAACGAAACTCGCTTATGTCTTAAAAGGTCACTTTTTTCTGTGCTAAATGGAAATTGAGTGGCTGCTAAAGTAATTATTTCAAAATTGTTTTTTCTAAAAAAGATGTATTATAAGATAACTGATTTGCTTTTCTATCAGGTGTGATTAATGCTTTCCAAGGGTGCCCCGGGTCTAACAGAGGGTTATGGCTTAGATCGGATTACATTTTTATGTCCCTTTGTTTGAAATTAACTTACCTACAAAAAAACTCATTTAGACTTAAGATTTTTAATCTCGTGTCTACCGTCTAGTGAGTGACAATTCTAAAATAAAGACAGCAGTTAAAGTCAATAAATGTACCATTTTTTTTAGAATCGTTGCAATAAAATTAACTCTGCGTTCATTTTCAACGAAGCCAAAAAGGAAGAACATTTTTTGTAATCTTTTCACCCCAAGCAAGGTAATAAAGCCACTAAGCTGCAAAGGCTTACTAAGTGTTAGAACATATGAGAAAAAAAACACTATTAAGCAGAGAGAACAGTAAAAGAACACAAAAACAGATAACGATGACTGGGAAGCAAGGAAACGGACGAGTGTTCCGCAAGCCAAAAGGGTGATAGAAGAAAACTTTAGCATAGAACCTACGGGAACATCTAACCATTTCAACTGTATAATGATGAGACCTAGTCGCCAATCTAGTACTGCGATTAAATTCATAAAGTCAAGATACCATAGAGTAAAGTTCATCTGAACAATTACCCTGAATTTTGCTCACATTTTGTTCATATATACAATAATGTTTTTTAAAAAAACTTTTGTTAGTAAAGAACAAATTTAGAAAAACTTTTAAGCAATTTATCCTTACATCCAGAACATTTTCCGATGATGAAAAACTTGACAAAGCCGATGGGAAAGCGGATAAACGTTACGGATGGTGCAATGTTTATCAGCGCGAAAAAAAGAAACGGCAAGCGGAGTTCAAATTCCAATCTAGACTGCTGCGGTTCACTTTTGCACAAATATCTTTTTCTAAAAGGAATCAATCCAATTCTCCCCGAGCTGCCGGTTAAATAGCAGGAGTAACTGCCATTTGGCGATTACTGGTCTGAGAAGGACACCTTTGTATTCAATACCTGTCTCCCTTTTTTATTTTGTCAAAATTATTCTACCCCCAAACAAGGCAACCAAATCACTAAGACGCAGGTGGGGGTTACTAATTGTGAAAGAATATAAGAAAACTAGCAGGCTTCGCTCACTCGCTATCGCTTTGCAGAGTAAAATATATTCACTTCTTAAAATCATTGAAACAAAAATTTTAAATGAACATTTTATTCACAAATTGGTTGTAAACATGAAAGAAAACATTTGTATTTATTCTGATAGCTAAACATTAGAAAGTTGGCAGTTTTAAAGCAAATGAAATATGGTGAAACTGAATAACATCTAACAGGTGTTGACAGAAATAAAATACATGTATTTGCATGAATGTAAAACATAATGGTGAAAAATTTGAAATCAAAATGAAGTTTTTTCGTAAATAATTCTTACCGTAA
Organism: Acanthosepion esculentum; assembly: GCA_964036315.1. Classification (NCBI taxonomy): domain Eukaryota; kingdom Metazoa; phylum Mollusca; class Cephalopoda; order Sepiida; family Sepiidae; genus Acanthosepion; species Acanthosepion esculentum. The sequence goes on from OZ038477.1 coordinate 100,611,509, forward strand.
TGCAGCAGGGTAAACTAATTTTATTTTTATTGGGATCAAGTATAAACAAATTTCTTCCATTTTCAACTCTTGAACAGGCAACATATAATTGACCATGAGAAAGGCAGGGATGCATAAGGCAAAATTCAGTAACTTTCATTGATCGACCTTGTGTTTTATTAATAGTCATTACAAAACTTACTCTGAGTGGAAATTGCAATCGTTTAAAATCAAAAGGCATATCTGCTGGAATCAATGGAATTCTTGAAAACAGTATAGTCTCTTCTCTCACTTGACCAGTTATAAAAAGAGCTTCCAATAAATGAGGTAACATTTTCTTCACAATAAAACGTGTACCATTAAATAACTTTGGAGGATCTTATTCTCATAGCAGCATTAATGCATTGTTTTAATACTATCTTGTGTGATGACATTCCTGGAAGACCCAAAGAATTCAAAAATTCAATAGAGAAGTTACCTGCTTCGTCTGGATCAACAGTTGTATCATTGGATAGGTATGACCTTTCTTCTGTTGGGATATCTTGCAGAATCTTTTGATTGATGATCTGTTTCATTTCTGTGAGCCAAAAATGCTTCCTGACACAATCAATCTGTATTCTGGAATTTATCTGCTATATTGGGGAATACTTTTAAAATGAATTTCTTAATGCTATCGACCAGAGTGCCAAAATCTTCAGGAAAGCTGATTTGTCCATCTTGATCATGTACAATTTCTTCATTTCCGGTTTTGAAAGGATGTCACTAAATTCCATTGCTGTCCCATCTCCATTGAGTTCCACTCTCATATTAATGGCCAACAAGCGTCTTTCAATATGACCTCACAGATAAGAACTTTTACATGAAGTTCATCTGCAGCTGTTCCTCGTCTGACAACAGGGAATGTTTATCTGAAATCTCCAGATAGCAGAATTGTTACTCCTTCCATGTGTCTATCATTATGTTTGATATCTTTCAGTGTTCTGTCTAAAGCCTCAAATGCACTCTTGCGAGCGATAGTCCACTCATGCCATTTTTCTAAAATCTCAGGCCAGTTATAGTAAATGTAACAAACAAATCTGGCTTGCCAAAATGTCTGGCATAAGTCAGTCCATCTTGAACTCTTTCATGTATATACCTTGGTCCATCTGTGAATGATGAAAGGAGAGTAACTATGTGTCCCGCATTGACAGCATTGCCATTATTCTGAATTGCATTTTTTAGGTCGATGTATTCTTCTGCTCTTAGTTTCTTTTGATTCATTTTGATAAAAAGTAACTTTTCTCATTTAATTTCTGCATATGTTGAATTGTTGCTTGAATCTGAAGAGATAATTATAACTGTTGCTCCTTATCCTAATTCTATATGCATAGACGTCCATGGCTGATATTTTTTGTTTATGGTTAATCCAGTCTTCAAAATTCATATGTCTTTGCCCGAGGAGAAAATGGTATCCATCTGTTCATTTCCAAACGATGAGTGGATATTTTTATGGTATCATAAGCTCTGTGAGTTTCTGCAAATTTTTGAATGACTTCCATCTCGTCTCTGGAGAACGATATCCATTTTGCTACGTTCATGGTCAAGCATAAGGATAGCTCCCTCATTGGTACGTGGTGGATTTAACCTCCTGTGGTTCTCACCAGAAAGCCTTTTGTCAACTCTAATCCCAATTTTGAAATCTTTAGGTCCGGCTCCTTCCAAAGCTAATTCGAACTCCCTAACGTAAATATTTTGCCGATGCAAAAACTCTTCAAGAGTCAATATAATGTCAAACTTCAGTTTATCAGACTTATCTCTTCTGGTCTGTGCTTGTTCTTGGTAGTCCTCTATGAAGTAGAATTGAAGAAATTGGTGTGGATTATTAGATAATGTTAGAAGGGAACTAATCCTGTAGTGAACCTGACCCTCAACTCTGAAAGTTGATTTCCATCCTGGACGTGTCGCAACTTTTGCTCCAAATGAGGTCATAGTAAAGCAATTATTGTAGGGCCTAATGTGCTGAAGAAAATCCATTTTGGAGAGGGAAGAGTGGCTCAGGTGGTACTGGAAATTAGGCTACTTCTTGGTATTTACTTGAGCCCCCCACACACACACACACTGAGTCAGGTTGTGACACAAGGTAGTTTTTTAACGTGGGGACCCGAGTGTTTTTACCCGGGCCTCTGGTCTTGGCTGGTCATAACTTATCCAAGCTGGTCAGAGCTGGTCTTGGCTTGTCATAGCTGGTCCAGGCCGGAGCCGGTCCAAGCTAGGCGTAGCCATGATACTACCAGCGCAGGGACGAATCCCTACACCGGGTAAGTATCAACTGATACTCTCAGCCAAAAGGCCGACAAAGCGAGCGATCTGAGAACAGATACTACGCTCTGATCCTGGCCCCCGGGCCGAGCAGCCTCAAATTATGCTACTTCCTAACACATTTTATCAGATTCTTCCTTGAATCTTATGGCATTGCAATAAAAGCACTGGATACCTATTGGTCCAAAGGACACCTTTTGATGATTTGCATAATCAGTATTGCAATTATATTGAAATGCAGCTTTGTGGAGGTTAACAAATGGTATATGTTGTACACTTGCATATCTTGGTGAATCTAAACCAAGCCTGTTGCTGTCTTGTAATGGAGTTTCAGCGACTCTTGATGCTCTCATCTGGAATTTTCTTTTTAGGGCTCTCTGAAAACTTTCATTACTAATATTAACTGAAATAATATTTCAATTGTTTTCACCATTGGAGAAAACAAACAGAAAAATTAATTAACAGCAGTACACATCGTCCGTGTTGTATATATTATTTTGTTTAATTAATAAATATTTTGTGCATAATGTAGTTGTAAACACGGGGAATTAATAAAATAAAATTTTTGCAGATGTTTTGTTGAAAATATACGAAATTTATATACAGTGTAACCCGGATATAAGAGACCCGGATATAAGATAAACCCGGATATACGAGAGATTTTATCTGGTCTCAAATTAGAGTCATTAAACAAAATAGACCAAACCCGGATATAAGAGAAACCCGGATATAAGAGACTTATTCTCCGGTCCCGACAACTCTGTTATATCCGGGTTACACTGTATAAGGCAAAAATAAATATATTCATAATTTTCGTTTAAAACGTTGTTAAAAAAAGTAAACATTAATCTGATGTCGTAAAAATTGCAGTAATTATTTAAAACCGTTTAATATTCTATTTTAGTTACATAATCTAAATTAAAAACCTAAAGGTATATGTCAAAATTATAGATTAAATAAATAAATGAACGTTTTCTTTTTAAGACAGAGATTTGCGAAAACTTTGGCTGACTGTTAAACCCAAATTGTCATTTGAATTACAGCTCTTTCAAAGTATTATCAGAGATATAATAATAGAAAACAAACGCCAAAAACAACAACAACAACAATTAAAAGTTTCCGTTTGAAGTAGGTCCAGTATAACTTAATATCAAGAAGAGAAAAATAGATATTGGATATTTAACTGGTAATTGTGAATGGATTTCTAATTAAAATTAAATGACGAGGACAAAGATTTAATAGAAGATATTTTAAGCAGTGTATGCAAATTAGTCATTACCTTGTTTGTGTTTAGACTTTCTAAAAAGAAACAAATTAAATAAGAAGCATTTTTATATTTTCTTTCGATGGTGGGAGGGTACGTTTGTGCATGGAATATGGTTTGCTTTTTTACTTGTTCTACTTACTGAGAAAAGTTCATTTTTATAGTATGTAGATTGTCGAATTTCCACACTGTAAAAAACAGCTGATTATGGATTATACATATATATATACCGATAATTGTTTACCATAGTAAAATAACCTGGTAATTTTTCTTGGTTAAAATTAGGTGTTTTTTCTATGGGATCAATATTAACTATTTATGAAATGTTGAAGGACATTGTGGACGTTCAATATATGTTCAAAGAATATGACTGTAAAGACAGAAGAAATTAAATAGTCATGTGTGGGGATAGACTTGTTATAGTTAAGGAAAGTTTTACAAATTATAGATGCCAAATTATTCAAGGCCAAGTAAAATGCAAATTCCGAACACTTATCTGCACCATATAAGACACTATTCCTAAACAGAACTATGTTTGTTATGAAAATGAAAACAATAATCGAATAAAAGAACAGTAATTAACGACAGTTAATTAATGAAATATATTTTTAAATCAATATGCAAATTAGTTAAAACTGAAAAGTAATAGTGCCTAGAAGTCGATAATATATAATGAGCTTTTAGCGAACACCCTACTCTTTTTGAGTCGGTAGATGTCTACTTATCATCTCTCACTTTCGTCTCTGTCTTTGGGCAGAGTTCGATCAGGGGCGACTCCGTCAAAGAACAGTGTCGCAACTGAGGAAAATTATATTGAGAGGTGCCGGTCCTGTCGTACAGTTGACCAAGGCCGCACCTTCTCATTGCACGAGAGAGAAGGATCGGTGCACTCACCGAGGCCAGCGCGACTGACGGTTGCAGGAGGTCGGGGAATTTTTGTTCCTTTCCCGCGTGCACGCGCTCGGGCTCCCCACATTAAACCGACCTTGTGTCACAACCTGACCTCGTCAGGGTTGAGTAAATAACTACTCTTTTTTAGTAGGTACACGTCTACTTATCATCTCTCAGTTGCGTCTTTGTCTTTGGGCAGAGTGCACTCAGGGTCGACTCCGTCAAAGTGCATAGTCGCAACTGAGGAAAATTATACTGAGAGGCCGCGCCCTCTCATTGAACCAGAGGGAGGGATCGATGCTCGCATTGAGGCCAGCGCAACCGACGGTTGCGGCGGCTGTGGGCAATTTTTGTCCTTTGCCCGGGTGTACGCGCTCGTGTTCCCACTTTAAAAGACCTTGTGTCACATCTTGTTCTCGTGGGGGAACGAGTAAACACCGTGTACCTTAATGTTTTTGAGTAGGTTCACGTCTATTTATCATCTTTCAGTTGCGTCTCCGTCCTTGGTCAGAGTGAGCTCAGGGGCTTCTCTGTCAAAGGACAGAGGGGCAACTAAGAAAATTATAGTGAGGTCCCCATCCCTGGAGAACACCTGTCTGAGGCCGCGCCCTCCCATTGCACCAGAGGAAGGGATCGGCGGTTGCGGAATCCTAGAGGAATTTTTGTTCCTGTCTCGGTTGTACGCGCTCGGGTCTCACCTAAAAATAGACATTGTGTCACATCTCGTCCTAGTGGGTGGACAGAGGAAATATTTACTCTTTTTGAGACGGTTCACGTCTATTTATAATCTCTCAGTTGCGTCTCTGTCCTTGGACAGTGTGTGCTCAGGGCCGGCTTCGTTAAAGGACGGAGTCACAGCTGAAGAAAATTATACTGTGAGCTTACGGAGGCCGCGCCCTCTCATTGCACCAGAGAGAGGGATCGGTTCTCGCACCGAGGCCTGCGCAACCGACGGTTGCGAGGGCTCGTGGAATTTTTTTTCCTAGCCCGGGTGTACGCGATCGCCGCACCACACGATATTAAACCAACTTTGTGTTACAACGCGACTTCGAGGGGGGTCGAGTGAATACCAAATTACTATAAAGTAGATTTAGGGCTTTTTAACCACAGAATTCGTGGGAGATTTGAGCTTCATTTTCGCATTTATATAGATAGGAAAAGACATAATTAAGGAGCAACCAATAATCAGAAATTAAGTCGATGACGGTTGACATTTACATTTTTGAAGATCATAATTGACCCGAAAGCCAGAAGCTGTATCTGGCTTATTCTCTATTTTATATATTATCGTACATACTCGTGTATGACGACTGAATGTATAGTCCGCCCTGGGTATGACGATAAAATACAACCGCGTCCTGCGTAAGAGGGTAAAACGATAAACTACGTCCAGCAGCAGGAGGTTTTGAGGAGCGTGGAACCACCTATTAATTGCTGGTTTTCTCAGGTCCATCCTGACCTGGGGTGGTAGCACCTGTTAGGGTCCCAGCTATGGGCAAATAGTTAACCCCAAACTGGGCTCAAAACACTTTGAATGTGTAAAAGTAGTTTTTAATATCAGAAATGCTTTGTAAAAAAAATATTACCAGCAATAAATTTTTGAAGGAAAAAATTATTACTGTGTAACCCGGATATAAGAGACCCGGATATGAGATAGATTTTCTCCGGTCCCAAATTAGAGATTTGTGTTAATGTATATATAATAAACCAAACCCGGATATAAGAGAAACCCGGATATAAGATACTTCTCCGGCCCCGACAACTCTCTTATATCCGGGTTACACTGTATAATAGACCAAACCCGGATATAAGAGAAACCCGGATATAAGATAGTTCTACTCCGGTCCCGACAATTCTCTTATATCCGGGTTACACTATACAAGCAATACATTATTAGCAGCAATATATTTTTTTTTAAATTACCAGCAATAAATTTTTTTTTTAATATTACCAGCGATATATTTTGAAGAAAAAATATTACCAGAAAAAGATTTTTTGTAGGAAAACATATTACCAGAAATAGATTTTTGAAGGAAATAATATTACCAGCAATATATTTTGAAGAAAAAATATTAACAAAAACAGATTTTTTGAAGAAAAAAATATTAACAGAAGCAGATATTTTGAAGGAAAAAAATATTACCAGAAATAGATTTTTAAAGGAAAAAATATTACCAGCAATAAATTTTTGAAAAAAATATATTACCAGCAATAAAAATTTTGTTGGCTTTAAATAACATATTGTGGTTGATACATTATTCGAACTATTTTCCTCATCTTTATCACAACGTTGCGGCCGTTGTACGCTCCGGCCTTCTTCAGATGGTTGGAATGTCGAACTGAACCCTTTATTTCGCTCACTGGGGTAGACTGTTCTAGTTCCACGTGCCATGCTTTATGGATGTCAGTTATCAGTTATCTCCTGTTAATTTCCCTCTGAAAGTTCTCCACTGCCTTAACCGGGTATTGAACTCACACTCTTTAGGTCCTCTCACTGGATCTAACCAACGCCTTTATCCAGTGTGCGAAATAAAGAGTTCAGTTCGACATTCCAACCACCTGAAGAAGGCCGGAGCGTACAACGGCCGAACGTTGTGATAAACATGGCGACAAAGATGAGGACAATAGTGTAAATAATGTACATAATACCTCATCTCAGAAATACAGACAGCTATTGTGGTTGATATACTGTAAAACAAACAAAACTAAACTAACTAAACTAAACTGAATTTTTAGTGCAAACCCTGATGCTTTTGCATGAATTTTAACCCCTCCAGAAAATGTACCCCTTATATAGAGCAAACAGTGACCAAAAATGCATGATTCTTAAACTCTTCTAAAAAAAAAAATCATCTGCGCATAGTGTGACTCCAAGCTTTTTCTTAAAAAACTGACCATAAAAACGCACGATAACCGAGTATATAAGGTTACCTGTCCGTCATTTTTTAAATTATCAACCTATTTAATTCTACATCATCCTCACACGAGTAAATAGCGTAACGCTTATGGGCACGAAAAGATTCGGCGATATGAGTTCAAATTCAGGTCTAATCTGTTGCGTTTGCTTTTTACTAAAATATCGAGAAAGTTCATAAATTCGCCTCTTCCTTCCATACTCTCGCTATGAGTTAAATAATATGGTAAATACGGTTCTCATAGTTTCGGGTGGAAGTCAGGCTATGAAAAAGAAAACTTTTAACTGTGAAAGCGGAGATTCATCATCGCCTACGTTCAGATTAGACATGATATTAACCTACTGGAAATTAGCAGATAGATCTACTAGGAAATTAAACAGTGTAAAAAATACATTCGTGCGAACTCAAAATTAATCTGTAATAAATATGAAGGAAATACAACGTCCGAGTTTAAAGAAAGAAGTGAGGTGCGGAAGTAGGGAAAAAACTAAAAAATTGGACAAATAATGGAAGGAATTCAATGCATTTGTAATGGTATTTTTTTGTCTTACCAGAGCCACGTGACCGCTGGCGGATTTCGATGTCTTTTTCCTCATCTTTTCCCCTCATAATTTATTCATTAACTGGACATCGCAGACAAACAGCAACATTGTCCATCTACAATGGCCTACATTACACTCGCTTCCATTACCGCTTTCAAAGGAGAACGTCGTCCTATTTTCAATTTACTTACATTAATGGCAATGGAGAGAGATCAAAATGAACCAAGAGAGTCAAACATCGAATAAGACAGAGAGGAGAAAGAGTGACATTTGGTAGTCATTTTTTTGTTTGTTTTTTGTTTTTTTTAAGAACATTATTTTTAGCCAAAGCGTTTATTTATACACATAGATAAAAAGCAAGGTCTCCTAAAAAAGTAGAAATTTCTTGAAATAAACATAAAAATTCTAAACATGTATGAACGGCATATATGAATATATAGAATAGAAAAGAAGATTATACTAATGCATTTTCTTTTCTGAAAGTCTAAAATATTTAGATTTCGGCATTAAATAATACAGGTTGATAAGCCGCTAAACAAAATCAACCAACCAAGTATTGCTGCCACATATGGCCTGGGGCTACTGCTCGATATTTAGAGATGTCTTATAAAATCCAAAGAAGAACCTGCAATGTTATTTGTTTTGACTTGGCATCTCGGTTTTAGTAACTTTTTCATCGTCGTAACGTAGCACCCCTGTGCCTTTTCTATAAATAATTGTTGTAAGTAACTTTCGTCTATGGTACCTAGTCTTCATGAATTTAAACGCATTTAAATGATTGGTAGCAAGTCCTCAACATTTTACAGTTGAATTATCTAGATGCAACCGTAAGTTCTATGCTAACAGTTTCTTCTATCGCACTATTCACTCTTCTTGCTTTCGGTATTTTCTAACAGCTTCTTGCTTTCTAGTCATATTTGATGTTCAAAAATTTAAATGCAATGTCAATCGTTATCATCAGTCTTATTAATTTCTGGTTTTTTTTTAATGTTCTTGCCGTTTTTTTTCTCATATTCTTTCTTATTCAGTAATCTCTTGTGTTTTAGTGGCTTTATTGCTTTGCTTGGAGGTGAATAATTAAAAAAATATCGGAAAGCAAGTATTGAGAAAAACATTCTATTACTTGAGGATCACATTTCCCAAGCCTTTATATATACTAACTTTTAGAGCAAAGACATTGATCTGCTCTATAAAAGAAAATACTGTAATGCATCATTTTTAAAGCGACTTGTGTTTTTGTTTAAAATGTTGCTAACAAATTGCATTTTTTTACAGTATTAATTGTCATTGAATACCATAGAGGGTACAGGTGACAACGAGGAAGTTTTAAGGAAAAGAACAACAAAATCTTTTGCTTGGGATTAGAAAGCGACAACTGAAATTTTTAGGTCACTTAACGAGGAAAGCGTACATAGAGAATATGACACTCACAAGTCAGCTGAGTTTAAGTGGGGCACAGAGAAAGAACAAGTGTATAAGTGGATGGCAGAACATGAACTGGAAGGAAATAATAGGGCACAAAGATTGCTTAATTCTACAAAGGATAAAACGTTGTGGAGAGCCATGATTCCCGAAGTCCTGAAGGGGCGCAGGGTACATGCATGTCATGTAAATATCAAATCAGTTTTTCACACGTATATGTTATGGTGCAGCTGATGTAAGGCAGACAAAACAGGCAAAACATGAAATAAGACACTATAGAATAGGTTTCTAAACAATGTGGAATCACCACCCTATGAAGAAATAAAAACAAGTATATATGAAATTATTTATATAGAAACTATAAAATTGGAGAGAAAATGTTGAATTTCCCAGCGATTCTTAATTTTTAATCTTGCATCGATGTTATTTATTTTGGCGCTTTTTATTTCAACTAAAAGAGGCAGGACAGACGCAATTGACTGTATAGTTCCCTGGTTGAAATATTATGAATGATGACTTTTCACAAACTTTTAGGTTTAGTTGTTTATTGCATATAACTCTGAGTGTACAAACAGCGTAACAGTGTAGTAGAAATTGATATCTGACAGATTGCTACCTTTAGCACTATTGGCTGGGCTCAAGAAAACGACAACAAAATTTTCGCATCCCCACCACAAAAGATGCCCCCTGTCTACTGTACGTAGGTCAACCTTTAGAACTCCTGTACAAACCAACATTATATGTTTCTTTTGGATGCTCGTGCCAACCAAACTAAATGTCTGTCTTATGCACACCAAACTGGCGTGTACCATTTTTGAGTCTCGAACAAACAAAATCTATGTCCATCTTTTTTGACAATCGTGCCAACCAAACACGTCTATCTTATGGAACTTCATGCAAACCAAACCGATGTGTACATTTTTAATCGCGAACAAACAAAACCTATGTCTATCTTTTTTTTTTACTTTCGTTCCAACCAAACATGTCTACCTTATGGACTTTCATTCAACCCAGACTGACGCGTAGCTTTTTGGACTCTCAAACAAAAATATATAAACATTTGTCTACATTTCTGAGATAAAGTATTGTAAATATTTGCACTATTTACATTGTTAGAACTCTTGTCTCCATCTTTATTTTCATATTCAGGACGTTTCGGCCGTTGTAAACTCCGACTTTCGAACCTAACCCTTTATTTAGTCCACTGTGGTATATTGTTCCCATTCCACGTGACATGCCTTTTTTGGATATCCCAGATTCAGTTATTTCACTCACGAACAAACAAAATCTATCTTTTTCATTCTGGCACAAAACAAACCAATGTCTAGCTTTTGAGACTCGTGCACACAAAACGTACATCAAAATGTTGACTCGTACTAACTAAAATCATCTCTACCTTTTTGACTCTGGTGCAAGCCAAAGAAAGTTTCCTATTAGTAGAGATGGTTTGTCTAGTCGGTAGATGTGTTTTATTTGCTGCCTCAATCTTTTATTTTTAGTAAACAGTTAAATGAATAGCAACCTTTGATTCTTTGGACGTCTTAAAATATTGTTGCTTGCAAGTGTGATTGGAATTTGAAAATGAAATAATAATCTCGAAGGGACGAGATCTGGGGAATATTGTGGTTTTCAGATCTGAGGAATGTGCTTGGCCACAAATTGCGACACAAGTCATGGAATCTGATGGAACCTATGTTGCGTGGTGAAACAAAACATTCTACACATTTTCCTTCCAAGTACTGCTATTAAAAAAAGGAAGTGAACAAGAACATCATAACTTACCATACAATAGCTCGATAAATTTTGATCTGACTTCGTAAATATATATATATGTGTGTGTGTGTGTGTGTGTGTGTGTGTGTGTGTGTGTGTGTGTGCGTGTGTCTGTGTCTGTGTTTCTTTGTTTAAAGAGAGAGAGTGAGGATATTATATAGTCTTTAAAGATATACTTAAAATATACATTGGTACAAATCTTTTTAAAAAACGAAAATACTATTGATACCGCCAAACAATAAATGATCCGCATTCACCATTATACTCATTTATCGACTGCAGTTTTGTAATGCAGATCAGTTCTATGAACAGCTTAATCGATCCGCGTCTGTCACCAAAGACAGTATTCATTCTGATAATGAGATCGATGTCATGGAAGATGATGAGGTGAATAATCAAGTGCCTCTACACACGATTGTTCAAAACCCTGAAATGATAACAGATGCAATTCTTGGTCAATGACTCAGGCAATTAATCACAGTGTTTGACACTTGAATATTGTTTATTTATAGCATAACAACATAATATACATTCATAAATCTGACAAAATCGGTTTATCAGAAACCCTAAATAGTTCCAAAACAAAATTAATGTGATAACACCAAGAATATACATCTAAACTATATTTTCTTTTGTCTTTCGTCTTCATTTATGCACCGATTCCTTGGACGAGAGCGTTCATGGCTTTCAAAAACATCTTATCCATTATAGCTATTAGCAATGTTTTTCTTTTCAATATATTGCTTGTTTACTAACACAAACTTGTTACGTTCATTACTCATTGTTTCTCTCAGTTTTTCTTGCTTTCAGTATGTCCTATGAGTGTTAAATTTTCGAAGCCGACTTTCCTAAATTTTGTGCCCTAGAAATATCAATAGTCGCATTTTGATTATAATGGGGGAAGATAGGTTCGCATATCGCCCGGTTCACATTACTCTCCGGCTTTTTGAATAGGTTTATCCCCTTTTTACTGTTTAGTATTGGTTTTCCGGTTCCTTCCCTTTCCCTCCTTGTAGCCCTTCACGTTTTAGTGGAACTCTCCTCTTGCTTGAGGTAAGATGATAAGTATAAGAGTATTTTTTCTTCAATCATCAGTAAAACTTACGCATTACTCGCATGTTGTTCTTATAATCCCTGTTGTCTAAACAGAAAGACTGATGTTTTATAACTGTTCAGTATTCGTGTCTTTGTTTCTAACGTGAATTTCCTTTGCTGATCAACACTTCACAGCTCTCCTCTACTTGAATAAATACACTGGAAAAGTACAAGGAATAATGTAACAGGACAACATTAAAAACCATTATTTCAGGGTTTCATCGAAAGGGTAACTGGAATACAATGGAGCTTACTTGGCCGGAAAATATACGTCTACAACCAGTAACATAGCAAGGAAGTTAGAGAGGTTACCACATCTAAGCTACGCTTAGAAAATCATCTGAGCACTTCGACGTGGCTAGCGTGCTTGTCATGCTAGATCAATTACGACTGAGGTATTATGTACAGTATTTACATTAGTCGGACTATTGTCCTCATCTTTGTCGCCATATTTGTCACAACGTTGCGGCCGTTTTACGCTCCGGCCTTCTTCAGATGGTTGGAATTTCGAACCGAATCCTTTATTTCGATCACTGGGGTAGACTGTTCTAGTTCCACGAGCCATGTTTGATGGATGTCAGTTATCAGTTATCTCCTGGTAATTTTCCCTCTGAAAGTTCTCCACTGCCTGAACCTGGTATTGAACTCACACTCTTTAGGTCTGTCACTGGATCTAACCAACGCCTTTATCCACTGTACCATGTGTCCTTGAGGAGAGAAGAATTTCCTGGCCCGGCACAGGGAGCCAACTTTCCTTGCGGTGGATAAAGCAATTGACTCAATGTAGTTGTTCCATCTCAGGTCAGCAGACAGCGTGAGACCGAGCAGCCGCAGAGAGGAGCTCTCGAGAAGTTGAGCTTCAGACATTCTAATGGGATGCAGGGAAGGATCCCTGTGGTGATTAATGGAGAGCAGTTTTGTTTTGGAGGCGTTAAAGTTAACCAGCCAATTTCTGCCCCCAGTTGACAATCGATTGAAGGTCCTTTTCGAGACGAACAGCCAGGTTAATTTTGTCAGTGGCACTAGATTTGTTTTTGAGGCAGGAGTAAATTGTGGTGTCATCCGCATAGATAACGACTTATGACAAGATATAAAGAAAAAGCGCTGAATTGCAATGTAATATCTAGCCTCACAGGTATATATTTCCTACCTTAAATACTGTTGCTATATCTGGTCTGGTGCTCCGGCCATATATCTAGAGATATTTTCTACTTACCATCAGCATGGCAAATGCTAATCTCCAGAGAAACTGTTTTCGCCTTCTTGGACTCGGGTTTTCCACTGGCATGAAATGGAGTGAATATATTGCGTCCATTGCGGGGTTTACTGGTAGGAACGTTGGTTCACTGTGTCGTTCCAGACAGATTTTCTCGCCAGAATAAATTTTGGATATTTACAAATCTACCATTCGTCCGTGTATTGAATATCTCTGCCATCTCCTTCCATTTGTCTTGCTATATATCGCAGTGCACTTGACAGTATTCAAATAAGGGTCTGTAATGTAATCGATCCTGAGTTGTCACCTCGACATCAGTCACATTCTCACTGACGTGACGTGGCTTTCCTCTGTCTTTTCTACAAATATTATTATGGCAATCGCTCACTTGAGCTTCCCTCATTGCTGAGCCGACTACATGAATTTAAGCGCGCTATTAGATTACCATCTAGATCTCACTGTTTAACTGTTGAACTAGCTAGTTGCAACCGTATGTTTTATTCTAATAGATTCTTTTCTCTTACTTCTCTCCCGTGAACTCACTCCCGAATTCTTGTCTCTTTGCCACCTACAATCTTTAAAAATTTAAATGCAACGCCATCTTCTGTCTTTCTGGATCCTGTTATTTTATCGAACTTTCTCCTCACTTCTCAATAAGTTTCCTCCTTCGCTTCCACTCTCAGTAACCCCTTGCGTCTTAGTGGCATTATCGCCTTGCTTGGGGTGAACTGATTAAAAGCAATAGTGAGTCCTGGACAATTTTCTAAGAGATGAGGAAATGATTCAAAGTGATAGAAATTGGTTCAACCAGTGGATACTTAAAAATCAGTGCCTGGAAACGGGAACAAAGAGGAAGCATTACAGAAAATATGCAGTAAAAGGACATTTTCTTTAATATCCTTAAAACTACAATTAAAACTTCCGGAAAAATTATGAGAAAAGGGTGCTTGGAGAATTTGACATTCACAGGAAATATTAAAGGCTCGATGGGCGAAGCGCAACAGCGAATAACATAGAAACATATAAAACAAGGCTGAACTCTTATGTAATATCAGTCCTCCACATTGAATGATGGACACTGCTGAAGAAGAGAATTAAGGTAAAAGTAATCTGGTTCTACAGAAGGATGTTAAGAATAACATACATTGGGAGTAACAGGAATATTTTAAGAAAAATTGAAACAAAAAAGACGCTTATACTTAGAATCAAAGAGAGAAAAAAATTAATTTCTACGACACATAATGAGGAAAGAGGCTTAAATAATTTGACCCTTATAGGGTATACTGAAGGATAGTGATCAGGTGGTAACTGCATGTGGCATACCTAACGATCTTATGTAAATGGCCAGCAGAATATGGACTGAGAAGGATAATAAAGATACAAAAATTGCTTAAGCTTATAAAAGATAAGAAGTTTTGAAGAGTCATGATTGATCCCATCTTAAATGTCCACGATACATAAAAAAAAAGAATAAGATTGGCCCCAGATTGACATCAGTAACTTTTAGCTTTTCTCTCCTTTAAACAGCATATTTTATGTATTTTTCGTATATATTGTATTAAGGTTTCGGGCGATCTGATCTTAGAATGGATCTTCGGGAAGTCAACCCACCTTCGGTATAAATTAGTAATTAGGTGTTTGGCGTGTGTATTTGGTACGGTTGTATCGTATTAGTTATCGGCGCGCCAAATTATATTGCTGTGCCGAATTCAAGTTCCAGCCAAAGACGTTGCGTTCACAATCACGATGCCCGTAACCCATCAGGTCGTAGGATCACCAAATCCACTGCAGCCGCAGTAGAAGTGTTTTTTCCAGGGCAAGATAGGTTGACGGAGCACAACCCTCTCCAGGCTGGTTTTGAATTCAGAGTTTTTCATTCTCTTAGACTGGTGGCCAACCAAGACTATAGAAACCACTGATCCAGTTACGGATCCATAACATTCCCAATGAACTCAAATGGAGTTCGAAGTAGGCTCTCCGATTCCTCAATCCGATCCGCGATCCATTACTCCACGGTGCCTTCTTTCACACATATATCCTCGTGAAATGTATGAATACGTCTCTACTATCCACCAACCTAGGGATCAATAGTAAAGCAGACTGAGCTCTCTAGCCGTGACTGGCAACCACTACAATAAAATGAATACACTGAATACAAAACTGTTCTGAAGAATTCTCCGCCATGTTAATATCGCCCAAGCCACACCACTTTGGCTGCAGTATATGTGATGACATCAAAACATTAATGGATTAAGGAAATCGTTAACATTTCTGTTGCTATTTTTTTCTTTTAGAATGCGTTTTTTTCTCTTTTATCTCACGCAAACACGTAACGAGGGATAAAAATGGATCTGTTGAAATGTTGGCTTAACAACACCCAGTATCCCTTCGGGTGATCCAGTTTTTCGATCAGCGTCATGTATAAGAGTCGTATTATCACTACTCCTCGGTCTCTTCCCATCTAAGAGGCTGTGGCTTTGTGTCAAGAATTATGAAACAACCTATATATATATATATATATATATATATATATATATATATATATATATATATATATATATATATATATATATATATATGTATGTATGTATGTATGTAAGCAAATATGTGGATGTAGATCCGACGGTATGATGAAAATGTGGAAAAGACAAAGCAAAATCTGAATCAGAATTTCAGTTTTTCTGTTTCTGACTAGTCCTGTATCTATCGTCTCTTCATTTTAACTTAAATTTAATATAAATATGTCTCCAATGACCATGTCCTGAAGATGGTCTATTAGACCGAAACGTCTGACGTTGACAGAAAAACAAAAAAAAATAAAAATAAAAAACAATAAACTCACATATTCGGATTTTGCTTTGTCTTTTCCAGATTTTCATCATATATATGTATGTATGTATGTATATATATATATATATATATATATATATATATATATATATATATATATATATATATATATATATATATGTGTGTGTTTCTGTGTATGTGTGTGTGTATATATTGGTATATATTACATTACGGTAATGCATATATTGCCCGTAAGGAAATTATTGCTAGAGAAAATCCAGGCATTCATTTACCCAGCAGGCAGTGCTACTATCGATTGGAATTTATAAAATCTTTCTCTTAAAGTAATTTTTCAGGAAAATATGCTTCAAAAGTGCAGGAGTCGTTGACAATCTTTCCGGTATTTAAAGCTTACAAGCCTTTTATTCGAAGGGGTGTAGAATATCATCATGTTGATCATGCAATTGTTGTCTCTTTCAGATACATGTGCTTGCAATTGTATTTGTCGCTTTACATGCAAGTCCTCAAATTATGTGGTTTCTCTTATTTGCTACTGTTCTTTGTTACTCTGTGGTGACTGTTCACAAGGATCGGAGAAGAATCGGCTGCGCCAAGACCAAATGGCTTCACTCACTCAAAGCCAAAGCTATTTGTAACCATATATCTGAGAAAGCACTTGCTTGCAGCTGACAGTTTAGATATTTCTAAATGTCACTGAGTATGACATCCCTATAAAAGGCTTGATCAGACAAGGTTATCTAAGAACATGGGTGAAGTCTTCCAGTTACTGTTTTGTTTTTGTTGCAAAACAAAGACAAAATTCCATATAAACATAAGTCCACAATTTCTTCGTTTTTGAGTTAGAACGTTTACGGTAGATGGTGCTGTGTTGCTATACAGACTAGGTTACATTTGTCCTTCGTGTACATGTGTGGCTAGTCTGTCTTTAACGTTTAACGTGTGTAGTCATGAGTTAACTGAGAAGTGTTCCATTTAGCAATTGCAGGATATTTATATCGTGAGCAGGTAGATAGGATTTTTACATATGGCCGCGGCTGTATCAGATTGTGTTTCCAGACCGCAGGCAGACAAGTCATCCAACCTTTGATGCTGTTTATCGTCGCGCTGTTGAGATAGTACCCGTGGCTCATCAAACAATGGATTGAGGAAGACTGGCTGTACATTTAACAGCATCTACTTTAATCTTTAAACTTAACAACTCAAAAACAAAGAATTTGCGGACATATGTTTCCGTGAACTTTTATCCTTGTTTTAGCGTGAGGATCCCACCACCAAGTTTGTAAAAGTATTTTTGTTTCACCATTCATATATATATATATATATATATATATATATATATATATATATATATATATATATATGTATGTGTGTGTGTGTGTGTGTGTGTGTGTGTGTGTGTGTGTGTGTGTGTGTGTGTGTTTATGTGTGTCTTAGGTACAGGGGCGAGTTGAATTATTACTTGAAAAAGTATCCAGATGATAGAACATCTTTCATTGAATACGGCCGACAAGCAAGATTGAATTATTTTTATGAAAATTTTCCATCATCCTAACACAATAATTCTATATAAATCCCATTATCAGAAACATCTCGCTATTCGAGGGGCACTGTATATCAAGCAATTCTCTCCTACCATCAAACTTACATTATTTAATAGTGGGAATTAATTGTTGGGAGTTTTTTTAAAATAAAAATAGGAAGATGCTCACGCGAATTACAGTACGCGAGAGTTTGGAATGAACACTCCATTACGAAACAAACAAAATAAACAATTTACACCGTAACAGCATCTTGAGGAAAAAAATAATAACACCAGTGTCAAGATACCAGTGAAAATGGCTATAGAAGCGCTTGGGACACTAAAAATTATGGACAATTTTTATATTCGTTAACTACTACAAAACGGGAAAATGCTGGAAAAAATAATTCAATCTGCCTTGTCGGTCGTATTCAATGAAACGTGTTTGAAAGAAAGTTTGCTTCCAAAATATGCATTAATATATATATATATATATATATATATATATATATATATATATATATATATATATATATATATATATATATATATATACGATGGGTAAATTTTCGCTATTTTATATTTTTTATTTTGCGTATGCGCGTTGTTTTTTTTTTTTTAAATTTTATTAAACCTTCCTTGTCGGCTGTATTCAATGAAAGATGTTTAAAAGAATGATTGCTGCTAAAAGATGATAGATGTAAACATATTTTTTAAACTTTTCACCCCGAGCAAGGTGATACAGCCAATAAGACGTAAGGGTAAAGAGTCTGAGAAAAATCATTATTAATGGCAGGAGGCATTAGTTCTGGCTCCTTACTACAAGTCGAGATGCAACAACCTGAAAACTCCCAACCCATACCCTCAAACTGAAAAGTCGCAAACATTGGCCAGAACGTTAAATCATTAAAGCCAAAGAGGAACAAAAAAAACAGCAAACCACATCCTAAACCAGAAATACACCCATGCTAATGTCCAATAAATATGAAAGGAGTACTTGTCGGGTGATCGTCAAAGGTATCTATTCCTATTAACCTGCTCACAGCACAGGCAGGCATGTGGGCGATTTTAAGGATGCACTCTCTCTAGGAAGATTGATTTCTTTTTTACGGCTTATCAGCCTTTTACAGGTTATGTCAAGCCACGAAATATTTTCAGATTGTAAGAATTTCGTTTAAGAAATAATAATAATGATTCTACTAATTAACCCATAGCTGGGGAGGATTCATACCATTCCCAAGGGTATTTTGTGCGTAAGTAAATATAACGGATCCGACTGAAAATCGGAACTTCGATTTCTATTTCAGAGTCTCTATCCCTTTCACCACCCGCACATCCAATCTTACCTGTTATTCCCAAGCTGCCATTCATCTAGGTAATGACCAGGCTCAAGGTTGCTTAACTTCGGTGATCATACGAATATCAAACTGATATTGTCGTAAGCCCTCTAGAAAAATCAGACGTTCATAAAACAAACCACACTTTTTGACATTAAAGTTATGTTCATGCTGTACTGTAAGTTATTAAATCATCTTGTGGAAAAAAATGAAGTTTTCTTTCGGAAAGCAATTCTTTTTCTTTTTATGATCCGTTTCCCTTCAAAAAAAAAGTAATCAATCATGTCTCCACTTCCTCCTATCCCTTGTACCTCTCTATAAGTTACATCCCTCTGCCACCTCCCCCAGACCACGATCAATTATTCACTTGCTTAAGCCTCCCAGTTATGTCACGCGTTATTTACCCTTGTCTGTCTTTCCCTCTATTCGACCTGTGAGTATCAGATTCTCCAGGCCCTCCTTTATCATCACGTGTCCCAGAAATTTCAGCTGCCTCTTCCTGATGTTAAGTATAAGTTTTTGCATCCTCTGCAAAACCACATCGTTGCTTACAGAATCGGTCCATGACACACTTAGTATCCTTCTGTAGAACCATACCTCCCCTGCCTCGACTCTCTTCTTTATCTTGGGGTGACAGTCGAACATTCGCTGCCGTAAAGAACAGATGTCATGTAGCAGCTCAGTACTCTCGTAATACTCTGCTCAGCTTTTGGAATGCTTCCGTAGCCATCCCAATAGCCACCCAAACTCTTCTTTTTTAAATAAATCTGGATATAGTTATATTCTGTAGGTGTGTACTTCAAAAACTTGAACATAAAAATAATAATAATAAATAAACGCTGTTTTTTAAGATTCAGCAGGTCTCATGTTCGGATCCCAAGCGATTTATCAATGCCTGCTAGTCAATGTTCGATCTCGGACTTAATCACATGATACAATTTACTCGTTTACATCTAATGAGAATGAGAAAAGTAAAGCTGTCTGCGTCTACCCATGCGATTATCTCGTCTCAAAAAGAAAAGGTGAAAAATCAAACGTCTAAGATAACAATCTATGACGTCCTTATGCCGTCGGCATCGACAGCTTCGCGTATTAAACAGGTAAAAATATGTTTTCGTTCAGACTATTTATTGATTTACGAGATAAACTGAAATGTTCCTAAAAAACTTGCATATGTAATGTTACTAGCATTCAATTATATATATATATATATATATATATATATATATATATATATATATATATCAAAATCAACCAAACAACACGTAAAAAAATTATTACCAATATAGCAAGCACATACAAAAGTGAATATAATATTTAGTGCCATTTTATATTTCTGCCCAATATACATACATATATACATATATATATATATATATATATATATATATATATATATGTGTGTGTGTGTGTGTGTGTGTGTGTGTGTGTGTGTGTGTGTGTGTGTGTGTGTGTGTGTAATATTATGGGAAAAGATTACTTAGCTTTTAAATATCAATTTTATCCCGAATTTGAAGTTCCTTGGAAAAATTTCCAATCTTCAGAACCCCCTGAAGACTGGAAATTTTTACCAAGAATCTTCGAAGTCGGTATAAAATTAATATCTAAATCTTAAGTAATATTTTCATATAATATTGTTCCCGCTCTATTTTAATATTTATTTAATATTTTGAATATTGAGTACTATATATAAAATATCTGCAGTTTTTTTTTCAAATCTTATATGTATATAAACTGGATGCCCAATATATATTCTGGTTATTTACATTATTTGCACTCGAAGTATTATCCGCATCTTTTTTGTTATTATAGCATCCTTTCGGCCGATATTTTCTCCAGTCTTCATCAGGTGCTTTTCGATCCGAGTAGCTAACAGGGAATTTCGAACTGAGCTGAAACAAGGCAAACAATAATTGAACAGTACTAATTAAGAACTAGACGAGAAATCCCTAGACATGGTCTTCAGAAGAACATTTTTTTATATCATTTCACCCTAATCAAGACAATAAATGCCACGGAGGGTTACTGAGTGCGAAATAAAAACAGAGAGGGCAATAAAAGAACGTCATTCAAGGACACAAAAAATGACGACTGACATTGCATTTAAATTTTTTCAAGATCGTAATTGACAGGTGAGTAGAAAGCTGGAAAGTTTTCCACGCGCGAGAAGTGAGAGAAAAGAAACTGATAGCATAGAACGTCCGGTTACATCTAGCAAGTTCAACAATGAAATGTTGAGAGCTAACTGCCAATTTAGTAGTGGTCTTAAATTCGTAAGTCAATGTGCCAAATAGAAAAGCTCATCAGAGAAATTAACGTGAAAATATATATAGAAAACTACGTTACGACACGGGGAACGTAACTGAAACCAAGATGCCAGGTCAAGACCGATAACGTTGCCGATATTAAATAACTACGGATTCAGTTGCATATTCTCTGGGGGTTACTCGGGACGACAAGCATCTGATGAAGACCGTAGATCAGAACGGCCGAAATATTGTAATGATAGGAAAGGGCTTTATATTACATAATACTAATGTGGTTATTAGAAAACGCTAACTGCTTACCATAAATAGAACTACGGCATCCCCCAATTGTGCCTCCTTCGAGGTGGATGCTTGGTGACGTGGGTATAAATTCAACCAATAACACTGTCAGTTAAAATTCCGTAGGTGATACACGCTTGGGCGATCATGTCTCTTTCGATTCATGACTGACTAGGCAGAAGATTTCCCGGCAGTAGTTTGCCGTTTCTTCATATTCATCCCATAACTGGGGCGAGAAAGATCTCGATTCATAAGTTTCCAAAGCGTAATTGAGCGTAAGTAAATGAAACGGTCCGACAAGAATTCGAACATGGTTCTCCGAATTCTCATTCCGAGCCGTTATACATTACACCACAACGCAAATCACGATCAATGACTACATTTTTTTAATATACAGTGTAACCCGGATATAAGAGAGCCGGATATAAGAGAAACCCGGATATAAGAGAGATTTTCTCTGGTCCCAAATTAGAGCCTGTGATAATGTATATATAATAGACCAAACCCGGATATGAGAGAAACCCGGATATAAGAGACTTTTTCTCCGGTCCCGACAACTCTCTTATATCCGGGTTACACTGTGGTGTATACTGAATACATGTCTGCCATTTTGGCTCGCTTATAAAACGGCCTTGTGTCTAACTTTTTTACTCTAGAGTAAAGTTACAACACGTTAAAACACTGGTTCCCGTACGATCACCTAATTTACGCAACGTCGAGCCTTGTCAGTACCTACAGAGGGTGATAGCTTGGGAATACCAGGTGCTCTATACTTGGGTGTGCGGGTGGTGTAATGGATGATGTTACGGAATTGCTAATCGGAGAGTCGAGTTCCAATTTTGTTGTGTTCGTTATATTCACTTACGTGCAAATATCCTTGAGAAGAATATGAATCCAAGTTATTAACCCCCAGCTATGGGTTAATTAGTTATACCTGTACCACTAAATTATTATTATCACAAACAAAAGTTATTACCACCTAGCTATGGGTTAATTAGTAAGTCCTATACTACTAAATTATTGTTATCGCAAAAAATTCTTAAAACATAAAAATATTTTCTGGTTTTAAATATATTGCGAAAAGTTGCAAAACCGTAGGAAACAAATGAATAAAGCGAGCCGAAGTCAACCTTTTTCACTTAAGTGAAAATCGGATCTAAGTCTACTATTTTGACTTCGATTGTAAACCATACTCATGAATTTATTCGAAACCGTACTTATTCTACTTTTTTAATTAGTCTTAGCCGGAATGGTATCTACCTTTTCTAGTCAAATTTAATTAAGATTAAGACCCTCATTTTTTTATTTTAGTGTAAACTTGAAAACATCACTACCATTGGCTTGCAAACCAGACATATGTCTACCTTTGACTCCTGTATAAGCCGGACATATATCTACCTACCTTTTAAATCAAACTGCTTTCTGACCTATAAGATTACATTCAAAATTACCCCCAAAGTGTTTATATTAAATCAACCAAGTACAGAATATTTTATTTTAAACGTCGAATTTTTCTTTTCGTTGATTAATATTAATCATTCACATCAAACATTAAACAAAGAAAATACCGAACCAAATGTTACGAAATATCTTCAATTTTCCGATATATTAAGATAACCTTTTATATATAGATAGATAGATAGATAGATAGATAGACAGATAGATAGATAGATAGATAGATAGATAGATAGATAGATAGATAGATAGATAGATAGATACTAGGCGGTATCGGAATGGTTCCGGAGTTTAAGTGCTGTGACTGATTTGCCCGATGGAAACGCGAGTTCATCTACCAAACAGTTGAACCCCGTCTTCAGAGTCAATCTGCCGACAGACTTCATACTTTCTACTTGCGTTCATTTATTACGCGTGATTTTGTAGGTTGTGTTGGAACAGTTCTGCCGTCTTTTATGACGGCTGAACAATCCGAGCAACGTGTCTGCATCAAGTTTTGCGCATAGCACTGAAGAATCTCCTAACGGGCATTTCTGTGAACATTCTGTAGATCGAACGTGGGCTTTGGAAATGGCTTTCAAGGCCGGTCAAGTGTCGATTCAAGATGATTGTCGTTCAAGAGAAAATCAATCACAAGCAAAACGCACGAAAATACAGAAAGATCTCTGAAATCAGCCATGCGCTTTTACTGGATCCACCAGGATAAGGGACACAGACGAACAAATCAGTTTTCACGCGTGTACACAGACAGATACATAGTAATGAATACGCATACATCCACACATGTTCATATAACTTTAGGACAGTTTGGTGTGACGCTGTGTGACTCTAACTACCAGCACGTATGGACGCGTTGGTATATGTGTTATTTTGAGTATTTATGAATACATACATACATACATACATATATATATATATATATATATATATATATATATATATATATATATATATATATATATATATATTGATACAAGCTTCTATATACATATGTCTTCCAGACTATCTTTCTCGTTCTAAAAATAAGCACGAGATAAACTTATGCATAAATAATAACAAACACACACAAACACACAAACACACTCACACACATACACACACATACGCACACACACACACACACACACACACACACACACATATATATATATATATATATATATATATATATATATATATATATATATATATATATATATATATATACAAGCTTTTACATACATATGTCTTACAGGCTATCTTTCTCGTTCAAAACATAAGCCCGAGCAAACAAAATAAGATAAAATTATACATACATAAGGACATATATATATATATATATATATATATATATATATATATATATATATATATATATATAATAGACTCTTTCCTGTGTGGGGCTCCGAATTTGATCATGGTCGATTTGTCAGAAAGGTGATTTTTTCATATTATCAGTGTCGGGAGGCGACAGCTACATGCGATACATTTTGAGAGTCTATTAAAACCATACCAAGGGTTGACAAAAAACGTCTGAGTGAAATTAGGAATCTGAAACTATTCGGGAGCAGTTGGAACTGCCGTCTCTTTGAAGTCACAAGACATCGGAACCGAAGGCTTGATTGTATCTGCGTTGTTCAAACTGGGATCTGTGGGTGTTGAATAAACTCAAAATCTCACAGAGCTGCCGTCTACAGTAGAATTGGCGAGCTACTGTAGGAGATGGGTGTGATCAGCCGGTTTTAAAATATATATATATATATATATATATATATATATATATATATATATATATATATATATATATATATATATCAGGTGTAACAGCAAAATTGTCTAAATCGTGTAACAGAAAAATGTCCATTTGTTAGATTAAGCATTGAACCGCTGTATCTTAAAAAATATTAAAGATATTTTACTGGAACTCTCCGATGTTTTTAGAACACCATTGGTCTCTACTTTGATTCAGTAAGAATGTATAATTACTCTTAACCATTAACAGAAATATTGTGATGAAATCGATCATTAACGAAAATGATAGCTAACGATCGGAAGTTCATGAAGGATTGAAATAAAGTTAATATATATATATATATATATATATATATATATATATATATATATATATATATATATATATATATATATATATATATATTATTCCAGGATCATATTCCATCTTATTCGAGGTAATTCTCACACTCCCTAACCGTGTAACATTATATCCTAGAGTAACAAGGTGTCTCGCACGTTTTATGTACGATTCTATATTCAAGTTTTTTTTCACTCGTATTTGCACTGTCATAGATGAAACTCTTCTCTCGTGTGACAAACATTTTATGGATTGAGTTGGATCTTTTCTAATTTATCTCTTTAGCTCTAAGTTAAAATGATATTCCCTCTTCCTGTTGTGACCTCCTGATCCAGTCTTTCTCTATAATTATCCCTCTTTTTTAAACTTATTCACCGTTCTCTTGGTGGATCTTGAATGGACTTTGAAGATGGAAGCCAGAGTATGAATGTTAGTACCATTACTGTATGCCTAAATAATCTTGTGAAGACAGTGGCTCTGACGCAAAACCATTTTAACCTTCTCTCATTTTGGCTGAATAACTCAAAGAGTTTCCCAGTGATTCTTACGAAAAATGATGTCAAGATGGCTAAAAGTCTTATCTGAACAAATCTGGAAAAAGAAACTGCGTTGGTAGTTTTGAATCATAAAATCCGTAATAACATTTCACGACAATCTGATGGCAAATATTAGAGCGAAGGTGTTAGAATTTGGATATGTTTTCTAATATCTCCATTCCTGAAATAACAACTACCACCCCAAGCCAAAGTACATGAATATAAAAATGTTAGAAAAATTAAAAGAAAAAGTTAAATTTATAACCTCATGTTATTTAAAATAGGTAACTCATAAATAAATCCCAAAGTAAAATAATTAATATATTAATTTGCATTAAACAAAAAATCAAGAACATAACTTTGTTTAAGAGATATTGAATTGTGTCACTTCGCGCCCTCCATTGGCTGAATTTTCGTCTAACCTGATGAATATCTGTGAACTTAAATTAAAATTTTTAAAAAACCAATAACATTTTAGCTCTTGTATATAAATCCTTGTTACAAAATAAAATCCTTGCATTTGCCTTAATAAATTGTCTCAGAAGACGAAATGCGCCAGCTAAGATAAGTTTTCCTTTTGTATTTATTAATATTGTCCTTAAATATTATACTCTATCTGAAAGTTTTACACACACACACACACGTTTATATATATATATATATATATATATATATGTGTGTGTGTGTGTGTGTGTATGTGTGTGTGTGTGTGTGTGTGTGTGTATTTAGAAAAAAATATGATAAACTGGAAAGGGTTTTTTTTGCGACGCGTTATATCCGCTAGGATTTCATCGGACTGGGCTTTGTTGACGTTGCCACGTCTACACATGCGCACAAAACGAGAGACGCAGGTTGTTTCAAGAAATATTTTTGAAAGAATATTTTTTTCTCAATCTAGCCAACTACATCTGTATTTTTTTCTTCTTTTTTCTCTCAATCAACTTTGTCCCTTACTCTCCCACACTGTGACAATATAAAATCTACCAAGAATGGTGATATATTATAAGAGGCTGGGCGCAAATATATCGTGGCTGAAATATCGATCAAGGCACTTTTCAGACATTTTCGTCTCAGTGGATTATTTGTTTTTTCTAAGTATTTTTTCTTGATATATAAAATTATATATCGTTATATCATATATATATATATATATATATATATATATATATATATATGCAAACATATAATTTAAATACAAATATACATGTCTAATACGAAGTTACAAATATTAATGACATATCCACATATATAAATATAGTATATACATCAACATTTACATACATAAATAAGGGTACATGCAAATAGTTTTTACAGTGTCTATGTACATAATAACATGTATATTATTGTTTACATATAAAAAATGTAAGTAAATTCTCACGTACAAACGTACATCAATGCAGTATTCATAAAACTATGTATTCACTGTCCTCCACGGTTTTTTGAACAGGAGTATAAGTTTATCCCTTGTTCCCCGTTTAGTGTTGGCTTTCCTGTTCCTAAGTCTTTTTCATTCTCTTTCACTTGCAATAGCCCCTAGTATCTTAATGGCATTATCGCCTTGTTTGGTGTAAACGGATAAAAATAAATAAATAAATATACAGCTATACACACGCATATATGCGCCAAAGCATGCGAAATCGTAACTTTTTTTCATGTGTATTTCAAAGCCGCTCATTGGTGTCTGTCGGAAAAACGCAACTGCCTCAGCTACTAGATAGTACAGCATATTACAAAATCAAACATCTTGCCCTACTCAGCGGAGACAATTACAATTTTATAGAACTCATTATTTAACGTTTGACGAAATATGAGATAAAAATGATTGAAGTTTTTCTAAAGCTTTTTGTTTCCTCGGCCGCAAAAAGCAATTCCTGTAATTTTTTAGCATCAAAGACAGTCTAGCATTCTGATTTTTTTAATAATTATCAAGAAATGCTTGGATAGAAAAAAATATCTAATGAATATCGGCAATATTTCAGACTTTATGTGTACGCAATTCCTCGGATTTTCATGCAAATCTTCTCGATTAATATTCACGCGTAGAAAAACTTTGAAAGATTGAGAAAAAAATAAAAAATTACTCTTCACGCATGAATTCGTTTTGGAAAATGAATGCCTGCCACGGCTTATTTAGAAATGTGTTCTTGTTAGGGGTCCTTATAAGTTTTATCATAATAAATTCGAAATTGGCAACTAGGTTTTACCGTTTCATTGTTGAACTAGTTAGATGCAAACGTCAGTTTTAGTCCTAATGATTTCTTTTCTCACCTGCAGAATTGCCTTCCGATTTTTTGTTTCAATGTCATCTACAATATTCACAAATTTGAATAAAATGTCCATCGCCATCTTCTGTCTTCCTCAATCCTGTTCTTTTATTGTCTTTTTCCCTCTCTTCTCCTCACAAATATCTTCTCATTCTCTTTCACCCTCAGTGACCCCCTGCTTCCAAGTGACATTATTATCACCTTAATTAAGGTGAAATATTTTTAAAACAATAAATTCAAAATGGAGTTTGTTAGAAATTTAACCGAAAGGATTTAGTCTTAAATATTTAACTTATTGTTTGTTTTCTTCGTTTTTTTGTTTCGTCTTTCACTTTTCAATTTTTTTGTTACACTTAGTAAATGAAACAGTGAAAACATTTTCTTAATATGAAAATATTTTCTTGATATAAAACAAAAAAAAATGTTATCAAGATAAAAATTTAAGAAATGAAAAAAAAATTTAAATTATAAAATTTAACCGAAAAGATTTAGTCTTAAATATTTAACTTATTTTGTTTTGTTTTCTTCGTTTTTTGTTTCGTCTTTCACTTTTCAATTTTTTTGTTACACTTAGCAAATGAAACAGTGAAAACATTTTCTTAATATGAAAATATTTTCTTGATATAAAATAAAAAAAATGTTATCAAGATAAAAATTTAAGAAATGAAAAAAAAATTTAAATTGTAAAATTCAAAATTATTTCCTCAAATGATCGTTAACGAATACAGAGTTTGAATATTGAAGAGAAGGATTTTCCTTTAGACTGACGCAATAAAATCCAAAAACGTCGATCAAATAACAGAAACCGCATTACATGAAGACCTACAACAGAAACAATAACAAAACAGGTAGTACGTTTAACTCAAAGAGAAAATAATAATGTAATCAGGCTGCTAACTTTAAACATAACCAAAAACAAAAGGTTCGAAAGGAAAATTCCCATCATTAGTAGAAAGTGGGTGTGACGACAAAATAATGACACAAGAATATCTTTCGAACATAACAGAGAGCCCCAGCCCCATACGTGGACCCTACATTCTGTCAGGAATTCCAGACTTTCCTATGGCGGTTGTTAATGTAACAGAGTGTAAATCCAAATCTTTCCTACGCTTGCAAAGTTGATTCAGATGTGAGGTCATGTGCTTCTCCGTTCGGCAGATGGGATTGATCTCAGGTAAATAGACCTGGTTGTTTCATCATATCCAATATATATCTTAGTATCATGTCACAAGTTGATTTGAGAAGACTAATTTCCTAAATAAAAACATGTTTTAAGAAAAGATTCACTAACTGCCAGTAGCACTAAATATCCGGTGAATGAACAGCTAATGTTTCATGTATAGTAACGGTCGATTTTATTATTACTATTAGATTAGAAGCCGGCTTTCGGGCGAACTTTAGTGCCTCTAGACCTTTGGCCTTTTACCTTCAGCGTCCTACGTACGTAAAGTTATAAGAATTTAGAAATAATAAAATTATTTTATCTTTATTCAACACCTTAATTCGACATAATCTTTCTTCGTATACGCAACCGCTCTCTTTATTTTTTTACATTTATTTTTCGCGCAATTTTTCTTTTCTTTTAAAACCACCATTCTTTATGATCCCTTCGCATAAAACCGGTTTTAAAAGGCATTAAAGAACCCGAAGTATGTAATATTTCGAATACGTCACAGTAGACGTGCTACAAAAGGAAAAAACATATGAGCAACGTACCGTTCCCCACTTAAGTTTTAATTACGGTTTGATTAGATGATATCAATTGCAACTGAGACATAAAGAGAAATTAAAGTTAAACCTTTAATAAAGCTTTCACTCTGTTCAATATTTAAATTTAACTTTAAATGAGTTATTTATTTAATTTCAATCGCGTGTAACTACAGTAGTTATACCCGTTACTTCAAGTTGTATATGATTCGCCGAGATCGAAAAACGGAAGAACAGACGGACGGACGGACACACGTACACTTCGCTTTATTCATATAGATTACTATAGTGATTCAGTATTAATCAAATTAGTGGATTTTTAATACTATTATTCTCAAGTGGGTTGGATTATTTTAACATTATGCATTTATAATTCTACAGATTAGAAATTAAAACACAGCTTAGATAATGCTGCAAAATAAGAACAAGGAAAAAGATTTAATTTTACGAGAATCGTGATGATATTACACGTTTATAAGTAATACTTACCTGGCACATGCCGGGGATGGTTTATCATCTCTCAGTTGCGTCTCTGTCTTCGAGCAGAGTGCAACTCAGTTGTGGCTCTGTCCGCGGACAGAAACGCAGATGAGGAAAATAAATAATGGGAGGTGTTCTGTCCCGGGGAACAACTGCCGGATTCTGCACCCCCATTACACTAAAAATTGGGGATCGGTAGTCGCTACCGAAACCAGCACAAACTACGGTTGCGAGGATGGGTAAATGTTGTCCTTGGACCGGGTGTACGCGTTTAGCAAAGGAAACCATAGAGATATGGATGATTTGACGCCGTGTAAGTGGCGAGACAGGTCCTAGTTTTAATGATCTGACCTGGTGGAACAGAGGAATGTAGCTCGTTGGAACATTGGCCATGGAATAAGCAATAGGTTAGCTAGAGGCTTGTAAAGTTTCGACTGTAGGAAAAGATTTGTTGTGTGGAAAATAATTCATCGCCTATAAACCTGCGTAAACGTTTTTGATCTTTATAAGAACGAGAAAGTGAGTATTGAGCAGCTCCAGCACAGATGTGGTAACATTAACCTATTTGGGGTTTTATCTGACTCTCGTTAAAGATAGAATATAGCAGGAGGACCCAAGGATAAAAAGAAGGATAACTTCCTTAGTGAGATTGAGTAAATAGATCGTGGAACAAGGTTTAGGAGAGATAGCAAAAAGACAAAATTTATTAATAGCTACAAAGGACAGGAAATTATTGAGAGCCAACATCGCCAGCGTCCTGAAGCGGACACAGTAAATAGAAAAAAAGAAGTTTATTTCCTCCTCTGAGAGTCAGGGTAGTCGATAGAATTAGAAGATTGACAACTGATCTAAAAAATGATCGACAATCTGCTAACTGGAGCCATCAAATATCAAGGACATCCAAAAATTATTTAACTGTAGTCTCTCTGACATTTCTTCCAGTGAAACCATCTTCAACGAAGCCAAGAAAGTCTATGAAATTCCTACAGCACAAAAAGCCAACAGAAAAGTAAGTATCATATTGTTCACCCACCCCCCGTAAAAGAAAAAACGTAAAAATAAACATAAGAATAATATTAATTAAATTCATACACAAACACTTCCCCAATCAAGAAATCTCTACTGTTGTGGATTCCGGGATGAATCCGATATCGATGAATAACAAACGCCAGGAATAGATAAGGAAATAAATGTATTAACGTAATAATACAAACTGGTAATACGGGTTAGTAGATACAGGGATGCGGGTTAGTAGCAATAATATATATATAGCCTTGGTATTGAAGTATCGCGGAGGACTCCTTACTGAGTCTACGTGCTCGCTAACTGTGACTCTTGTGCTACCCTTCTATATTACAGACTGTCCGAGTATTCACTGGTAGTAGTATATTTTAATGCCTCCACAACGAAACGTCTCTCTATTAATAATCTTAGAGACACCTGTCTGCCTTCCATCAACATGACTGATACTAACCTTCTGGAGAGTGAGACATTGTGCCTTCTCGAGCTAAGATTCTCTGCTGACATGAAGCAAAACGATTTTATTGAATCAATTACTAGGTCTTCTACTAAGAAAGTTGGTTCACTGTGTAGAGTTAGACAACATATATATATACTTACATATACACCAGAATATATACCTTACATATTTATAAGTCTACCATTTGTCTATGCTTTGAATACTGCTGCCACATATAGGCCGGTTCTCCTGCTATATATAGATTCTTGATAAAATCCAAAGAAGAATCTGTAATATTATTGGTCCACACCTAGCGTTTTGGTTTCAGTCCCTTTCCCAACGTTTGCAGTGTAACTTCACAGTGCATTTTCTATATATATATTTTCATGATAATTGTTCGGGTGGACATACATCTATGGTACCTAGACATTATCAATTTAAGTGCATTCGGCATGGTCTCATCATCGTAAACATGGTCTTATCAGTTTAAATGGCTAGATGCAACTGTAAGTTCTATGCTAACAGCGCCTTCTCTCGCACATCGCTTTTGAATCTCTCTTCTGGATCCATGCTTTCCAGCCAACTTTAATCTTCAAAACTTTTGTGCAATGTCAATCGTTATCTTCCATTTTCTTGATCACACTTCTATTGTTCTCGCTCCTTAATAATGTTTCTCTTTTTTTTTTCATATTCTTTCACATTCAGTAACTCCTTGTGTCTTAGTGACTTTACAGCTTTGTATGTAGTGATACGATTTTTAAAAAAAATGCTTCAGAATATATGTTCTGGTTTTATTTCTCTATTTCTAGGTATATATGTATCCAGTTCTATATCCTCGTGTGAGCTCGCTGTCCCCAGTCGACGTTACAAATTATCTGAATCAATTTCTAGGGCAAATAATGAGAAAAGAGGGCTTGAAAAATATGATACTCACAGGACAGATTGATAGCAAGAGAGAGGAAAACAACTCATAACCTACTTAGCGAACCTGAGTAAGTGGATGGAGAAAGAAGATTTAGGAGAGATAAAAAAAAGATAAAATTTGTTAAGAGCTACAAAGGACAGGAAATTATTGAGAGCTATGATCGCCAACATCCTGAAGGGGATATGGAACATAGAAGAAGGTTATCTCCTCCTCTAAGAATCCTGGTAATGGATGGATGTAAAGATAATTTCAGAAGACATATCCCCGTTTTATTTCTCATTCTATTTTTAAGAATTGAAGTAACTTATTCTATATCCTACACTTATCTAAATTTTATAGCACATAAGCTCTCTGTAACCAGTAGACGTTAAAAATTATGTGAATCACTTTTCCGTTTAAATCAAGCTTTCGTTAATTTTCATGTTTTTCATGCCTTACTTTTAAAAATGTCCTTATGTCATGTATGAAACATAAGTATAGATATTTACACTATTTGCATTTTTCGGCATGTTCTCCTTATCTTTATTGTCACCTTCACGACGTTTCGGCTGTTGTACGCTCCGTCCTTCTTCGGGTGATATTTATTGGAATTTTGAACCGAATCCTTTATTTTGTCTATGGGGGGTACACTGTTCTAATTTCACCATGCCTTTGGATATCTCAGTTTTTTTTTAGTTAATTCTCCTTGATAACTCTCCAAGATTTTGTTCTCTCTGCTGAGACCGGCAATTGAACTCACAGCTCTTTGGGTCAAGTCACTTTTGGATCACGCAACCAATGCTTTTATTCGATTATGGTTGTGATTTGTTTATTTAACGGCATTTCAACTGCATATAGGTTATAGTACCGATAATTTTATTCCACTCGGCCATGTGTCGTAACTGTGGAAATAAAATGGAGGAATAAAATTGTCCGACAATGTAAATAGTTGCAATATTTCATCTCGAAAATATAGAGATAAGTATAGATATTTCTGTACTTCCGTTGCACGTTCTGATAGAATTCTGACCATGAAGACAATATTCTTGTAGCCGTGTCTTAAACAAAACCACATAATTCTTCCCATATTTCTGGTTGACATCTTTTACGAGATTCATGATAAAACTAATTTTGTTTTCTGTCCTATCAAATCGATTCATAAATGGATTTCGCACTTAATCGCACCTGGTTTTCTTGGCAGCATTATGAAGATGTATATCTCCAGGTTCTCTGCTGTTCCGCTGCATTCATATATTTACTCGTAATTAGTTTCTTTTTGGTGGGGAAACCAGTCTTGAAGAATGAAAATTGATAAGCAAAAGTGGAAATTATTTATGACTCAGCTTAATATTTGTTTATCATTTTGTTAAGGACTTACGTCCATATGACGTTGAAAATTCGGTTCTTATACAATCACCGAAGTTAAGCAACATTGATCCTGGTCATTACCTAGGTGTATGACCGCTTGGAAATACCAGGTGCTGTAAGCTTGGATGTCCGGGTGGTATAATGGATGACGTCTCGGAATTGAAAATCGGAGAGTCGAGTTCCACTTCCAGTCGAGTTCGTTATATTCACTTACACGCAAATGCCCTTGAACAAAGTACGAATCCACCACTTCTACTGTTCCGCTATGGATTAATTAGAAGTACTTGTGTCAGTAAATCATTATTATATCAAAAAGAAAAAAAATCTTACACTCTAAAAATATTTTCTGGCTTTAAATAACCCGAAAAGTGTTGATAAGCCATAAAAGAAAACAATTAATAGTCATTCAATCACAGCAACTTGGCTGGGAATTGTTGGTCTAATCTACCGTATAACCCCTTACAATTAACATTTGTTTTGCATTTTATAGAAAATTTCCCTGAAAGACTGCAAAAGACACTTTGACTAAGCATTTGCGCATATAAAAATTACTGGGCGGATATTGTTGCGGACTCGATAGCGGTGCAGATCTGGCTTACGAAAATAAGGCCTTGTGCCAGACGCTACACACTACTACCGAATCCACAAACAAAGTAAAAAAAAAAAAGAGAAATATAAAGACGTGCTCTTTCCACCGTACAAACGTAGAAAGTGAAAAGAAGTAGACAGGCAAAACAACAAAAGGTTAAGAACAAACATACATTTTTATTAAGAGTTTGTGGGATATATCACTACCCCCACCTTCATTTTGACGCACGCGCGACATTTTCACTCCTTCCTCTCACTTTCGGTCAGTCATAGTAGTAAACCGTTGTCTTAGCCGAAGATGAGGAAGAATTCATTTTTTTCGCGCGCTTTTGCGCTGACGTCACGGCAAATTTGGCTTTTCAAAATTAGTCGCCCCAGGTCGTTTGACCTGACCGGGCAGGCTCAATTGTCTCTCGCCGGTAACCCCATATATACAGACAGAGACATTTTATTCGGCAAAAACCTTGCCTAGACCTCATGGCTCGTCTCGGTATCTTAACGCATACGACACGGTCGTCACCTTGCGATGACAGATTTTTTTGTCCGGAGGCTAACATCTTTATAGAGCTGCTCAACTTCCAGGAACCTTCAAAAACTTCCAACCTGATGAACGAGCATTTTTCACATTCTTCAAACTCATACTTTCAGAACCTGTTACTTTAAAAAGAACTACATACACTCACAATTATAAACTCTCGCAGTGAGTATTGTTTCCTTGCCGTATGTTCACTATGCATTACAACTGACTTTCTGAACCTTTCTTCTCGAAGAACTCGTTCCCGCCATATAGCCATATTGGATTTGAATTTTGGCGCGGATTCTTATCTTGTCAACTACCATATTTCCAGTATCTTACTGATGGTCTTCACTCGAGACAATTAAAATTCATTCACTACAATATTTCCAGTACCTTACTGATGACAATCTACTTGGCCTCTTCTTCAACTACATTTTCCAGTACATTTACTGAAGGTCTTCACTGAAGACACTACTTGTTAAACTCTTAATAAAAATGTATGTTTGTTCTTAACCTTTTGTTGTTTTGCCTGTCTACTTCTTTTCACTTTGTACGTTTGTACGGTGGAAAGAGCACGTCTCTTTATATTTTTCTTTCTTTTTTACTTTGTCTGGGGATCCGGTAGTAGAGTGTAGTGTCTGGCACAAGGCCTTATTTTCGTAAGCCAGATCTGCACCGCTATCGGGTCCGCAACAAGTTTAACAAGTAGTGTCTTCAGTGAAGACCTTCAGTAAATGTACTGGAAAATGTAGTTGAAAAAGAGGCCAAGTAGATTGTCTTCAATAAGGTACTGGAAATGTTGTAGTGAATGAAATTTAATTGACTTGAGTGAAGACCTTCAGTAAGATACTGGAAATATGGTAGTTGACAAGATAAGATTCAGCGCCAAAATTCAAATCCAAGATGGCTATGGCGGGAAGGAGTTCTTCGAGAAGAAAGGTTCAGAAAGTCAGTTGTAATGCATAGTGAACATACGGCAAGGAAAAAATACTCACTGCGAGAGTTTATAATTGTGAGTGTATGTAGTTCTTTTTAAAGTAACAGGTTCTGAAAGTATGAGTTCGAAGTATGTGAAAACTGCTCGTTCATCAGGTTGGAAGTTTTTTTGAAAGTTCCTGGAATTGGGAGCTCGGTAGATGTTAGCTTCTGTCATGAAGGTGACGACCGTGTCGTATGTATTAAGATACCGAGACGAGCCATGAGGTCTAGGCAAGGTTTTTGCCGAATAAAATTCTCTGCCAGTATAAATGGGTTCACCAGCGAGAGGATAAGGTGAGCCAGCCCGTGCCGATGGTCAGACGACCACGGGGGCGACTAATTTTGAAAAGCCAAATTTGCCGTGACGTCAACGCAAAAGCGCGCGAAAAATAAATTCTTCCTCATCTTCGGCTAAGAACGGTTTACTACTATAACCGGCCGAAAGTGAGAGAAAGGGGTGAAAATGTCGCGCGTGCGTCAAAATGAAGGTGGGGGTAGCGTGATATATCCCACAATATAAGCAGAACAATGTTAGAATGTGAAGGATTAAAACAGTACGCATAATTTTGAATAAAGTTAATGTCGATTTTTTTAAAAACATATTTGTCTTATAAGTTTACTTAACAATCCGACCGAACTATACTGGTTCTCCAGTCTTACATCTATTCGGAGTCCCATCCGAGCACCGGGATCGTTCTCATCTCTCTCCTTATCCCCTTTTTCTCATCTGGATGAGGGAAAAAACACAAAAGAAGTAACTCGCTTTAAACA
Source organism: Acanthosepion esculentum (assembly GCA_964036315.1). NCBI lineage: Eukaryota > Metazoa > Mollusca > Cephalopoda > Sepiida > Sepiidae > Acanthosepion > Acanthosepion esculentum. The sequence goes on from OZ038477.1 coordinate 100,648,215, forward strand.
AAGTCCAAGTCTTTCAGAAAAGGTTGTAACATTTTCAACTAAAGCTACTAAACTTGAAATAGAGCGTGAAAAGCTATAAAATGAAAAAAGTTTTTTAGATATCCGCAAAATCGAGAATATAAAAATTCCAACGACCTTGTTTGAGATATATATCAATACGCTTAGATAATGTCGTTGAGAAAGTTTTGCGTTTGTTCTCTGAGGGTTATCACAAACATATTTCACCAATTCTACAAAATTATCGTCGTCGTCGGCACCCGCTTGAATTCGAGCATCGTGATCATTATCCTCTCTCCCTATTCCCTTCGCCACCCAGCGGGGGTGCAGATGGCTGTGAATCAAAGAGAGTTTGACAAAGCCATTCGCGCGAATTTGATTTTTGTGGACAATTCTGCGTGACGGAGAAGCCCACACACTTGGCCAGAAGCGCATACCCCGCGGCTGAAAAGGGATTGAGACAGGCGAAATCTGGCAAACCTGGTTTCTTTTGGCTGTCGACTGCTTGGTCTGTAAAGTTCCGTCCCGATTACTGCTCTCTTCCGCCAGTTTGTTTGTTGAGATCATGTAGATCTTTGCCTATTCCGCCGTTGGGGTCTTCAGGGGGTTGGTCCCATTCAGTATGTTACTACGAGATGCAAACAGACAATATAGCCTAGAGAAAATCATATTTGGATGGATTTAAATACATGAATAAATTGTAACTTTGTAATTCATCTTCGGGATTAAATCTCCTAGGGTAATCTGTATTAAAAATATGAGTTCAGATCTGCTTCTTTTTCTTCTTTTTTTTCCGTGTCCATTCAGGACGTTGGCCATCATGGCTCTCTAAAATCACCTGTCCTTTGTAGCGCTTAATAAATTTTATCTTTTTGTTATTTCTCCTTAAACTTGTTTTTCCATTCATTTATTGAAGTTAACTAAGTAGCTTATGCGTTGTTTTCCTCCGTCCATCTTGCCTGAAACCAGTCCTGTGGGTATCAAATTTTCCAAACCTTCTTTCCTCATTAACGGAAACAGATCATTTATTTATTTTTTGCTTACTAAATTATTGTGCAATATTACATAGCTTGAACGTTGTGATGAAAAAACAAGAAAATATAATGGAACAAATACGAAATTAATAATTATGATTTGTTTTTCTTGTATAATTGATTGTAATTTAAAATAAAATTGCTCGTAACTATTCTCGAACGTTTGCTTAATTAATTTGTTTTCCTAATTAATCTTTTCTAGTTAAGTTTTATTTAATTGGACATCTCCCTTATTCTAAATAGGAATTTATCGCCTGTTCCATGCAAATCTACATTTTTACTTTTTTAAATCATGATCTGGTCGCAATCTAATCATCATGAAAATTATCAGAAAACAATCTGATAGACTGGAACACAGACATGGTTCATTTCTAGCGGATTGCTTTGCACAACCAAAAACAAAAAACTTTCTAAAGAAAATATAAACATTTCTACTTTTCTATATGTGGCTGTCGATATAATAAAGAATTTTAGTTTGTCCGATTCCACATTTAATCTGATTATACATTTTAACATTAAATAAATTGTATCTGTGGATAAACATACACATTTTAATGAAAGCTTAAGCAACTATACATAATAGAATGACGTCATAAATAAAGAAAAAAATGATGCTGAGAACATCCAGCTAAATGTACCAGTAATCATGATCTGTTGACTTACGGTCTCTTGAGATTTCTGGTCGAAACTTGGAGGCAGCTTGTAAAAGAAATAAGCAGAGATAAAATATATATTAGTATTAGTATTAGTATTAGTATTAAATAAAATGATTGACGTAACCCTTCCAAGGTTTTTCAACGTTTAGAGAAAAACGTGATATAAGAAAAGAAAAGTAATAAAGACAGAGTTTAACAATGTCTACAGATATTTCGAGAGTATGTCTGTCTTCAAGTTATGTATGCAATTTTTAAACATAACTTGAAGATGGGCATACTGTTGACATAGTGTTAAATATTGTTAAACTGTAAAATAATGGCTTGAGTAGTTGCGATGAAAAGCAACTAAAATTAAGATTTCTCTTTTCTGTTCTCACCAATTACATTTTTCTTTTTTAATTACTTCGCATCAAGCAAGGCGATATTGCCACTAAGACGCAGGAAGTTATTGCGAGTGAAAAAGAATGAAAAGACTTCAGAAGGAACCGGAAACCCAATCCTAAACAGGAATCAAAGGGATATACCACTACTCTTGTTCGAAATAGTAGCGGGGAGTATGAACCGAACGATGGTTGAACTTATCTACTAGAAAAAATTCCAGAGCTTTTAAACATTGAATAATGCTTGACAAACAATACTAAATTATTATATCTTCTGTCTATGCTCATTTCTGCATTCACCGGTAGAACCACATCTATGCCGTGTGGAAAAAAGTGGGGGCGACTTAACTAAGGTTGAATCGGCGGGGTTTGTTCGAGGAACTGAGTGAAGATTGGTGCTACGTCCACCTTTATAACCTCTTACCGGAAAAGCGGGAGTGAGTGGAAACAGTTACAATGTTATAAAATGCCACCACCCTACTCATCTTTTCTTGTTCTTTTTAATTGTCGTCTGTGTCTAGGTACTTAATTTTTGTTATCAGACCCAGGTCGGGAATGAGTCGCGAAAACGCAATTTTCCTTTGGAACATTGGTTTGTCGATACCTACAACGCAAGGTCATCCTTTAGGTCAATTTTTCTTTTCGACAGTCGCTTCAAATCTATTCTTCACCTGTGAAGAGATGGTCCATCATTCACTGCTATATAAAAGATGTGATATTACATAGCAGTCTTTACTTTATACAAGTTTTTCACAAGTCACCAAGATAAGCATTTTTAAGACCTTCTTAAAATGTTGAAGGTTAATTAATTTAGCTAATATTTAATCTGAAAAAAATTATCTGCTAGAAGAATTAAAAAATGTTTATTTATTAAAGTAACAATCGTCCAACTGTTCTTAAATTTCAATGAATAAAACCCTGCGCTTTGCAAGATGAGAGGGAAATTTTGTAGGCGAAATATTACGAAGGTTGACTGTTTATTGAAAATCCTTCAAAGGAAAGGGATCAACTGTTCAACTGACCTATAAATCAATGTGTGCATTATATACGTTAGTTACAATGACATTAAACTATGCTGGTGAATTTCCTCTTTAACGGTGTGCAACTTAACCTGGGAGGACAGGAACTCACTTTGATTATTCCAGCTTCTGACGTTAATGTCAGTGCAAGCTCTTAAGATGAGGTAACTGTCAACTAAGGAGACTGAAAAATAGCTCAATCAGTGAGACACTGAAGAGGCCATAACAACGGGTTTCCAATATTCCTGCGAATTAGAATCTAATCGAATTAGAACCTAACAGAAGGAAGCAATCGTCTAATGAATGCAGTCAAGCTCGAGATAAAACTTATTAGTCGTAGGTCTAATAATAATAATAATGACATAATAATAATAAATTGACATAATAATAATAATAATAATAATAATAATAATAATAATAATAATAATAATAATAATAATAATTACACGTCAGTCCTGTAGAATATAATGTACCTTAATCCAAGGATTTCGAAGTGGAAATCTGAAAAGAAAATGTGACACCTGAAGACATGAATAATTCTGGTTGTAGTTGGAGTCCCTCGGATTGATAAGAAAAGGTTCTGATAGAGGCATTGAAAGGATTCCTGGCAGCCCATGAAATAAACACATAGACCTTGCTGTTTGTATTTAGAACATGTTAAACAGAATTCTTGCTGTTTAACTACACACACAGGCACACGCAGACACATACACACATATATCATCATCATCATCATCATCATCATCATCATCATCATCATCATCATTCATCATCATCATCATCATCACCCCCTTGACTTTCGTAATTGTAGACGGAGGCGTCCGAATGCAGAAGCCATATTGAATTTCCTCCACAACAGCAGCCATCAGCAATTCTGGTAGAGTCATACTAGTCCATTGTTTGACATTGTCCAACCAGCTTTTGCGTTGACGTCCTCTCCTACGTCCACCATCAAAGGTGTCGTGCATGATGGTCTTGAACCGGCTGTCGTACTTTGTAACGTGCCCAAACTGCGAAATTATTCTTTCTTTGACAGTGGCGAGAAGAGGTCCCTGGTGACCCACAGGACTTTCAACCCTTTTCCGCACAAACTTATCGGTTTTATGTTCCTAGTAGATGATGTCAAGGAGTTTGTTCATGCAATTTGTCCTCGAACGCTTGAATCCTTTTCTCTGTTTCTCTCCACATTTCACATCCATCCAGGAGAATGAAGACTAGCAGTGATTTATATATATATATATATATATATATATATATATATATATATATATATATATTGTCATTTACATACAAACTGTTTTGCAGTTCCACAGCTCATCAGTGTGGTTATACATCCGATTACCTCAAGTCGGGATAGAATATGTATATATATATATATATATATATATATATATATATATATATATATATATATATATATATGTATTATTGTCATCCACAGACAGACAGTTTCGCTGTATCACAGCTCATCAGTGTGGCTAGACGTCCGGTTGCCTCTAGCTAGGATCGAAACCTGACTGAATTGGCTTCAGTCGGAAATTCTATCACTAAGCCGGCGGCGCACGGCAGGAATGAAGATGAATTTTAGCGTATTTATTTTTAGATTTTAGATAAACACACAGTGACTGACAGTGATTCAATTATGCCGAAGAGTCTTGCTATATTAGCTTTAATAGTCACTGTTTACAAACACACGCTTCATTCCCACAGAGCTCAACCGAAATTAATTTTTCAGGAGCCAATATATATATATATAAAGGAGAAAATACAATAAGAAGACTGTATGTAGTTTTCGCCGACGCGTTTCGTCTACGACAGACTTTTCAAGGCAAAAAAATGAAATTAATTTATTTGAACAAATTATCTTATGCATTCAATGGGTGATCTGAAAAATTACGTCATTTACTTTTTAAGTTTGAAGAGAATTTTTCATATTTAGAAATATTGTTTGGATCGTTGCGAAGACGGATTCACACACACACACACACACACATATATATATATATATATATATATATATATATATATATACATACATATATATACATACATATATATATATGTATATAATATACATACCTCTCTCTCTCTCTATATATATATATATATATTTAAATAAAAACAGATTGCTTTAAGATTCCATATAATAAATTATTTCACCACAGCCCTTTTAAAGGACAGCGGATCATCAGATTTTATTTCCAAATGTTGAAATGAAAAAATGAAAATAAATTTACACATTTATGACGGGCAATAATAAGGAAACTCACGAAGTAGGGGCAGTGTAGGGGGGTAGAGAGACAGTATTGAGTTAGATATAACATTTCAATTGTTTCAAATTTAAATTTTCGCTGAAATCTAGACATTGACACTTTAAATCTGTTAACGGAAGTTATATCTTGATATAGGAAGTGGGATGGACAAAGAAGTATATAAAGAAAAAAAGAAAAAAAGAGAAAAAAGAGAAAGAAGTTGTAAAAAAATGTCATTAACTTCTATTGGAATAGGCGTTGTTTTTTTTCTTTACTTTGAGATTTAAAAAAAACCTTATTACGGACAGTTTGGGGATTTAATGTGAACATATATATATATATATAGGTATGTATATTATGTATATTTGGGCAGCAACCTTTCTTTCAAGCATGTTTCGTTGAATATGACCGAGATATTCTGGGTGTAAGATATTGTAACAATGTCCGTAGTGTCTCTTGTTTCAGTCGCTTTCACCCACTTCTTTAAAAATTTCAAGATGTTTGTTGTTAATTTCTATTCACGGTTGTCTTTCAAGATGTAATTGTGTGATGCAAATTGTTTGTTAAATGTTATTAATTTCATTCAACGGTTGTCTAAGATGTATTGTGCGATGCCTATTGTATGATAGGAGGGTTTATTCCGGGACACCCCATACATATGTGCGTGTGTATGTGTGTATGTATATGGAAGCAGAGAGAAAGAGGAAACGGGTTTAGATAAAGAGAGAGAATTAGACGTTTATGTTTATGTAACGCTATATTGGACAATACATGTATTTCAATTTAAATGATTAAAAGTTTATATGCAATATAACAGAGATTGTTTATGTTATGGTCCAGGTCCTTATACCACGGTGATGGTGCAAGGTAGAACCAATGAGGAATAACTCGAACACAGGTATGGAATAACACAGATATATTACAAATAGAATATATGTACAAAAGAAGTAGAAGGGTTAGTAATAACAATCAGGTTAGGTTAGAGAGAACTATGTTGTCTCGAAGTATCACGATTCCAATGTCTTACTGTAATCGACTGCCCGACTCACTCTCTCTGTCTGGCTCACTCACTGTCAAGATTTATTTGCACAAAAGTACAAATTGTGGCACAAGGCCGAAAAAGGGGAGGAGTAAAGGCTGGTCATTACTTACTATCCTATACCTAGCTAATCAGATTCGCGACCTATTCATACATTACAATTATCCCATTCACCACAAGAACTCATCCGTCGCCATTCAAACCTTCAACCACCATAATACCACATCCACACCAGGGGAACCTACAAAACAACGCGCTCATTCACTCACTGTCTCTGCTGCTTCCTCTTGAGGCGCAGTATTTATGGGGTACGGGCTAGTCCATTACTATTATGGGTAAGTTCCCATAACAGTTAATCTCTTTCCTACAAGATTCTTTTGTGAGAGATATAGTAAAGCGGCTTTTACGGAGACGTCTCTAAGATTTTCAATTTTCCGGTTACCATTACGTGTCTGAGTGTAAATAACGTAGATTATGCTTTGAATGGTCGATTTCTTTGCTAATCATCTGAGAGACATCTTCCTGCTTCCCATCAGCATAGCTGATAATAACCTCCAGTAGAATAACTTGTTGCGCCTTTTGGAATAACATTCTCAGCTGATATGAATTGGAAAGATGATATTGAATCAACTGCTAGGTCTACCGCTAGGAAAGTTGGTTCACTGTGTCGTATTAGACAATTCTTCCCTCCAGAATCTATTTTACATATTTATGAGTCTGCCATTCATCGATAATTCGAATATCGCTGTTACATATGGTCTGGTGCTCCTGCTGCATATTTACAGAATCAGCAATATTATCGGTCCTGACCTGACATCTCGGCTTCAGGCCATTTCCTACCGCAGTAATGTATCTTCCCTGTGACTTTTCTGTAAATACTTTCATGGTAATTGTTCGGTTGGATTTATGAATTTAAGCGAAGTCCTGCATTGGCGACTGTGTCACAACAATTCGCAGTTGAATTGGCTAGAAGAAGCCATAAGTTCTAGCCTAACAGTTCCACTTCTCTCTTTTCTCGCTTATGGAAATCTCTTCCGTCTCCATGCTTCCCAGTCAACTTTGATGTTCAAAAATTTAAATGCAATGTCAATCGTTATCTACTGCCTTTTTTTTATTGTTCTTCGATTGTTCTCGCTCCTTGATAATGATTCCCTTTTTCTTATCCTTTCACACTCAATAATCCCTTGCGACTTAGTGGCTTTACTGTCTTGCATAGGGTAACATGATTAAAAACAAATCTACTGAATAGTGAAACACAAACATTTCTTTAATTATCGTACATAATCGCCTATCATGCGACTTTTGAAGACGTAATTTTGAAGTTAATTTTAATGGGGTTGAATCATACAAGAGATATAAAATTACCGTATATACTGCTGGGCCTGGCTACGTCGTTGAAGAAACTGTATATCCGTTTACTGTAGTGAGTAAATTGAAATGAAATAAAACGTAAAATGAATTCGTTTCTTTCAGTAAGAACGACAGAATATTTCATCGTATTTTTCCAGGCTTTTATTTTGGTAGTGCCTTCAGATTTTTTGACCGCTGGCACAACTTCATTTGCCTAAAAGACATTCATCTTTACTGTAGTCAAATTAGCTTCAAAATTAGGCTTTCAAAAGTCGTATGATACGCGAGTACATACGGTATTAAATCCTCTTTTGTCTTTTTGCCTGTTTTCTATTTATTAATGAAAACATGTTGTCCTGTAAATGGCGTAATGGCGAGTGGCTCTGAAAAGAGAATTGGCAGGCTGAGTTTGAATTCAGGCCAAGGCTATCTTCATTAATTCCGAAATCTGATTAACAAGAATTTCTTTCGGTTATGAATAAGATAGTAAGGCATACTGAGCCCGTAAGACTTGCTTAGCAACTAGTCTAGAAAGAAAACTTTGATTTTTAAACTCTCGGAAAACACTCCCTTACCTTTATTAAGAACAGTTTTGACGATTAACAACTTACAGATATGAAATAAAAGGAAATCGCGGAGAGCCAAGAATAAATAGAAAATATTTTCTCGAATGCGTCAAGTAAGTAAATGTACATATTTTAAATACATATTACAATATCCAAAAAGTAACGAACTTTAGCACAAAAGAATATATCAGTGAAGACATATGAATAACGAATAAAAAGACGCACACATTGGTCACATTTATTCGCAGACATGTCCGTACAAAATACAAACATGCACACAATAACGGAACGACGAAATCCCGTTGCAACGAGATTTTCTCTGGTTCTTTTGTTATCCTTTCTTGCCTGAAGGTGAGAATGTTCGTGACAATGAATCAGAGTCGTAACAATTATTCATAATGGCCGTACGATCCAAATAGTTAGCCTCTATAGAGAACATCAGCAACGGTCCGGTTACAGTCGGCCATTATTGATGAATGATTTAAATGATATGAAGAAATGAAATAAAACGTAAAATGAATGCGTTTCTTTCAGGAAGAACGACGGAATATTTCATCGTATTTTTCTGGCTTTTATTTTGGTAGTGCCTTCAGACTTTTTGCCCGCTGGCACAAATTCATTTGCCTAAAAGACATTCATCTTTTATGTCTGTCGCTTTCTTTCTTCCTTCTTTTATTTTGTTTTCTTGGTGTTAATGACATTTTACTTTCCTTCCAACGCTTTTGCTTTGTTTTGCTGTTGCCTTTTCCTCGAAACTTTCTTTTTCTATGTCTTTGTCTGTTATCCATACAATCATTCTCTCTCTCTCTCTCTCTCTCTCTCCATCTATCTATCTATCTATCTATCTTTTCTTTATTTCTTTTTATCTATATTTTTCGATAATTTGTAAAAAGAATTTTCACCCATCTTTTTAATAGTTTTAAACGTTATCTCTTTTTGTTTTTGATTTGTCGTATTTCTTCTGTTTTTTTTTTTTTGTTTTTATTTCCATTCCTTCTTTTTCGTTTGTGTTTCATTTTTATCGTTGTTTTTTCGGATGTTTTCTTTTCAATACTTGCTTTCCTTTTTCATGTTTCTCTTTTTCCCTTCAGTATTTTGTTCTTTTTTTTTACTTCCTTTACTTTGTCATTTACTTTCTTTCATTTTTTCTTTCCTTCTTTTCCCTTTTTATTTTCCATTGGGTTTTCTATTGTTCCCTTTCTCTTTGTTCAATTTCTTGTTTTGTTTTCTTGCATTATTTGCCTTTTTCTCTTTATTTATTTATTTTCTCCTCTTATTACTTTTTCTCTCCTATTTCTTTTTCAGATTATTTGCTTTACCGTTTCTTCCCTTTTATGCATATACATTTTCTTTTCTATTCTTGTTTTTCATTCATTTAGGATGTTTTTCTTTTTCTTTGTATTTCTTTCTTTAACATATTCTTGTTTCTTTTCTTTCATTTCCCTTTCTCTTTTTCTTTTTTGTCTTTTTAGTTGCAATTCTTGTTCTTCATTATTTTTCTATTCATTTTCACTTTCACTTTTTCTCTATCCTTCTTTTACTTACTTTCCACTGCTTTCTCATTCTTTTTCCATATCTCTTTTTGTCAGTTTTAATGACTTTCCTCTTATTTATTTTCTTTACATCTTCTTTCATTTCCGTCTTCGTTTTCTTTTACACTTTCATTTTTTCTGTTTTATCTTCATTCATTTCTTATCTCCTATTCGCTTTGTTTTCTTTTTCTTTCTTGTCTCTTACTTTTCTCCTCCTTTTCTGATCTATTAACTTTTCTTCTTTTGCTTTTATGATTTTTTATTCATATTTTTCTATTCGTTATTCATTGTTTCCTTTTTTTTCTCATTTTCCTTCCTTTTATTTACTTTTCCTTTTTTCTTGTTTCTTTCTTTTCTCTTTTTTCTCCTGTCCTATTCATTTTCCTTCTTTTTTCTATGTTCTTTCTTATCATCCTTTTTCGTGCATCTTTTTTTTTCTATAATTTTCTTTCAAATTTCTATCATAATGTGTTTTATTCTCGGAAAACAATTTATTTTTCCTCTTTTAGCTCTTCTCCACTTTTTATTTCACGTATTTCCTTTTTTTTCTCTTTTCATTTCCATCCATTTTAATAATCTAGCTGAATTTTCATTACACCGACCAATTCTCTCCCTTCGTCTCTAAACTATTTTTTCCTTTCCTATATCCTATTGCTTTCATTTTGAAGTTATGGCGTTACTCAATATTTGTTATTTTTGCCCACGTTTTTGTACTTAACAACAATGTAAATTCACGGACTGGAATTTAATTTCTACGTGGAAAAACTCATCTAAATTTGTAGTAATGTTACTCATGCATAAAGTCATAAAGGAAACCTGTTTTGTTCACAAGTAATTAAAAAAACGTGGAAATATTCCGCAAAATACTTCAGTTAAATTTTTTTTAAATTCGCTTATATTGAAAATTGTTCATAAATTTGAAACTTAATTTCTATTTCGTCATGAAAAAGTATTTCCTCGAACTGCTTTTTTTTATATTTGGCTGTCATTTTTATCTTCTTAAAGTTTTTTTAATCTCTTTTCTATGTTTTTCTATCTTCATTTACTTTATTTTAATTAACATCTCTTTTGTTAGTCAGTACTGTTACATATTTATGCTGATTAATTCTATGTGAATAAAAAAAATATGTTTTTTACTTATATTTTTACAAATAAGGTTTGTCGAATTTCCTTACCTGATCGATTTATTGGATTTATTTTGGGAAATATCATAAGTGCCTTGTACTGTAACATTTCTCCGTTCGTGTTTGCTTAACTAATAACACAAAACATTTTCTAGCTGAACACGTTTACAACAATTGCTACATCTTAAACTTTATTCGCAGAAAAACATTCCTTTTCTCTTTGTCTCAAGTTCTTTAACATTTTGTTCTTAATGCGCATATGCAGTCTGTTCTATATATCCACGTCGAACTCCACTGTTAGAAAGACACGTTGGACATTATCATGACTGAGGGCGTTTACATGACGCTATCTTCATGCTCCTTCAGAGCGTGGGCGATCATGGCATCTTCACAACTTCCTGCTTTTGTTTTTCTAAGTAACTTTTGTCTATTTACTTCCGCCAACTTGCGAGGGTTACATTCTCTGAGTCTCTTTCCTTAGTATGTGTCTTCGAAATTATTTTCCGGGTGTATCTGTCTCTTTCTGATTGTAACTATAGGTGAATTAAAAAAAACTCGCACATGTAATGATTTATATGTGCTATAGGCTAAAAGGAAACACGACATAAGTATATATTTTGACATATTTTCGTTGGTTCATCATTATTTATAACTGCATTGCGATATCGATTAATAAAGACCATTTTATTACTGATCAGTATAGATATATCTTCTGTATTCAGCAGTCTTGTTGCTTCAAAGCGAGCAAGGCCGTCGCAACTAAATAATAAACCGTTTATTACATGTAGCATCACGTCAGAGTACGACTAATATTTCTATTTGATTGTTTATCAGAAGCTTCTTCTCAAAATGCATCCTCAAAGCTTTCACATAATAAAATTGATATTTTGTGGCAATATCAATTAAAGAAACTCTGTATTTTATATTCGCATGTTTACCAGAGTCCCTCCCGAAATCCAATCCTGATGTTATCACATGGCAATAATAATCGTGAGAATAGCCGCCCCTTTATAAGGAAAAAATTCAGGGGTCACTGACCGATCCTTTCGTATTACTGTCGGTTGGAATTTATAATTTTTTTTTTCTCTCTCAAAACCGTTTTTCTTGTAAAATAGGTTTCCCAAGTCCGATGTTAAGGAGGCACGGTGGAGTAATGGAATCGGAGAGCCGAGTTCGAATTCCAGTCGAATCCATTACATTCACTTACGTGCTAATACCATTGGGAAATGTGCGAATCCTCTTCTTCAACCCCCGGGTTCTATAGCCTATATCAACCGCAGAAAGAAATGGCAACCTACTGCCGGAAAAATCTACCTCGTCAGTCAAGTATCGAAAGATACATGATCGCCTATCACGCATGGCACATAACCGGTTATCGCTCTTTCTAGTATGGTTCCGGATTGACTGGAATATCTACATCTTGATTATCATATTATTTTCTCTTAGTGTTATATGTGCTAACCATTTTGGTTGTTGCTGCTGTTTAGGGTCTTCAAATAAAGTAGTTTCTACTATTTGGTAAAGTTCTTAAAGTCTATTAAGCCGATACATTTGCAAGAATAAATCTACATTGTATTTCTTATTTGTCTGTTTACTTCAGGAAATTCAATCTGGCTTTAAAGAAAAGCAAACGTTTTTGATAATTTACCCACCTTTCAACACTTTCAAAACATAACCAGTCTAACACCGTCAGAGATTCAACTATTGTTTACGCATATCTACTGAGATTTGTTCCTCTGTAATTTCTCTGATCATCTTTAAAACCGAGATCAGGGCAGTGTTCACGTTACCTGACAAGATTTCTTTACAGGAAAAAAAATCACTCAAAATCTTCCAACATCTGCGCTACTCATCAAACGCGATCTTTTTATTTTCACCTACATATCTGTCGTCACACTTGTGCTTCAAACCACACAGTGTGTGAAAAAATCGTGCCTAAAATATCAGGAAAATGTTATGTGTCCATCAACAAATTTTACAATTATTATTATGTATCTTGCATTGTTTATTTTTTCTTTTACTGGTCTATTTATCAATTCCTTTGCATTAAAATCTAACTATTTTGCATTCATCACTAAAAAGTACCGATTGCCATTTTTCCGTATCCCACGTTAGATGTTCTGTTGGCCATTTCAATCTTCTATTTTAATGTGGTTTGGTTAATGATGGGTTTCTTTTTCGCTGCTATATGATAGTTCAGGTTGTTTTTTTCGTAATACTTTGCCTACTGTATCAAATGAAATCTGTTTGGCTGTTAGTTTTGAATTGCCTACCGAAGCTCCCACAATCTTTCCTTCATCTCTCTTGGATAACTCGGGTCATGGGTATGACGATAAACTGGATGCTATAATATA
>OZ038477.1:100664017-100701517 GCA_964036315.1 Acanthosepion esculentum
TTTTTCTGTCAATAAATTCTATTTCTATTTGCATTTGCATCACCCAGAGGGCGCTGTTGTCATTTAGTTTAGCACACAACAATGGTTTCTTGCAAAATATTTGTTCTTTAGCTTTCAATATTAATTTATGCATTTTCTTCTTTTTTTTTTATTGACATCAAACTTGCGGCAGTCGATTGATATTTGTTATTTCATCGAGAATGCTTTTTATTTACTTTCGTCTGAATAGGCTCAGCCATTTTGAAACGTGTTGCAAACTACATTTTCAAATACAGGAAGTGCAGATTTAAACTCAAAAAGAGGTTACACCTGTTTTTTTCTATAAATAATTTGAACTTTTTTTCATGAAAACTTAATATCAATACTTATTTCAATACCTTATTATTATTATTTTTATTTCCTTTGATATCTGACGTTTACACATTTCTTTCCGGGTCCTGCCCAGGAACCTAAGGTTAGAAATGGCATCATGACACTTTCCACTGCAAAGAAAAAATAATTACATAGATAAAGCCCTTCGTAAAGTGTGGGCTGTACTTGTCAGAACAATTTTTTGTATCTCTTTGAGGCATGGACTTCCAGGGATCCCTTCAATCAGCCTAGTGGAATCTTTGCCAACCAGTCCGAGGGCTACAACTACAACTGGGATTGTTGATGTTCACATGTGCCACATTTTTGAGATTTCTATTTCAAGGTCCTTGTATTTTGACAGTTTTTCGAATATCTTCAAAGATACATTGCAGTCTGCGGGGACTGACATATCAATAAGGAGGCACTTATTTTCTTTGTGGTCTTTAATAACAATGTCTGGGCGGTTGGCTTTGATTGTTCTCTCAGTGTGTATTGTGTAGTCCCATAGAATTGTAACAGGTCCTATCTCCGTAACCGGGTCAGGGTGGTGTTCGTACCAGTTTCTTTCAGTTTCCTTCCCATAGGAGTTGCAAATTTTCCCGTGCAGATATTGGCCCACTCTGTTACGCCGGTTTTTATATTCAGTGGGTGCCAATATCGTGCAACCTGATACAAGATGATGATGATTATTATTATTATTATTATTATTATTATTATTATTATTATTATTATTATTATGAGAAAAAATAAGGGAAGATAAAAGTGTTTTAACGTCTCGTACCAATATACAATAAATAATGGGCTATTCCTTTTTGATCGCGTGGATTTTAGTGAGAAAAAGAAAGAAAGAAAGAAAAAAAGAAGGAAAGAAAGAAAGAAGGGAACGTAGAATTGGTTGACGGTTGTTTCACTGAAGTAGAAAATGTCAATTTCAAATCTTTTCATTTTTGCCCACTTCCTAAATAACGACCATCATTCATATTTATGATTGTTATTGCCATATTTTGTTAAAACTGTTAAGTTCAAATATTTAACGATGCGAAACGGGAATTTCTATTAATATTTTATTGTCGTAGAACTCACCATGACCTTGTTCATTCATTGACTGAAGAGTTATGTCTCAAGTCTTAAGATTCATCAGAAAATTTCATTATGAAAAATCGTTAAATTTCACGAGTCTTTCAAGTTTCTCTCTCTCTCTCTCCCTCTCTCTCTCTCTCTCTCTCTGTATATATATATATATATATATATATATATATATATATATATATATATATATTCTTTAAGCTTTTCACCCCAAGCAAGGCTGGAAGCCACTAGCACGCAAGGGGTTACAGAAGGTTTGGAGGAAGAGCAGATAGGAGTGGTAAAGGAGAGGACGTGGAGAAAGATATATATATATATATATATATATATATATATATATATATATATATATATATATATGTATGTATATGTATATATATGTATATACATACATATATGTATATATATATATATATATATATATATATATATATATATATATATATATATATATATATATATAAGGGTCTTCCAATAACTTAGACCGATTTTAAATGGGAATCAAGTTTAAAATCGTTACAAATCATTGGAACACCCTCTATTTATATTTATTTTAGGATATTACAGCAAAAACATGTCAAAATCGCTACACAATTGCAGTCGTATTTCGATGCCTATCAATTCATCTCATCAGGCGATAGTAAATTACAGGCGAGTGAACGATTTATTAAGATTTAAAAGCAAAATAAAACCTCTTTTTACGGAAAAAGTAAAAAGGGGTGTTATAAGTTGTGTGGGCTTTACTCTGATCAACCAATCAAATATGACCCACGTTAAATTATTTTTTATAAATGGGTGATGACCCGTAGATTGGCACCTAATGGCAGCCAGACATAAACTAAAGAAGATGCAAATGGTTACATGAATTATACACCAGGAGTTTAATACAAAATTATATTAAACCCAAATTAATCTTACAAATAGAAGGATAATCCATATATGGTAGTATTAGTAACATCTTGTACGGATGTATTGGTATTGTTTGGTATTTTTGACATTTTACATTAATTGGTTGATGTTATTAAAATCTTATATGAATAATTATTACTCAGCCGTTGCATATTAATTACCAAATAATTCTATATGCTTAAATTATTTACTAGTTTCTTAAAGAAGCTATTTCTTTATCAACAATAACTTTTATGTAGGAAACTCACAAAGCATATAACTTGTTTAGTATTTTGTTAAGTTACCTCTCCACCATATTGTTATTACTTAGGAAATGACATTGTCTAGTTTGTATAACACTTCAGTTCAATCATATAAAATTGAGTGTATAAGTCTGGTGAAATAAAAATCAACAGAGGAATATTTCAAGGTGATTCTTAGTCTCTCTTACTATTTTGTATATCCCTCATAGCATTAACCAGCAAACTTAACAGGACCGAATATGGCTATAAGATATCTCTCAAGAAATTAAGCCATCTATTTTACATGGATGACTTAAAGTTATATGCTAGGAATGACAGTGAGCTTGTAGGTATCCTGAAAACAATGAAATGTTTCAGTGATGACATTGGAATGTAATTCGGTTAGGATAAATGTGCTAAAGATACAACATTACGAGGATCAATATAACAAACCTCCTCTATTACCTTAGACTCTGGAGTAACAATCAAAGATTTAGAGCAAGAAGGAGCTTATAAGTACCACGATGTACATGAGCGTGAAGAAAATCACCATAAAAATGAAAGAAATAGTGCGAAAAGAGTACTATAAAAGGGTGCGACTGATATTAACAACTGAATTGACCGAACAGAATTATGGCTACTAATAATAAACTTGCTATCCAAGTGGTTTAATATAGTTTCAACATCTGGAACTGGGCACTAAATGATATCAGACTAATGGATTCCGAGGCAAGAAAGCTTCTTTCTAAGCATAAAATGCATCACACAAAATCTGGTGTAGACCGTCTATACATAACCCGTAGAAAAGATGGAAGAGGTCACATAAGACAACAACTATTGGCTTACTAACACACATGGAAACGACAAAGTACTGGATGATACACTCAGTCAAACAACACGAAAACAGAAAAAATATTCAATCGTGAAAGTAGGTAGTAAATACAAATGAGATTTACATCTCTATCTATAAAAGGTAGAATGTGCGTGTGTGTGTGTGTGTGTGTGTGTGTGTGTGTGTGTATGTGTGTGTGTGTATGGGTGTGTAACGAATGCACGGTCGCAATTGTCGACGGATTTGCACCAAAATTTACATGCACATGCTCCGAGTTAGCGGTAAAGCCAAGACCGACTTTGCATTTCCCAACTCCCATGGATAGTGGAAATAATCGATTTTTTTTTCATGCTTCTACGGCAGTTTACATGTAGTTTGCGGCCATTTTCTACTGGCCAGAGTGAGAGCCTATAGCTGGCTGCCACGAATAGGCAGGAAGATTCTATTGGCCAGCGTGAGAGCCAATAGCTGACTGACACGAATGTTAACTAGCATAATAGCATGCAAAAAAAATCGATAGCGGCATTCGTCACAAGTGAGAAATATTTAAATCTGTATGGCACTTTACTCCAATTGGCACATTCGTTGCTTAAACTCAACGTTGATTCTGATTCCGCAAAACTGGGTTGGGTGTGAAAAGTATTTGTTGTTAACATTCTTTTTTCATTCGGTTTTTCCAGTTACGAATCCTTTTTTAAAGCTGATCGTTTTTTGTTCATTTTGATTAGTTCTTTTTTCATAACAGATTTAATGTTTAGTATAGAGCTTAGAAAAATTTCGCAGTGTGAGATAGGCAAGATATAAGGCATGGAGCAACATCAGCACGGCAAAGGACACTCCTTTAAAGGCAAGCAAGGGCAAAAATATTTTAAGTCAAGTGATAGTATGAGTCGTACGATTTTTGAATCAAGCACGGACAACGTCGGGCCATGCTGCTAGTCTAGTATATTCTGCAGAAAATCAAAACAGTTACCAAGAACCAACTATTGCAGCAAAAATTATGAAAAATAAAGCCAAGGATAAAGCTCTTGAACAGATGAAAGAACTCAAAGATGGTTACGATCATCTGGATTAAATGCTGGAACGAAAGACTTTATTTTTGTAGTGCAAGACGAGAGTTTTGCACTAGAAACTTTCAGGCAAATATCATACATAATAGTGTGGATCCAAAATGCAGGTTCTGTGACAAATATAAGGAAACCATAGACCCTCTAATCTCAGGATGTTCTGTGCTCGCGTCAAATGAATATAAATATCATTACAGTACAGTGGGACAATACTTACACTGGACGATGCGCAAACACCTTGGAAGAGATGGGAATAAAAACTGGTATTAACATCACCCAGCAACAGTTACGAAAATAGAATACGTCAGAATTCTATGGGATTACACCATCTTTACAGACAAGAAGATTGAAGCAAATAGGTCGGACATAATAAGTACTGCCCACACACTAAGAAGAACTTTGTTCATGTAACGCTAGTGAAAAGCAATTCATTAAATGTAGCCATAACAACTCGCCACTAACTGCCTTACGTCTTCCCAAAAACTTGGTACCTATTTTGACCATAACAGAAATAACAATAATAATAATAATAATAATAATAATAATAATAATAATTAAAAGAATATCGCGATTTAAGAAAAGATAAAAAAGTGTTTGACAATTCTAAACGATATTTCAACAGAATGCCTGTCTTCTTCAAGTTATATTTAAACAATTTTTTTCAAGCATAAAAATATATAAATCTACAAAACATTGTAAGTCTTTATACAAACGTTGCTTATCTTGTAATGAAAATAAAACGGCTGTGCTGATAATGGAGGCGTCAAAAAGAAGCAATTCATTAAATGTAGCCACAACAACTCGCCACTAACTGCCTTACGTCTTCCCAAAAACTTGGTACCTATTTTGACCATAACAGAAATAACAATAATAATAATAATAATAATAATAATAATAATAATAATTAAAAGAATATCTTAAAGCCTACACCTGCGTACTTTTGTCATTAAATGCAGTAGTAATGAGTAGCGGCTCAAATTGATGAATCGGAGAGCCGAGTTCGAAGTCCATTTGAAACCATTGAATTCACTTACGTGCTAATACCCTTGGGAAAGTTGTGAATCCTCTACTCCCTCCATCTATGAGTAAATAGCAAAACAGACCGGGTTCTATAGCCTTGGATGGCAACTGATCTACCGCAGAAAGAAATGGCAACCTATTGCGGGAAACAATCTGCCTTGTCAGTCATGTATCGAAAAATATCTGATCGCCTGAGCGTGTATCACACATGGCACATAAATGAATGATACACAATTTAGCCAACAAATGAACACGTGTCAATCTGATTTTTACACGCATACAAAAGTTTTTTTGCACTGGCAAACATGTAAAACAAAAATACTGAGTGTAAATGTAAGTGTTCACTTACTTTTGTACATCTCAATTTTTAATTAACATTTTTATTCCGGCTTTATTATTATTATTATTATTATTATTATTATTATTATTATTATTATTATTATTATTATTTTGAAAGAGGTTTTAATTTTTGTAATAAATGTTTTTCTTGATGAATATATAGTTTAATTAATTTTTTGTTGATTATCTGGGGAAAAGAGACAAATCTTTTTCATATTATCTTAGAGGTTCACTTACTTTTGAGTAGCATCATTCGGACATATATATTTATCCGTCAAAAGGTGTTATACTGTTTTGTTGGAGGTGGTTCTGAAAATGTTCAACTCCGAAACTAATAAAACCCCATCGTTTCTATGGGAATCTTTTACACCGATTCCGTGTTATCAGTTATTCCAAAAAGTTTTAATGGTCTTGTACACGCCTTCACCATTATAACCAAATCCAAATTTCATCATCTTGTAAAAATTGAATGAGGTTTTGGATCCCGATAATTTGAAATCATCAGAACACTCCATATACAAATATATTGTATAGCGACAAGAAATTAGAAATAATCACCTTTTCAGAACAATATAAATCCCTAGAAAAAATCAGAACTCATTTCCAAATGCAGACGCGAAAACAAATTCTTATTATACTACCGACAAACGGAATCAAGTTATGAACTTTAAGACATATTTTTTATGTTTATACGTTCTTTTTATAGATACAAATATTTAAGTAAATGCTCTGTTTATAATAAACAGTTTTAACGATATTTACCGGCCTGAATGTCCGAGAAATTCTCATAGAAAATATGCCTCCTCCGACAGGAATCGAACCTGTATCCTATAAGAAATCGTCATATAGCCTGATGTGCTTTACCGATTTATCCACAGAGGAGCGTTTCGGTTAGCAAGATCGATTTTACTGTTTTTAAACGACAATTCTCCATGATTTTCTCTCGTACATTCATATCTGCTCGATGCGTATCCAAATGTAAACAAATGACGTAAAACATTATGAAATGGACAAAGTCCGACAATTATTTTTAAGACATTTCATAATAAATGAACTTTAACTAAAAACTAATACAAATAAACATTTGTGAAAAGCAAATAAAATTTTGAACTGAAGAATGTACGCAAAAAATATTTATGAAAAATTAAATCAAAATAAAGTGAAATTAAAAAAATTAAAATTAACTTAATAAAAATACAATATTATACAATAAATAATTAATATAATCAAAACTAGTGACTATGACTATAAATAATCTCTCTCTCTCTCTCTCTCTCTCTCTCCCTATATATATATATATATATATATATATATATATATATATATATATATATATATATATATATATATATATTAAGCATTTCACCAAAAGCAAGGCGGTTGGACTGCCACTACCACGCAAGGGGTTATAGAGAGTGAGAGAAAGATTAAAGACGTGTGATAGAGGAAAGGATGAAGAGAAGGACGGGGAATTAGATCAAGGCATCTGGAGATGTCTATTGACATTGCATTTGAATGAATGAAGATTATAGCTATCAGAGATCCGTGTAAGAGGAAGGGAGTTCCACAGACAGGAAGTGCGAGACATGAAGCTGATGGAGTAGAAGAGACGGCTACATTTAACAGTTTCGGCAGTGAAAGGATGGAACTGAGATGGCAACCTACTAGCACGCTTGCTTCCATGCAGTTTGGAAACCAGATAAAGTAGCTCGTCGAAGCAGTTACCGTGAAAGTACTTGTAGAAAAGACAGAAGGAAGTGACGGCACGTCTGTGAGTGGCTGACTGTAAACGAGATGTCAGATCAGGGCCAATCACATTGCATATCCGTCTCTGGATTTTGTCGAGGACCTTAAGACGAACAACGGGCACCAGACTATATAAGGCAGCAGTATTCCATGCAAGAGCGAATGGTTGATTTATAGATTTGAAAGATGGACTCGGGTGAGAAAAACTTTCTGGCGCGACATAGAGAACCAACTTTCCTTGCGGTAAATGAAGCTATTGATTCAATGTTTTTGTTCCATCTCAGGCCAGCGGACAATGTGAGACCAAGCAGTCGCAAAGAGAACTTTACCTAAGCTCATATTTCAACCTAGCCATAAAAAGGCATATCGTAGTTGTGGTTGTTTTCATTGTCTGTGGAATAACAACCTGTTTGAAAAACACTTTCATGCTATATACCGTCTGTTTAACAAAAAATCTAGCTGTGGAAATATACATACTTCTTAAAAAGAAAACGTTCGTAATCGGCATGACCCACGTACTCTTCCCAGTTAAGTTTCATTTTTTTTATTACGGCGGTTAAATTAGACGATATCAATTCGAAAATCGATTCTGAAATCAAAAATTTAAATTCATGCAGTTCGGGAACTAGCGAAAGTATCTCGTTGGAGCAGTTACCGTGAAAGTATTTGCAGAAAAGACAGAGGCAAGCGACGGCACGTCTATGAGAGAGAGAGCGAATGAAAATGAAATGCCAAATCAGGGCAAATCACATTGCATATCCGTCTCTGGATTTACTTTAAACAAAAAAAACAATCAAGAAGGATATCCCCAATATCCACTATTTTAGAGCCTTCAGAAAGAAGAGTGCCAAATGATCTGTTAATCGCATAAGGAAACGTTTCTGAACGTTTTTACTTAGAATAGTTTTCATGTGTCAGAAATTACCATGCCTAAAAGGTGTTATATACCATTATCAATAACAATCCATTTTCATCGCTGTTCACGTGGTAAACATAATATATAGACACTGTGTAGGAGTCGTGTACTCGAGTGAGTCACTCAGTGATACACTAAAACGACACCTTCCGGTGAACACCTTTTGAGAAACACTGCCTTAAGACATGAAGCAAATATTCATCATGAAGTGCTGATTTTTAATCTCGAATTAACATTGTTTGTTTTACTAGGTTGAGCAGCTAACAATTACTATCTTGTAAATTAAAGAACGAATTCTGTTTTTTTTTTTTTTTAATTATCAAAAGTATAATATTAAATATTTAAAAAAAAGACTTATTACCCCTTTCATAATAATGACACATTCCGTTGTCTAATGGTTCAGGCATTAGAACTGAATAAATTTTGATGTTATTGTAACAACAGAATATCTCATTACTAAGAAACGAGGTTTAAGCTTCTGGCACAAGAAATATAAGTCTGATTGGTAACAGACATTTTATTATTATAACGATAATAAGAAAAATACTCTTTATTTCTTACGATAATTTTCAACCTGTACAAGACCAAATAGCCACTCAAGATAGATCATTACAGGGCAAGAGGCACTGATTATGCGAATATCTGTTGAAGATAACGCTTAAGATAAAGATTGAAAATTAGATGTAAACGATGATGATGAAAACGATGACGATGACGATAATAATGAGATTCTGGGATGATGTAAACGATCGTGATTATAATGCAGGTGTGGATGTGTTTACTAAATGCGATTTTAATTATTCTGGTGATAGCGAAAATTCTTCAATGAAATTAGCAATAGGCACAATGAGATAGAAAAGCGTTTTTTTGTTTAGTTTTTTGTTTTGTTTTTTTTTTTGTTTTACATTAGAATTATGCATATGAATTTTCTCAAAACAAATGTTATTATGCAGAAAGGCATAGTTGGGACTTCCAGAAGAAGTAGAGATGTAAATGCAAAATTGAATTATCAACGAAAATTCTATGGAATCATTTAGCAACAGATCCCAAGACTCTGTGATGACGTTTATGCTGCTGAGCAGAAGGAGGGAAATTCAACGCGCAAAAATATTGTCAGAACTTATCTGTAATTCTAACGATGAAATAATTTGTAAATAAATTATTATCGGGTATATATAATAACAGTTAAACAAATTATATATATATATATATATCTGATGGAATATAGGTATATATGGATAAATAATATTGTCAGAACTTATCTGTAATTCTAACGATGAAATAATTGTAAATATATATATATATATATATATATATATATATATATTATATATATATATATATATATATATATATATATATATATATATATATATATATTAGTATATGATTGGATAATATAAACATATATATATAGTATAACACAATATTATATTAATGTTAAGCATGACAATATATATATATATATATATATATATATATATATATATATATATATATATATATATATATATATATATATATATATATATATATATATATATATATATATATATATATAAAAAAAATAATAATATATATATATATATATATATATATATATAATATATATATATATATATATATATATATATATATATATATATTTGTCATCCACAGTCAGACTGTTTCGCTGTATCACAGCTCATCAGTGTGGCTAGATGTCCGGTTGCCTCTGGCTAGAATCGAAAACCGGCTGAATTCGCGTCAGTCGGAAATTTTATCCTGAAGCCGTTGGCGCACGGCAGAGAAGAAGGTGAATTTAAGCGTATTTATTTTTAGATAAACACACAGTGACTGAGAGAACTCGATTCGATTTACCGAAGAGTCTCGCATTATTAGCCGTAATAGTCACTGTTTACAAACCCATACATCCTCCCCAGATAGCTCAACCGAAATAAATTTTTCAGGAGCATATATATTGTCATCCACAGACAGACTGTTTCGCTGTATCACAGCTCATCAGTGTGACTAGACTTCCGGTTGCCTCTGGCTAGAATCGAAAACCGGCTGGATCAGGAAGTTACAACAGGAAAAGGATCATCATTTTAACATCGAGCTAAATAGATCAATTAGAAACTTAATTTATAAGACATTTGGCACGTGAGACAGGGATTTTCATCTATAACAGTCCAATACTTGGAGCGTCTCGGGTCACCTTGTAATAATGAACGTGTCATTTGCGTTCATGATCGATTTCATCTCGATACTTCTGTTTAACTTGGAGAATGATTCTACATTCATATAGCTCAATGTAGAGTCAAATAGTGTTATGAAAACACCGGAGAATTCCAGTAATATATCTTTAATCATGTGTAAAAAGAACAGTTCAAAGCTTAATCTAACACTTGGATAATTTTGCTGTTACACCCGGTAAATATATAAATATATATATATATATATATATATATATATATATAGCACACATACACACACACACTCATATGAATGTTCACATGATAACTTTCGCATATGACATTGTTGAAACATTTGACTGGCCTAATATATATATATATATATATATATATATAGAGAGAGAGAGAGAGAGAGAGAGAGAGATAGATAGATAGATAGATAGATAGATAGATAGATAGATAGATAGATAGATAGATAGATAGATATTGACATTTAACCGAAGTAGTAGTTTAGCCGCAAGGACTCATTATTACACAGTTGAATCGACTAGATGTAACCTTAAGTTCAATGCTAATAGTTTCTTCTCTCGTACTTCTCGCTTGTGAAATCTCTTCTAACTTCTTGCTTTCCAGGCATCATTGATCTTCACATGTGTAAATACAATAATTATCATTGCCAATCGTTATCTTTTGTCTTACTTCCAATTCTTGTGGTGTTCGTTCCCCTTATTAATGTTTTCGATTTCTCATATTGTTTCTGAGTGACTTTATTGTCTTGCTTCGAATTAAATGATTATATATATATATATATATATATATATATATATATATATATATATATATATATATATATATATATATATATAGGTAACTATACTCGTGTCGAAAAACCTTCGAATTCTTGATTTAACAATAACCAAATCAATCACGAAGGGAAAAAAAGGTTTTAAAAAAGAAAGAGCCGGGAACATGAAAGTCTGTCGAAAATAATCGCACAGATACAGGTTCAAGGCCCAAAGAAAAAACCCCGATACGAGTAAACAACTAACTAAAGAGCTCGATACGAACGTATATATATAATCATTTAATTCAAAGATATATGTGTGTGCGTGCACGTCTGCGCGTGCATTATGTCTTGATTTTTACAAACGAAGGTTTTTATGTGTTTTCCATGATTGTTACAATATCTAATACGTATGTTGAAAGAGACAAATGAATAATTATATCTATATAATAACAATTACATATATATATATATATATATATATATATATATATATATATATATATATATATATATATACATATACATATACATTCAATTTTTTTCTTTTAATTTGCAACGTTTCAGTTGTGTTCTCCATATTAAATATATATATATATATATATATATATTGTCACTAATTATATATTAATATATATTAAGCATTTAATGAATTGTTAATACAATATAATTACTTCTTTCAATAAACGTTATATTTAGCCATTTGCACGTGTTTGAGTAGACAAGCCTGCTTTTTAGAGAGTTACTGAAATTAAAAAATAATTATATGTTCAATACCTGTCGAGATTTTTTCCAACCGCTTAGTCATTCATTTTGCTTTTTATAAAACGGAAATATCATGCATATACCCCTAAATGCAATGTCTATAGTATTGTAACATGTACATTTTATTATTAATTTTTTCTAATATCCTGACAGTTTTCAGTTTAGAGGGATTAAGGGAGTGCCCAAAATGTCCTTAATAATTTTTGTCCAAAGCGCTTTCACACAATTCAATAGCCATTTTTATGTGGTTCATTGTTAAAGATTTTAATGTCTGTGTTCTATCTAAGTGTATCTATCTATCTATCTATCTATCTATCTATCTATCTACTTTATATATATATATATATATATATATATATATATATATATATATATATATATATATATATATATATATGTATGTATGTATGTATTTGGACTATTTTACGCACTGTATACGTAGGTATATATGTAATTATTAATAGCCATTTTTATGTGGTTCATTATTAAAGATTTTAATGTCTGTGTTCTATCTATCTAAGTGTATCTATCTATCTATCTATCTAATATATATATATATATATATATATATATATATATATATGTATGCATTTGGACTATTTTACGCACTGTATACGTAGGTATATATGTAATTATTAATAGCCATTTTTATGTGGTTCATTGTTAAAGATTTTAATGTCTGTGTTCTATCTATCTAAGTGTATCTATCTATCTATCTATCTATCTAATATATATATATATATATATATATATATATATATATATATATATATATATATATATATATAAATAAAAAGGAAAGAACAGTAAGATATAAAATCCGGTGTTCTTATAGATATTTTTATTTTTACACAATAGTGCTCTATGTAAATTTAAATTTACAGAGCATTAATATTATAAATTAATAGATTTAAAATATGGTTTTACCGCTACACAGTGATGACCATGGGCTTTAGCTTCCATTTCTGAAACATGGTCATCACTGTGTAGCGGTAAAACCATATTTTAAATCTATTAATTTATAATATATATATATATATATATATATATATATATATATATATATATATGTATGTATGCATTTGGACTATTTTACGCACTGTATACGTAGGTATATATGTAATTATTAATAGCCATTTTTATGTGGTTCATTATTAAAGATTTTAATGTCTGTGTTCTATCTATCTAAGTGTATCTATCTATCTATCTATCTAATATATATATATATATATATATATATATATATATATATATATATATATATATATATATATATATGTATGCATTTGGACTATTTTACGCACTGTATACGTAGGTATATATGTAATTATTAATAGCCATTTTTATGTGGTTCATTGTTAAAGATTTTAATGTCTGTGTTCTATCTATCTAAGTGTATCTATCTATCTATCTATCTATCTAATATATATATATATATATATATATATATATATATATATATATATATATATATATATATAAATAAAAAGGAAAGAACAGTAAGATATAAAATCCGGTGTTCTTATAGATATTTTTATTTTTACACAATAGTGCTCTATGTAAATTTAAATTTACAGAGCATTAATATTATAAATTAATAGATTTAAAATATGGTTTTACCGCTACACAGTGATGACCATGGGCTTTAGCTTCCATTTCTGAAACATGGTCATCACTGTGTAGCGGTAAAACCATATTTTAAATCTATTAATTTATAATATATATATATATATATATATATATGTATGTATGCATTTGGACTATTTTACGCACTGTATACGTAGGTATATATGTAATTATTAATAGCCATTTTTATGTGGTTCATTATTAAAGATTTTAATGTCTGTGTTCTATCTATCTAAGTGTATCTATCTATCTATCTATCTAATATATATATATATATATATATATATATATATATATATATATATATATATATATATGTATGCATTTGGACTATTTTACGCACTGTATACGTAGGTATATATGTAATTATTAATAGCCATTTTTATGTGGTTCATTGTTAAAGATTTTAATGTCTGTGTTCTATCTATCTAAGTGTATCTATCTATCTATCTATCTATCTAATATATATATATATATATATATATATATATATATATATATATATATATATATATATATATATATATATAAATAAAAAGGAAAGAACAGTAAGATATAAAATCCGGTGTTCTTATAGATATTTTTATTTTTACACAATAGTGCTCTATGTAAATTTAAATTTACAGAGCATTAATATTATAAATTAATAGATTTAAAATATGGTTTTACCGCTACACAGTGATGACCATGGGCTTTAGCTTCCATTTCTGAAACATGGTCATCACTGTGTAGCGGTAAAACCATATTTTAAATCTATTAATTTATAATATATATATATATATATATATATATATATATGTATGCATTTGGACTATTTTACGCACTGTATACGTAGGTATATATGTAATTATTAATAGCCATTTTTATGTGGTTCAAAACTGGCTAAAAAGGCAAATAATGGTACAATATTGTTCTAAGGTATAATATATAGAAGTATTATTAATAATCATGAAATGTACGACCGAATGAGGTCATGAATTCATGTTGGCTTATCTCCTTAAAAGTCTCCCAATACATTACCGCTATTGTTAAAGAAACTGAGGTTGCGTTGTGCATGAAAATTCGAGCCGGGTGACCAGTGAGAGAAAATACGTATAGACTTAAGAGGCCTTTTGTGTTACATCAAGCACTCTACTATTAACACCAGCATTGTATGTGCCATATACATATATATATATATATATATATATATATATATATATATATATATATATATATATATATATATATATATGTATGTATATATATATATATATATATATATATATATATATATATATATATATATATATATATATATATATATATATATTTTAAATAAAAACAGACCACTTTAAGGTTCCATATAATAAATTATTTCACCACAGCCCTTTTAAAGGACAGCGGATCATCATTAAAAATGGGTGTGGTGAAATAATTTATTATATGGAACCTTAAAGTGGTCTGTTTTTATTTAAATTATTAGCTCTGATTTACATTGAGCTCTCTGGATTTTATCTTCCTTGGGTCTACCCATACGGATTACCTAGTTTTTCGTAAACTAAATATATATATATATATATATATATATATATACCCGATGCGGTGGGAACGAAAGTAATCTATAAGTTATACAAATTCTAACGTTCGCAGCATTCATTCAAAAGAGAGCTCAATACATGTAGTACGTTTTACATCCGGGTTTGCCTAAAAACAGGATCGTTCATAACCATTTCCGACCCTCACCCGTAGATGTGCAGTTAAAATGCACTGAAACCAAGTTGCATCTTTGTCGTGAGTAAAATGGTTTTGTCTATATGATAAAATTATAATAAATATATATATATATATATATATATATATATATATATATATATATATATATATATATATATATATATATATATATTGTGTTGGTGCATAATTATCAGGCGTTTTTGTGGGAGTTATTTGTTAATAAAAATTGCTGTTTTGTTTACCTTTTATTTAATATAAATATATTTTATTTTCAGGTTATTAAAATGGGTGTCGATAATCGTACGCCCCGGAATAATCATTTAATAATGGTATTGTTGTATTGTTATATTTCTTTTTTCATAATAAATATTGTTTAAAAAGCGCCTGAAAATTGTGCACCTACCCAATACATATATATATATATATATATATATATATATATATATATATATATATATATATATATATATATATATATATGTATATATATAGTATTTTAAAAACAAGGAATTTATTAATGGTAATAGTCCCTAAGGCCTTTTCGTCCAACATCTCATCAGGAGAAAATCGTTGGAAAAATTGATAAATTAAACGAAAAGAACAGCAACGAAAATGAAGAGCAAAAAAAAAAAGAGGAAAAACACGCTAGAATCAATAAAGTATAAGTATATATACTTATAACAAGGGGAGGGGAAATTGCGTGTAAATAATTAGCGGGGGACAGTTAAAATAAAATACCCCCCAACAAATTAAGGGACTTCACAAAACCCTTCTACCAGCAAAGAGAATGTTTCCGTAATCTTATACAGACTGATTCCATAATCTTCAAATAATTGTTGGAACCAACTTTGTGAATAATTTTGAACCACTCTTTCGTGTACGACTTGGTATATATATATATATATATATATATATATATATATATATATATATATATATATATATATATATATATATATATATATATATATATTCGAAGCTTACATAACTAAATAGGTGAACACTATTAATAATATTTCGTCGAATTGATTTTAAAAAGATGTTAACATTTTCACTCTTACAATCATCAAACGTTTCGAGTTTTCTCTCTTTTTATTGAGGCATGTTCGATCAGTTTATAGGAATGTTTGATCTGTTATAGAATATCAGATATTTTCTTGGAAGTTATTTTTATTGCCCACTAAATATTCTATGGACATTTTCCTCTTTTTGCCACACAAAATGGCCTGGAAATATTCTATAGGCTTCATGTCAGGCGACTAAATTGTTTAATATATTTTGGAACCTATCTGTAATTCTTGAGTATGTTTTTGCTATGTGTGCCTCCATTAGTTCACCTTATTGTCAGTATATATTGGAAAATCTTCCAGAATTGATCTTCTCCGCGTAGTTTAGCAGTTGTCGCCAAACATTATTTCAAATTGCTCTCCAATAAAGTCATAAATATCTACCATGTCTGACGGTGCGTAAAATCAGTTCAAACTTGCATTCTCCGTTCATACATTATTGCTGTTTAAAAAAAAAACAAATGAGCGAATAAAACATCGTTTAAAATATTGATAGTTTGCGATCTTTACGACTGTCTTTCTTTCCACGGAATTCTCTGCTGAATGTCGACGGATCACAGAAGTGTCTTATTCCTGCCCTCTTTACTGGCTTGATGAAGAGAAATCCCTTTCGTTTCGAGATTCTACCGATGAACCACTAAATTTGGTGCTAACAAATAAATCTTTTAAAATCATCTTGTTTTATAACACAAACATCTATTGGAAGAAAAACGTCTTGTACATAGCAAAGGCATTGCAGTAAAGGTCAAAGGTTTGGGGGTCACCCTCTGGTACTCAAAGAATCATCTAAAATCTGAAAGTTGTGTGTCTTTTCCAAAACTAATATACATGCTCACTTCGGGCCAGAGAGATTTTCTCTCCCTGGAGAATGTTATCATATATTCAATGCTATTACTACTAGTTGCACAAATAATAATAATAATAATAATAATAATAATAATAAAGAAGAAGAAGAAGAAGAAGAAGAAGAAGAAGAAGAAGAAGAAGAAGAAGAAGAAGAAGAAGAAGAAGAACGAGGAGGAGGATGATGATGATAGATAGATAGATAGATAGATAGATAGATAGATAGATAGATAGATAGATACTCTTGTTTTTTTCGGGAATGGGATAATATTTTCACCCCATTTAAAACAATAGAGCCACTAATATGCAAGGGGTTACTGAGTGTTAGAGAATATGATAAAAAAAACATTATTTAGTCTTGAGAACAATAAAAGTGCAAGAATTAAGAAGATAGAAGATAACGATAGACATTGCACTTAAACATTTGAAGATCGAATTTGACTGGGAAGCAATAATCCAGAAGAGACTTCCACAAGCGAGAAATGTGATATAAGAAACTGTTAGCAGAGAACTAATGGTTACATCTAGGCATTTCAACAGTAACATGAGGAGACCTTGCCGCCAATCCAGTACTGCGCTTAAATTCATAAAGTCTAAGTACCATAGAGGAAAGTTCATCTGAACAATTATCATGAAAATATTTATAGAAAAGGCACAGGGAAGCTATTTTATGGCAGTAGGAAAGTGACTGATGCCAGGTCAAGACCAATAACATTGCAGATACTTCTTTGGATTGTATCAAGAATATCTAAATGTATAACAGGAACACAAGACCAGATTTGATAGCAATATTCAAAACAAGGAAGAATAAATATGTAAGATACATTCTGGGAAGAACAATTGTCTAGCACGACACAATGAACCAACTTTCGCACGTGAAAACTTAGTAACTGATTTAATATACTCTTTCCACTTCATGTCAGCGGAGGACGTTAGTCCGAGAAGGCGCAATAAATCATTATACTGGAAGTTATCATCAACAATGTTGATGGATGCTAAAAAGAATTTTCTCAGACGATTAAATGAGAACGGGTTTGTTTTGATGCTTTAAAATTAAAAAGGTATTTCTTGCCCCAGTTAACAACATATTCTATGTCATTTTTTAGATCAGCTGCCAATTTGTCCTTATCGAACCGATTAGTTAGGTGGATTGTTTAAGTAACTCACTCCTTAAATCATTGAACGACGGGCCCTAATGGGTTAAATAATTTCAGTAAATGTGACACTATGAGTTGGATATATGCGCACGCGTGTGTGTGTGTGCGCCCGGACATCTGTGTGTGTGTGTATATATACACCCCCACATCTGTGTGTGCGTGCGCGCGCACACATATGTGCGAGAAGATTAGTTAGATTTGACTTGGGTATCAAACTTCAAGACCAAATGATTAGATTAGGAATCTAGATAAAAACATGTTTTGG
Source organism: Acanthosepion esculentum (assembly GCA_964036315.1). NCBI lineage: Eukaryota > Metazoa > Mollusca > Cephalopoda > Sepiida > Sepiidae > Acanthosepion > Acanthosepion esculentum. The sequence goes on from OZ038477.1 coordinate 100,682,902, forward strand.
ACATATGGCCAAAAGGATAGATAAGTGTTAAGTACTTGTCAAAATACGAAAATAGGAAAAAGACCGGATCTGGTCAAAACTTAAAAGGGTCTGAATTTAATGTCCCTGAATCGGAGTCAGCTAGGCTAAGAAATATTTTTATGTCCACTTTCTTCAAAGAGAGAAATGGTCATGAAAAAGTTATGGGTTTATTCGTGGGTGTCCCTTGTCCGGAAATGATGAAAGAGGATTCTGCATATATACGGGAGCGCTTTGGGTCACGAGGGTTAGTTAGACTTAGTTTAGGTTCGAGGAAGGTTGATTTAGGCCGGAGCACGTAACATCGAAGAGCGACCCATTAGCAGCCGGACATTGTTAGTTAAGATATATATTTTTTTTGCCAGCCGAGAGTCAGCCCGGAGTTGGTCGTCCACAAAAAGGTCACACGCCTTCCCTCCTCTTTTCGTCCTACCCAAGTTTGTAGTTGTGTTTTTCTTTTACCTGTGAGCCTGCCTCTCGCTCGATCCGCCGCACAGAAATTCTACGACGTGGGGTCTATATCTTTGTGCAACGAGTTGCAGAGGTGGGTAGTCTCACATAAAGGAGGAGGTAATTATCCAAAGAAGTTATGAATCTTACTAATTATTAAATTGAATGGGTTACCCCAAAGTTTTATCCTATATGGTACATACACTTATGTTACATAGAAATAAAGTCTAGCTGCCGACACTTGATTCTGAACATAGACCGCCAGTGAGCAAACACAGGCGATCTCATTATTGAATTAAGTAGACCACGTAACCATAGAGGAAATGCATAAGTAGGCATTAGCTTGGCGTCTAATTGAACGCCATTTCTAGTCTAACCTCTATTACTGTACGGATAACTATTTCTATTCTATCCTTTATTAATATATGGACCGCTATTCTCTACTCTATTCACTATACTATTTCTCTATACCGATCACTATACGGATTACTATTCGAGTGAGTGTTATCGAGCAAGTACTATTAGTGCGAGTGTTATTCGAAGGCGTCTGACACAAGCATTGTTTAACGGCGTACTATAGTTGGTATTACAAAAGAAGCAACGAATGTTCGTTGACATCACAAAAACTTATACATCTATCGAAGCAACATCTATAACACTTAGAAGATTAACCAACATCTTTAACCATTGCGCTACTATCACCCTCTCGATCTACAGGGAAGTTCAATTGGTCACCGCCAGTCGAGGCGGGGGAGAGTCGAGGCTTGTTCCTTAGTGTTGTGGTAGGATCCACCTAATTTGCATAGCAGAGTACCGACGATATAAATATGGTTGGTACCGGAAGACAGGGAGGCAAATCAAGAGATCCAACTAGAGACTCTGCCCGACTGCGACTTAGTCAACACATTCTCCAGGAACGGTCTTCCCAGGAATATACAAAAGACTATATGTAAATATTGTGTACACTTTCTTGTTTCAATACATTTTATTCTAACTACATTTTGTGTTTGCATTATTATTCCATGCATTAGTCAAGTTTCAACACTTAGTATAGGACCATTATGTACAATGAAAGGGGGATGACAACCCCACAAAGATCGGCGCATTTTGGAAGCACGGACACCCCATATTTAATGTCTGCGGACGACGTCTGGACTCTAAGCCAGCCCGAAGGCTGTTACCAGCGGGACCCTATCGGAGTGGGCCCAGCACCATAACTCCCTGTCCGGGGTAGGCGCCTCGACAGCAGATGACGAGGCACCGGCCATTAAGAGAGTCATAGTTACTCCCGTATTTCTGGAGACTTTAAATCCAGTGCCAAATAGTTATGACATGAGGATAAAATAACACATTAATCAGCATATAGGAGATATTCCTTGGTAGATATGTGAAGATGAGTAGAGGGTATTTGGTCGAAATGTTATATCTATAATTGGAAGTGGAAAACAGTGCCTATCCACATAACGAGTTTGTGTAAATAATTGGTAGAATAGAGTTTAAGAATCATAGCAAAAATACACACTTTACTAAGATTTACAAAGTGCCTGAAATTGCGGAGAGCCATGGTCGCCAGCTTCTTGAAGGGACATAGCTTACAGTAAAACAAGGCGAGCTATTTTCCACGATTCTTACGGACTCAGTTTATTGAGCGAACCGGCGAGACCCAGCAATATGGTTTATTAAGGTAATGTGAATGATCAAACATGTCAAAAGCGTTTTGTGATATTCTGCGATTCAGATTTCCGAATTCAGAGATAAGATTGATAGCGAACAAATCAATACCTTATGTACGATCAACTTTACACGGCGCACGAGAGAGCTAACATTCTGAAAATATTGATACCTCTATCTGGAAATCATTTGCCTATAACAATCAAAGATGTGAAAAATAAATAGTATAAATGGAATAAAGTGAAAATCATAATTTATAATAATAAATTAACTTCCTAACTTCGAATCTATGGCGGTTCATCCAAACAATGACTGGGCTGAGAAGTTCACAGGCTGACTACGTGGAAGTGATACTAGAGCTGTAAAAATATTATGCATTAATTTCAACTCTTTTTATTAATAAGTACATTGTTTCTTTCCAGATAAACTAACATCCGACTGTTCAAAGAAGACTTCAAATGTAAGTAGTAGCTGAACATGTTGATCGTGTTCGCCACATTGTCATGGATTCCAGGCGATTGAATATAACTCAAATAACCAAAGTCTTAAGCGTATCCCGTTAGAGATTTGAGAATATTCTGCACAATGACCTTGGCATAAAGGTTTGTATTCGGTGGGTGCCACGTCCCCTGACGCCCGATCAGAGGCTGATCACATCACAGAAGAAGACTGGCAATTCCAGCTGGTTTCCTTGAACGTTTCCTAACCCAGGATGAGCGTTGGTTTTAGCACTTCAACGACAAGAGAAAATCTATGCAGCGGAAGCACTCCTCACCGGATCCAAAGAAGGCTGGGTTCGTTTAAGCTGCAGGAGAGATGGTGGTGCTCTCTGTTGTTTGAGATGCAAGCGGCATTGTTTATTGACTATCTTCGAAAAAGCCACACCATCAATGGAGAGTATTATGCCAACTTGCCTAGCATTTTACGAAAGGCTATTAAGACCAAACGCCCACGAAAACTGACGAAAATGTCTTGTTTCATCTGGGCAGTGCTCTAACACATAAGTCCATGATTTCAATGGTTGCGGTGCGCAACTGTGGATTGAACTGGTGGAACACTTGGAAGATCACTTTCCCTATCCTGCTGATTTGGCTCTATATAACCGTTTCCCTACATGAAAATTTACTCAGCTGCGAACTAGTAGCGCTGATTACGTTATAGCTGCTGGTGATGACTTTTGGCCAACATCATGAAAGATTGTTCACCAATATGATCCAAGTACTGCACCACCAACGGAAGAAATGTGTGGACCGCAAGAGGGGTGATGTTGAAAAATAAATGACATTTGGTCACTTTCCATGAGAATATCTTGGTCAGCCTATGAACTTTTCAGCCGAACCTCGTATGTATTTGTTTGTAAGCCCATAAAATGTGAATGTAGTCGACGCTCCTAGTTTATAAACCAGTCTGAAGTAATTCTATCATCATTGAAATTTTACTAACCTTTCTATAATGAGTTCTCTGTAATTTTACTTTGGCCTTATCTATAATGCTTTCTCTAGGCTTACTTCCATAGACCACCGTTTTCAATGAGAAAGGCAATTTCTTGTACAGAGAATCTCTTTCAAGTTAAGAGGCAACATTATCTATTTTGCTTCTTGCGCCAGAATTCATTTACAGTAGCACATACTTTACCCTAACTGTTGTATTTGTTTTTCATCTGATGCCTAATAGAAGAAGAAATACTTAATTTCACCGGACAAGAGTAAGGTAGCCTTCTAAAGATACGGTGCATAACACTATAAATATTATTTGATGAAAGCTATGCAATATATAAACAAGAACAACTCTCACTACAGACACTTTTATCGCCCTCAGTAAGAACAATGAAGTTTTCATTAACCGAAAGTTTTATCATTACTTGAGTGTAGGCTTACGGCACAAAAATCTATTTGAACTGCTAGGGAGACTTTATTTATTTATCTAAGCTGGGAAGTGACGATGTCAAAAATCAAGCAAATACATATATTTAAAAACCTGAGATGTGATATCTAAACCCGAAGGCGCATTGGGATATCAAAAGATGCTTTGCAAATGCTATGGAAAGAAACAGGAAAATTTGCTTAGAAACAAAGAAATGAGTGATAAAACCTGCTATATGGCCCGTCCTGGGTTTGACGATAAAATACATCCGCATCCTGGGTAAGACGATAATCTACGTCCAACAGCAAAGACTCTGATCAGGTTTTGAGGAACGTGGAACCACCTCTTAACTGCTGGTCTTTCCAGGTCCACCCGGGTTGGTAGCACCTGTTAGGGTCCCAGCTATGGGCAAATAGTTAACCTCCGAAACTGAGGTAAAAAGCATTTTGAAAGTGTAAAATTAGGTTTTAATACCAGAAATACTTTGTAAAAAAATTTTTTAAAAAAATCTATTACCAGCAATATATTTTTGAAAAAAAAAATTACCAGCAATATATTTTTTTTAGATAATATTACTAACTATATATTTTTGTGGAACAAAATATTACCAGAAATAGATTTTTAACAAAGCAAAATATTACCAGGAAAAAAAGTTGTCGGTATTAAATGACCCAATGAGGTTGATATACCGTAAAACAAATCAAACCAAACCAAACCTGTTATATGGCAGCGGATGCTGGAGAATGTTTTCGCGAGATGAAGAGAAGACTTGAAGTGGCATATATGTAATTTTACAAAATAATGTTGAGAATGCCATCGATGTTTTAGAAAAAATGGAAACAAAAAAGATTCATATTTAGAATCAAAAAGAGTTAGTTTTAATATCCCGGACGCATATTGAGGAAAGAGGGCTCGGAGAATCTGACATGTAACGCAAGAGAGACAGCAAGTAACACGCCTAATAAATTTGTATAAATGGGTGGCAGAATAGACTGTGGGAGAGACAGCAAGAAGAAAGGCATGTTCTAAAGTCTCCAAAGGATAGGAAGTTGTGGAGAGCAATCATTTTCTCTATGTCCCTAATATGTTTTTTCCCTTTTCTTTTCAACCACCGCAACTTGCATTAAAAAATGGTAGATCTTTGCATCTTTCCCGCGCATCCTGACACAACACTAATCAACTCACAGTCTGGTGTTTTGAGTAACTCAAAATGGAGATGTATTCTCTAGTTTACCTTTAGTACCTACGAGCAGGTTCGCATTATAACTGTCAAAAATATAGCGACTATAGCTATAGAGATTTCACAAGTATATTTTCAACACTGGAATTCAATCGACACTGAATTGTATATTTTCACTTGCTTTTGAAGATAAACGTTTACTTGAGAATTCTTTACTACTACAGAGAAAATTTCTAATGTTTGTGACTTCTACAGTAAAAAAAAAAGGTCATGAAATTGCGCAGACACTATTATTAAATTTTGTGATGAGTAACTGAAAAAATCCGTACCGGTTAAATTAAAATAAAAGACAAAAATATTTTTCTTTTCCTTGTTAAATTTATACAGGCTCTTCTATTCCCCCGTCTTCTGCCATTTTTCCGGCTTTGTCATAACTCTTCCCAAAAACATTTCTCAGCAAAGAACTGCTCCAAGAGCTTTGGCAGTCTTAGAGGATATTGTTTTTGTTTTCATTTACAACATTCTGTAAAGACCAAGACACATTGTAAACTGAATGTCGAATATCTTCGAAATATACTGGACGATAGAAACCTCCCGACCAAAATACCATAACAAATTTTGTCTGGATAAAAAAAAAACGTATTCTTGCGTTATTCTGATAGAATATTATGATCAGAGTAGTACTTGTTCAAATCTACCGTTTCAACGGTATACTCATGAGCTCATCGTATAGGACTATTTTCCGATCCCATCACATCATTGATTTAAATGAAAAAACATCCACTGAGTGGCTCCATATGCACTTTCTTTCCACGCTGATTAAAATATCATTGATGAAAAAATTGGTTTTAAAATAAGCAAAATTTAAACAGAGCCATGAAACTTTTATTTGACTTACCTTAGACGGAATCAACACATCGAAACAATTAACATGAGAAATCTGCTGCAAATGATTTCCAGAGAGAGATATCAATATTTTCAGAATATTAGTTATCTCGTGCACCGTGTAAAGTTGATCGTACATAAGGTATTGATTTGTTCGCTATCAATCTTATCTCCTCTGAATTCTGAAATCTGAATCGCAGAATATCACAAAACGCCTTTGACATGTTTGATCATTCACATTACCTTAATAAACCATATTTCTGGGACTCGCCGGATCGCTCAATGAACTAAGAATCGTGGGAAATGGTTCGCCTTCCTTTACTGTGAGCTATGTCCCTTCAAGAAGCTGGCGACCATGACTCTCCGCAATTTCAGGCACTTTGTAAATATTAGTAAAGTGTGAATTTTGCTATCACTCTTAAACTCTGTTCTGCATATTTGAGGGACAGAGGAAAACAGCGCCTCACCTACCTGACGAGTTTGTGTAAATGATTGGCAGATCAAAGTTTAAGAGAGATAGCAAAAATACACACATTACTATGAGCTACAAATTGCATTAAAGGGAATTAGAACTCGACTCTCCGATTAGTAATTCCGAGCCATTATACATTACACCATCCAAGCTAATATCACCTCATATTAGCATGCGGCAACCCATCTAGGTACTCGCCATGTTCCACCTTGCTTAACTTCGGTGATCATGCAGGACCCGTTGTTTTAAAGTGATGTAGTGGTAAGCTGTAGTGTTCAGGGAAGTATCCACATGGAAGTTTGTTCTAAAAGGTGGCGGTTGTTTGTAAAAAGTTTTTTTTTAAAGTGGAATTTAGTCTTTGCAAATGGAATGGAGACGAAATGTGACTGATTCGTCTTCGTGGACATGACAGGAGTGGTGTCCTAACTGTGAACCCCTGAATCCACGGAACTAAAGAACAGAACTCAAAATTGATTAAAAAATATAATGTTTATTATGATTAAACAAAAAGTCTTCTCTTATAAATTGACGTGAATCATTAGCTGCATTGTAAATATCATCCAACTTAAAGTATTATAAGTTTTGCAATGTATCCCAAATTTATATTCCTGTAGGTGGTCATCATTAACCACGAACTTTATGAGGGCTAAGAAAAAAAGTAATGTTTCATTTCAAAGTCATAATACAATTCGTTATCAATGGCTATCTGTGGAATTAACTGATTCTCAGAAAATCTCATCTGTCAAACAAGATATCAAATTTATGACTTGAAAGTCATTTTCTATAGGTTGTAGGAGTAATTTGTTTCAAATAATCTATCTTTGGTAAGTATGTTTTTTTTTCGTTTTTTTTTTTTAAAAGAAGAGGGACATCGGAGAAAAGGAAATACAAGACATATATTTCATTTCGATGCTGTCTCTCCATTTTTTAGATGTTTTCTTTCTTGCTGTCTTATGTTTGCTATGTCGCTGTCATTTATCTGCCTTTATGTCTGATTTGGTGTAAAAAATATTTCTGTATTTTTCTCGAATGTTATATAGTCAACATTTAACCATCTTGCCAGCAAAAAAAAAAAAAAAAAGAGTGTCAAAATTATGCTAATTCCCTTGACAACGCTATTACTGAATACATTTTTGACTCCCTCGGCAATGATTATTTATAAGATTATAAAAATCCGTGAACCGAGTACAACATGATATTTAATATTTACCTTTTCATAAAGATTTATTATATAACGTGTGAAAAGAAATCCTATAAATTAAAAAAAAATATTTAAAAAATCGAAAATTATAAAAAAATACAGGGTGCGATGGATAAATTGTTGCTATTTTATATTTTTAATACCGCGCATGCGCGTTGTTTGTTTTTGATTTTGTTGCCCGCGCACTATAGTAGGGTCATTTGGGAATCCTCTGTGAGAAAAAGAGCGCCATGATGCAATTCACTCTGCCAGAAATTTGGAAGTGGCATGCTGTACTACTTGGCATTCGCACCGGAAGCTCCGATACGAACATTTCAGTGTGTTTGAGTGACAGTCTAAGGATAGTGCAGAGGATTCGGAAAGAGTTGAATGAGTCTAATAGTGATTACGAAGGTTTTTGGAGAGATAACTAGTGATGGCAACAGGACCTCAGACACAACACGGAGGCCTACATCGTGTGCATTGAGGAGGTAGCGCATCCCTGTGCCAATACGTTGGCAGCTGGAAGATTCTGTGTCTGTCAACAAGACTCTGCACTATGCCACAAAGCAGGAGAACCCAGTCATGGCTGCCAGACAACGGCTGCAACCACATCACCACTTACATCTGGCCACCTCACACCCCAGACTGCAACCCCCCTTGATTGTTATATGTGGGTCGCAGTTTAGCGAGAGAACAACAATACTTTTTGTAATAGCAAAGAACTGAAGTCAACGATTATGGCAGCACTTACCAACTTAAACAAGGAGACTGTCCAAAGAGATTCCGAAGTCGTGTGGTTGAAGCGAATAGAGATTTTATTGAATAATTTACTCTTTAGTATTTCAAGATGAAAATAGCACTGACATCTCATTTTAGCAGATATATTTACGTGAATTTTATGTAATTTTGGTAAATGTATCTGGTAAAATGAGATGCCAGTGCTATTTTCATTTTTGTGTAATTTAGACGACAATTTATCCATCGGATCCTGTTTGTCAGCCAACCACAATGTCATTTTTATTTTTTACTATTTCATAAATAATTATTAAAACAATATTTTTTATTCATAATTCATATTCAATTGGGTTTATATTAAAATCCTAATTATCGCTTTTTTAAAACAATAAACATTGCCGATGTAGTCAAAAGTGTATACAGTCATAGCGGTATCAAGGGAATATCCGCCTAATTTAACACACCGCTAAATACACACACACATATATATATATATATATATATATATATATATATATATATATATATATATGTATGTGTGTGTGTGTGTGTGTGTGTGTGTGTGTGTGTGTGTGTGTAAAAGTGGATATGGAAGTCAACACCCAGAGCCGACAGTCTGCTTCATGCTAAACACAACCCATCATATACATACGCTCTATCTCTGATATTCAGCACTGTAACCCATAAATATATACCTGACCTTAAAACTGTATTTTATTTAATTTTATATATACATACATGTATATATATATATATGCGTCTGTGTGTATGTGTGTGCGCGTGTGTGTGTGCGCGTGTGTGTGTGCGCGCGTGTGTGTGTAATTTTATCTATGAATGCTAGTATTTAATATATGTAAATTTTATTATGTAGCCACCATCTAATTTCTGCTAATAACAAGCTCAATATTACGGGTGATACTGTTAATAAATATCTTATAATTTACACAAATTTAAATTATCAATTTAAAAAGTAAATGTGCGCTTGTAAAATAATAAAACAGATTTTTTGTGATCACTATATATATGGCCAGACGTAGCCGTAACTTTGCGTTTAAATATCAAGCAAACTGTCACCGCTGGGTGTTGACATTAGTGTCTACATACATACACACATACATACATACATACATATATATTCGGAATATACTTGTCGACAACACTAATATAATAGCATCATCCACTTGCAAAAAAAGGCTAAAAATAATGGAAGCCTTACTTATAAAAATAAACAAACCAACACTTAATAATATTAACTTTGAACATGGACATAATATCTTGACCGTGTTTTGAAACAAAAAAATGAATCACTTTATAAAACATACACATAACAAACTATTTCTAATTCTAACAGTTGAAATATAATCCTTGATAATGGCTAAATGTATAGCCGAAAGCGCTCGGAAAAGAACATTCGAACAATTTTTATATAATTTATCCTCTGAAAAGAAAAACTTTATTAGATCGCACGAGAAATTATATAAAAAACTAAATAAAAGCACCTTGTCAGTCGTTTTTAATGAAATGTGCTTGAAAGAAGGATTGCTGCCTAAATACACAAATTTTAAATATATATATATATATATATACATATATATATATATATACATACATACATACATATATATATATACATATATATATATACATATATATATATATATACATATATATATATATATACTTACATATATACATATATATATATATACTTACATACATACATATATATATGTGTGTGTGTAAGTATATATATATATATATATATATCAGAGATAAAGTGAAAAACTTTTTTTACTAACAATGCTTTTTGCCTTCTTTTGGTGGTTTAGGCGTCTTCAGGGTAGAAAGTAAGGAACATATATATATGTGTGTGCGTGCGTGCGTGTGTGTGAAGCCGTATATAACTAAGAGGGCGTATGGTCTACCTCTTTCTTTTCTCTTGTAACCCACAGAATTATATATGACAAGACATAACCTATTTTCCCCCCGGGGGGCTACTTCGCCCCTAGTGACCAACATGTCGTATGGAACAAAATAGAACATACACATTCTCTCAGTTGATAAACCCAACCACGTATGTCTGACACCATCTCCAATAAGACTTTACACACAGGTTCGGATAAGGACATCACTATAGAGACACATTCAATGATCTCTTCTTATATCCTTTCTGTCCTACGTTACGTGTACAATATCATTTTTATATGTAAAATATTATTTTATAACTTCATTAATTAATTTTTGTTGTTATATGTACAATATTATTTTATAAATTAATTCATTATGTGTAAAATATCATTGTTATATGTACAATATTACTTTATAAATTCATTCATTATGTGTAAAATATCATTGTTATATGTACAATATTACTTTATAAATTCATTCATTATGTGTAAAATATCATTGTTATATGTACAATATTACTTTATAAATTTATTCATTATGTGTAAAATATCATTGTTATATGTACAATATTACTTTATAAATTCATTCATTATGTGTAAAATATCATTGTTATATGTACAATATTACTTTATAAATTCATTCATTATGTGTAAAATATCATTGTTATATGTACAATATTACTTTATAAATTCATTCATTATGTGTAAAATATCATTGTTATATGTACAATAAATTCATTCATTATGTGTAAAATATCATTGTTATATTACAATATTACTTTATAAATTCATTCATTATGTGTAAAATATCATTGTTATATGTACAATATCACTTTATAAATTCATTCATTATGTGTAAAATATCATTGTTATATGTACAATATTACTTTATAAATTCATTCATTATGTGTAAAATATCATTGTTATATGTACAATATTACTTTATAAATTCATTCATTATGTGTAAAATATCACTGTTATATGTACAATATTACTTTATAAATTCATTCATTATGTGTAAAATATCATTGTTATATGTACAATATTACTTTATAAATTCATTCATTATGTGTAAAATATCATTGTTATATGTACAATATTACTTTATAAATTCATTCATTATGTGTAAAATATCATTGTTATATGTACAATATTACTTTATAAATTCATTCATTATGTGTAAAATATCATTGTTATATGTACAATATTACTTTAAAACTTCATTCGTATCTTCTGTTCGAGGAAGCATCCTATGCAGCCACAATGTTATCGCTACACTCTCATTCACCTATAATTATACATCCTACTAATCTGCCATGAATTATCTGATTAACAACGGTAACGTGCTATAAAACTTCTTTACTATTTTATCCTGAATTATTAATCAAGGTGTGAGGCTTTTACAGCAACAGATCGAGTCATTCTTACTGCATGACTGACTTAATTTGTTTTACATGTACTTCGTAACTATGGATATGCAGCGGAAACAAAGAGCTACTAGAGTCGAGATTTTGATGGAAGAAAAAAATTAGCTGCCGACACCCAAAGAATAATCATATATATTTATGGTGAAGCGACAACTATACAGAGAAAAGTGTAAAGATACAGGAAAATTTTTAAGAAAGCGAATGAACACTATTTACATTATTCAGACTATTGTCCCCATCTTTATCGCCATATTTATCACAACGTTTCGACCGTTGTACGCTCCGGACTTCTTCAGGAGGTTGGAATGTCGAACTGAATCCTTTATTTTGCTCACTGGGGTAGACTGTTCTTGTTCCACGTGCCATGTATAATGGATGTCAGTTATCAGTTATCTCCTGTTAATTCCCGTTTCAAACTTCTCCATTGCCTTAACCAGAGGACACATGGCACAGTGAATAAAGACGTTAGTTAGATCCAGTGACAGGACCCAAAGAGTGTGAGTTCAATACCTGCTTAAGGCGGTGCAGAACTTTTAGAGGGGAATTACCAGGAGATAACTCATAACTGACACCCTTTAGACATGACACGTGGAACTAGAAGAGTCTACCCCAGTGAGCGAAATAAAGGGTTCAGATCGACATTCCAACCAACTGAAGAAGGCCGGAGAGTACAACGGCCGAAACGTTGTAATAAATATGGTGACAAAGATGATGACAATAGTCCGAATAATGTAAATAGTGTACATAATACCACATCTCAGAAATATAGACAGACACCGAAAGTGAAAGAAATATTAAGTCGTGGAGTGGAAGGCCAAAGTAGGACCATCGTGTGCGTAGAAGAGTTTTTCCAAGATTCTACAAGTGGCTTCACAGCTAGCTCTAATGGTCAGTCACAAATAGTGTCTATTTTGAATGTTATAGACAAATCGTTAATGTGCACATGCATAAAGTTTCTCATGTCTCATATTGTGAATAAAGTAGTTGTAAACTCACAAACATTAATGTTAGGATAATACACAGATATATACAGTGACATTCCAAATGTTATGGGTTAATAGTATGTAAGGGTAACACTGCATTGGTTCATGATAATGACTGCGATGGTCGAAAGTAGTTAAACAAAACAAGACAACATAAGAACTTTGGACAATTTATCCACAGTTACCAGTACAATACTCAACACCTCATTCGTAAATTGCAAAAATACAAGACAAAATTAAACGGCTACTCAAATACGAGTATCCACTAAAAATAATGTATAAAGGGATAAAATCTGTCAGATTAATAAATAAAATCACATTACTTCTTTAGAAAATTATGGATACCAAACTGAGTAGATATGAACATTTCGAGAAAGTCCTACAATAGGAATTTCGCTTAAAGCCATTAATCAGCCTTGCCACATCGGATACGTTCTGTGTAGCTTATTCGGTTAGTGCACGTCGGGTCTAACGACGGTTCCCTCTTCACAAGAGGACTTAGGTTCGAATCCTGTCGGAGAAATTTTGTCCTTCATGGACGTCACCTTAACCAAGAATTAACCGGACATAATCTATAATCAGTTTGCTTTATACACTATTCTAGATACTTATACCAACTTTAAATGATATCTCCTTAGCTAAATCAATCTGGGAAACCTTTATATGTAAACAGGACATAAATCTTTTTACTATTCTGAGACCAGACTTTTCCCGGCTATGTGGTATCTCTGTCATCTTAAACCCTTTGATCACAGAATGTTCAATGATTTAGCTGGGCCTAAATCGGTAGCTCTCCTGCTACACACTCCTCCCCGATTCTCTGGCATCTTTTAAGGGTATCGTCTTAACCCCTTCGATCACAGAATCTTCAATGATTTAGCTGGGCTAACTCGATAGCTATCCTGCTACACACTCCATCCAAATTCTCTGGCGTCTATCAAGGATGTCGTCGTAACCCCTTCGATCATAGAATTTTCAATGATTTAGCTGGGCCTAAATCTTTAGCTATCCTGCTACACACTCCTTGCCGATTCTCTGGCATCTTTCAAGGACGTCGCTGTAACCACTTCGATTACGGAAGACTCAATGAGGAAGTGGAGCACAAATGTGTACTTGTTCTGCTACCTCCGCTTTTCGATTGTTTCGAACAGTTTTCAAAGACTTTGCCTGAAACTTTTCGACCATGCAATTATCTGTTCCTTCTGACTCATGCAATCATCTCCTTGTCTTCTTACTCCCTGTGCGTGCCTGATATTGGAAATTCGAACACGGAGACATTACCTCCCATTGCACCATAAGAGAAGAGTCGGAATTTTCTCATATATTCGTGAGGCTAATTGTGGGAAATGGAGAAAGGAAATCGCGCATTACTCTATACATATGATAAAGCGTACACGCTGGAGTTGGTGTTTAATGTCAAGTACACCTGGGTTTGATTGTGCTGTGTGCATGCTTAAACAAATGCGCAAGGGCGGCGGATGAGAGGTTTGTGGCCTGTGACAATTCCCAAAATCTGAATAAAAGTGTATATATCAGAAAATATTCCCTCTGCCTCTGCAGAGACGAACATTTACATAGGCGCTTAACAAGGATGTCAATTTGAATGTAAGCGCCGAAAATGCGAGTAGCAGTTTCGCTTCTATTCTGTTAAATGTTTTGCCGGAATTAAAATAAGCGACACTTTATGATTTGTCGGCGTCGTCGAACCGTTTACACTTTGCTACCGACTGATTGATTATGTCAATAAAAATGGTGGACCCGTGACGAGAGAAAATGAAGAATCCGTCTGAAATAATCGCAATAAATTTACTTGTCTCTTCTGTATTATTTTTAATTTTATTTTCCTGACAGTTAAAAGCTCCTGTGCAATATTGTCCCACTCTCAAATATATATTGACTAGGATGTCTATTCGTCACACACACACATACACAGAAAATCATATATATATATATATATATATATATATATATATATATATATATATATATATATGTATATATATATATATATATAAATATGTGTGTGTGTTTGTGTGTGTGTTTGACGAAGAGACTTCCTCATATACATATATATATATATATATATATATATATATATATATATATATATCATTATTTTAAAAAATATGTATCCATCACGATGGATACATATTATTTTAAATAATTAAAAAATAATTCTAATATTATGCTCTATTGTGTATCAAGCACTGTTTATTTTTAATAAATGCGAAAGAACTCTGCATTATAAATCTGACTGTTCTTTTCTATTATTTTGATATATATATTTATATATATATATATATATATATATATATATATATATATATAAACTTCCTTATATTTATATATATATATACATATATATATAATAAACTTCCTTATATTTATATATATATATATATATATATACATATATATATATATATATAATAAACTTCCTGTTATATATATATATATATATATATATATATATATGGGGGGTTGTTTCTATGCGCGCTTGTGTTTGGTAATGTGTGCCTACTCGCCGAACTAGGACATCACCCAAACAGGCCATGGCTGACGAAGAGGCTTCCCACAACTTACAGACACCTTGTGCTATTGTTTATAGCTATTGATAGTTCGCGCAAAATCATGAGGTATAAGCAGTAGGTCAATTTGATCTCATAGAATTAAAAAGAACCGACCTCTCTTTCTCTCTGTCTTTCTCACTCTCTCTCTATTTCTCTCTATCTCTCTCTCACACACACAGACACTTACATTAGTTGAAACATCTGTTTCAGTAGACATCCCTTCTAGTTAAACAGTGCAAATATAGGTCTAGCGATATTTTTTCGGGAGACTTTACATAGAAAATATGCTGACGAGGCATATATTTTTACCGCAAGGTTGCCATTTCTTTTTGCAGTAGACTAGTTGCCAACCAAGGCTAAAGAAACCAGTCTGTTCTGATATTCAAAAAATTACTGGAGGAGAAGAGATGGATTCATACCTTTCCCAAGTTTATTTGGGAGTAAGTGAATTTAACGAACTCGACTGGGATTTTCACTCGGCTCTCCGAGTTCTCACTCCGAGGCGTGTCCTTTTTGCTTCCACTTTCTTTAAAAACTTCTTTGTACTCACATGCTATGGCTATGATATTCTCAGTATCCTGCTGTAGAACCACATGTCTCCTGCCACAAGTCTCTTCTTCTTTCGTGAGGCGATTGTCCAGCATTCATTGCCATATAGGAAGACAGGTTATTATATACATTTCAGAAAAAAATACATTGTGTAAAAAGTGTTGAATTATTTTCAACTTTATATCCCCCTTTCTAAAAAGCAACACTTCACAATCTTCTCGTTGCTCTATCAATATTTATATGGTAAATGTTCAGAAGAGCGACATTGCTTTACTCTACCAGTTCAAACTTTTACAGCTATGATTCGATATGCTACGTATACAGGGTCAAATCATCCTCATAACCTACATATTCCATTAGTAAGGAGGAATATCCATTTCAAGAGCTACATTTTATGAGTGTTATATAGGAATAAAGTGTCGCTACCGACACTTGAGTTTGAACATAGATCGTCAGTGAGCATTCACAGGCGATCTCATGATTGAATTAAGTGGATCACGTGACCATAGAGGAAACGCATATGTAGAATGTCGCGTGACGTCTTGATTGAACGCTATCTCTAGTCTATCCTCTCTACTATACGGATTGTTATTCATATTCTATCCTCCATTACTATTCGGAACTGCATTTCTGCTCTATCCTCTATTACTCTACGGACCGCTATTCTTTACTCTATTCACTATACTACTTCTCTATACGGATTACTGTTCGAGCGAGTATTATCGAGCAAGTACTATTAGTGTGAGATTATTCGAAGACGTCTGGCATCAGCATTGTTCAACGGCGTACAATAAGTGTATCTGCGATTACAAAGTCTCTACTACAACAAACATTTACGAAAGTGACAACGAGTATTCGTTGGCATTACAAAAGTGTCAAACGCATGTTCGTTGTCATTAGAAAAAAGTTACTATATTGTGAAAGAGACTCCCAAACGTTCTTTCCCTGATAGCTAGATCTTTAAGATTTTCAAGTGTAGAGGCTATTCAATATAACCTTATAGTCTACTGTTTACACTACAGGCAAATTTTGGGGGACACCTTGCATCTCGTTTAAAAAAAACATCTTAAAATGAGATATATTTGTATTTTTTAAAGTAAGTGATAAACTTTCAGTATCTACAGAGTAAAAGATTTTTTTTGACAAAAGATAAGCACTTAACTATAAAAAGATCATCAAACAAAAGCATTTTGTTTTCGCCAATAAAAACCACCATCTACCTTAATTATTGACTTACAAATTCTTAGCATTCTTTCCAACAGTTTTTGAAAAAAAAGTAAATCGCAGACCTACCGAAGCATTCTTCAAGCACTGAAAAAGCTCACTCTCACGCTTTTGGTATTCTCTTCGAACTCTCCTGCAAATTCTGCCCATGCTAATTTAATGAAAGAAAGGTCAGGATTTTGAGGCGGGGGAGCATATTATAATTTCCAAAACGTTGTTACTTTTTTTTACTCAAAGTAATTTTCATACAATTTAGAACAGTGTTTTGATCGTTGTCTTGATGAAAGGTGATTTTTTTCCAAATATGCGTAAACCAGATGGTGTAGCATATCTAATGATATTGATCCTTTTTCATGATTCACTTGATTTGAATCAAATCTCCAGCTCTTTTGATAATCTCTAAAATTCTACTGACGGGTGAATGATGAAAACAGAATACAATGTTTCTCATGCAAAATTGTCATGATCTAATAAAATGTATTGTAGACAGACGAATCCAAATTTGAACTTTTTGGTAGTCGGAGGAACCTGGAAAAGACTGAAAAATAGAAGCAAGTAATTAATAATTACTGAAATTTGATCTTTTAATCTAAAAAAAAGTATGAAAATGTCTCATTTTATGGTGTTTTTTAAGAAATGCAGTGTAACCGCAAACTTTTTGCCTGTAGTGTTCATCTATAAAACGACCTATTAAATAATTCTCTAGATGTGGTTGCTCTTACGCCTTGTACTGAGTGATCATTTTGTAAAACAAAATTAAAGAAAAAGTATCTACTTTCGTTATATTCTCCCCTTTGTATAGTTCAATTTTTAATGGCGATGAACTAATTATATTGCCACAGTAAATGACGTTATATTTCACTTTTCCACGAAATGACATTGCAAATTTAAATTAATCAAATTATTTTTCATACAGTTATACAGATAAATAACGTTTAATGTTGTTCGATAAAAAAGCATTATCTGAGTTCATGGAGTAAGCAATCGATGTCTAAAAGTAATGTCGACCAGAGTGGAAAAGATATATATATAAAGTTGTAGCCTCTGTCTGTCTGTATGTTTGTTATCGAATTGCTCATAGAGATAGACCCCCCCCTATAACCCTATATATTCTGAAACTGCATTACCCAGGGTACTTGGATAAGTATAGTTGATTGTAATCAAAGGACGTCTTGGGGGCACAACCCCCCTCCACTGTCATTTTTTTCCCTTTGATTTAAATTAATTTTAATTTTGAACTAGGGAATGACTCCTAGGTTACTTGGCATGGATTATATTTCATTTTAACCAAAGGGGGTGTCTTGGGGGGACAACTCCATTGAAGTTTCTGAACTTTGATTTAAATTAAATTTATATTTGAACGAGGGAATGACTCCAATCCAAAATATATAAGGAGAAAACCAGAAGATGGATGTCACATCAGCAAGATCATTGAGTAATATTGGAATGCATCATTTTTCTCCACGAATTATAACAATGATTTAAAATCAATCATCATA
>OZ038477.1:100704017-100749017 GCA_964036315.1 Acanthosepion esculentum
GCATACACACAAATGTCTGTATATGTTTTCAACTATGTATTACATCTTAGGTCTTTGGGAAGTTATCGTCAAATTTTTATACATACATATATATATATATATATATATATATATATATATATATATATATATATACTCGATATTCTAGGCTCGACGAATTACTATATGATTAGCCTAAGTCCCCAAAATAATCACAAAGGGTCAAAACTCAGTCGTGGCTCCTGGGGCACTGTTCCGAGGTTATCTGAATACTTGGATGAATATCGCTGCGGAACTGATTGAGTACGGCGCTATATCGAGGCTAGCTTGTGCTTTCGTTGTTACCGAGGCCTGTGATGCAGTTGGTATGACGTTTGCGCAGTATCAAAACGGCCCTGGGTTCGATTCTTGGTAGTGGATGCACACTGCTGAGTCCCAGAAGAGACGAAACGACCGTCTAGTGCTTTCTGCTTTTGCTGAGGATTATTCTAGACTCGGCGAATTACTAATATATATATATATATATATATATTAGAATTGGACATTGTCCGACAATTTATTTAAAGACATTTATATTATGTTTAACGTTCTTTTTATAGATACAAGTATTTAAGCAAATTATTTATTATATTATAAAACAGAGCATTTGCTTAAATACTTGTATCTATAAAAAGAACGTTAAACATAATATAAATGTCTTTAAATATATATATATATATATATATATATATATATATATATATATAGGGCGTGATGGATAAATTATCGTCTAAATTACAAAAAAATTAAAATAACACTGACATCTCATTTTAACAGATATATTTGCCCAAATTACACAAAAATATATTGAAATACGAAAGAGTAAATGTATTCAATAAAATCGTCATTGGCTTCAAACACGGCCTCAAGACAACTTCGGAATCTTCTGCACTTCTCCTGGACAGTCTCGGTGCCTAAGTTGGTGAATGTTGCCACAATCCTTGCGTTTAATTCATCTTTGGTGAACATGGAATTTTGTTACATGGAATTTTTCCTGGTCTCTTGTTTTGTGTGAGTGTGTGTGTCTGTGTCCCTGTGTGTCTATGTATGGGTCAGAGGCGAAGACTCCATGCTTGCAACGTATGCACTGCATGACATACATTTTCCAGGATAAATAATTTTGTGTAAATTTTAAATTAATTTTGTTAATTTTCACTATCCTCTTTGTACTTGTATTTCGATTTCTTCATTTCCTAAGATAATTGTTACAAACGATATTATTTAGTGAGTGTAAGTAGAGAAAATCCTTGTTGTTTAGCGTGAAGTGACGTAAGTAAAAGCAAGTAAATTTACTAGCCTTTTTAGTAGGTAGCATGAAAGACAGAACATAATAGTGTGTGGTTAACAGACAGTTACCAAAAGGGAGACATTCATTTGATTGCGTTAGAGAGGGG
Source organism: Acanthosepion esculentum (assembly GCA_964036315.1). NCBI lineage: Eukaryota > Metazoa > Mollusca > Cephalopoda > Sepiida > Sepiidae > Acanthosepion > Acanthosepion esculentum. Next base: position 100,705,430 of record OZ038477.1, read on the forward strand.
TGTGGCTTTAGCTTTTCGTGTATTATTATTCCCTTCCAGTTGGATACATGAAAAAGAGAGACAGAATAATGGTAGGGTCACAGAAAGTCACCGAAAAGCAGAAATTCTTTTGTTTGCTTTCCAGCCGTATTAGGTCAGAAGAAACTCTCTACTGAAGTGATGATGTTTTTATTGCATGCAGCTGAAATCAAAGACTTGTCTATTCAAAGGACATATAGTCGGACAGATTTAGACGAAAAATTTGTATCATCCGGTTTCGAAGAATATGTAGGTAACGTCTGACAACTTTAGCGTCACATCTAACTCTTAAAATGTTTTATCCCATGGAGAGTATTCTTGACCCCCTTTTAAGACCCGGATGAAGTCGTGTGGCCATTACCCAGAAATGGTTTGACCAGTTCATACTTAGAGCAAAAAGGAGCAGCCAGTGATTCAATTTGTTGTCATTAAAAGGTAAGTCTTCATCCGTTTCAATGCCTTAAGATTTAATTTTAAATATTTAAAATTATTTTTAAAAGTTATGTAACAACTTTCTTGATAATATTGTATATTATTTCATTAAATATGTTAAATTTTGCTAAAGGACATTTGAAAAAAATTACTGTAATACCTAATTTTAAAATTAAATTGAATGCATTTAAATTCAAATTTCATGTATTAATGTTTGTGTTAATTTAACGAGGAAAGGTTGAACTTTATCATAAAATAATATTTCGGTAATTAAATCAATTTAAATTAAAACAATATTAATTTAAGTCAAAATTACGAATTTTCAATTTTCCAATCAACAATCAACGCCAATTTCTGACATCTGTCGTTAAGCGATAAGAAACTTGTTTAAACATTTTTTAAACATTAAAATAAAAATGTCCATGTATCGTTAAAAGAGAAACTATTAATTTGATGAATTGTGAACAAGATTAAACTAAAACTACTATTTTATTTTTCTTAAAAAGCAGTGAAAAGCAACATTTTGCGAGCGGAGTCCTTTCTCTGTGTGTGTGTGTGTGTGTATGTGTGTGTGTGTGTGTGTGTGTGTGTGTGTGTGTGTTGTGTGTGCGTGTGCGTGTGTGTGTGTGTGTGTGTGTGCGTGCGTGCGTGCGTGCGTGCGTGCGTGCGTGTGTGTGTGTGTGTGTGTGTTTCGATATGTATGTGGTTAGCGGCTCAAAAAGAGGAATTGGAGACCTGTGTTCAAATTCCGCTCGGTCTTTTTTTCCGTTGGCGAATGCTGCGATAATACTTGCCTTCAGTTCATCTTTGGTGTTACAAGGAGTTCTGGTGGTCTCTCGCTCAACTGAGCCGTGTACATAATAATCAATGGGGTTGCAATCCGGGGAGTTAGGTAGTCAGATGTTCGGGGTAATGTGATCGCTACAGTTGTCTGACAGCCATGAATGTTCTCCGGCTTTTGTGGCATGATACAGAGTTCTGTTGCCAGGAACGCATAAAACATCTCAAGTTACATTGCCTTGAGTGTTTATTCAGTTACGACTTCTTGCTTAACTTCTGCACAAATCTGAAACAATCGGCAAAAGGATCGGCAGAATAGATTTCGACGAAGGAATCAAAAGATTTTTCTCTTGGGATCGGTGCTACTGTCAAGCTGAAATAAAACCTTCAAGTTGAAAAACGGCTGTTTCAATATAAAAATATAATTGTGATTGTACTGAATGCTTATAAGCGAGGTAACGTTCATTATATATTATCGAATTATTTTGTATCTATGTTTATGTGCGATCCGTTTTACTTTCAGAAGCCAAAAACTCATTGCGATATGAATCCATGTAAAAAAAAGCCAGATATCATTTTCATTCAATAATAAAGTGTCTGTTTTTAAACCAATTTTACAAGAAAATTAGATATTCACTGAGTATTTCTTAGCAAAGAAACCACATGCAATGTCGTTAAAAACCTTCGCATCATGTTTATACTAAGACGACTCCTTGCGATTTTTTAACAGTTTTGTGCATATGTGTGTGTGTGGGGGGGGGGCTACTATGTCCATTATGTCTTCTTGAAAATGATGTTTAGCAATGTTTTCTTGTTTTAAGTGGTTATATGATTAATCATATATGATAAATCAGAATTACTACCTGGTTTGAAGAAACGTTTAACAGCATTGATGAGTGATTAGAAGGGGTGTCATTGTTTGATTTTGAAGTTCGGTTGAGATCACTCCATTCTCTTCCGCGAAAATATCCTTGGAAAAAATATGAATCGATCTCTTCTTCCTTTAGCTAAGTGTTAAATAGCAACATTAACTGGATTCTAACCGTGGTTGCCAACTAGCATAGAAGAAAGTCGTTGCTGAATACAAAGCCATATATGGCCCAGGTGGGCAACATACTTGAACTCTAGCTAACGTCTTCTTATCCTAGAGGAAGTATAAACCAGATTTTGGCTACGTGGATGTTGAAGTAGCGCAAATGGGCGTGAGCAGATGGACATGCTCAGAAACGAGAAGCTGAATGGAGAAATCACGCTGATTGGCAGTGAGTCTTCGGGTCAAGACAGCTCTGATGATGCGATTATAATTCAAAAAATCTCAGTGGAACATTAGTAAGCAAATTGGTTTCGCCTTTCATTTCGTGAATGTTTTTCGTTTTGATTTCACTGGCTGCTCACTTATTGTGATTCTACAATAGACCTTAGCATTAACATCTTCAACTATTCTTGTAGACTATGAATATTTTAACACTTACGACGCGCCTTGCCGAGAGATTAGAACCTTGGCATTTCAACCGTGAGACACGGGCTCTAATCTCACCGCGGTCGATTTGTCAGGAATGCGATTCTTAACAATAACTGCCGAGTGGTCTGGGAAGTACCTTAAAGCGTACCAGGTCTCGTAAATGAATTTGTGTAGACGGAATGGTTCATAAACCGTGTATGGCTCGCACGATTTCACCAGTCACTTCTGGGTCAAGCATTTGAGCGAGGATCTGGTCACGCCAGATTATGCGCTCTTTCCCAGAAACCCAGACTAAAACCCGATCACCATAGTTGCGGTATAAACAAGATGTTGGATCCATTAGTATTGAACAAATTAAAAATCAGACTGAACATGTGTCTGCAGTGGGGATTAGCAGACGGGCGTACTCGGTTACGAACTGCCATGCATACGGATCACTATGTGCCTCATACTGGGGAGTTTGTTTCCTTCTATGCTTAGCTTTTAATAAAAGGTAGTTAACATTTCCAACTCAAGTCAGAGATCGTTGTTATGGAAAAAAACTCATTTTGTATAATGTTGTCAGTACAGACACATTCTCTTCAATTGGATTGTTCTCTAGATGGAACTTGAAATACCCTCCACAGCATCCCATGTACATGACTAAGACCCTACAAATAGGCTAACCTTACGGTTGAATTCTTTTAAATCGGTATGTCTACCGACTTAACTCAAATGTAATACGGACCGATGCTTATCGGACTTGTGTCTCTCTTGTTGCCTCTGGTGTAAAGCGGACCAATGTCTACTGATTTTTTTAATTTAGTGAGAATCGAACCTATGTTTACCTTTTTGATTTATTTTAAACTGAACCTTTGTCATTTATTTTTTATCTGGAGTAAGCCAAATCAATGACTACTGTTTTCATTCGTATAAACTGAACCAATGTTTGTTTTTTTAACACTAGTGTAAACCGGAACTATATCTACCCTTCTTGAGTCCGATGGACAAATTATCACCATTTTATATTTTTAATTTCGCGCATGCGCGTTGTTCTTTTTTTTATTTTGTCGACTGCACATTATAATAGGGTCACCTGGGTACGGACTGTGAGAAAAAGAGCACCATGACGCAATGCACTCCGGCAGAAATTTTGAAAAAGCATGCTGTACTGCTTGGCATTCCCGCTTGAAGTTCCAATACGAACATTTCAGGAGTTTTGGTGTCAATCTGAAGACAGTGCAGAGGATTCGGAAAAAGTTGAAACAGTCTGATGGTGATTACAAAGATGTTCAAAGTAATCACTAGTGATGGCGACGTTATGCCTCCATTCATCTTTCCACAGGGCCTCAAACTGAACACGGAGGCCTACAAAGTGCTATAGGAGGTAGTGCTGCCCTGGGTCAATAGGTTGACTGCTGGAAGACCTTATGTCTGGCAACAGGATTCAGTATAATGCCACAAAAGCAGAACACTATCATGGCTATCAGACAATTTCTGCGACCACATTACCCCTTATATCTGACTCCCCAGATTACAACCCGATTGCTTATTATGTGTAAGGCTCAGTTGAGCGAGAGACCAACAAAAATCCTTGTAACACCAAAGGTGAACTGAAGGCAAGTATTATCGCAGCATTCGCCAACGTAAACAAAAAGACCGTCTAGAATCAGGGAAATGTCACCTGAGATGTTTTATGCTTTCATCTCAATCTTTTACGCGGATTTTCACTTTATTTCATAGATCTATATTATAGTGTAATCAAGTGATTTAATATCTCCAATACAGTAAATGTCAATATGATGAAAGTTCTACAAACAATAAAATAATATATTCGAATTTGTAATTATCATATATCCGGAGACGGTCGTTGAAGCCAATGGCAATTTTATTGAATAAATTTACTCGTTAGTATTTGAAGGTATTTTTGTCTAAAATTGTTAAATATATCTAAAATGAGATGTCAGTGTTATTCTCATTTTTACATAATTTAGAAAACAATTTATCCATCGCACCCTGTATTAATTCATTATGGCCTTTGTCCTATGACTTTTTGTCCTCTAAAACTTGTATTCAACATGTATCGTTAAATAACTCACCTAAACCCATTTCGCAACTTGGATGATTGCTGTGAGACATTTATTTCTAGCTCTATTTTAATTTAAGTTAAATTTACATGTGCTTGCATCTATTAGTATGGTGGATGTTCGGATGAGTTACACTCGTTAGTTCCACCAGCTCAGCTTTTCACAGATAGGACCTGTCATGCCATGTTAACCGTAGCAAACCATCCTTCGTGTCACTTTGATAAGGAACAAGTTCCACTCAGACCGATTCTCCCGCAGAACTATTGATTTGTCGCATCCAGAGTGGTGTTTCCCTAACAACTACAATATTGGTCTTTCCAATTTAGGATCAACCGATATCTATCCTTCATGTCCGTATAATATGCAATTCTTCATTTATAGTTCCCCTCCCTTAAAGCTATCTAGGTCAGTAACCCTCTAATTGTAATGTTCCTTGGGCCTTGAATTAGGGGAACTATCAGTAAAAAAAAATACATCTGCTTAAATAAAAAATACATAATTTCTTCAACTTCGCGATACGCACGTTGGTTGGTTTTAGCGGCATATCAACACCTCTATAGGTTATTTAATACCAAAACCTAAGTATTTTGAACACAATTTTATGAATTCAATTAAATATATTTTGAATGCAATTGCATGCCTTCAACTACGTATAAAACGTATTGTTCGTAATTTTGCTATAAAATGCATTGTTGGTAATTCTACCATAAATATATATTGTTGATAACTTTGCTATAAAGAGTGATATATTGCTATAAAGAAAGATATATTGTTGGAAAAGTTATTATAGAAAAATATATTGCTGGTATTTTTTAGTATAAAAATGTATTTTTATACTTTCACAGTGTTTTCTTTGGAGGTTCACTATTTACCCATAGCTGGGACCCTAACAGGCGCTACCACCCCGAGTAATGGGGAATCTGTGAACAACAGCAATTAAGAGTTAGTTCCACGCTTCGCAAAACCTCCAGTCTACTGATCTGAATTTTTGATGCCGGATGCAGTTTATCGTCATACCACGGTCTACCAGGTAAGCTACAGGGTCTGTTAATGTGTCTTTACTAAATATCACGCCTCTGTATATAAGATAAGTGCGTTTGCATAGTAACAAAAATAATATATATATTTATTTTCAAGACATTTTTCGACTGCTAATACACTATGTTTACACTCAGTCAGTTATGTGTAATACACCCTTATGCGATTATGTATCTTTCCATACATGACTGACGAGGCAAATCTTTTCCTGCAGTAGGTTGCTATTCTTTCTGCGGTAGACCAGTTGCCATCCAAGGCTATAGAACCCGGTCTCTCCTGCTATGTACCCATAGCAGAGAGGAGAGGAAGAGGATTCATATCTTTCCCAAGGGTATTAGCATGTAAGTGAATGTAATGAATTCGACTGGAATTTGAACTCGGCTCTCAAATTCCTCAATCCGTGCCGCTATCCATTACTCCACCATGCCTCCTCAACTAATATCACGATTACCTTTTCGTACCGGGCTTTTACGAAGGTTTTGAAGTACGTAGAACCACCTGTCAATAACTGTTGTTGCCAGGTACACCCTGTGCCAGGGTGGTAGCACCTGTTTGGGTCCCATATATGGGAAAATAGTGAACATGAAAATATAAAAATAATTTAGAAAAAAAATGCCAGCAATACATTTTCATAGTAAAAAAATTACCAGCAATAAATTTCTTGAAAAAAAAAAATTATCAGAAATACATTTTTGGAGAAAAAAAAAAATTCCAAAGGTCACAAGAAAATAAAAGTTTGGCATTAAATGACCCATAAGGATTTGATATACTTTTAAACAAACCAAACCATTTCCATTACCATAACCTCTCGTAAGTAAATGCGAGGAGTTCTTCGTTTTTCTGGTATTTTTTCCTGGGCCGTACAGATAAACAACCCTTAAATATTCATTTCTCTTCATAACTATTTTGTTTTATCTCTGTTTATTTTAAAACCTACATTGACTTCTTCTTCTTCTTCTTTTCTTCATTTACTTGACGTGTCCCTACAGAACGTAGGCGATCATGGCCCTCCACATCTTCGTGCACCTTGGAGCTCTTAATAAATTTTGTCTTTTGGTTATTTCTCCCAAACGCTGTGCTACCATGCATTTACTCAAGCGCATTAAGCACGTCACGTGTTGCTTTCCTCTCTCCCTCTTTCCCTCAATACGTCCCGTGAGTATCAGATTTTCCAAGCCCTCCTTCCGCATTACGTGTCCCAAAAATTTTAACTGCCTTTTGCCGGTGTTAAGCATAAGTTTCCTTTTTGTTTCCATTCTCTCCAAAACCTCATCGTTGTTCACATGTTCGGCTCATGTATCCTCAGTCAATCAATTATGTGTCATGCGTGATACACGCTTAGGCGATCATGTATCTTTCGATACATGACTGACGAGGCAGATTTTTTTTCCCCGCTGTAGATTGCCATTTCTTTCAGCAGTAGACCAGTTACCAGAACCTATTTGCTTTTTACCCATAGCTGATGGGAGAAAAAAAGATTCATATCTTTCCCAAGGTTAATAGCACATAAATGAATGCAATGGATTTGACTGGAATACGAACTCGGGTCTCCACTTCCGCAATCGGAGCCGCTATCCATTACTCCACCATCTTTACTCCACCATCCTTATTTAAGTAGTTTGGGCTTTTTTAAGGGTTGGGGTTAATATATCTAATGATTAGTAAAATGTCATCAGTCAATCGTAAATGCTTTAAAAAATTAAAATTCCCCGTTACAATTTCGACTTGTCCCTTTACATGTCATTTTCAGGAAACTACTTTCAAGTCCTGCTGAAAATAATTTAGATAAAATATTATCGTATTCTATTATACTACATTTCTCACCTTTTTTACTTCGTGTTTTCATACCAAGATATTTCAGTAATACAATCGTATATATTCTCAAATAACTTTTTAAATAAAAGCTGTGCATCTTAACTGCACCGCTCAGTGTACAATTTTTCTAATAACATCATTTCCTGCCAACTCCTTATTTAGTACATTCTAGAAATCTCCAGAAATTTACAAATCAAGGAAGCGACTTTATCGTAAAAGCTACAATAATCTACAGCCAGTAAACGACGTAATTAGAGATAGTCAATGAAGTGAACTGGACAATGAGAATCACGAATCACTGCTTGCGGGTTTACCGTTAATGGAAAGTACTGCGTCATTCATCGTTCTCTACTTTATATATGGGTGTTAATTAAGTAATTTGTCAAATTTTCAAAGAAAATTAAACAATTATGTCACTTCAGCTTGAGAAACAACATCTTGAATCCACTTAAAGAAACTGGTCAAATTACTTTTCTTGGTAAAAGACAAGAATGAATATAATTAGTTTGGACCAACTACGCTGTGGCCAAGATAGTTGCATATTTAGTTTTGTGCCAATAGATGGTGTCTCATCCCATTTATAAGAAAAAAAAAGCTGCTTTGCTTTTTGATTGATTATATTCAATGGAAGTAATCACTCTTCAATATTATGCGCTTTCTTTCACTCTCACTTTCTCTCTCTCTCTCATTCGCACATACACACACGCACACACATTATTTCTATTGTAATTCTGCTTGTCCCTTCTTTCATTAATTAGTTCTTCAGTCAGTTCGCACCGGCGTTACGTCCTGCCAATACCTCATATGGACTATTCCGTTTTGACCGGAAGTGGGATATCAGAAACGTTACTTGGTTTCAGCGAGAAAAAGAAAGAAAAAGGAAAGAAAGAAATCAGAAAGAAAGAAGAAAACATAGAGGTGTTTATCGTCTGTTTCAGTGAAACAGAAAAGTTTCCAATTTTTAAATTTTTTCATTTGTACTCCCTTACATATAAATTTCCACAGAAAAAGCGATACCTAAAGATTAAAATGAATTTTTTTTTTAAATGAAAAATCTTTCATGAATCTTTTATTTTAGTTTTAATTTCAAGCTTATAGATGTAATTTAATATTTCCAATTAGCAAAATACAGTTAAATTTCCTGGAAGTTGTGTTTGTTTTGAAATCTCTAAAATCAGCGATTTAACTCCATTTTTAATAATCTGTCAACACAGTGTAATTCTCTTTATTAAAAAAAATCTTTGAAAAATAAAATATACTTTTCTGAAACTTTATTTGAGGAATATTCAAATTTTAATCAATTTGGTTTGAAACAAATATTACTTAATTTAAGTAAATATATTTTTAACTCGGCAGTAGTTTTTTCAGATTGACAGCTTGACAAAGAGACCGAAGTTTCTTTAATATTCTACTACGGTGGACATATCAGTAAAAATTACTTGAGGAAATTTTTTACTCACTAATAATCTTTAAATTTTTAAAAAAATATTTGCCGTAATCTAATGCTTTATTGAATTTTAAGTACGTTGTCTTTAAATTTACTATAGTTATCGCTCTTATTTTCTGATAATGTCGTATATGAACAAGCGTATTTAGAAAAATTGGCACATGAAAAATACTCAAATTTTTTTTTTAATATTGGGAGCTGCTGAATTGTAGTAAGATTTTCCATTTATGATTAGTAAATATAGTTTTTACTTAATAACAATGTCACCTAATCGGTACAATTAAAGACAGAAATTTAAAATTTTATAAATTATTTGAAATTAAAAAATTTTAAAAATGAAAACATTTCTTGAAAAAATATTAATCGAATTTTTTCTTTAAAATTTAGTGTCCATAATATATCTTATTCATAAAATCAATTAAAAATTTTTTTTCTTATTAAATAATGACTTATTTTTATTGATTTTTATTTTATTTTACGATTCAGAGCAGATTTTCGGAAACTAGGGATCCTGTTTTACAAAATAAATCTGATAATTTAATTTCTATAAGTAGATCTGCGTATAATTAATATAAACATTTAGTGGTAAAAAAATTGACTTCGAAATTTCATAAAATTAAATAAAGTGCAGAGGTAACAGATGTAAAAAATGTTTTCACCATGTTTTTCAACAAAAGAAATATTCTAAAATGATTTCATTCATTTGTGAGTCAGTTTTGTAAATTTCATTAAAATCTGGTGATTATTTGATTTTTGCAAAAAATTCCAAATCACTGAGATTTTCACGGCAAAAAAAACGCTGAAATTTCCTATATTGATCTTTGTTCCAATATTGCGCTCTCTCTCTCTCTCTTTCGCGCGCGCGCGCACACACACACACACACACTCTCTCTCACTCTCTCTCACTCTCTCTCTCTCTCTCTCACACACACTCACACACACACAACTCTATTATAAGTCTGCTTGTCCCTCTCTTCATTAGTTAGTTCCTTAGTTAGTTCGCGCCACCGTTACGTCCTGCCAATACCTCATAAATAGTGAACTATTCTCACTGAAGCTAGAAAAATAAGATTTTGAAACAAAAATTTTGGAACGTTCTAAAAAGGATCAAAAATATAATTTAATAATAAAAAGATCTTTACTTCTTAAGAGTGACATAAAGATTTTGACGACATAACTTTGTTTTTATTACATTTGGGAAGATTTTTCATCATGGTATGTACATTTGTTAGTAAATCTGTGGAGGTGCCTACTAATAAATAAATTTATTAATAAAAATGTTTGTGCGATAAGTTTTCGTCTCAGATATATATGATTTATTATTGATAAGGTTGAAGTGACGATAATATATTTTATTAATAATAGCTATGGCCGTCTTTCGCATTGCCGGGAACTAAGAAAATTGAAATTGGTCGCTTGGTTGTTTTGTTTAGCGACATACTAAACATCTATGGGTTATTTAATGCCGAAATCTTAATATCTATGGGTTATTTACTGCCGAAATCTTAATATCTATGGGTTATTTAAGACCGAAATCTTAATATCTATGGGTTATTTAATGCCGAAATCTTAATATCTATGGGTTATTTAATGCCGAAATCTTAATATTTTGTATCGGATTTTATTTTGGGGATAATAATGGTTTAGTGATACAAGTTTTACTAATTAAATTCTCCCAATGGTATTTGCGCGTAAGTAAGTATAACAAACCCAAAGGATGTTGTAACTCGGTTCCTTGATTAACAATTACGTTGGAATAGAAAAGTTACCATTTTTTTTAACTATAGTATATGTATGAATCTATAAGCACAAATTATATGTCCTAGGCTGTTTTTAATCTTCATTAAGCATCTTCCCGATGACATCAGCTCTCAACTTGGCATCTACGCTGACGACACTACCATTTACTCCTGCCTAGATAGTAAGGCTGATTAAGCACACAAGGTTAAAATGGCAGCCGATGTACAAAACGACCTCAACACCGTCGCTAAATGGGAAATGAAGGCTTGTTTATCTTAACGCCTCCAAAACTAAACTTCTATCTATTAATCATCTGAGAGACTCTCTCTGCCTTCCAGCAGCATGGCTGATGCTATCCTCCAAGGAAGTGACTCATTGAGACTTCTCGAGCTAACGTTCTCAGCTGACATGAAAGACTACCTTAAATGCATCGCCAGATCAGCTGCTACGAATGTCTGTTCACTGTGTCGAGAAAGACAATTTTTCCCTCCGCAATCTATCTTGCATATACATAAGTCTACCACTCTACATATTGCTGCCATATATGGTCTGGTGCCCCTTCTATTTTCCTGGAGCTCCCCGATAAGATCACAAGAGGAATCAGCAATATTATTGTTCTTGATCTAGCGGCTCGGCTTCAGTCCGCTGTAAGGTTACCTTTGTGTTACGGTAATTTTTTGGATTAGCTATGGTACTTAGACTGTATGAATTTAAGCGCAATACTTTTTTTAAGCAATTCGTCCCAAGGAAAGCAGGACTGCCACGAGCACGCAAGGGGTTACAGAGAGTGAGAGTAAGATTAAAAAGGAGTGTTTGCGAAAAAGATAAAGAGAAGGGCAGGGATCAAGATCAAAGTATCAGAAGATGTCGATTGATATTAGATTTGAATATTTGAAGATTATAGCTATCAGGGAAGCAAGTGATAGAAAAGGAGTTCCCCTGACGGGAGGTGCGAGATAAGAAGCTGTTGAAGTAGAAGAGATGGCTACATTTAGTCGTTTCGAGTGTGAAAGTGTGGTACCGAGCTGCCAACCCAGTAGCACGCTTAAATTCATGCAGTTTGGATACCAGTGAAAGTAGCTCGTCGGAGCAGTTGCCATGAAAGTACTTGTAGAAACGACAGAGGGAAGCCACAGCACGTCTGTGAGATAGCGACTGCCGACGGGATACCAAATCAGGACCAACGACGTTGCATATCCGTCTCTGGAATTTGTCTAGGACCTCCAGATGAACAGCGCGAGCACCAAACCATATATGGTAGCAGTATTCCATACAAGGACGAATGGTTGAAGTTCTATGCTAACAGTTTCTTATCGCGGCATTCTCGCTTGAGAAACTCGCAACCGGCTCTATGCTTTCGAACTAACTTTAATCTACAAAAATTTAAATGCAATGTCGATCGTTATCTACTGTCCCCCGATTCCTCTTTTTTTTTTCTCCTCATTACTAATGTTTCTGTCCCTAATCCCTCCACACCCTGTAACGTGATGGTGGTCGTGCTGCCTTGCTTGGGGTAATACCGATTATAAACATGCATATTGTCAGTAATGCTTGCATTAATTCTAATCACTGAGAAACAATTTCAGTGTCTAGTAATGTACAGTTAGCACAATTTACAAATCGAGTGCCATGACATTTTTGGTTTGGATTGATTTATTTTTGTTTCACGGCATATCAAACGCAATGGGATATTTAATACCGACAAGATTTTTAGGATAGGTTCGTATGAATAGAATATGTATTCTTTGTAAGAAATCAGCTTGTAGATCAGATTTCATTGACGTATTTTTGTAAAGAAGGTATTTTTTTTACCGAGATTTAAATGTATTGTTTTTTTCAAAATGTTTTGCGGGTATTTTTTCTATAGAAATCTATTTTAATACTTTCATAGTGTTTTCACCCCAGTTTGGTGTTTAAATATTTGCCCATGGCTAGGACCCTAAAAGACGCTACCTCTTCCGGGTCAGGGTGAACGTGGAAACAACAGCAATTAAAAGGTAGTTCCACCGTCCTCACAACCTCCTAATCAGAGGCCTTGCTGCCAGGTGTAGTTTATTGTCATACTCCGGGCGATGATATATTTGAAATTTTATCTCACATTTTGCAAAATCACAAATCAGCAAATTCCACTTCAGAGCTTTCCTGTTACAATGGAGACATTCATTTATTCACCACCCACCTTCTTAATGACTTTATACTTCTAGAACTGATGTTGACATTTATTATGTATGAAAAATCCTTTTCTCAAAGGAATCTTTCTACATATCGCAAGGAACGCTGTTAAAGTTCGTGTATTTTCTTTTCTCAGAGAATAGGTATATGCATAAAGTGATGTACCCTTGTGTATTATATGTTTCATTTAAGAAACAAGTTTAAAATAAGGTTTTTGGTGATACCATGTTTACTTTTTATTATGCGTTCGAGTAATGTTCTTTTTATCTTTCTCTCTCCGTGATTTCAGTTTTTTCTTTTCACTTGTAAGTCATTTTTTGAGCTCATGAGATTAGACAAACGGCTGTAAATACATGTATTTTTTACTCATTTTTCTAAATTTCTATAACTATATTTCATACACTGAATTATTACCCTGTGTAATAGAAGATTTTGCTTAAAACCCACTCAATGCCTTGGTAACAGGAAAGAACAGAAACTCTCTCCCCCCTCTCTCTCTCTCTCTCTCTCTCTCTCTCTCTCTTCCATCGTCATTGTTTTTTGATCTCTCATCCACAACATTAGGCAACATTACCATGATAACTACTTTAAAAGTTATATTTAGTGTACATGTTTTAGAGTAGACGTCTCTTTTCTTAAACAGGGTAAATCTACGTCTGTGCATTCGAAAGTCTTCCAGCAGTATTTAAACTTTACTCAGAAGTAATGAAAAATAATTTTATTCATAATCCAACATTATTTTTATCGGAACTAGTAATACGGAGTGCTAGAGAAAAGCATTAACAACAAAATTGCAATATGAGCTCTGGTAAAAAACTGAGTACTGATACATTAAGTTTATAAGTCCCCAAAATATATATATATATATATATATTAATCGGTTTCACCCTATGCAAGGCTGTAAAGCCACTAGGATACAAGAGGTTACCAGGTGTAGAAGAATTACGAACATAAACATAATGAGCGGGAAGAGAAAAGAGTAATCAATAGGACAGTATATAGAGGTTAGCATTGCATTTAATTTTTGCAGATTAAAGTTGCCTGGGAAGCTTGGAGTCGCAAGGGAATTCTACAAGCGAGAAGGACGAGGAAAAAAACTGTTAACATAGAACTTACGGCTACATCTAGCCAGCTCAACTGTAAATTGATGAGATCTCGATGCCAATCTAGCACTGCGTTTAAATTCATACAGTCGAGGTACCATAGAGAAGAACTCTTATGCACATTTATATATATATAACACACATATATATGTGAATACCTGTATCTGAATAAAATACATACATATATATATATATATTGAATTCTCCCCGATCTCAACCATGACTGTTCATACAGACCATCACCCGTGTTAACCTTCGGTCAAAGAGGATTCCGCTTAGGGGACTAAACTTCAAAAGGGTCTATGATGGTCCGTCGAGCAGAACACTTGAGATCGAGATAAGACCACCTCTTCATGTTCGACATGAGCGTCCATAGTATCATCGAACATCTACGAGCCATATTTGATGGTTACTGAACGAAGTTTGTTTTAATGGCGCATAAAGTAAGAATTGATGAGGATATGTAAGATAGACAACGGTTAACACGAAACTTGAAGGATCTGTTCCAAAAATTAGACAGCTTCTTTCTGGGAATGAAGCTGTCTAATTTGAATTTCCAGACCAATTGTAATATACAGAGAATGAGGAGGCTCTGACCCTGTGTACGAGGTGTATCGTGTCATAGCTTTGACGGTGGAGGTAAGGAATATAGCTCGTGATCTGTTGGAAAATAGAGATGGAATAGCGAAGTGTTAGCAACGTTTCATATACATTATTTACATTGTTCGGTTTATTGCTATGTTTACGTCGTTTCGGCCATTATAAGCTCCGGCCTTCATTAGCTGATCGGAATTTCAAACTGAACCCTTAATTAATCCGGTATAGATTGTTCTAGTTCCACGTGTCATACTTTTTACGGATGTCCCAGTTACTTCTCTTTAACTAAACTCATCAAATTTTTGTTCACCATTGCTGTATTGAGCTCACAACTCTTTGTGTCAAGTCACTGGATCCAGCTGACGCTTTTATCCACTGGGCCATGTGTCCTCCAGGACAGCAGTGTATGAATTTTTGGGACTTATAAACTTAATGTATCAGTACTCAGTTTTTTACCAGAGCTCATATTGTAATTTTGTTGTTAATACTTTTCTCTAGCACTCCGTATTACTAGTTCCGATATTGTATCCATTTTTATACTTGGCCAGCATAGGAGATTTGTGTGGCCTAGCATAGATGTTTTCTTAAGTTTTCGTAATTTTTTTAAGGCCATGCGTACAAAGGCCGAAACGTCATGAACAGGACAATAAAGATGTGGATAACAGTCTGAAGAAAGTAAATAATATAAATAAAATGAATTACTTCATCAAATGAGCATCATAACCACTCTTCAGTAGGTAAAGCTCACCTTTAAACAGATCAATATCAGCAAAGCATCTTGACTTGATACCATCCCAGTGAAATTACTGTGTTTTGGTAGGGACTCTGTTGCTTCAGCTATCTTCGACTTGATCACTCTGGTCTGGGAAGGCATTACTGTGGCCCAGGACTGTATTGATGTTGTCCTCATCTTTGTTGCCATATTCACACACCAATAAAGGGTTCAATTCGAAATTCCAATCACCTGAAGAAAGCCGGAGCGTACAACGGCCGAAACGTCGTGAACATGGCAATAAAGATGAGGAAAACAGTCCGAACAATGTAAATAATATAAATAATTACAATACCCCATCTGAGAAAATATAGACAAACGTTTCATTTGTAGGCAAAGGGGTTGAAGGGTGCAACATAATTCATCACTCACAAGGCCACGTAAACGCATTTAAACACTGTCAAAGCTGTGAAGTGAGGATTAGGCAGCTCCATCTCAGATATGGTTAAACAAGCTGAGTCATAGATATGGCTGAAACACGTTAAGACATAGATAAGTAATCGTCATTAACTTTAAGAGGATATCAAATAAACAATTTATCCAATTTGAGAAATTCATTTAAAATTGATGGGATTATAAATGATGCTAAAGACAATCCGTATAATTAATAAAACATTATTACCAAACTTATCTTGCTGGCCATTTGTGTACGGTAGCCAGTAAAGGAAAACAAGAAGACAGAATGTATAGATACCAGCAAAACAGCGGCTCAAAATGTGAGTTATGTATTGGGGACGTTAAAATCAAGTAAAATGCTTAAATTGAACCATCTACGTAGTGCAGTAACATACAAAGATAGGTTGTATTAATTATTAATTTATTTTTAAATTTAGTAAATCTCGTGTTATATCAGTAGCCATGATCGTCTAGTGGTTAGAATAACACATTAAGTGTGTGGCAACCCAGGTTCGAATCCTGGTAACGGCTTTGTATTTTAGGAGACACGGTGGAGTAATGGATATCCGCTCGAATTGAGGAATCGGAACGCCGAGTTCGAATTCCAGTCGCAACTATTACATTCACTTACGCGCTAATATCCTTGGGAGGGGTATGAATCCTCTTGTCCTCCCAGCTATGGCTAAATGGTAGGACAAACCGGGTTCTATAGCCTTGGATAGCAACTGGTCTACCGCAGAAAGGAATGGCAACCTACTGCGGGAAAAAAATCTGTCTCGTCAGTCATGTATCGAAAGATACATGACCGCCTAAACGTGTATCACCCATGGCACATAACTGGAGTGAATCTTTAAATCATTTATAAAAATTGTTTTACAAACAATCCTGATATATAACAACAAAAATTCTATTTAACATCTTTTATAATCTTCTATTCTATTTAACATCTTTTATAATCTTTTTTAAACCGACTTTTATTACGTTTTATTTTCATGGGTTATATACCGTATATACACGCCTATCCTGCGACTTTTGAAGACCTAATTTTAAAGCTAATTTTAAGAGGGTCGCATGATACACGAGATATAAAATTAGAGTATGTAATGATGGCTCTGGCTACGCCGTTGAAAAAACTATATATCCATTTATTGTACTCAAAAAGTACTGCTGTATTGCAAATAAACATGATTTTGATAAAAGTAATGTTATATTAACTGTATCCAATAATAATGCATGTAATATTCACATATTAGTATCATATTATAAAATAAAAACACAGCGATCGTTTTTCCATTGTTTAAGTTTATAAGTTGTTTAGCTGTTTCTCGGTCGATTGTTTATGTCCGTACTCGTTTACGCAACGCTTATAACGTTGCTAACCAAATTTTTATCCTTCCCTTTTACTTTTTTTAACTAATTTAACTAGAAGATGGAATTAAGAGATATAGGAAAAGAGGTTAGTCTACTTTAATTTGGCCTCTCAAAAAAGGAACTCGCATGCTACACAAGATACACGATAAAATTATTTTTTTATGAGTGAACATTTGTGGGTCGTACGATGCGCGTGATCGCGCGTTACACGCGTGTATATATGGTATGTAAATATTTTTTCGTGATAAATTATTCCAATTCTAACACAAAAGTTTGTTAATGAAAATTAAGTAAAGAACAAATACAGTTCTTTCGTAATTTAGAAAAAAATGAATTAATAATATTCTTTGAAAGTAGCGTAGAGATATTTGGTATGGGAAATGTTCACATTCGCACAAATATGCTTGGGAAAAGGCATGAACCTGTCTGATCTTCTTCCTGCCGTTATAAGTTAAATAGCAATGTAGACTCAGACTTTTGGTAATATTCCAAAACCGTGGAAGTCACTCGAACATCTTTCCCAAAAAAGTATGGTAATTTAGACATAATAAAAAAGGGAATAATAGTAACAAATATTTCTTTTTATCTCTATCTATAAAAGGCAGGATGTGTGTGTGTGTGTGTGTGTGTGTGTGTGTGTGTGTGTGTGTGTGTGTGTGTGTGTGTGTGTTAAGAATGCACGGCGGCAATTTTCGACGGATTTGCACCAAAATTTACATGCACATGCTCCAAGTTAGTGCAAAGGCCAAGACCGACATTGCATTTCCCAACTCCCATCGATAGTGGAAATAATGGATTTTTTCATGTTTCTACGGCAGTTTTCATGTAGTTTGCGGCCATTTTCTACTGGCCAGAGTGAGCGCCTATAGCTGGCTGCCACGAATAGGCAGGAAGATTCTATTGGCCAGCGTGAGAACCAACAGCTGACTGACACGAATGTTAACTAGCATGCTAGCATGCAAAAAAAATCGATAGCTGCATTCGTCACAAGTGGGAAAAATTTAAATCTGCATGGCACTTTACTCCAATTGACTCATTCGCTTGCTTAAACTCAACGTTGATTCTGATTCCGCAGAACTGGGTTGGGTGTGAAAAAGTATTTGTTGTTAACATTCTTTTTTCATTCAGTTTTTCCAGTTACGAGTCCTTTTTTAAAGCTGATCGTTTTGTGTTCATTTTGTTTAGTTCTTTTTTCGTAACAGATTTAATGTTTAGTATAGAGCTTAGAAAAAGTTCGCAGTGTGAGATAGGCAAGAAGTAAGGCATGTAGCAACATCAGTATGGCAAAGGGCACTCCTTTAAAGACAAGGAAGGTCAAAAATAGTTTAAGTCAAGTGATAGCGATTGCTGTATGAGTCTAACGATTTTTGAATCAAACACGGGCAACCCCGGGCCATGATGCTAGTAATTGTATAAAGAAACATTCCTCAAGATATCATCTCAGTAATAGATTATTAAAATATTAGATCAATATATATTGAAAATTTATCCTGGAATCTTACAAAAATAATTTAATAAAACAATTTGCTTGTTATAATATAAAAAAAACTTTTCTTATCTTTCAAATTTGAGCAGAAAAAAATCTGCAGTGAATATTTATTTTTGGAAAATTTTATTTGTAATTTTTCTGAACGATTTTAAAATTCTTACTGTTGCTGATGAAAAAAGAGATATTTTCATTAAAATGAAGATTTCCTTAAAGAATCAAAAAATGAAAATGTAATGCCGCTTTTGTTTCAGAAATATCTTATAAGAAATTTATTTTATATTTTCTTTTTGTATATGTTAGATTATTTTTTGTAAAGAAGATCAAATTCTCACCCTGTTGGGTTATACAAGGTTAAAATAATTATGTAAGATGTCTGGAGGTGGCTAGGATATTTTATGACATTAACAACGGAAAAAGTGAAGATTGAATGAACAATATTAATTCTCCTTTATCAATTGTCCATTTCTTTTCTTTATAGCAGCAAATATTTCTTTAATAATTTGTTCTTAAAATAATTAAAAAGACATGATCTGGGTTAGTTAAATATAGAGTGCCATATATAAATTGTCGTCTACATTACGCAAAAATGAAAATAACAGTGACATCTCATTTTAACAGATATATTTAATAAGATTACACAAAGATATATCTTGAAATACTAAAGAGTAAATTTATTCAATATAATCGCCATTCACTTCAACTACATCCTCCAGACGACCTTGGAATCTCCTGCATCTATTCTGGACGGTCTCCTTTTTTAAGGTGCTGAATGATGCCACAATCCTTGCTTTCAGTTCATCTTTGGTATTACAAAGTGTTATCTTGGTCTCCACACATAATAATCAAGGGGGTTGCAGTCTGGGAAGTTAGGTGGCCAGATAAAGGATGATATGGCCGTAGAAATTGTCAGCAATGCCTGGGTTCTCCTGTTGTGTGGCATGGTGCAGAGCTTTGTTGTCAGACATAGGTCTTCCAGCAGCCACTTAACTGAGGGTAGCACTATCTCCTCAAGACATTTAATGTTGTTTTCCGAGTCTGAGGTCCTCGCCCCAAAATTCGGGAGTTCTTTTCTTATTAGAACCATGAAAGTTAGTTTTCCGAGATGCCGTACTTTCGTAATCACCATTAGACGCATCCAACTTTTTCGAATCCTCTTCATTTTCTTCAGATTGACACCCAAACAGTCAGAAATGTTCGTCTTAGAACTTCCGGCATGAGTGCCAAGCAGTACAGCGCACCTTTTCCAAATTTCTGGCGGAGTGAATTGCGTCATGGTGTTCTTTTTCTCACAGACAGTGTCCAACTGACCCTATTATAATGTGTAATAGACAAAATCAAAACAACCAAGGCGCATGCGCAAAATGAAATATATAAAATGGCGACAATTTACCTATCGCAACCGTGTATTTCATGATATCACATGCTTAAAAAATAAATACAGAATAAATGTTAAATAGTTAAAAAAAACAACAAAAAATACAAAAAAAAAACAGAAAGAATAAATAAACTGAACGAAAATATTTTATTTTATTTTTTCAAAAATTATTTTTAAATTCCTATTAACTTAAATCGTTCCACTGAGTTTCATAAAGAAATATTTTCATTTATTGTATAAAAAATATATTCCTACCTTATTGGTTATAGAAAGTAAACAATGATTATTTTTAAAATAATTAGTTTTAACCACAACCGAAACCTGTTTCTGTATTTTGGCAGACTTGATTTTTCGTATTCAATTAAATTTAAAACAGTTTTTATTTTTAAAAGTGGTTGTGTGAGGTCATGGGTTGAGTTAATAACAAATCAAATGTCATTTTTTGAGGTCAGCTGCCAATTTGACCTTCTCGAAACAATCAGAATTATCATTAAGACAGAAGTAAATAGTTGTGTAATCAGTATTGGCAACGAGTCAAGAACTAGTGACATCAGGAATATGGTTGATAAAAATAAGGGACAAACTTTTGTTAATTACTAATTGTCTTTGAAAATAGTATCTAGGAGATATATTTGAATTTGAAGAGATTTTTTAAGTGTCTAGAATTATCTGTCATCATTTTTCAATTGGATGCCAGATCGATTATATATATATATATATATATATATATATATATTTGTGTGTGTGTGTATGTATGTATGCATGTATGTATATATTGACAACAAAAACGTTTTAAAATGCCTTAAAGCCATATTGAATGCGTGAAATTAATTTTCATTTCTTATAGATTTCCTTTAGGCTATTATCTTTCAAATAGAACCAATATTTTACTAAAAAGATGACATTTGAATTATTGTAAATGCTTTTTTATAATTTTTTTAGCACAAAGCTTTTTGGGGAGGCACCGAGTGTTAGTTGAACTTTTTAAAACGATATTTAGGATCTGCAAATACACGCACACGCGCACACGCACACACACACACACACACACACACACACACACACACACACACACACACACATATATATATATATATATATATATATATATATAAGTGAACATTGAAGTCACCCAGAGGCTGTTTCATGCTAGACGCAATCGTCGGGCCGCCTGACGATTGCGTCTAGCATGAAACAGCCTGTCGCCTCTGACTGTTGAGTTCAATTTTCACTTTTATATTTACATACGCTCTATCTCTGATATTAAGCCCTTTATCCCCTAAATATAGAACACCTAAAAACTATATTTCTTCATATATATATATATATATATATATATATATATATATATATATATATATATATATATACACTATTAGCTTGGATATGGCTCATGCCAAAAATGTAGATCACCTAGTAAAAATTGAACTCATTGCTCAGTCGTAATTGACCTAGCGGAACAAGCTTGCTGTTTCTTACACCACATCGAAGTGCTCCGACGTGAGCATTAAACGGTTACTAAATTCCATAGTCTAAAACAATTTTACGATATGTAGGATTATTTAATGTCGACTTTTATGAAGCTACTTGCTATTCAGTAGAAATGGTCAACTTTAATTTTAATAGTGAGTTACTGTGTAGTTATTTATATTATTTACATTGTAAAGAAGCTGTCCGAATGGAAGTTGAAATATGTAGGGAATAAGGATGATTCACACTCGTGTATATGTAGCATAGCGGGTCTTATTTGTAAACGTCAAGGCTGGTGGAACTAGAGGATATATCTCATCAGAAAATATTACATGGAAATAGCGAAGAGCAACGAGAGGCTCGCGATGGTTCGTCTATGGGAAAGGGGTTTCACAGTGAAAAATATTTCAACATCCACAAGGCCGCGCAAACGAGTTGTCAATTGAGGACTGGCAAACCCCAGCCCAGATATGACAGCAATACTCTATTTTTAGTCTAATATGACTCTTATAAAGATAAAGTATCGTAGGAGGTGTCAAATACTTACAAGAGTGGTACAATAAACCAAGTATCTTTACAGCATCTTTATTAATATATCGTATATACAGTACAGTTCAAACGTTTGGGGCCATCCATGGTAATTTCAAAATTAGTTCAAAAAGTGATCGTTTTCTCCTTTAAATAAGAGAAAATTGTACATGTTTAAAGAAAGGTGAGACATGATTTTCATTAGAAATTTTATGATGACAAAAAAAAAGCATTTTATGAATAAATCTTGCTCTCGACAAAATATCCTCCTTTAGCATTGATTACTGCAGCACAAATATTTTGTCATTCGTTGCAAAAGTTGCTCAAAGTATAAATTTGATAATTGATTCCATTCTTTTTTCAATGACTCTAACAGTTCTTTTTCATTCACTCTTCTGTCAAGTTCATCCGATACTAATTCTGAGTTGAGGAGTTACTTCAAACATTTGGACTGTAGTGTATACGAGTTCCACTTGAGGTCTGGGGAGAAATTGAGTCCCAATAGACTTTCCAGACAAGGAGCCTCCACGCGAGAAGACCTATCCATCATTAAAGGTGAACGTTCAGGATTTGCTCGATGATAGTGAAACTTTTTCCCCAATCCAAGGTGAACCTGGTGAAGTTAAATAGGTTGTAGAAAAATTACATTGCGTTTTTATTCTATGTTCGTGATGGACGGGCAGCCTTGAAAATCAGCGTCCGAGAACCTGGCTTCTTACCTATGCCCTCATGCAGCCATGATATTAAAATGTTCAAATATCGCAACTACAAGGCAGACTGTGGCATGATTCTTCATATGTTTAATTTGCCTTTTGAAGACAGGGTAATTCTTCGATCGCTGCATGTATTCTTTCTGGTTTTATCTCAATGGAATTAATTACTCTGAATTCAACCCCAGCAGATTTGATTTCTCATAGACTAAATATCTGGAAATATTAGATATTTTGTTCTTCAGCACTTGCTCGCAAACGCCAGACTATTTCGTTAGTGGCACCGGAAATTCATATTATCATTTGCAGAGCATATCACGCATCTATGGCGTGTATATGAACAAAAGGTTTAAAAGCTCGATAGACTTTAAATATTTCTCGTTTCCTAAAGGTTGATTGGTATTTGAATTAGCCTTATTAAGTATTACAGTTTTACCAACGAATGAATTACGATACATTATACTAATTACCAACTCATTCCCTTTTATGATTAAATTAATTACTCATTCCTTCATTATTATATAATTAATTAGTCATTCTTTCTCTTGTAATATAATTAATTATCTCTTATATAATTCTGATGATGTTATTAATTACGACTCTTTCTTAGGATGTAATTAATTACCCATGCTTTCTCATTGTCAGAAATAATTATGCATTCTTTCTTTTATGATGTAATTATTTACCTATTCTTACTTTTTATGATGTAATTAATTACCTATTCTTTTTTATGATGTAATTAATTGCGCATTCTTTCTCTTTATGGTATAATTACTTACCTATTATGTTTTTTATGATGTAATTAATGACCCATCAGCATGATGTAATTAATTACTAATTCTTTCATTTTATGATGTAGATGCTTGCCGATTTTTTTCTTTTTCTTGATGTAATTAATTACCCATTCGTTTCTTTGTCATAATTAATTACCCGTTTACACTTCTCTCTATTGTAATTAATTGTACATTACTTCTTTATGATGTAATTAATTACACATAATTTTTCCCTTTCTTGGAAACAACTAAATTATTTTCTTCATCTTTATTATAACTGTAATTAATAAACCACACTTTAATTAAATACCCATTCTTTTTTCTTTATGGTGTAAAATCCATTCTTTTTTCATTTTATTATTATTTTGCATTCCTTTTTCTCTTCATTATAAATGTAATTAATTGCCTACTTTTTCATCCTCTTATTGTAATTAATTATTCATGATTTACACTTTTTATTATATTAACTAAATATTTCATTAAATTATATATATATATATATATATATATATATATATATATATATATATATATATATATATATATATATATATATATATTGGGATGTCTCCAATGATCATTGCGTGGTTAAACGGCGTTAAATTCACATTCTATGGCTCCCATCGCTACATAATCACAGTTACACTATATATTTACGTTAAAGTGTTACAAATAGACTTTATTTTTAAAACCTGTATAGCTAAATTTAAAAACGCTAGACTAATACAATGTGAATGTTTCACACTGCCTGTACCGCTGAGATTACTCGTAGCTGTATCTTCATCATTGCTGTCTTTATCAATGTGCATTGGACGGTGAATATTTCAGCTCTTATTTGAAATTCTGATATTAAAATACCATTATTCAATATATTTTCATTATTAGAAATATTGAAATGTTTCACATATATTCCCTAAGCCAAGCATTACTTTGACGAGACAATATACATTCTTGCATTTTTAGAAAAGTTCTTCGGCTTTCATTATACGTTTTAATACCATGTCAATTCCGAACGTAAAAAATTATGGATCTCCACAGATTCCTTTTCCTTATTTTATATGAATTGCCACGATTTCTTGTGAAAGATAGTTGACCGCTATCGGACTGCCTTCTTCTTGGCTTTGAATTCAGAATGATTTTTCTCCTAGACTGGCTGATACTCAAGGTTAGAGTACCCAGATTACCTTGCTATTTAACCAATAGTACCATTCTTCACCTCACAGAATTAGTGTAAACATGAAGGAAACAGGCGTGACTAGAATTAGAACTCGGTCCGCCAATTCCACCACTGCGCTGCTAACCGTTACACTACCTGCACATACAAACATTACTTCCATGTAAAAATAAAACAAAATATTGCATTAAAATCCCACAGTGGACGCATGTAATCTTGAAGTCTCGACATGGTCGCGGACAAATGACTGATGATTGCATCGGTGAAAACTTCAGCTCTAGCCGTCTTCTTTAGGCTAGGAAGTCTCCCCGCCTAGCAATGCCGCGTCATCACCGAACTGGCTTCATACATAGCTACGGTGCTCAATCTACACTATTGTGCTATATTGTCGTTGACCCAATATGACGGTTCACTTACCGTTTGTCAGGCCTTGTTTTTAATCCAGATGCGTGTCTAGACACCCGCCTCGCCAGAAAAAAAACCTGGTGGGGGAACCCGTTTGTTCGCCGATGATCCGACCGTGGGGCAGGTAGTACTGGTTTACATGGTACCAGTAGCTCTCGTAGAGTTACCTGAAATAAGACTAAAGCCGTATATTGCAAAATGGAGTCTTGAAGAAATAACGCCTGAGAAAATGTACACAACATACCAGGCTGGAATTTGAACTCGTTCCAACGATTCAACTTTACGCGGTGATAACGGAAACGCTACGCGCAGACCCCCTCTTGACGTACTGTAAGCTTCGGTTGCCATGCAGTACTTGCCCACTTACTCTACAGGAACAGCATATTTCGCGGTTCACCTCTGCGAATGTCAAACCCTGGTACATGCCAGAGACTTTGGAAGAGCCTTTTATCTTTCACTCTAGCGATATCCTGAAAACGTTGCAGGAACTTCTTATTAACGCTCGTCCCACTGAGAAATAAAGACAGCTCACCTCAGTGAAAAATTAACGACGTCTCTGATAGTTTAACCTCATAACCGCTGACCAATTCTCCAGAAAAAAAAGAAATTCTGCGAGTGCCGTTGTTTACTATAGATATATCTCATGGTGAATGAAGCCAAAATCGAAAGAGAACCTTTCTTATTGAATTCAAGAGTTAGCTGGCTGCCGCTATTAGAAGTCAGAAGATAGAGAAATGAGATTATTTTCGACGCTCATGCAAATCCAATAAGAAGGATTAGCCTGGCAACGATTACCATGATAGAGTCGTTAGCTGTTGCCAATGAAGTAAGTTCAATTCTCATTGGATAGTTCGTTATCGCGTTCTTATAGGCGAAACGAAACTATTTAGAAATTATTTAAATACGCAATTGCCACAAATTCATAGCTAGCACGCTACACTTGCTGGTCGTCATTATTCATATCTCTCATTGTATTTGACTTTCTTAAGAGCAAGTTCAAACGTAATTATGTTTAGAAATTATTTAGACGCTTACCAAACGAGCCTCGTTAAGAAAAGGGAAATAATTTCAGTTCTTACACATTACTTTCTTATTGTACGATTATATGCTAAATGAAACTGTATTCAGAAATTATTTAGATATTCACTTGCGACAGATCTATAACAAGCCAAGCTTTTAAGCATGGTTATGTATATCCTCAATTTATATGCCTATCTTAAGATCAATGCTAAAAATGTACTAAGAAATTATTTAGATAGTCACTTGCAGCTGAATCATAACAAGTCATGCGTTTAGCGGTTGTTACATATATCCTCGGTATATATACCTATCTTAAGATCGATGCTAAACAAAACTGCAATTAGAAATTATTTAGATAGTCACTTGCAGCCGAATCATAAAAAATCATGCTTTTAGCCATTGTTACATATATCCCCAATATATATGCCTATCTTAAAATAGATGCTAAACGAAACTGCACGAGGAAATTATTTAGATAGTAACTTACAACATAACCATAACAAGTTAAGCTTTTAACTATTTTTACTTATATAATCTGCATGTGTGTCTA
This sequence comes from Acanthosepion esculentum, assembly GCA_964036315.1. Lineage (NCBI taxonomy): Eukaryota > Metazoa > Mollusca > Cephalopoda > Sepiida > Sepiidae > Acanthosepion > Acanthosepion esculentum. The sequence goes on from OZ038477.1 coordinate 100,732,133, forward strand.
TCTTAAGATTGATGCTAAAGAAAACAGCACAAAAAGTATTTCGGTAAACAAAATGACATCAATATATGGAAAAACGTAGGTATCAGTTTAAACTGACGCCAGGAGAATTTTTGCCACTCAGACGCTTACTAAAAAAGCGATGTCGAACATTGTTACTTACATCTTTACTTCGTGAACCACGCTTAAAAACAACACAAATGTAAACTGTATTTATATATCATTTAGAGATATCGTTCGTTCGTGCATTTAATATTTGTCATATCTGGTCTAGCGCTCCTGCTATATATCCTGAGATTCTGGATAAAATCCAAAGAAGTATCTGTAATGTAATCTCGACTTCTGTCAAATTTCCACTGCCGCGACGTTGCTTCCCTCTGTTTTTTCTAGCAATATTTTCATGGTAATTGTTTTAATGGAGCTTCCTCTTTCGTACTTCGACCGCATGAATTTAAGTGTACTAATAGATTGGTAATTAAGGCCCATCGTTTTACTGTTGAACAAGCTAGATGTATCCGTAGGTTGTATTTTAATTTTTTCCACGCACTTCTCGCCTGTGGAACTCTCTTCCGGTTTCTTGCTTCCCTATCACCTACGATCTACAAATATTTAAATGCAACGTTAATTGCCATCATCTGTTTTACTGAACCTGTTCTTTTTTTCTTTTCTCCTCATTAAAGTTTTCTCATTCTCTTCCACTCTCAGGAATTCCTAGCGTCTTAGCAGTATTATCGCCTTGCCTGGGGTGAAATGTTTGAAAAGTAAACCTTCGGGACTCATTCTACATGTTGAACATCGAAAATCACAAAGAAATATATTTAGTGTGATTATGAATTAATGCAAGCGTTTCTAACCTAAGATACGATCTGTACACATATGGTGTCTTTAATGAGAACTGTGAATTGAAGGTACCAGAAACCAAGCAAGTGCGAAATTTTAAATATCAGACAAGATTTTTAAATGGAAGTGAAAAATGTGATACCTACACTCGAATAGAGAATGACGGCTTCCAAGAACTAAGCTAAGTAGTGAGGAACATGAAAATGTTGTTAGAAACAAAGAAAAGATTACTGAACTGCTATGAAATATCGGTTCACCTATATGTCATGGATGCTGAACAATCTCGTCACAAATCTAGAAGTGATTTGGGCAAACAGAAATTTTGTTCTACAGAATGATGCTGAGAATAGTATGGGAATTAACATATCTGCTACGATCAAGTTTTAATGGAAATTAGTGCTACTCTGAGATTCGAAGACGTAGGAGGATGGCCAAAGATGCATTCCAAAAGCTAAGCAGAGACAGAAAAATTTCGCTAGAAACAAAGAAAAGTGTATTGAACTGTTACGTGATATCTGTCCTCCTGCAGGGCAGGGAATGCTGGACAGTCACCTCAAAGATTAAAAAGAGACTTGAAGAAAAGAAATGTGGTTTTACAGAAAGATGTTGAGGATATGAGGACAACAACGAGGTTTTGGAGAAAATGAAAACAAATACAAAACTTATACTTAACATCAGGCAGTTGAAATTTCTGGGTCTTGTAATGAGGGAGGAAGGCTTGGAAAATCTGATACTCACAGGACAAATTGAGGGAAAGAGGGACAGAGGAATGCAGCGTGTAACGTACTTGATAAGTTGAGCAAATTTATTTGGGAGATATAACGAATTGACAAAATCTTATTAAGAGCTACAATGGACAGGAAGATGTGGAGGGTCATGATCGTCTATATCCTGAAGGGACACGTCACATAGAAGAAGAAGAAGAAGAAGAAGAAGAAGAAGAAGAAGAAGAAGAAGAAGAAGAAAGAGATTAAAAAGCACCTTCGGATTTCAGTGTCGCACTTTTCGTCCTCTGTTAAAAAACTTCCCAGACATTAACATATTTGTACTTTTTTTCATTTTGGTATCCCCAATTTGTAATCTGCATGTTGATCTGTTCCTTTTGCTAACAACCATGCATTCCGTTTTCTTGCAATCAATGTTTCAGGATCCTTATAATTATTTATATTGTCATATTCTATTTTCTATTACATCAATTTTTACTGGATACTAGTATTTGAGTAGACGCTCCATTTTATTTACAACACTATTTCTTTCGTCTACCGGCCTGCAGACACGAGAAAACTTGTTTTTAAAAATATCCCTTCCGGCTGGATTCGAAAAGGCGTCTACCTTTGCCAGATGAACCACCCTCTCAGCTTCGAAAAGCTTCACACGGTTATCTTTGCCTTAAAAGGACACTTACTGGTTCAGATTTTTTTTGGAAATGATCTGCTTCTGTTTCGTATTCAAAACCTAAACAAAGCAATTTCTACAGAATTAATGGACTTTATTTTTTAGCCTTACATATTTTTATTGCCTCAAACATTATTTTTAGTAGATATACGTATTTGAGTAGAGGCTGCGTTTATTTTAAACAGTATGTTTTCGACTATTTATTTTTAAAAAAAACAGAGCGTTTACATAAAAAAAGGATATTAGTAAAATAACGTTTAAAGAAAGAAATATATGTCGGATTAAAAATATAAAATTCGTTAATTATTTAGAAAGTGCATTATCATATTCGTTAACATATATTTTTAACAGATGTCACATCTATGAAAAGGTATTATTTGTTTGTAGTCTTTCATCACTATGATCGTCTATTAGCTTTTATACGACTGTTTAAATGGTCGTTTTAAAGAACAGTGATTTCGTAGACTTCTATGACTATTCCAGAGTGATGTTTATACTATTTTTCATTATATGAAGCACAGTTGTGCAGATATTTCGATAACTGCATTCCCCAAATCATCATATTGATGTTTGTATTCCCTTAATTTAACCAGACACTAAGTGATCTAAATTCTAAACATGTTCTTCACTTAATTTATGTACTGAGACTTTTTAATATACAGGCGCGATGGATAAATTGTCTTCTAAAATACGCAAAAAATGAAAATAATACTGACATCTCATTTTAACATATATTTACCAAAATTACACAGAAATTCAACTATAGCCTCCAGACGACTTGGGAATCTCCTTCAACTCCTCGGGACGGTCTCCTTGTTTAACTTGCTGAATGCTGCCATAATCCTTGCCTTCAGTTCATCTTTGATATTACAAGGAGTTTTATTATTCTCTCGCTCAACTGCACCCCACACATAATAATCAAGGGGGTTGCAGTCTGGGGAGTAAGGTGACCAAATGTAAGGGCTTATGTGGTCGCAGGAGTTGTCTGATAGCCACGACTGGAATCTCCTGTTTGCGTGGCATGGTGCTGAGTCATGTTGCTACACATCGGGTCTTCCAGCATCCACACTCTTAATCAAGGACAACACTACCTCCTTAATACACTTAATGGAGACCTCCGTGTTGAATCTGAGGTCCTGTGGTAAGATAAATGTAGGCATAACATCGCCACCACTAATGATCGCTCCAACCATTTGGTAATAATCATTTTACTCATCCAACTCCTTCCAAATCCTCGGCACTGCCCTCAGATAGACACCTAAACTCTCTAAAATGTTTGTATTGAAGCTTCCGGTGCGAATGCCAAGCAGTACAGCGTGCCGTTTCCAAATCTCTTGTGAAGTGTATTGCGTCACGGTGCTTTTTTTTTCTTACAGACGGTGCCCAACTTACTCTAATAGTCGATAAAATAAAAAGCAAACTACACGCATGCGCGACAATAATAATATAAAATGGCTTCCTGTATACTAAGTCCACTCAGTACAAAGCCCAGTAGCCACTTATGGCAAAGTATTACTGTTTGGTGTAGCATGGTCGTAAGTAAAGGTAAGAAGTGCAGATAATGGGGCTGCGCAGACTAGATAAGGGTTAACACTAGACTTGGAGAGGTCAAGATTTTAGTCACTAGGAGGAAGTCTGTTCTACAAAGCAGCAGTTCTTGTTAAGAAGCTACCCGGGTGGAACTTACTACTTACTATTGCAATACAAAGGGAATGGAGAATATTCACACATGCATACGTGACATTACCGTCTAGTCCCCACTAACCACGCTTGTGAACATAGATGCATCATGCTTCAGCCCCAAGATGACGTGATCAAATCTTTGGTATTGAAAGAGGTATTTAATCTTAATTCACTAGGAAAAATATGTACATGTTAAGACCTTTAATCAGTTAAGAACAGATGATGATCATTATCATGATCATCGTCTGGATTAGTGATAGAATCATTTAATTGCCATAATAAATTTCTACAGCAAACTCTAATGCACCATGTTCTTATAGGAAAAAGAAGAAAATAATCTATTATTTGAGGACCATTGATGCGGCCCACAGATCTGGTTGGCTTCATCTACAGCTAAGCCTTGAGATAAGTAATGATTTTGGTCAAAACGTGGGAAGATCCAAGTGTCCTCAAAACTGAATCCAGCACAAAACAATTGCAACGTAAACAAAGATAGATGGAAACCATAGGACTTTGATTCGCGTGATTAAAATGGAGAAGAAGGGGTAGACGTAGATATTGGTGTTAGTAGTAGTAGTAGTAGTAGTAGTAGTAGTAGTAGTAGTAGTAGTAGTAGAAGAAGAAGAAGACACTGATAACGGCGAAGTAATGACAGATAAATATGAAATAATACAATGTTACAAGGATAAATAGAATAATGAACAGAAGAAACAAAGAAAAGGAATGTGTAAAAAAAAACAGAAAAAACGAGAAAACTTTAAGACCAAAAGGAGAATGAAGAGATGGTTGGACAAAGAACAACAATTAAAAGAAAGATCCTCAAAAGAAGAAGAAGAAGAAGAAGAAGAAGAAGAAGAAGAAGAAGAAGAAGAAGAAGAAGAAGAAGAAGAAGAAAAAGAAAAAGAAAGAAAAACAAGAAGAAAAAGAAGAAAAGAAGAAGAAAAAATACAAGGAGAAATACTAGAAAAACGTCAGAAGAAATGCAAGAATAAGAAATACAAGAAAAGACGAAGAAATACAAGGAGAAATAGAAGACGAAGAAGAAGAAGAAGAAGACGAAGAAGAAGACGAATACACGAAGAAGAAGAGGAAGAAGAAATACAAAAAGAAGAAATACAAAAAGAAATATAAGAATAAGAAATAAATGGATAAAGAGAAATTCAAGAAAAAAATAGAGGAATAAATACAAAGAGAAATAGAAGAAGATAAAGAAGAAGAGAAAAAATACGAGATGAAATATAAGAAGGAGAAGAAGAAATAAAGGAAGAGGGGGAAGAGACAGAAGAAGAAAAATAAAAAAACACAAGAATATGAAGAGAAATAAATACAAAAAGGAATACAAAAAGGAGAAGAAATAAAAGTGAGAACGAAGAAAGGAATTAGAGAAGGTGTGAATATAAGAAAATGAAGATTAATAAAGAGAAAGAAGGGGAAAAGAAAGAAGGAATGGACAAAAACACAAGAAAAACTAAAAGAAAAATAAAACAAAAAGAAAAAATGGAATAAGACAAATAAAATGAAGGAGATAACAAAAAATAAAAAATACATAAAGGATGTTGAGAAAAGAGAAAAGAATAATAAAAATGAGGTGAGGATAATAAGGAATAAAAAGATGTTAAGAAAGAAAGAAAGAAAGAAAGAAAGAAAGAAAGAAAGATAGAAAGAAAGAAAGAAAGAAAGAAAGTAAGAAAGAAAGAAAGAAAGAAAGAGAAATAAAGAAGACAAACAAAAAAAGAAATAGAGAGGTAATAAAGAAAGCGTACAAGGAATAGAAACGGGTTGGAAAATCTCAAAACATGAACAAAATAAAAGAGAGAATGGAATTTGGTTTAATTAGACTCATTTGTAGCAATTAGCAATTGAATAAAACTTACTGTATACACGTTGCTTTTCCATTTTAATTGAATCTATAATGGAAAATCGGAAATCTCAAAGAATAGATTATAATAGGCAAATAAGGAGATTTAAGCCATAAATGCGTCTGTTATAATTACACGAACACACTTGTTTATTGATTTCTCCTTTAATGCAAACGATATTATGAAGTCATATATTACTTCAGTTTTATTAGAAATTGAAATAAGTGGATTTCACTTTAAAACTATATACTAGATGACATTTAGTCCGGCCTGTGTACAGAGGGACAAATATCTGCAAGATTTAGCAAAGGGCTACGGTTTATGGTTTAATTATATTGCTACGGCATCAATTTCATTGGTTTAATGCAATATTCTATTCTGATCTCTTTATGGCCTCAGAGTCGATAAAGTATCTTTTAAACAGATGTTTAATATCTTTTTTTATGACAATTTTTTATTGCAAGTTTGATTCTGAACCATTTACAACGGTCGAGATAATTATTTACCATTTCTTATTGTATAACGTGTGTGTGTGTGTGTGTGTGTGTGTGTGTGTGTGTGTGTGTGTGTGTGTCTACGTCGAGATAAGTTGTTTTTTAAACTCACTTTCTTTCTACATAATTAACTTTCGTAAAATATATACAGGATGTATAAAAATTATTTCTCTACAAACCTTTACAAACCGTACACATCTAAAGATTATCTATGACCCCGCTATTATTATTATTATTATTATTATTATTTCCATTGATTTCTCGTGTATACACATTTCTTTCCGGGTCCCAAACGAGACCAAAGGTCAGAAATCGCATCATGACATTTTCCGCTAAACATTTGAAAAAGAAAGCGAAGTCTTCGCAGAGTGTGAGCTGTCATTGTAAAAATTTTGTATTTCTTTCAGGCTTGTGGTATCAGGGATTCCTTCAATGAGTTCACCGGAACCTTCTCCAGTCAAACCAAGGGCTATAACTACAACCTGGATTGTTGATGTCCTCACTTGCCACATTTTCGAGATTTCGATTTCAAGGTCCTTGTATTTTGATAGTTTTTTGAAGATCTTCAAAGATACATTACAATATGCACGGACTGCCATGTCAATAACAATGCAAATTCTGTTTTTGTAGCCTTTGATCACGTTCTCTTATGATTATTATTATTATTATTATTATTATTATTATTATTATTATTATTATTATGTTACTGTTGTTGTTAAGTTGGAAAAACGTTTGTAGATTTTTTCATAGCTTAATACTGAACTCGTGATTTCCTTTCACACGTGACTGAAATTTATGGCATATATATATATATATATACATATATATATATATATATATATATATATATATAAAGCGAACATTGAAGTCAATACTCAGAGGTGACAGGCTGTTTCATGTTAGACGCAATCATCAGGCCGCGAGTGTTAGTTGTCGAGAAAAATCGAAAACTCGCGGCCTGACCATTGCGTCTAGCATGAAACAGCCTGTCGCCTCTGAGTATTGACTTCAATGTTCATTTTTATATTTATATTTACATACACTCTATCTCTGATATTGAGCACTTTATCCCATCAATATAACACACTTTAAAACTATATTTCTGCATATATATATATATATATATATATATATATATATATATATATATATATATATATGCTGAAATCAACTTTTCGAACCGAGAGCTTACATATGTACAAAACCAAAAGTATGGGGTAACCCAGTGTGGAACAAACTCATATTCAGTTGTAATTGATCTATCAAGACAAACTTGTTAACTATTACACCACGTCGACTAAGTGCCCTAGTGGTTTTAAAAGCGTAGCTTATATTTGGCAAAAGGTCAAAACTATGGAGCACCCAATGAGGGTCAGACTCACTATTCAGTCATCATTGATCCAGCCAGACAAGCTTGCTAACCACTGCACCACGGCAAAGTGCGCGAAGGGTCTTTCTATGAAATTCGTGTGTGGAATGCGAATTTTATAAGTCTAAGTTAAAAGTCAAAATGAAGTAAAATGAATTTGGTGCCCTTTTAGTTCTGGAACAAGCACCAAAAAAGATATCTGTTCTTTATAGTATCGTCGGTATGATTTCTAAGTGGAAGCGGTAAGTCGAATATGTGCGATATAGTATCAATTTTTGTTAAAGCACCGCTTATCGCTTCAGACAGGGTCCAGTTTCAAATATCCCAGACTGTGCAGATGATCTCTCTTTTAAGATGTTCCACATGATTCTCCGCTGCCTTGTTTTTTAAACTTTAAAGAATAAATCAAACCTTCTCGACATAGGTCCATGATGTTCCCTCACTACTCCTGCTCATCGACGGCGATGCCCAGTGCGCCAACCCCGAGGAGTTGTACAAAAATCGTTTTGGTCAGGTAACTGAAAAATAAATCTGTGGGTTTGATGTGATATTTACCATCACCCATTTAATTCACAGATAAAAAAAAATATGTACATTTTATGACCTCCAATCAATTAAGACCAAAAACCATGAGTGCTATAATCGCGGATATTGATATTCTGGTAAATTTTATGTATTATTTTTAAACCCGGTTTGAAAGTCGCTAATCTGCGTTCAGAATTCGAGAAGTAAAAGAAAATGAAGCAATATCTGGCTACAATTCCCGACACTGTTTTAGGGGTAGTAGCGTCTCCTGTCTTGAAAAGCCGGGGGTAGGCAGGCAGTAATTATTTAAAATAATTTAAACATCAATGTCTAAGAAAACCAGACAAACATCAAATGAAAAATTTTCAGAAGAGCTCGGATCATCAAACGATACTGGGTTCGACAGAAATATCTCCCACATTTTAAAGATAGATAAGAACACCAAGGTAACTGTTATTTAAAGTGTATTTCCCTGTTGCATAAACTAAAAGTTTCGATTTTTATTCATTTCGTATTTAAAATAACCCCCTCCACATGGTGGCCTCTGTTCGACGTACAAGTTTGTAGACGATTTCTGTAAAGTTTTCCTTCACCAGCAAGATGGAGTGCTTAGAGATCTTCCAGGTGGCTTTCTTTTAAGCACTGAACCTGTGGCCCTGGAATGTTTAACCCATAGCAGTTCCAATTTTCTATACGCATAGGCATCATTTCGATGTAACATTAAATGAGCACGAAATTCCCTGTGTGCAATTACAGATGCACCTGTCTTAACAGTAAATGCACGGTGTGCACCGTTCAATGCATGATGACATCTGGAAGTATCTGAGAGAAAAAGGTATGACAATAGCTAGATTAACATACCATTGTCACTTGCCTAAGTTCATTGGCAACAGACAGGGGACAGTTAAAAATGTGCGAGATATTTCTATCGCACCCTGTACAATATACAGAGCATTATATAAGCTTTAAAAGTATACATCAACTCGAGAAAAGTTTGTTTTGCTTTTTTTAAAAAAAAGAAAATACTTTAAATACAAATATACCTTTCATTTTTAATATGGTTATCGTGCCAGACTGTTTTTAATTATTTGTTTTTGGAGAAATCAGTATAGATTTTTTTTCTACGTTCTAATTGTTTAAAAATGTTCTTTTATTGTGTGTTTGTGTGTGTTTGTATGTATGTGCTTATATGTGTTTGTGTGTATTTGGATGTATGCGTGTGTGTGTCTATGTGCGAGTCAGTAACTAGTAGTTTAAAACGTGTTTTTGTCTAAAAACTTATCTTTTTCGAAATATGTCCAATATCAGAATATTATCAGTAACTAGCATAAATAACTCCTTTAGATATCGACAGACGCAGGGTGGCGCATTATTTGTTTTGTTTGATCGGTTATATCAAATACAAAATTTAGTTTCTCACATATTTTGTTTATTTAAGTAATTGCAAAATACACGTAATTGGCAATTTTAGATTATTTTACCAGGCGCTCGTTTTCAACATCAATATTTACAACCTTTGGATTGAGTTCTGTTCAGTGTAATTAGATATCCAACCCTATCACGACCTCTTCTTTTAATCGTTTCACACCAAACAAGACAATAAAACCACTAAAACACAGGGTGTACTGGGGCAAGGAACAAAAACTGCCCGCAGGCCCCGCAACAGCCGGTTGCGTTGGCCTCGGTAAGAACACCGATCCCTCTCTCTGGTGCAATAAGAGGGTGCCGCCTCGGGCAGCTGTTTCCCAGGGCTGAGCACCTCTCAGTATAATTTTCCTCGGTTGCACTCTGTCCTTTGACGGAGCTACCACTGGGCGCATTCTGCTCAAGTGACGCAAGTGAGAGGGGTAAATAATGTGTTACAAACCAGTCGAGGGAGGGGTTTACACCGAAGCAAGTAAATACTCTGAGATTCAAATATCAACAATCAATATTTACCGCTCCTCGAACCAAGTTAACACTCATATTCTCAAATATAAATGACCAATATGTTTCTATCCCCTAACTGTAAGTGCTTATAATTCTATATAAACGAACTATTTTTACCTAATCCCCAACCAAGGCTTATAGACTTATTTGAGGCATATAGACTCAAATATAAATGATCAATATTTACCTATCCCCGAACCAAGTAGATGATTATAGACTCAAATATAAACGATTATATTTTGACTATTCGACAAAAACGACACATTTCAATATTGATTGACCCAGCATGTGTTCGGATATCATAAGATCATCCAAAATTGGCTTGTTGGGGACGAGTGAAATGTATTAAGTTTTCTTAACTAGAATGTTGGAATTAATCAGAAGGATTTTTGGGTTAGGCTGGTGTGTTCTAATCATTCATCCTCAACAATAAAATGTTTTACAATATGAAACACAACGAGGCAAAAAAAATCAATTCAAACAATACGCACATTTATATACAATTAAGAAAATATTTACAATAATGTTTTGAGATATCAAATGTTGGTGTGTTTGTATTTGTATTAAAATATCAGGTTTGTTTTAGTGTTTCGATATTTTCGTGAACTATTGCAAAGTTATAGTCAAATGAGTCTTTTTGTACATTAAATGTTCATTTACTATTCAACGTGAATGTGTATGTAATTATTTATGTACTGTTTTTTGGTTAAGTCGTTCGAAGTTGCGTACGCTTAACTGTAGTTTAAGATTTTAGTTCGATCGTAATTTTACTTGAATAGTAGTGAATATAATTATTCACTTTAGGTAAGTAAAGTTGTTCGAAGTTCTTTTTTTGGTTACAGAGGATTATTCGAGCCAAGTCGTCGTTGAGTCAGTGATGTTCTTTTGCGCGGGAAAGTTATTATTTTGAGTTACGTGGTTTTGTTTGGCATCTCTCTGTGTTCGATCTGCTGACTGAAAGGTTCGTTGACATCAGAGTTTAACGTCTCGACGAATCGAGACGGGTGTTCGTAATTGTCACATTTTGAAGCTTGGAGTGAGCGGTCGAAATTGTCTGCTGCTGTTGTTGTCTCTCGCGGATGTCGGACTCTGCTGTCGATCTCTGCTCTCCGGTCACACGTGTTTTGGGTTTTATATATGGTCATAGTCACGTGGGGTGGCTCCAAAACGAATTGCGCCAAAATTTGCTTGTGCACATGCGGGTGACTTGATTGGTTGAAAAGGACCAATCAGTGAGCTAGATTTGCGGAGAATAACTAATAGTAGCTCGCTGACATTACTTGTATGAAAGTTGATGTAATGGAATAGTGCATTATACGAAGAGGGTAAAACTGAGATTTGAACGAGCCCACAAGCTCAATCCTCTAAGATATTGTAGGAAACGTCACAAAATATTCATTTTTAACCCAGCTGAATTAATGTTATCTGTCACCATGTTTAATTTTTTAAAATACATTTTGGTCACATAGTAAATTTGTGTTATTTGTGAAATTTTACAAAATTCGTATATGACCGTTTTTACAGCATTTTTTAACGAAGATTTTTATTTATATTAATTCTTATAATGATTCTACATTCATCGAAATACGATCACTGGCCTTCGTTGACATGATGCTACCTCGTGGGTAAATTGTGTATTCTGTCATTAAAGAATAATTCGACATCTTGATTTGAAGAATCCATATACTAATTCTCTAATATCCAAGTTTTTGGAACTGATGATCTCGTTGTTGTTTTTTTTTAATTATATATCGAAGCAATTGCTCACTTAAAGATTACATGTTTAGGGAATACTCATCAGATAGAAGAACGTCCCATACAAGTTCTATCATTGATTGCTGCGTCATATTTGCAACACCAAAACATATGTCTTCAGGCTGCAACATTATTGATCGTCTTCTGAGTAAGCAGAAGATAATTTCTGTTCAACTTCGTCGTTCAGAGTAGGAAATTGCTCTTTATAGAGATTTTACATTAACAGTTATCCCCGGTTAAATCAAGTTGTAAGAAAGAATTTTCACTGATTCCCATCAAAAAGAGAGAAATATTATATAGATTCGTTAGGTTCGAACTTTTGGAAGTTTTCGTGGATTTGGATTTGGATTTGGATTGGTTTGTTTTACGGCATATCAACCTCAACGGGTTATTTAATGCCGACAAAATTTTTATTGCTGGTAATATTTTGTTTTTTTCCAAAATGTATTGCTGGTAATATTTTTATCCTTCAAAAATCCATTTCTGGTAATATTTTTCTTCAAAAATGTATTGCTGGTAATAATGTATTGTTGGTAATAATTTTTTACAAAGTATCTCTGATATTAAAACCTATTTTTCATACTTTCATAGTGTTTTTCCCCCAGTTTGGGGGTTAACTATTTGCCCATATCTGGGACCCTAAGATGTGCTACCACCCCGGTTCAGGGTGGCCATGGAGACACCAGCAATTAAGAGGTGGTTCCAGGCTCCTCAAAACCTCCTGATCAGAGGCCTTGCTGTTGGGCGTAGATTATCGTTTTGCCCAGGACGCCGGTGTAGTTTATCGTCATACCCAAGACGGGAAGTTTTCATGAATCAATTTTGTCGTTTTCAATTCTGAAGATTCATCAACTTTTCAGCAGTCATGAATATCTTATTGAAAAAAAATGATCTACAGAAAGATTGTTGGTTAATTTAGTTTAGCAGCATTGCAACCACTCTGGGTTATTTAATGCCGAAATCTGAATATTTTATACGTAATTTTATGCTTTCAACTACAGATATTTTGTACATAATTTTATAGTTTCAAGGTAAACGTATGTTTGTTTTAGATATACAGTTTGTAGATGATAAAATGTATTGTTAGTATATTTTATGTATTTTATACTTTTGCTGTCGTATTTATTGTCATTTTGCTATGAAAAATATACTTTTCTTAATTTTTATTATAAAAATGTACTGATCCGTTTTGTTTTGGCGTTAACTATTTGCCCATAGCTGAGACCGTAACAGGTGTTACCGCCCCTGGTCCAGGTGAATCTGGGGACAACAGCAATTAAGAGGTGGTGCCACAATATTTGCTACTAGATGTAGTTTATCTTCATATCCAGAATGGTTTGCAGAAAGAGGTGAAAACTTAAGAAAATAAGAGAATAGAGGAAGAGATAAGTTTTTAACATTGACCAATGTTCCGTGCCTCAAAATGATGAAGAACACATTTTACAAGCGGAAAAATATTTCGCGATGATTTTAAATGATGTACTACAATTGACTGATTGCACTTAAAGATAAATATTTGAGACACTTCTATGAATTCCTTAACATTAAACAAAAGACCGATTTCGGAACGTTTGCATCAACCAAGTATTTGTTTAAATGATTTCAAAACTAAAGGCGTATTTAAAACTTATATTTAATTTTGATAGACAAAACGAACGCATTCATTTAGAAAAAAAAGCTTTTCTAACTTTTTATTAAATTGTCATTTGTTTCAATAAATCTTTTGAACGAATCTGAATGTTTGCTTAGGCAGCCATGTTATTTTTTTCAAAATTAACGATCATATTTTAAACATTTATCTGTGTTTTTTTTTTGTTTTCGTTCCTTTTTTTCCTGATCATTCTTGACATTGAACAATTCAAATTCTGACATGTTGTAATTTTGAACCGCCTTCGAAATCATTTTTAAAGGTTGTTTTATAATCATTTATTTCTCTTTGGATTTTATTACCGCAATGCATTATGGCATGTGAGCACACTGTTTGCATCAATCTAAGCTAATTAAAAATATTAGTTTTCCAAAATATAATTCGTTTCTTTGGCCTGATATAATTTTGGTGAGAATTGTTTGCCCGAAGGGTTGCATTTTTCCGGATGTCTATTCCAATCAAAACGGAAGATCATTCAATGAACTTCTTTTGTTCCGGAAAAACAGGGACATTTTGAATGAAGTGAATTTGGTCAATTTTTCATGTCAGGAACAATTTTCTGCATTAATCGAATAAAGTGTCTAATGGTTAACAATTTGCAATTGTTAATTATATGCCTTGATAATAACTAACAAGCAAGGAAGAAAATGCGAGGGATTTTCATTAAAGATTTTGTTCTGACTCCCTTCCAATGTTGCGCAAAGACATGAAATTGTACATTTACAAATATCCATCTATACATGGGATCTTCTTCTATGTGCCGTGATGGTTCAAGATGTGGGTGTACATGGCCCTCCACTACTTCTCCTTTGTTGTGCCTATCAATGTTTGTCTCTTTAATTCTCACTCTGAGTTCTGCCATCAATTTACACAATCTAGTTAGGCAGCTTATTTGCTATTTCCCTTTGTTCTCTTGGTCTCCATTATGCCTTGTGAGTATCAAATTGTCCAAGCCTACTTTCTTTGTTATATGTTCCAGAAGTTTCAACTTTTCCTTTCTGATTCTAAGTATAAACGTTCTTTTTGTTTCCATTTTCTTTAAAATTTTCTCGTTATTCACATGCTCCGTACATGGTATTCTCAGTATCCTCCTGTAGATCTACATCTATGTTGCCTCGTATTCTTTTTAACCTATGAAGAAAATGTCCAGATTTTATTTCCATGTAGGAGGACTGGTAGAATATACCTGCTGGGCACTCTTTTCTTTGTTTCTAGTGAAAATTTAGTATTTTATAACCAATGAAACATTTGGATTAAACTATACAAGAAAGAGACCAGCTTACCGAGAATCCTGAGGAAGTTAACTCGAATTGAAACCGGTGAAAGTATAAAAACACCAGTATATAGGAGGGGAGCGTGAAAAGCTTTCTTTTTCTTCATTGGCTGACGCAGACTAGCGGATTTCAATAAAAATGGTCGGACTACTGGTTACGTCTATTTTCATGATTTTGCAATGTCGAGGTGCGTAACACAACGCTTTCAAGGAGCCGGATTGACACGTTTGGAGTCAGGTCGGGGTTGCTGTTTGAGCCGATATGACGCAAAGACCGAAATCGGCGATGAGAACAGTGTATCACTGAAGACTAGCCTTGATGCATCTAAAAAATTTATTATGCAAATTTAATTTCTGGAAGGCGTCTTTTGTTATTCCAATAATCCTTCGGATTTCGGTGAAACTTTTCAATCATTAGTGAAAACATTTTCCAGACATTTGAACTTCTGAACTTACTTGAATTCGTAATTCTCAGCTTTTGTTTGTTTTTTTTTTTTGTTTTTTTTTTTTGTTTCTTTTTTCCTCTTGTGGACAACGAGATATCGTGTCTTTTACAACTGATAATTAATAATTCTTCCCGCATTCCTTTATATCATGATCTAGGTGGTCCAGGACTTTCCTTTCTGTGTTTGTCATTAACACGAATTCAGATTGTGTGAAGATTGTGCATTCTCCGAATAAATCTTAGTAGGACTCCTAGTTGATTTTCATAATAATTTATATAAATATTACAAATATGAGCGTTGTTTGTTTTTGATTTTGTCGACTGCTCAGAAGAGTCAGTTGGACAACGTGTGTTAAAAAGAGAGCACTATGACACAATTCACTCCGCGAGAAATTTGGAAACGGCATGCTATACTGCTTGGCATTCACGCAGGATACTGCAATACGAGCATTTCAGAGTGTCTGAATGTCAATCTGAGGATTCGGAAAGAGTTGAATGATATATCCAGTCAACATGATGGTGTTTCGAGTGATCACTAGTGATGGCAAAATTATGCCTCCATTCATCTTCCCACAGACCCCGTTTCAACACAGACGCCTGCATCAAGTGCACTGAGGCGGTAGTAAGGAGGTAGTGTTGCCCTCGGGCAATACGGTGGCTACTGGAAGGCTATATGTCTGGCAATAGGGCTCTGCACCATTCCACAAAGGCAGTAGAACCAGCCATGGCTGTCAGACAATTTCTGCGACCACATCACCCCTTACACCTGGCGGCTACTGGAAGGCTATATGTCTGGCAACAGGGCTCTGCGCCATTCCACAAAGGCAGTAGAACCAGCCATGACTGTCAGACAATTTCTGCGACCACATCACCCCTTACACCTAGTCACCTAACTCCCCAGACTTCAACCGCTTCATTATTATGTGTAAGCTATAACAAAACAAAACTCCTTGTAACACCAAAGATGAATGAAGGCAAGCATTTTAGCAACATTCACCCATAAAAGAGTTACAAGAGATTCCGAAGCCTTGGTTTATGCGAATGGCGATTTTATTGAATAAATTTACTCTTTAGTATTTCAAGATATGCTTTGTGTAATTTTGGTACACATATGTGTTATTTTCATTTTTGCAATTTATCCATCCCACCCGACATATATATGGGTAAATAGCAGGACAGACTGGGTTCTATAGCCTTGGATGGCAACTGGTCTAGGAGAAGGACAACTCTGAATTCAAAACCTGCGGAGGGTCGTTTGGGGACCTTGTGGCACTCAGTGCACCAGGTCTCTGTATTCGGCCCTTCAAAAAGTGTGGATGGCCCTGCACGTAACCTTCACCACTATAATCAAAAATCATGTGTCGGCGTCGGCCTCTCAGTTTCTAGGAACTGATCTGCTTGACCCTCATTCGACGAATTCGACGGGAGAGCCGATGATATATATATATATATATGTGTGTGTGTGTGTGTGTGTGTGTGTGTGTGTGTGTGTGTGTGTGTATTAAAAATACATTTCCAAACAAATATTAGCAATAACGTGATAAAAGCTATTCTATTTCATAGCAAATTCAATTTTCACTGATTACTCTATAGTTGTGAATGTATTTTATAATCTAAGATCATTGATACATCATTGATGCATATTTCTTCAGCGTCTTTTCTTGACCAGAAAG
>OZ038477.1:100756517-100821517 GCA_964036315.1 Acanthosepion esculentum
CATGGCTCTCTTAACCTTCCAAGGTTTACGGCCATATCACGTTGAAACACCGGTTCTCATACGATCATCGAAACTAAGGAACGTCGGGCCTCGTCATTGCTTACATGGGTGACCGCATGGGAATAACAGGTGCTATAAGCTTGGATTTGCCAGTGGGGTAATGGATAACTGTTCGGAATTGCAAATCTGAGAGCTAAGTTCCAATTCCAGACGTGTTCGTTATAATCACTTACGTGCAAATGTCCTTGGGAAAGGAAGGAATCCACATATACTCCAGTTCCTCAGCTATTCGCTTTATTAATAGGACTTTTATCAGTAAATCATTATTACCTTAAAAAATATTTACAATCTAAAAATATTTTCTGACTTTAAATAACCTGTAAAAGGTTGAAAAGCCGTAAAAAAATCAATCAATCTTAATCTTCCTACCCTTTCTAACTTTTATTAAATGAACTCATTCTCGGATAAATATTTTTCCAATAGCTGAAAAAATATAAGAAAAAGCAGTAATGAAAACATATATTTACTTTTAGGCCCCGTGACCTTTCAGGATGTTGAAGATCTTTTTTGTTTCTCACGGATTTTTCCTGTTTCTTAATACTTTGGTAATATTTTGGAAGATACCTTTTGCTTTTACAATGCAACACGTCACGATTTCGTTACTTTGCTTAATATCATAAAATCACCTTTCGCTTTTTCTATATGCCTTTGAATGTTGGAATGACGCTTAGCGCCATATTTTAGTATACCACCCCCTATTATTAAAGTTCTGCACCTGCTTGATTTTGATGGCCTCGATAAGTATTTCGCAAATTGTGTGATTTCGTCTTATTTCGCATAAGCTTTGAATGGCGATATTCATATATTGCCTACAATTACAATAAATTACAATATATTTACTAGAAGCAAGCCTTATTCTGATAGAGAATAGAGATTCAAATAGCAAACTGATCGAGATACTTGCCTGGAAACAATCACATCTGAAGAGACGATCTAAATTTACTTAATCTGATACAAATGCACGCCGCCCAATGAGAATTGTGCTTACGTCAGCAATTTTTTCAATTATTTCTTAACCAATGCTTTACGATAAGCTGTCTGAATTCATACATGCGTCTGATAAAAGTTCACATTTGTAAACTTGTCGTCCTTACTGAATTATATTATGACTGTAGATAATATATCGTAAAGAGTGAGTTATGAGTATTTTATACAAAATTCTTATTGAATAGTATACCTATATACCTACATGTACCTTAAAAACTATATATACCTTAAAGTAAATATCAATGAAGTTCAGTGGCAACTCTGTTATCAATGTTTGTCGGACTCATCACAATCTTTAACAAAATATGATAATGGTATCACTTAGATGCTAAAATGGTTCCTTTACTCTGACTAAAATATATATTGTTAAAAATATCTCTGCATGAAATTAAAAAAAAACACATTTTTGTAGAGTTAGTGTTAGTGGCATGCACTAGCCAAGATATCTTTTTTAAATAACGTGTCTATCTATCTCGAGTACGTGCTTGTATATATGTCTATGCGTTAGTACGTTTATGTATCTTTCTGCCTGTTTATTTTTAGTTTAATTCATTGTACGTTTATGATCAGTACTGCTGAATGATATCATATTTCCTTAACACTACCCGAGTCACACTCAACACCCCCAACCCTTCAGTCGACGATTTAAGGCTACTACTTTCTTTGACTTTTAGCCGACTTTTAAGTCGGGCTAAATTTAGTATGCCCTTTTTCAATTGATACATTCTACTAAAAACACTTATACTGTATGGAAAAAATTATTTAAAATGGGCATTCGAAGAAAATAAGGTGAAATTAAAATATGTTCTATGAAGAACAGAACATATAAGTTATTAGATTTTTAAAAGGGTATTTATAAAATTAAAGCAAGAAATACATTGCCAGTTAAGCTTCACTAGGGATCCGACCTACACAGCCCGACAAGCCACGTTAAATTTATTCCATTCTTTTTTTCGTACTTTCTCACTTTTTTCTTCTTTCTTTCTTTCTTTCTTTCTTTCTTTCTTTCTTTCTCAACGAAATGTATTTCGGTCAATATTTAGAGGCTCGAAGTTAAAACAATTAATTTGGGATCCAGCTTAAGTCAAAAATGAAAACGACGCACTACGAAAGATTTTTGAATGTTGACTCACTCGGGCTTAGCCCGACAAGCCTGAACACCGGAATATATATATATATATATATAAACAATGTCTATTCCAATAGAAGTTAATGACACTTTTTTACAACTTCTTTCTCTTTTTTTCTCTCTTTTTCTTTTTTTCTTTTTGTTCTTTTTTTCTTTTTATACTTCTTTGTCCATCCCACTTCCTATATCAAGATATAACTTCCGTTAACAGATTTAAAGTGTCAATGTCTAGATTTCAGCGAAAATTTAAATTTGAAACAATAGAAATGTTACATCTAACTCAGTGCTGTCTCTCTACCCCCTACACTGCCCCCACACTGCCCCCACTTCGTGAGTTTCCTTATTATTGTCCGTCATAAATGTGTAAATTTATTTTCATTTATTCATTTCAACATTTGGAAATAAATCTGATGATCCACTGTCCTTTAAAAGGGCTGTGGTGAAATAATTTATTATATGGAACCTTAAAGTGGTCTGTTTTTATTTAAATTATTAGCTCTGATTTACATTGAGCTCTCTGGATTTTATCCTCCTTGGGTCTACCCATACGGATTACATAGTTTTTCGTAAACTAAATATCTATCTATCTATCTATATATATATATATATATATATATATATATATATATATATATATATTGATAATTGTAATTTCAGTGTTATTCTACGTAAATCAGCTGGTGATGTCAGAAAGGAGGAGCTGGACTGGAATCCACAATCGTATGTTAGAAGTAACAAGTTGTAACAAGTGTTCACCTAGTACAAGACTCTAGAGACACTCACGTTAAAATATTACTGTTAAAACGGTTATGATATATGGCGTGTGACATGAATGATAGACGAAGGGAAGATTATAGGGGTAAGGAGGATAAATCATGATTGATCTGAGACTTGAAGAGGTTAAGATTGTAGTGTCCAGCGGCGTATCCACGGGGGAGACTGTTCCACAAAGTCGTAGTTCATGGGGAAAATTTAAGGGAAACTTCTTCCTTACATTTTGAATACGAAGGAAAGGGGCGTGGCCTACAATCAATATCATTATCGTTATTATTATTATTGGCCGAGTGGTTCGCTTTCTGGTCATAAGAGTTGGATGCGAATCTCGTCATGGCCGAATTCTCAGGAAGGTGGCTTCTTGATGTAGTCGGACTTGGGAGGCGATCCCAGTGTGCGGAACCTTTGGAAACTGCCTGAAAACCTAACCTCGTGTTGACCCAAGCCTTGTGAGAAGCAGATCTGTCATTGTCAAAAAATAAATAAATAAATAAATCATGAAATATCATCCCAAGGAAGGAGGAATGTTTTACAAGTGGCCCCTGCATCACTGTCGATAGGAACTTTTGTTTATATTTTCATTTCCAATTAATAATATTTTCAGAAATTCTGAAGTCTTGCAGTTCAAGATGATGTTTAAAACTTCTTCAAACAAGTATAGAACTTTGTTTGTACACACTTCCTTCGTTTCCTAGCATTGCTGTTTCATAAACGTCATCTGGGGTGGAGTAATGATTAACGAGCAAGTTTGGTTGACCTTTACTACTGAAGTGTGCACTTTTGCCAAAGTAGGCTGACCAAATAACATCTGATGTTGGGCCCCTTGGACTGGAGGTAATGGGTAACGAGCTTGTTTATTTGACCATTAATAATAACTTGTGATCTTGTGGCAATGTTTTCTTGTTGACAAAAACTAAAAACCATCAATTTGTTTAGCTTCAACTGTAAGAAGGCAGAAGAGAAAATGTATAGTTGTCAGCAAAAGACAAAACCCGTGGTGCGAACTGCGAATTGAAGATGTCGGCATGCAACAAGTACGGAAGCTTAAATATCTTGGAAGAGTGTTAACGAAGGATGGAGATGCAAAACCGAAATCCGAACGTGTATTGATTTAGCGAAAGTTGCATTGCAAAAGCTAAGCAAAGTACTGAAAAACAGGAATATTTCCTTAGAAACACAAAAAAAACTACTGCTGAACTATTATGAAATATCAATCGTCTTGTATGGCGTTGAATGCTGGAGAGAGGAAGACAAAACAGGAGCTAAAAGTAAGTGGTTCTACAGAAGGATGCTGAGAATGGATTCATCGCGTAACAACGATAATGTCTTAAAGAATATGGAAACAAAATGACACATATTCAGAATCAGAAAGAGACAACTGACATTTATTGGTTTATTTGTTTGTTTTGTTTTGTTTTGCGGCATATCAACCTCGATGCAGACAAGATTGTTATTGCTGTTAACACTTTTTTTCAAAAATGTATAGCTGGTAATGTACTACTGGTAATTTAAACAAAAAGTATCGTTGGTAATGTACTGATGGTCATTTTTTAAAAAATATATTGCTGGTAGTCACGGTGGAGTAATGGATGGCAGCGCCGACTGAGGAATTGGAGAGCCGAGTTCGAATTCCAGTCGTATTCATTACATTTACTTTCGTGCATTCGTTCTAATACCCTTGGGAAAGGTATGAATCCTCTTTTTTCTCCTGCACCCCAAGTTATGGGTAAATAGCAGGACATACAGGGTTCTATAACCTTGGATTGCAACTGATCTACCGCAGAAAAAAATGCTCTGCGGGAAAAATCTGCTTCGTCAGTCATGTATCGAAAGATACATGATCGCCTAAACGCATGGCACATAACTAACTGATTGCTGGTAATATACTCTTGGTAATTTAAAAAGAAATGTACTGCTGGTAATTTCCTAAATGTATTCCTAGTAATTTTTTTTTACCAAAAATGTATTGCTCGTATTAAAACCTATTTTTACACTTTCATAATATTTTGACCCTATTTTGGGGGTTATTTGCCTATAGCTGAAACCCTAAACAAGTGCTACCACCCCGGGTCCAGACTTGGGAATACCAGCAATTAAGTGGTGGTTTCACGCTTCTCAGAACCTCCTAATCAGAAACCATGCTGCCGGATGTAGTTTATCGTCACACCCAGAATGAGACATTTCTTGGACACATAATGAGGAAGGAAAGCTTAGAGATTTGACTCTCATAAGACATATCGAATGACGAAGGGGCAGATGAAGGTAAATGTACTTTTGTGAATGGATAACGCAGACTGGGGGTGGTTTTAAATGGACAAATGTTGTTAAGAGATACAAGGGATAACAGATTATGGAGAGCCGTGATCGGCCACGTCCTGAAGGGACACGAGACATTGAGGGAGAAAAATGAGTCAATGTTAGATTTCTTCATGACCTTTTACACTCCTTGACTCGGACAATTCAAGGGTTTTCTCTTTCTTTACGTCATGTTATGCCCAGATGTCTTATAACATCTGTCTAATTTCTCGATAATTTATTCAGACACGTCACAATATACAATCGTTCGATTGACGTTAAATATGCTTGAACAATTTTCCTAAATATTGAGAAATTAACAGTATGGATCCGTTCAACTAACAAATCATCTCGTTTTAGTTGATATCACGATTACAAAGCTTATCCCGTTCCTAATCTCGTAAAGCAGAAACGAGAGACAATCTAATGGTTCATTACGCCTCGTATTACCTTTTAATTGCCTCGTTTTTGCTTCGGTTATCACCTAATTCTCTGCGATTAGCCACTGTTTCAGTTAGGCGTTTCAACGATCGGCCAGCAAATCTCATCCTCCGAGGGTATAATACTTCTATTAATAAGGCACGAGAAGCATTATAAATGAGGGCGCAGACGATCGATTACACTTATCCTTATAGTTCTTTCCCACCAAGCAAAAATTCGCTATAGTCCCCTTAAATGAAAATATTTCGGCCCACGCTGTGACCTTTACGAATATTTTTATCCTGACTCTTTTTACCATCGTCTATAGATTAATGGTTGCTTTCCATTTGTTTTGTATTTATCCCTATGCCGACGTTCCCTTTCAACGTAAAAAGCATTTCTCGCTACCGAATCGCATTACGGAATATATATATATATATATATATATATATATATATATATATATATATATATATATATATATATACCCAAGTGTGGGATTGGTATATACGGAGTAAATTCCAATAACCAACAATTATTATTCTTTAAAGAGTGCTCAATACAGAGTAGAGCAGATATAATCATTTATTTAAGTATTGTAACATAAATATGTTATAAAATCACTACAAAAATAGCTATTTTGTTTCAACACTCCCGGTGTCTTATCAAGTGTTGATGTTGAATGTCGAATAAATGGTTTTAAAAAGTTCCAAATTTGTTCACGATCCTTCGCTATGGGTAAACGCTGTAACTTAAGTCAGAGTGACCAATCAAAATACAAGTATATGGTGATTCAGAAAACCCGACAACGAAGCAAGGTTATCAATGGAGGGGGTGAAGGGGGTATAGTTAGAGAGAATCTCAGTAGAGTTCCTCCACGGAATATGTGAGCGAGCGGCGCTATATTGAGTCTGATTTGCTATCTCTTCGTCACCGAGGCCCGTTGGAACAGTTGGTATGATGTTTGCTTGACAACCTAACTGTGAGGCTTTCAATTCTCGGTAGTGGATGCGCTCTGCTCATGAGTACCAAATATAAGAGGAAACGGCCGTCCAGTGCTTTCTGCATTGTGTTGAGGTTTCAGGCTCGATGAATTACTTAATATATATATATATATATATATATATATATATATATATATATATATATCATTTAAATATTCATGGAGACCTACCGGACACTATTCGTAACATACTTGTTGACAACACAAAAATAATAGCATCATCTACATGCTAAAATATGCTAAAAATAATGGAAGCCTTATTAATAAAAGCAAAAAAAAAGAAGACTTAATAATATCAACTATGAACATGGACACAATATCTTGACCGTGCTTTGAAAAATTAAAACATTATATAAATACATGCAACAAACTATTTCTCATTTAACAGTTAAAATATTTAATTCTTGAAAATGGCTAAATGTATAGCCGAAAGCGCTCGGATTAAAAGAACATTCGGACAGTTTTTATATAATTTAACATCTGAAAAGAAAAAAATTATTAGTTCATATGAGAAATTCTATAAAATACTAAAACAAAGCACCTTGTCTGCCGTATTCAATGAAATGTGCATGAAAGAAGGATTGCTGTCTAAATACACACACACACACACACACACACACACACACATACATACATATATATATATATATATATATATATATATATATATATATATATATATATATATATGTATACATATATAATTACATATATATATAGTACAGGTAATCGATCCGGTGGTATATAATCCGGGTGGATCCTCGTAACATTAATTATTAAAACTGATCCACAGAGATATCGATGTTTTTATTTTAACAGAGAATATGTATTTTCTACAGCAAAAAAACAGAAATTACCTCAACATAAGTATAGTGACTCTACCTGTTGAGGTTATTTGGGGGGGGTGCAGTAAAAAATACATATGCTCTGTTAAAATAAAAAAATACTGTACCTCTGTTGAGCTAATTTTTGGTGTTTTGCTGTAAATAATACATATATATGTGTGTGTGTGTGTGTGTGTGTGTGTGTGTGTTTGTGTGTGTGTGTGTATTGAAAATCACAGTTAATTCAGAGAATAACATTTTGTTACATATTTGGCTATAACGTTAATTGGAATCGACTGCGTTCTCTTGAATTTTCGAAAGAATGAAGTTAGATAAATTCACCGCCAAGCCGTTCTTCGCATTTTCAAAATGAAATTAGAAAAAATCATTTCACCCCAAAGCAAAGCGATAATGCCACTAGGATGCAGAGGAGTTACAGAGCGATTGAAAAGACATTAGTGAGGAAAGAACTATAAGAGAACAGGTCTTTAGTAAGGCAGATGATGGCGATTAACGTTGCATGTAAATTTTTGAAGATTGTAGATTACAGGAAGCAAAGAATCGGAACGGTTTTCCACATGTGAAAAGTTCGAGAACAGAAACTGTTAGCAATGATGGTTGGAGTCAGCTAGTTTAAAAGTAAAACGGTGAGACCTAATTGTCAATCTAGTAACACGTGTAAATTTTTGTCGTCGAAGCACTAGGTAAAAAAGCTCATCAAGAACAATTACCATGAAAATATTTATAGAAAAGACAGAGAGAAGCCACGTGACTGATGTCGAGATGCCATGTCAAGATCGATTTGATTACAGACCCTCCTTTGAATTTTGTCAAGAATCTTGAGATATGCAGCAGGAACGCCAGACCAGACCAGACATGGTAAGAATATCCAATGCACGGAAGACTGGTATGATTATAAGATGGATTCTGACAAGAAAACTTTCCTATCAGTATACATAGCAATTGATTCAATATAGTCGCTCCACTTAATATCAGTGGAAACGTGAGCCCAAGAAGGCGTGGAATGTTGGAGTTTGATAGCAGACAGAAAAGGTTCTCTATGGTAATAAAAATTTACAAGCCAGTTAACCACTGACCGGAAGTCCCTTTCGAGAGTAGTTGCCAGGTTTAATTTCTCAGATCTGTCTTACGCGTTGAAAATCGCTTATCAACTAATTCAGATAATAACTTGGATCTCATTTTGTTAAGTATTTGATTGTAATGGGATTCCACTCCGTTCCCTTGCATTTTCACCGGAATGAAGATTTTTTTTTTAAATTAGCCTTAACCGAAGAATAAATTAAAACATGATATTCATCATTACATTTTAGACTGAAAGACATCTTTAAAATACTCTAATTGTGAATAATAAAATTATTTTGCGAATATACTTTGTAGATGATTATTATACGAGAATTTATTTTAACAAATATCTTCTTCCTTGTTACAGTATCACCATTTCTTTCGGTTGTGTATTCTGCCGCTGTTAATAAATAGATTAAAAACACAGCAGCTGGAAATAAAGGATACTCAAATTATACTAACGTTTGTTTATCAATTCGAATGCACGTGAAACCTAAATAAAAATGAAAATCAAACAACACAAAAGTAAAATACCAGAATTTCTTTATTCCTTTTCTCCGTGTCTCATTCGCTGAAAAAAGTGAATCATGAAGATTGATAAACGTTTCATATTTGTTACTTATCATATACATGTATGTGCGTGCGCGCGCACGCATGTATGTATGTGTATGTGTTTATTAAACTGATCTCAGTAACATAGTGGTCATTGAGAAACAAACTAAATAGATTACAATGATTTACGACAAACTATCATACTAACCATTAAAATTTACGACAAACTATCATACTAACCATTAAAGTTTACGACAAACTATCATACTTTTCATTGAAATTTACGACAAACTACCATTTAAACATTAAAATTTACGACACGTTATCATACTAATCATTAGTATTTAAGACAAACTATCATATCAAATATTTATGAAAAGCTCCAATCCACTACTTTTTTAGAAATTGCTTTGTTTTCTTTTCTGATCCGAAACCGAGTAGATATAAAAATGTCGAAAATCTGTGACGAAAGGTACTTCTCTTAAAGGCACATTCAATCTTGTTGGATCGGCAATAACCTTCGTGACTGAATCGGTGTAAGCACGTCGGATCTAACGACGGTTTCTACTGCCAGAAGGGACATTTTTTTAAAGATTTCTCGAATATTTAGGCCGGTAGACAATAATAAATAGACTTAAAAAAAACAAAAAAAAAACAGCACCTCTACTCAGGTAATGGTATCCACTAAAAGTGACGTTTAATTGTTAAACGGTCACTTCACGAGTTTGATTTAAAATCCCGAAACACATTAGAGCCGTAAGCGCACCACATGTACTGATGATATATCAGAAGTTGCAGGTCTTCGTCCAGCAGCAAGACCTCCGATCGTGAGATTGGAGGTTTTCAGGAGCGTGGAACCACGTGTCTGTTGCTGTTGCTCCCAGATCCACCCTAACCTAAGTTGGTTGCAACTCAACTGTTAGGGTTCCAGCTATGAGCAAATAGTGAATTACAAACAAATCAAAACACTATAAAAGTATAAAAATATTTTTTATAGTACAATTACCAGCAATACATATTTAAAGAAAAATGACATATTTTTATTGCAAAATGACCAACAATAATCTGTAGTTGAAGGCATACATTAAAACTATATTTAATTGAAGACATAATTTTGTGTTCAAAATATTTACATTTTGGTATTAAATAACCCATATAGGTTGATGTACCACTAAACAAAATCAACCACATAAACAAAACTTGCACACAGTATTTCGTGTTTCCAAACTCTGGAGAGTATTTATAATGTGCAGAAACTATTTCAGCATTTTCCATTCACGTTGAAAGAGTTGATATGACGTTAAACGAATCAAATCAAATCCACCGACGGTGCGATGAAAAGCAATTATGCCAACACTTTCCCTGTAGAAACGGCCATTTTTTTTCTTAAAAAGTAGCACAATCACACAACATTCTCCAAACTTTCGTCAACAACTTTTATGATTTTTTTTAAGAATTTTTTTATTAATGCACAAGGATTCTACCTTCTATTTTTCTTTATAAGAATTGTGAAATGATTTCCAAACAAAAGCAATTTAGTATAAAAAAGAAATAGGAAATATTTTTATTACATCTACAATTAATGAAAAAAAATGTTCTAGAATGGAGGCAGGAATGTCTTTAATTTACTGAAAGTTTAAGATTATGTACAAATACGTATTTTAAATTTTCGTACAAAATATATTTAGTTGAAACTGTAAAATTTCGTACAATATATTTAGATTTTGGCATTAAATACCCCCATAGATGTTGATATGTCGCTAAACAAAATCAATCAACGGTATCGACGTCATGATAGCATGACGAAGCCCATTGCCCTACAGGTTAGTTTCGAATTCATAATCTTATTTTACACAGAATGGTTGCCACTTGAATGCAAACGAGATCAGTTATTCTTGTGGTTTAAACCATAGCTTGAGGGGAAGAGACATTTGTGTGAAAGTAAACATCACTGAAATCGGACACGGATTGTCGATTTCTCTTTCTTACCTTTACAATTTCCAAACCTATATATAATCTTTCCTTTATCAGCTGAAATTTCCTTTTGTTTTTGCCTCATTTTTACGAGTTCCTTGTTTAAACCTTTTCGATATCTATGAATTTATTTATATTTCCCACTTATATTTTTTTTAATAAAGTAAGTGTAGAGGTGGGCTGTGGGCTTACGGGCCGACCGCGTGCTTTTTAAATAATGCGATAAAACTAAGACAATGAATATATACTTAAATATATCCCCTGACAGACAGCAGTATCACTTGACACGTTCGTTTTCCAGAAGCGTCTCTTTATCTTGAAAAACAATTTGCCATTGAGTGCAGCGATTCTATTCAATGACTGAGATATATCTTTCTTCTTTTCTTTCAGATAATTAGATTAAATCGGAGGACAGGTCGAACGTGCCCTGAGAAAAGCGGTCTGCTTGATCGTAACGGGACCCATTCGAAGATAATTAAACGTTTTTCTCTCTCTGTGTGATCGCTTTATTTACTTTTTTACTTCTTATTTTCAGTTCTCGCAGCAATTTTAGCACGCGAAATAAATAAAAGCAGCGTCTGTATTTCAATAATCATTGTTATCATGACTGCCTTCATTGTCGCCATCCTCAAAAATGAGATTACCTACCTTAATACCAACTTAGTCAAAATATTGGACTCTTTTCTTTTAAGGATTGGATATAAATGATAAGAATAGGGAGACTCGCTTCAGTGTGAGAAATTGAAAGAAACGACATATGAAAACGAGACTAAAGCAGACTACATCAAACTAATACGAACATTAACAATCGAGAAACTGGGACGAGAAGGATTGTGCTTAAAGGCAGTATTCGGTCTTGCTTTACCGACGAGGCCTTTCGGATCTAACGATGGTTTCTTCTGCAAAGTGGGGCGCACGTTAGAATCCTACAGGACGGCGCATGTTTTATTTAATAACATTTCTCGAATATTCAGGTAGATAGATGAAAATAAATGTATTTCCACTAAGATAACGTTTAAAGTGATAAAAATCTGTTGGAGTAATAAGAACAAATCCATTATTTCTCTCTCTCTCTATATATATATCTATATCTATATATATACATATATATATATATATATATATATATATATATATATATATATATATATATATATATATATTCAAACATATTTCATTGAATAATATAGGCACTTTCTGTTAACTAATTTTTATACTGATCCTTTCCATTTGTCTAATAAGTTTCTTGATGTTAAGATGAAATTTATCAAGAAAGGCGCCATAGTTTTTTTTTGCCAAAGTACCTTCGATCTTTTCTAAGATCCTCTTCAGTAAATAAACTTATTGTAACTACGATAAAAGTTGCATTCCGTTATGATCGTGATTTTGAAAAACAAGCGCGAACATATGAAAATATGTAGAATCAATATGTCCATATTATTCACTGGAAAAACATTTTTCACATGTGCAAAGCTTTTCATAATAGTCAGGACTAAGCAAATTATTTGATACTTACATAAAATTATTGTTTATGCTTTTCTGGACTCCGTCAAAATAAAGTCGGCCTGATGATATGTGATTTGGATGACTTTCTTCAAACGTTTCTCTTCTTCTCACGAGGATGTGAGGCACTCTCATTTTCCGTCTCGGTTGTGGCATTTATATAACACCCTGTCATCCGACTGTCTACCATGTTTATATCCGAAGTTCAGTTTGGTTGATTTCATGTTTATACGTCATAGCCGAAACTAAACTCTGAGACCAGATGTTGCTCTTGGTGACTATGAAGTTACCTTCTCTTAGGTCGAGTACAAATAGTTTCCGTTTTTGTTTGTCAAATTGTATTCTCTAATATATTACAATTGCGTACAAAATCTAAAAACGGAAATTTCTTATGGCTCAGCCTATTACATCTACCAACAATTGTACCTTGCTATTTTTGACGTTTAGTTGTGACACCGAGTACAAAGCTTACTTTGGTATCACTTAGAGTAAGCCCAGTAGATATGTGGGCCACCACAGTGCAATTCTTCTTAGAAGCTACCTCCTCGACATTAAATCCGTTTTAGATCTCTACTATTTCTAGACATCAATGACATGCTACAATATTCGGGAAAAATACAGCCCCGTATTAATTTCAAAATGGCGTAGATATATTTTAGAATGGAATGAATTGGCATTCTCAAAGAGTTTTAAAGAATATGCAGTAAAAGGTTTAGAAATCGGTTAATCAGAGTGGAAACGGTTGTAGTTTGTCCAACGCCAGGAATGAGTTTTTACTGTTCAGACTATTTTGCCGACATTTTCTGCTTGATGCCATTTCTTGGAAAAGAAAACTTATAAATTTATGTACACCTGAAGATATATGCACGAGTTGGCGTTAGCAATTTCTCGGCCCAGCAAAGAAGTCACCTGTAGTCATTAAACATTCGGTATTATTATTATTATTATTATTATTATTATTATTATTATTATTATTATTATTCCAATTTGGTGTATATTTTCACAAGATTTCTTAACTCTTCAGAACAATCCGATTGTTAGATTTTAAAATTTTGATTTTGGAAAGTGAATCAGGACGATAACTTTTCAGCAGCTCCTCGTGAAACATGAATAACTTCATGAATCATGAGTAACGAGAAAAAGACGAACAAAATAAGATTTGAAAGATTTAAGAAGAAAAGGCCAGCTTTTGAAAGCTAATTTTCATGACTGAAACTGATGCTCATTATTCGTTTATACGAAGGGTCTGTAGACTTATATAATTGAAAAATCTACATTATCACAAAAGGATACTGCATGTTTCACTTTCACTTTCACTTTCATACCCACTCACTCTTCCTTTCTTACACGTACACACAAGCACACACACACACGCACACATACACATACTTTGTACCTGCATTTTCAAATATAGTTCAAAATTTCATAAATATCCGTAATTTATGACATCAATAATACCACGGTTAAGATTTATTAGACTTATATGTCACATGTTCATTCGCTGATGATTACCTGCAGCTACTCTTTTTAAAGGTTGGTTGTCTGCTTAGTTGGCTACCTAATACCTGTTTCAGACATCTTTTCAGGCTCTTCAACGCCCACAGAACCATCTTGAGTAGGACTTAGCTACAGTTTATGGGAGAGAGCGCACAGTTTGCTGTGATCAGTACTTGAATAAAACCAATATATATATATATATATATATATATATATATATATATATATATATATATATATTCATTTGAAGAGGTGTTTATTGGCAGAGATGCCTTTTATTTCGAAATTCGCTGAATTTTGCCTCGATCGTTGAGACACATGAAAGCCAGTAGACATATGTTGTGATAAAAATGACAAAGATGAACACATTACTCCGAATGTTAAATACTGACACGATTTTCTTCTTAATTATTTCTTATATTGTTCCATTTTTTGTATGGTTTACAGCCATATAGCCTTGAAACATCGTTTCTCGTAAGATCATCGAAGTTAAGCAAAGTCAAACCTTGTCAGTATCTGGAAGAGTGACCACTTACGACTACCAAGCGCTCTAAGTTTGAATGTGCTGGTGGTGTAATGGTTAACGGCATAAAATAGAAAATCGTAGAGCCGAGTTCCAATTCCAGTCTTGTTCATTGTATTCACCTACTCTTAAATAAACTTGGCAATGGTATGAATCCACCATTTCTTTCTTCCACCTATGAGTTAATTAGTAGAATTGTATCAGTCGTCTCGGTGTCATTAGCAAGCTCTTGAGACTATAATCAAGAAGATAGTTGTTGAGCAACTAAATAAGAAGAGTCTTGAGAGCGACAAGGTGTACGGTTTGCGATTGGTCCTACCCCTCACTGATGTCCTAACTATCATTAATCTCAGAATCAGTGAGTTACAAGACAACAAATACACCTCAAGGACCATAGCATTGCATATTTCGAGGGTTTCTTACAAGGTGTGGCACTTGCTGCTCAAGTTCTCTCGCTATGCAATCACTGGAAAAGTCGTCTCAATAATAAAGTCTTTCCTCACAGGTAGGTCCCTGAAGGTAGTTGTTAACGGCCAGTTTTCCCGGACCAAGAAATCAATGCATGCGTCCCCGCCTCCAGAGGTCCCTTCCCAGATCAACCCTCTTTTTCCTTTATATAAATGATTTAACTAAGAGTATACTCCGATCATTTATAAATATCTATGCAACGATATATGGGTGCAACTTTCAATAAAACTGTCATCGGCGTCAACCACGGCCTCTGGACGACTTCGGAATCTCCTGCAACTCTTCTGGGCAGGCTCCTTGTTCAAGTTGTTGAATGCTGCTATAATACTTGCCCTCTGTTAGTCTTTGGTGCTGTAAGGCGTTTTTTTTTGGGGGGGGGGGGCTTTGGCTCAACTGTGCCCCACACATAATAATCAAGGGGTTACAGACTGGATCTGATGTAACGGGTGATGTGGTTGCAGAAATTGTCTGACAGCCATAACTGAATTCTCCCGCTTGTGTGGCATAGTGCACAGTCCTGTTGCTAGACTTAGGGTCTACTAGCAGCCACCCACTTGATCCAGGACAACACTACCTCCTCAAGGCATTTGATGTAGGTGGCCGTGTTGAGTTTGAGGCCCTGTGTGAAGATTAATGGAGGCATAACATCACCATCACGTGTGATCACTCCAAACACAATGATGCTGATGATATATCATCCAATTTCCAAATCCTCTGCACTGTCCTCAGTTTGACACCTAAACACGCTGAAATGCTCTTATTGTGGATTCCAATGCGAATTCCAAACAGTACAACAAGACGTTTCCAAATTTCTGACGGAGTGGATTACGTCATGGTGTTTCTTATTTTCACAAACGGTGCCCAACTCACCCAACTATACTGTGCATCTGACAAGATTCCAAACAACACGCATGTGCGAAATAAAAAAATATAAAATGGCTACAA
Organism: Acanthosepion esculentum; assembly: GCA_964036315.1. Taxonomy (NCBI): domain Eukaryota; kingdom Metazoa; phylum Mollusca; class Cephalopoda; order Sepiida; family Sepiidae; genus Acanthosepion; species Acanthosepion esculentum. Next base: position 100,772,555 of record OZ038477.1, read on the forward strand.
TTTATTCATCTCACAATATATATATATATATATATATATATATATATATATATATATATATATATATATATATATATACACACATACATATATATATTTTGTGATATATATATATATATATATATATATATATATATATATCACAAAATATATATATATGTATGTATATATATATATATATATATATATATATATATATATATATATATACATACATATATATATATTTTGTGATATATATATATATATATATATATATATATATATATATATATATATATATTTTGTGATATATATATATATATATATATATATATATATATATATATATATATGTACAAGAAGAATAAAAATACTAAAATCTCATCTTATCTAATTCTTTTCCGTGTATTTTTTTTTACTAAATTGATTTCTTCATTTTTGGTGGGGTCGACAATTGAACTTTATTATCTCCTTTGAACATGTCGTCATAGATAAGGCGCTGAATTCTTTAGCTTAAATTTCAAATTTACAATCTTATGAAAAGCAAGTTTTGTATATCACCACTGGGTATATATTTTCAAGAAATTGTAGTTTTCCAGCAGTTTCTTAGTTTTCCTGTTTGGGCGTTGAATTAAAATAAAATAAAATTGAAATCACTGGTATAACCTTATATTTTAGTATATCCCATCAGCTTATCATTCAATATGTCTAATTCCTCATGGCATAAAGAACTTAATATCAATTATTATATAATCTTGAGTTCTATTCATTATTTTATCTGTTAAAAGTCATTTGAATTTAATTATTTAATTTGATTTGTTTTACAGCACCTCAACTACTTATGGGTCATTTAATTTTCTTGCGGATAATAAAAATATGATAATCATATGACTGTGTGGACATGATTACGAAAGGCGGTGATATGTGTGTTTTATGTCGTAGTTTTGTTGAAGTTATATTTTGGAATAGCTTGATTTCTTTAAAGATTTAAAGGATTGTATAAGGGTTAATGCCATAAAAATTATTTCATGTTGATTGATGTATTGTTGGTAATTATACTATAAATATATATTCTTGGTAATTTTTTTATATAAAGATGTATTGCTGGTATTTTTGCTATGAAAATATATTTTTATACTTTCATAGAGTTTTGTTTCTTTTTTAGGAGGTTCACTATTTATCCATAGTTGGACCCTATCAGGTGGTATCACCACGAGACACGGTGGACCTGGGAACAACATCAATTAAGAGATGGTTCCATGCTCCTCAATCCCCACGATCAGGGCCTTGCTGTCGGGTGTACTTTATCATCATTCCCAGGACTTGTACTTAATGTATTCATCGTTTAAATATATTTGTTTAAAAAATTAACGTATTAATTTAATGCTCTTCTATGACGATTTCTGTCGTGACTGTTTTCAAATTGTACACAACCCTAGTTGTTTGCTTATACACTTATTCTATGTGCCGTGTCCCTTCATTACGTTGGCGATCTTGACTCTCCACAACTTCATGTACTTTGTAGCTCTTAATAAATTTTGTCTTTTCGTCATCTCACCCAAAACCTGCTCAGCCACCTACAATTTTCATCCTTTTGCCATTCTTTCTTACGGCCTTTTCCGGCATCAGTATTTTATCTATCTGTCCACAGCTGTCGTAATATTGGGATCACCGGGACGTACTTCCTCTTCTTCTTTGTGACGTTTCCCTTAAGGACATTGTCTGTCATGGCTCTCTACAACATCCTGTACTTTTTACTTCCTAATAAATTTTAACTTTCTGCAAACTCTTCCAAAACTTGCTCCGCCATTTCTTTACTCCTATCACCAGGTAAGTTATGCATTGCTTCCCGCTGTCACACTGACCTTCAATCTGTTCTGTGAGTATCACATTTTCCAAGCCGTCTTTCCTCATTATGTGCCCTAGAATTTTCAACTATCTCTTCACGGTGTTAAGTATAAGTCTCCTTTCTGAGTCCATTGTCTCTAGAACTTCGTCGTTTTTCGCATGTTCGGGCCATGGTATTATCAGTATCCTTCTGTAAAACAATATTTCTGTTGCTTCTAGTTTGAAGGACGATGTGATTTTGACCAAGATACGGTATGTGCATGCCAAGGAGTAGCAACTTTTTTCAAGCCTCCGGCTATATTTTAAGGTTGTCGAGCTTTCCCCAGTACTTCGTCTGTGACTGACCTCTTGATGCATGCTAGTATAAACTTCATTGGGCACAGAAGTTAATCAATTTCGAGAGCGTGATCACTATTTATATACAACCCAAGTCGTTTATGTGTGAATTAAATCGTCGATTCTTTCCACGGGTTTTTGGTATTAACCCTTCTCGTTCCAATGTCTCTCAGCGCATAACACTTTCTTATGTTTTAACAAAATTTTCTTCCGTTTTACCGCAGCAACAACAAATAGTATCACATAACATTTGTAAAACTAAGTCGCATTGCAAATAGAATTCACTTAAATTTTAAAAGGTTTGTTGCAATATGAGAGGATAAGTTTGCAATTAATACATCCTAATTTTGCCTACTTGATTTAAAATAATTGACTCGATATCATAGTGGATAATATGCTTGATAGCTAGGGGAGTTCTATTGCGCAATTTTAGAGGGTAAAATATTGTGAGAAACATGATTTGCAATATTGTAAGGAATGGAAGAAGTAATATCATTATAATATTATACGGACATTAACAATGCCGCCAGTGTCTTACCATCAGACTATTCGAACCGTATGCAGCAAAGACAATTTCCAGTTTTCTTTGTATCACGGTTGTCTGATGCTAAGAGTTCATACGTGTTGCGCAAACTACAAATGACACTAAAAAATCGCGCGTATACCATCAGTTTTTCGAAGGTTGGGGAAATCACCGAAACCACCGCGGGCTTTTTTGTGGTCGTCCTCATTCAGTGAGTCTACAACCATCCTATATGCGCGTTAGGATTTTCAGAAAGTAATTACATATTTCACTGCTTACGAGTCAGCCAACTGTGGTTGAATAGTTGGAAACTTCATCTAAAATTAGTTTATCAGCTCTTCTACCCAAATTTGTTCCACGATCTGCAAATTAACCACTTTTCATTTTTTGCAACGCATTGTTACAGGTGATGAAAAATGGGTTTTGCATATCAGCAGAAGACGAAAATGAGAAAAAATGTCATCATCAAAAGTAGGACTCCATCCAAAATGAAATATTAACGCCATCCTTACGCGCTACTGGAATATTGAACGAACATCATTACAGCCGCCCCCATCCCCCAAGCAGCTTAATCGAGTAAACGAAGGATCATGTTGAAAATATCCTACTTTTGCAAACGACATGACAATGCAAAGACCAACTCAGAAAAAATTCTTCAATCAGTAGAACATTTCAGTGGCAGAATGTTCAGAAAGATAAAGTTGAAAAACAGTCTTTCAAACTTTTCAGATTTCTTTAGGTGTGGAAGTGAAGGTTCTCCTTCCTGCTAGGCTGCAGTCGTTGAAAATGAATACAATTTTACAAACAATATTTGAATAAATTTAACTTACATTTGTTTTTGTTTTTTTTCTGTTGAACAACGCAAATACTTTACAAATATCCTACGAATTTGGCTTCAATATTGTACACTTTATTATAGAATTGGATATATGCTTATTTAAAATTATGTAAGTAATGTATTTATGTGGTTTTCCTCTGTCTTGTCTATAAATATTTTCATGATATCTGTTCTGACGGGCTATTTTCACTGGTGCCTCGACTGCATGAATTTAAGCGTGCTACTAGGTTGGCATTTCGGTCCCACTTTTTACTGTCGAAACAGTTAAATGTAACCACCTCTTTTAATCCAACAGCTTCTTCTCTCGCACTTCTCGACAGTGGAACTCCCATCCTCTTACGTCCTTCTCTGATAATCTTCAAATATTTAAATGTAATGTTAATAGACATCTTTCAATGACTTGATCTCCGATATTCTTTTTATCCTTTCCTCAATCCCCCCATTACCCATTTTTTTCTCTTACTTTCACTCTCTGTAACCCCTTGCGTACTAGTGGCACTCCCGCTTTGTTTGGGGTTAAATGCTTATAGAAATGTGTGTGTGTGTGTGTGTGTGTGTGTGTGTGTGTGTGTGTGTGTGTGTGTGTGTGTGTGTGTGTGTGTGTTTTGTTTGTTACTCTATCTGCGCTTTGAAAGACCGATATGCAATGTGACCGGCACCCACTTGGGGTCTCGAATCCGGTCACTTGCTCACCGACGTAATATAGCTTTCTTCTGTCTTCTATAAATAATTTCGGGCATCTGCCCTGACGGGATATTTCCACTGGTGCCTCGACTGAAGGAATTTAAGCGTTCTACTAGGTTGGCATTTCGGTCCCATCCTTTTACTGTCGAAACAGTTAAATATAACCGCCTCTTTATACTCCAACAGCTTCTTCTGTCGCACTTCCCGACAGTTGGACTCCTTCCTCTTATTAGCTTCACTAATAATTACAATCTTCAAAAATGTAAATATAACATCAATCTTCATCTTCAGATGCCTTGATCGCCGTTCCTCTTTTTATCCTTTCCTCAATCGCCTCTATACCCAGTTTTTTTTTCTCTTACTTTCACTCTCTGTAACCCCTTACGTACTAGTGGCACTCCCACCTTACTTGGGGGGAAATACTTAAAAAAGAATTACATTATTCACGGAATGGAGTTGTTGCCCAAGCAGTTTAAATTCAGAGTTGACTTTCTCCGAGACTGAGTGCCATTTAAAGCTGAAGTGGTTAGTTGGCTCTACTATTTAACCTACGGCTTGAGGAGGAGAAGCGCTAGATTCATATTTTTCCTCAGGGCATTTGCGCGAAAGTGAATTGAACGCGTGTGAAATGCAAACTCGGCATTCCGATTTCTCGTTTCGAACTGCTATCAAGTGCACCACCTACACATCCATAGAATAATATATAAATGGGGAACACATTGAAAGCTGCCGAAGACTTAAGCGTCAAAATCATTTTTCTATGATGTTCATTCGCGTTGTCTTGAACGTTTTGTGATGGTGCTTTTTTGTCTAAAAGAACATACCATTAAATATGTATTGGTATTTATGTGCTGAATTCGACAGTTTAGCACTCGGCATAGGCGAAAATGACAACTTAGGAGATTAATAAAGAAAAAGGAAACGAAAGTGAATTTAAGATCAGACGGCGACTCGGTGTTGAATGAACGAATTTTGTCTTAAATATAAGAAAGAACAAATTTTTTTTCTCTCAAAAAGTATGGATAACTGAATTATTAAACGTCTGATAAGAAAGAAAGAAAGAAAGAAAGAAAGAAAGAAAGAAAGAAAAAAAAAAGAAATGAACGCATTAAAATATATAAACAGGGAGAGTGAAATATATAAACAGATAGATAGATATGAACAGACTAAGAAAGAAAGAAAGAAAGAAAGAAAGAAAGAAAGAAAGAAAGAAAGAAAGAAAGAAAAAAAGAAAGAAAGAAAGAAAGAAAAAAGAAATGAACGCATTAAAATATATAAACAGGGAGAGTGAAATATATAAACAGATAGATAGATATGAACAGACTAAGAAAGAAAGAAAGAAAGAAAGAAAGAAAGAAAGAAAGAAAGAAAGAAAGAAAGAAAGAAAGAAAGAAAGAAAGAAAGAAAGGAAAGAACGTTGATTGATTCGTTTTCTAAGACTTATCAAACCTTTGCAGGTTATTTAAAGCCAGAAATATTTTTAGATCGTGAGAATTTTTTTTAGAAAATGGTTTAGTGATACAACTTAGGGAGGAGAAGAGGTGGATTCATACCTTTCCCAAACATATTTGCGCGTAAGTAAATAGAACGAACCAACGGAAATTGGAACTCGGTTCTCCGATTAACAATTCCAAGCCATTATCCATTACACGATCTGCATATTCTAGCTTACAACATCTGGTATTGCCAAGCGGTCACTCATCTATGCACTGTCCCAGCTCGACCTGGCTTGACTTCAATGATCTTATAGATACCAATGTTTCAATGTGATGTAGCCGCTTGGAATGTGACCGGCACCCACTTGGGGTCTCGAATCCGGTCACTTTCTCACCGACTTAATATAGCTTTCTTCTGTCTTCTATAAATCATTTCGGGCATCTGCCCTGACGGGCTATTTTCACTGGTGCCTCGACTGAAGGAATTTAAGTTTTAACCCTAATTTAGATGTCTATGTTCTGATATTTTAACCACACTGTAAAAATATAACAACCATTTGAAACGCTAAGAAAAACTCTAAAATTGACAACCTTGGATATTTATTTTAATAACAAATTAGACTTGTATTTAATATTTTTTTCTGAATTTTTTTATTAAAATACAAAATAGTTTTCATTTATTACAATTTATATTACCCAAATTATATTAGAATTACGTTTACATAGTGCTTACTTTTATTTTTTTTATCATCATATTGTTAGGCTGATAAGGTCCAATTTAACCTCTGAAATTACAAGTCATTGAAGCTAGAATTAATATTGCCATCCCAAATTTACAAGTTTGAAGGGCTGTCTTAGGCAGAAACATATGATTGTATGTGCTAACCTCCAAGGTCATCGAAGAAATCCAAAGATCATTTTTTGATTAAAATCTTTTGTTCTTTTTTTTCAGTCCAACAAAAGAAAGAAACTTGATTTTTTTTGATTTTTTGTCTGCGAAATATGTGCAACGTCTGATAAAACTTACTAAAAGTTCGATTTGTTATCAGTTGTTGTAAATGAAAACAATCCCAAACTGCACGAAAAAAAGAAATGGCTCAGTCGAGTTCTAAAGAATGTTACATTTAACTAAAAGTTGTTGCAAGAAATTCCTGGAAACCTCAATCGTACACTATATTTCCGGAGATATCTGTGGCTTCTTAAACCCAAATAATGTTCTTCAACTTGGGCTGCCTAATGTTCTTACCGACAGGTAAATTGCTTAGACGCCTCATCATAATTCTCACAAAATTTTACCATCTAAAGTTGCGAGGGAGAACACGCACAGCTATCAAGCATATTCTCCAATATGATATCGAGTCATCTTAAATCAAGTAGGCGAAAGTAGGATGTGTTAATTGCATATTGATCTTCGCATATACTTTTTAAATTTAAGTGAATTCTATTTACAATGAGACTCATTTTTACCATTGTTATATCGCGTAGGTTTTAGAAGAGATACTCCATTAAACGGTTTTTGTATTTAAATATGAAATTATCAGCATTGGGATACCAATAGCAGAGGAAGCATTCCGATCTGCCAGAAATGTGGATGATAAGATTATATATCAAAAAACTCTTAAAAAGAAAGAAAAAATTGACAGAGATGAAGAATAGATAATTAACTTACTATTTACTCACCCCCACCAAAAAAAAGCAGTAGTGACGGAATATGGCACAATGCCAATTTAAATTAAAGATCCCAAACTCATGCTCATGAGACAAGGCCAGAAATTGTTTGATCCCTGCAACCAATGTCGCGATGGTGTTGATATTTCATATATCTATTTGGTGCGATGAGGGAGATGTTTCCACAGGGTTTGAATCACCGGGACCAGCATCCCTCAACTTATTTGTTGTATTCTGTTCGAAGACAGAAGCAATTAAGGAGTAAAATGTGGTTTATCCGCCCGATAGCGATACTACACTTGGGATTTTATTTGCCGCCCACGCTGGTAGATCAGTTTAATGTGGGGATCCCAAAATAACCAAACCCCCATCAACAGTCGGTTGTACTGATATCGGTACCGCATTTTTAGTGCAATTATGGAGGTACTGCAGAGAGTAGCTGTTCCTCGAGAACGGGCACCTCTTGATAATATTTTCAATGGCGCTTTGATATAATTGAGAGATAGAATTTAGGGCAGGTACTACATTTAGATCACAGCCTAAAATCCGGTTTTATGCAGCCTTTTTATACGCATTTTATTTCTCAGTTCTTATTCCAATGCGACACGGTCTTAACGTGCTCTGTTTTGTTTGTTTTTTTCATCAAGTTGCACCTGTCAAAACAAATCTGTTTTTTCTATATTCACTTTTAATTCCCTTAAAGTGAAAAAATATCTTTTTCTTTCTTTTTAAATGTTTTTAATATATAATCTTATCATCCACATTTTCTGGCAGATCAGAATGTTTCCTCTGCCATTGGCATGCCAATGCTGATAATTTCATATTTGATTAAAACAAAAACGACCATCGGAATATCTCCTCTAAAACCTACGCAATATAACAATTGTAAAAATAAGTTGCATTGCAAATAGAATTCACTTAAATTTTAAAAGGTTTGTTGCAATATGAGAGGATAAGTTTGCAATTAATACATCCTAATTTTACTTGATTTAAAATAATTGACTCGATATCATAGTGGATAATATGCTTGATAGCTAGAGGAGTTCTACTGCGCAATTTTAGAGGGTAAAATTTTGTGAGAAACATGATGAGGCGTCTAAGCATTTTACCTGACGGTAAGAATTACCAGGCAGCCCAAGCGGCACTTTTGTTGCGAGATCAAACAATTTCTGGACTTGGCCAATGTGCGTATGCTTGGGCTCCTTACTTTAAATCGGCCTTGTGCCATATCCCCTCAATATCTTTTTTTTGTGGTGTGGGGAGTAAATACCAATTAAATTATCTTTTCTTCTCCTCTCTGCCATGTTCTGTCTTCGGGCAGTTCCAGGGAATCCAAACCTTCAGTAGCATCTTCCTCGTTTCAATAAAAGAATATCGTCTCCAGCGTGACAGTGGTCGCGTGAACTGGATAACTTATATATTGGTTGATGGCAAATCACGTTAAGATGACCTTTAGTCACATCCTGCCACCATGGGGAGGTGAGTAAATAAAATCAGCCTGAAGGCTGTGTGAAAATGTAGTATCTGTTCACCTCTGACTTTGGTCAGTTTGTGATTTTACAATAAGGAAAATGAGTACTGGCGAAGCAGTCCTGAAAGAATTTGATGCCGTAACAGGATTCATTATTGGTGCACACAACCTTACCAACATTAGACATACAGATGACATAGCATTGATAGCAGTCAGAGAAAGGAATCTACAGTAATTCCTACGGAAGCTAGCAAAAGAAATCGAGAAGAAAGGACTAAACATCAACTGTAAGAAGATAGAATGCATGATTGTCTGCAAAAGAAACAGTGCAATATTCGAATTACAAATTGGAGACATCAGAATTAAATAAGTACTAAAATTAAAATATATAAAGATGTAAAATGCCACACTGTAATCTGAAGACACGTTGGGATAGCGAATGGTGCTTTCCAAACGATAAGCAAAGTATTAAGAAACGTGAAAATTTCACTGAAAAAAATAGTGCTAAACTGTTATTTAATATCAGTACTACATTCACATACGTGCTAATACACTTGGGAAAGATATGAATCCTTTTCTTCTCCCCCAGCTATGGGTAAATAGCTGGACAGACCGGGTTCTGTAGCCTTGGATGGCAACTGCAGAAAGAAATGGCAACATACTGCGGGAAAACATCTGCCTCGTCAGTCATGTATCGAAAGATACATGATCGCCTAAGCGTGTATTACGCATGGCACATGGCTGGCTGAATGCCTGATCATTTGGTTGGACTCATGTCTAGTAATTTGGTCAAAAGAATGCCAAGTCATTTAGTTAGACTAACGGTGGTATAATGGATAGCGGTTCGGATTGAGGAATCGGAGAGCCGTGTTCGAATTCCAGTAGAATCCATTACATTCACTTACGTGCTAATACACTTGGGAAAGGCATGAATCCTTTTCTTCTCCCGCAGCTATGGGTAAATAGCAAGACAGACCGGGTTCTATAGCCTTGGGTGGCAACTGGTCTACCGCAAAAAGAAAAGGCAAACGACTGCGCGAAAAAATCTGCATCGTCTGTCGTGTATCGAAAGATAAATGATCGCCTAAGCGTGTATTATGTATATCACATAACTGACTGACTCCTATATGACAGTGAATGCTGGACAGTTTCAACACGGATAGACTTGAGGCAACTGAAATGTTTTTCTACAGAAGGATGCTGAGAATGCCATGTACTGAACACGTGAGCAGCGACGACGTTTTAGGGTAAATGGAAACAAAAATACACTTTACTTAGCATCAGAAAGAGACCGTTGAAATTTCTAGTGGGGGGCATAATGAGGGTTTCGTTTTTAGGAGGGGGGGCATAATGAGGAAATGAGGGTTTCGAACATTTGACGCTCACAGGATATATTCAAGGCAAGCGGAACTGATGAAAACAGCGCACAACCTACCTAACGAGCTTGAGTAAACGACTGAGAGATCAGGGATAAGAGATATGGCAAAAAGAAAAACTTAAGAGCTACAAAGTACAGAAAGTTGGGGAGTGCCATGATCGCCCATGTCCTGAAGGTACATTTCACATTGAAAACGAGCAATATGGACCGGTGATCCCAGCATTGCAGCAGCGTCATTCTCACTTCATTAAATAGGATTGGTGGCAGTGACTTTGCAGTTTTTGTTCTTAGCTCATATACACAAGTATAAGCCCAGTGGATAGATAGGTAAAAAAAAATACTGACGTCCAAAGAAGCCATAAGAAAAAACTCAAAAGGATTAAAAGATAATTTTCGCTCAAATAACACTAGCGACGATTTTTTTAGTAAATTATAAATCAATTCTTTTTTTTTTTAATTTGGTAACCATTCAGAAAAGATATCATATTTTATTAATTATTTTCAGTTTTATTTTATTAATTATTTTCAGTTTTTATTTTGTCTGAAATTAAATATTCTTCTCTTGCTGATAGATTTTTTTTTACTCCTGTGGCAGTGGAGACTTCAGGGGTTATTGGCCCTCGTTCGATGGTGTTCCTTCGGAGGATTGGCGCGATTGCGTCGCGATTAAGGAACGAGCCTCGCGAAACGGAGTAGCTCTTGCAGCGTGTCTCACTGGCGACGGTTCGAGGTAATGCTTTCTCCATCATAGCGGCTGGCAGAGGATAGAAAAAAAATTGTTTATAGTTACGTTGTTCTGGAATTGTCATCATTGGTCGACTGAACTTGCTTTGTTTCAATGACTTTTGTTTTGTTATTTTTATATAGTAATATATATTTATATTTTTGAATATTATCTGTTACTTCATTACACGTGACACGTATCTAACCAATAAGAACTAACCAAACACGACATACAATTAACCTGCGTCTCTTTGCTTATTATAATTTTTTATAAAAATCTCTGACAAAACTTTAATAAAGTGAAAAATGTTTAATAGAATATGTTTTAATAGTGTGTCCTCTATAATTTAAATCCGTCTTGCATGTTCATTTTGCCAAATATTAATTTAGATAAAATTTGATTTAATTTTTCTTCACAAAATCTCTAAAAGATTTTTTTTTCATCGCTTCTTTTACATTTTAGATGTTATGAATTCCGAAATAAACATCAGGGGTTCACTTTTAATAGGCCTGTTCTGTTCATAACAGAATTTGGGTCCTTTATTTAACTTCAATAAACCAAATTGTCACCAAATAATAACGTAATCTATGTGTGCAGCACGACATCTCGGCCATCAAGGTCAGCTTGATTTTAGTACGTTTTCCATATTTATTGCACCCTGTTAGTTGTTCCGGGTTTAAATCTCCTAATAAACTCTTTCCTGGTTCAGTTAGTTTGTTTTGTTTTTTTTTTTTTTGTTTTTTTTTTAATCGTATCACCCCAAGCAAGGCCGGAGGCCACTATCACGCAAGGGGTTAAAGAAGGGTTGGAGGAAGAGCAGATAGGAGTAGCAAGGGAGGGGATGTGGTGAAAGAGAAAGACAGTGGGTCGATCAAGGCAAGGGAGCCACAGAAGATCCGGAGCGAGAGCAGATAGGAATGAAAAATGAAAGGATGTGGAGAAGGTCGACCAAAGCAAGGGAGCCACAGAAGATCCGGAGCGAGAGCAGATAGGAATGAAAAATGAAAGGATGTGGAGAAGGGAAGTGGATAGATCAAGGCAACTGGAGATGTCGATTGACGCTACACTTAAACCGTTGGAGATTGTATTTGTCAGGGAAACAGTAATAGGGAAGGGAGTTCCATAGGCGAGATGTGCGAGACATGAAGCTATTCGAGTAGAAGAGACGTCTACATCTAACAGTTTCCATGGTGTAGGGGTGGGAGCGGGATGCCAGCCTCGTGGGGCGTTTAAATTCACGAGGTCTGGGGAGCATTCCCTTTCTCTCAAATAACCTTTGGAACGCTATACATTTATCTTCTTCATCCCCAGCTAGGGTTAAATAGCAGAAAAACTTCGGCTCTTTGGCAACCAGTCTCGATTATAGATAACTCTAAAAACAAGACCCGAGTAGGGCTCTTTTGGAGATATTGTGGCATAATGTTATTATTATGAATTTGTCCATGCTTTCTGCTATCAGCTCCAAACTAGATCCCCAAAAGGCGTGTGGACTAGACGGTATCCTTGGAATTCTTCTAAGAAAATGTGTTCTCGAACTGGCTCCCGTTCTCTCCAAATTCTGCAACAAATTCCTTGCTGGTTCTTGCTTTCTAATAGTAGTTCCGACTGTAGTTTCTGTTTTTATCAACTCGGTTGAACATTTTGATTCCTCGAATTATCGACCTATTAGTGTTTTTACCTCTTTTGGAAAAGTTCTAAAATCTCTAAACAACTCCGAATTAATTAAGCATCTCACTTTATACAGCCTTCTTGAGGGGGGGAGGGGAGGGGGAGTGAGAGGGGAGGGGGAGTGAGAGGGGAGAGGGAGAGATAGAGGGGGAGAGAGAGGGGGAGAGGGAGAGAATAGAGAGCAATGTGTGGGAAACATGCTAAAATAAGCTTACACAACGCTCTCGATGGGAGAAGCACTTCTTCAATCTAAGATATTATAGTATCTCTTTTACTCTGGGTATCAGATTATTCTTTTTAAGTAACATCTATTTTTTGATGAGCGGGGTATTTTTTTTTCTATTTCCTACTTTGCATAAATAAGACAATATTAAACCTATATGCGATGCTGTAAAAACAAAACGTTGCCTATTGCATTCAACTGTTATTTGCCCTTCGGTTATACAATGATCGTCTTTTTATCTCATACCCTCTTGAATCTTTATCAGTTGATTTATCTATCATTAATCTTGCCATTTTTTCAGATTTCAAGAGAGTCAGAAGGCGTCTGAAATATTGGTCAAAGCGTAACAATGTCTTTTAAATTTTACTTGAGGACATAGATACATGGATTTTCAATATTTCTCTACTCTACTTCGCTCTGTAAATCTTCGTTATATTTTTCTACGTTAGTAAAAACCTCATTATTCTTTCTACAATTCTTCATCAACTCTTCGATTTCTTTTCACAGCTAACTGTAATTTCGAAGACAAGAACTTGCCTATATACTTGTGTTTTCTACCTGAACATCTCGACAGAACTCAATCATTCGTCTATTTTATTTCTAATAAATGTTTTTCTTTTTTCTTTCTTTCTTTCTTTCTTTCTTTCTATCTATCTATCTATCTATCTATCTGTTTCACAAATTTTGTACTGGATATGACGATAAATTAGATGCGGCCTCGAGGCTTCCGATCGGGAAGTTGCAGGTTTTGGGGAACAGGTTGATATGACGCTAAAAGTATCACCCACCCAACCAATTCTATCTTGCTCTGTTCATCTCTCTCTCTCTCTCTCTCTCTCTCTATATATATATATATATATATATATATATATATATAATAAAATAGGCAGTATATATTTACATTACAAAGAGTCAATCATACCTTGGATCAATCAGCAATGTGTATGCGATTATTGGCAAAATCACTTCGCTAGCAGACATAAACATAAGCATTACACTACTGATAATCCTCCGAATGATGAGACCCTCATAAATAAATTAAATGGATATGGTGTTTTTTTGTTTTTTTTTAATTGATTCAAGGTATGATTGACTCTTTGTAATATATATATATATATATATATATATATATATATATATATATATATATATATATATATATATATATACATCTATCTTATCTATTAGATCATTGCAAAAGTTATTGTCGAATTAGAAAATTAAAAACAAAAATTTGACATACACGCAAAAAAAAATTAGTCAAGTACATAATTTTCACTATTTACATTGTTATGACTGCTTTCTTTATCTTTATTGACATATTTTCGACGTTTCGGCCCATTGTGCGCTCCAGCCTTCTTCAGGTGATTGTAATTTGGAACCAAACGCTTTATTTCGTCCACTGGAGTAAATTGTTCTAGTTTCATGTGGCGTGCCTCCTCTGAGTGTTTCGGTGTCAGTTATTTCCATTTAACTCGACTCTCCAAGATTTTGTTCACCTCTGCTGTAGCCAGATATTGAACTCACAGCCCTTTGGGTCAAATCACTGGATTACTTCAACCAACGTTTTTATCCACTGGGACATGTGTCCTTGAGTAAATAGTGTAAGTAATTACAATACCTCATCTCAGAAATATAGTGAGATAGTTTCCATTGAATTTAACTACTGTCACCCACCGTTCTACAAGCTTGTTATACTTTGTGAGGTTGTGAGCTAGTTTTCAACTGACTGTACAAAGTCAATTTTTTGTCATTTAAATTGTACTGTAGATACTGCAACAAACGAAAATCCCTCGGTGCCAAGTAAGGAAAATACTGTGGTTTCCCATTTCATCTCTTTAACACTGTAATGTATGTGTTGTCGTGGTGGAAAATGACACCTTTTTGTTTTGCTAAAGTCGGCCGTTTTTCTTGAACCCAAGTGACTTAAAATGGCGAAGGGGAGTTCAAATATTGATTTTCAAACTCTTAGCAATCCTTTCCGTCAAAATTATCGGATTAATTTCCACAATGCCAATCCAAGCGTCTTCATCGACGTCGGAAGCGTGGTTGATCGTTTGGCTTAAAATCACCCTGACGAAATCTGCCAAACTACATTTGACCGCCATTTTTGAACAGCTGGAGCACGGGCTAAATAAACCTTAGGAATTGTTTGGCGCATTTTAAACGCTTACTTCATTCCGAAATTCACAGAGCATAATATTTCAAAAGTTCATCATTTCCTCCTCTATATTTAAGGCATTCATTTTTAGACAAAAGGTCAGTATTAATCAAAGTGTGACTTGCAAAAGATCGATGCAAGGTTTCAATCTCGAACACAACACAAATCTGCATCAAAATAAATACCAATGTCAAATTGCGGTTAATTTATATTAATAATGAAAATCGGACAGGAACTTTTGCAATGATCTGCTATCTCTCTCTTTCTCTCTCTCTCTCTCTCTCTCTCTCTCTCTCTCTCTCTCTGAATCTATCTATCTATCTGTCTCTCTAGTATTTGTAAACGGTAAATATTACTGCTAATAATGCAAGACTCTCCCAACGGATTGAGTCCTCTAGGTCTGGTTTCGGTACGGCTTGAAGCAATCAGATGTCTTGTCACACTGAAGAGCTGTGATATAGCAAATCAGTCTGCCTCTGGATGACGATATATATATATATATATATATATATATATATATATATATATAGCATTACTCTAACTAGCTATAGGTGTCAGTCTGTTCATATCTGTCTGGCCATTCATCTACGATTTTCTATATCAAATAATCAGAAATGTATCTTTATATATATATATATAAATATATATATAAAATCAATCTATCTAGCTGTCTCAGTTTGTTCATATTTATCTAGCTATTTATCTATCTTCATTTTTCTATATCAAACAATCGATTTGTTCATATCTATCTATTTATCTATCACTCACTCTCTCTCTCTCTTCCTCTCTCTCTCTCTCTCTCTCTCTCTCTCTATATATATATATATATATATATATATATATATATATATATTATGCAGCATTACATTAGAACATGCACATCCCCACTACAAAACTGCATATCTTGTTTCAACGTAAAAAAATGTTTAATATTTCATCAGGTGGTAAATCACGGTGCTACTCTGTTACATTAGACCATGAACATCCCCACTACAAAACTCTACATCTTGTTTCAACGTTAAAAAAATCTTAACGTCACATCTGGTGGGAAATCACGATGCTAATTTGTTACATTAGAACATGCACATGCCCACTACAAAACTGTACGTCTTGTTTCAACGTTAAAAACATTTTTAACGGTTCATCAGGTGGGAAATCACGATGCTACTATGCATGTGCATGGTCTAATGTAACGCTGCATAATAAATAAATATTTATTGCTTTACTTTTGTATTGAGCCCTGTTTCAAATTAATGTTTTGAACACTGAAATCTTACTCTTCGTTTTTTACATTTGGATATATATATATATATATATATATATATAATATCAATCTAGCTAGATAGCTATCCGTCTCTGTTCATATCCATCTAGCTATTTATCTATCTGCGTTTTTATATAACAATCATTTTTCTCATATTTATCTATCTCTCTCTCTCTCTCTCTCTCTCTATATATATATATATATATATATATATATATATGTATATATAAATAAAAAGTTTCTGAAACATGGTTATCACTGTGTAGCGAAAAAAAACATATTTTAAATCAATTAATTTATAATATATATATATATATATATATATATATATATATATATATATATATATATATATATATATATATATATATATATATGATATCAATCTAGCTAGCAAGCTGGCTATCTGTCCCAGTCTGTTCATATCTAGCTAGCTATGTATCTATCTTCTTTTTTCTATATCAAACTATCATCTATCTACCTCATTCTTTTATTTTTGTATCTACCTAATTATCTGAGATTCTGTTTTTGGGTTTATGCAGTTATTTACTAAACTTATGCTCATTTTCCACAAGGCTGCAACTATTGATGTGTTCAGCGAAACACTAATTCACAACAATAATCCATCTTGATCATATTAATCTCTCTTTATATCTCATCCTACTTACGTCTGTCTATGTGTTCAATGAGAATGCCCAAGAAATACCTCAAATATTAATAATATTACGTCAAAAAACTATTAGACGTATTTTTCAAGAACCAAACAGAAAGTACTGCAAAGCAAAATATAATAACGTCACTCCTATGATAGCATTTGGATAAATAAATCTAAGCAGCATTTTGGTTCAGGGTTATTATAAAAATAGATATGATTGGATGGGACCTATAATCTACTGAGAAGTGTAAAAGACTGAAATTCAGTTATGCAAACCAATATAGATAGATAGATAGATAGATAGATATACAAGATAAACGCTTAATACTTGCTTGTCGATTACATCTGCCTTCCAATTTCCACGGTTTTATCTGGGATCGACCACTGACTTCTAGATATAGCATGGAATAAATGATAAAGAGACTGCTTTGGGAAGGAATGGCAGATAAGCATCTACTGTCTGAGCCAAGAATACGAAAACAGAATCAATGCCGTTCACACGACACATTAGTTTCAATGAATTTTTCCCCCTGGTACAGCTGTTTATAATTCTAAACTGCTCATTCGACACATAGATAGATAGATAGATAGATAATGAATGGGCCAACATAGATAGATAGATAGATAGATAGATAGATAGATAGATAGATAGATAGATAGGTAATGAATGGGCCCAGATAAATAGAAAGAAAGAAAGAAAGAATGAAAAAAACTTTGAAAATCAATAACCTGTGAAGGGTTTTTATCACGATAGCTGCATAAACTACCCATTTACTTATTAATCTTTTCATTCATTTATGATCAAATTCAGTTAAATGAATTTGTATTCAGCCTTCGATATCATTCCTTCCGCCGAATAGAAAATAATTTCTTTTCAGTCGTTGTCTGTAAAGCGTTTTCTTTCGCTGTTTTTCTTTCACTGAAAACGCTTGCAGGAAATTGTCTCTTAAGATTTACAATATCCCATTTGGGATGAACAAGTATCCAATAATAATAATAATAATAATAAGGAAATAATGCTGAAAACCTGTGTAGGTTTTATTTTTAAAAAATAAAAAATATGTGAAGACGATAATAGCATTAATAAGAGAAATAATTTTTTCATGACTGCACAGAACTTATCAGGAGAAAGCCGTGTTAAAAATATGACAGATGCATTAAAACTTTCATCTGTACAATGACAAGGAAGAAATATAAAATAATAATAATAATAATAATAATAATAATAATAATAATAATAATACTTCTTTTCCGGAAAGAAAACGGACAGAAATTCGTATAAACACCACCCAGACCGGGTTGCAGGCATAGGACCTGGCCAATCAAAGCTAATAACCCAGATATCGCAATCAAAGACCACAAACCGGAATGTGCTTTCGTACTGTAGTCTGTAATGTATCTTTAAAGATCTAAAAAAACTATCCAAATACAAGGATCTAAAAATCGAAATCTCAAAAATGTGGCTCATAATGACATTAGTTATTTTAGATGTATTTCCAACAAATTACTATTAACCTTTCCAAACAGAAACCATCATCTGTAAATGCAATGAGAGCAGTGATTGCACGTACCCTGAAACTATCATAAAAATTCTGAATTAATAAATATCAAACATTTCAAACAGCTCGGTGGATGGATCAATTATGACAAATTTAATATAGAGAATATAGAAATGAATTACAGGAGAGACTGCGCTAGGGGTAGTTTTTTTCCAACCCCAGCCATACTCATACTCTTAAAAGATTTTTTCAGATCTAGACTCTTATATAAATGTAAGTCATGACGCCAAACCTGTTCAAAAACGTGAAGGAGAACTTACCAATGCCGACTCGACACCGCCGACTCAACACCAGGACAAATCAGGACTGAGACATATCAGGACTGAGACAACTCAATACCAGTAAAACATAACTATTTTTTATAACTGAATAAAAAATAATTTACCAAGGATTAAAATCTTAATTCGGGAATATTTTTTAAAATTATTTTTAATAAACAAATTTAGTTTTTAATAAGGTAAAAATATTCACTAATTAAAGTCATGTTTTTCTGGTACTGAATTCTCTCAGTCCTGAGTTGTCCCGGTGCTCAGTCGGTGGTGTTGAGTTATTCTGCACCCTTCAGAAATGTCTAATCAGTTAGCTGTAGACAGCCGTTCTTTTAGCTCCATGATTAAAAATGGCTTCAAGCGAATCAATCGTCTATCTCTTAAAGAAGACAACTGTTCATCATATAGACTAAAGAACCCCAAAGAAAAGAAGTTTACCGGAAAAGAAAAACTGCATTACTTGAAGACTTCCAATATGAGTAACAACTAAAATAAATAGCACATGTAAGAAGGGAAAATAATGATATAATCAAGATGTTGTCATTCCACATTACCTTAAACAAACGGTTAGGAAGGAAACTCACGTCAATACTAGAAAGAGCGATAACTGTTACTGGCTTTGAGAAACCTAATTTCCTTAAAAAAACAATTTTAAGGAAATGTTTTTTTTTATAAATTTCATTCAACAATAAAACTAACTGTTCGGTCAATGAATGTTAAATGTTTCCTGTATGAACACGGCTAATCTCCCTATTACCGTTCTTATACCCTTAAAAGATTAATTTCTTGGGCTCTGTTTATTTGTACCCTTGCGTTGATTTCTGTGATCTCTCTTTCTCTTTCTCTCATTCTTTCTCCCTCTCTCTCTTTCAATATTATTATTATTATTAATATTTGTGATTCTCTCATCCTCTTAGATGTTTCAACCGGTTGAGAAAGGTCATCTTAAAGAGGCAAATCCTTTCAAAGACGTATTTCTGGTAATATTTCTTTTTTCAAAAATGTATTGCTGGTATTTTTTTAAAATTGTATTGCTAGTATTTTTTTCGAAAA
This sequence comes from Acanthosepion esculentum, assembly GCA_964036315.1. Lineage (NCBI taxonomy): Eukaryota > Metazoa > Mollusca > Cephalopoda > Sepiida > Sepiidae > Acanthosepion > Acanthosepion esculentum. The sequence continues at coordinate 100,792,295 of OZ038477.1, forward strand.
AAATATTTCTGGTAATAATGCGTTGCTGGTAATAATTTTTCTTCAAAGATTTATTGCTGGTAATAATTTTTACAAAAATGTATTGCTGGTATATTTTTAAAATTTTATTGCTAGTATTTTTTTCGAAAAAAAATATTTCTGGTAATAATGCGTGGCTGGTAATAATTTTTCTTCAAAGATTTATTGCTGGTAATAATTTTTACAAAAATGTATTGCTTGTATTAAAACCTATTTTTACTCGTTTTGAACCTAGTTTGCGGGTTAACTATTTGCCCATAGCTGGAATCCTAACAGGTGCTACCACCCCGAGTCAGGGTGAATCTTGGAACACCAACAATTAAGAGGTGGCTCTACGCTTCTCAAAACCTCCTGATCACAGGACTTGCTGTCGGATGTAGTTTATCGTCTTACCCAGGATGCTAATATAGTTTACCATCATACCCAGGACGATATGGCGTTAGATATCTCAAAGGGCGTTAAAAAGTATGTGATATGCTGATCTTCTCCACAATCTCTAGGGCTATGGTGTCGCTGGCCGGATATATGACTTAATCGTATCGTTCTTCACAAATCGGCTATCGTATCGGCTAATTATTCCCAGGTTGAACGCTTAGACTTCTAGATAATTTCACGTTCACCGGAACTCTATAAACATTGCACTATATATTGTAAATTTTAATGTCTCCAAAAAGAAACTGCTATCTCAGAGGGCGTTAAAAAGGATTTGATATACTGACTTTCTCCAAAATCTCAAGGTCTATGGTGTCACTGGCCGGATATATGACTTAATCGTATTGTTCTTCACAAATCGGCAAATGATGATCAACTTGAATGGCCAGGCTTCTAGATAATCTCACATCCACCAAGGTTCTATACTTCCACCTACGTAGTTTATTCATCAACGAACTACGCAGTTCCAAACTTGTTATCTATGCTGATAACACACACATTTACATACGTCTTCATATTAAGTTCATTCCGGCAAAGTAAATCGAGCAGCTGCTCTCGAAAACTGTTGTGAGACCGATACATTCCTACATCATGAACTCTCCCAGTACTATATTATTATGTAAATGGTAGTATCATGGGAGTCGCACCAGTAATGGTGCTCTGTTGTCGAACTCTCTGTTTGGCAGAGAGGAACTCGGACGAGGCTTTGCCGCAGGGCAAAGTTTCGTCCGGGGCGGTAGACAGTCCCTAAACTCGTGTATACGGGTTGTAAATGGGCATATTTTTGGCCGAGCCTACGGGCTCGGTAAGCCCACGTTAAACCGGCCTTGTGCCACATTCGACCCGTGTGGTGGTGCAGGGGTTGTTAATTATCGTAGCACCAGTAATGCGCAGCCGCGTACGATACCAATATCGGACACCACTGGATAGTAAGCTCTGCTTACTCTTACACTATTCTTTGTAACTTTTCTGTTTAATATATCTTTCTTACCTCTAACCCGTGTTCCGTGTTTTCCTTCCGTGGCCCCTACTTCGGGTCCACATCAAAAACGATCTCCAATCAGTTGCTAATAAAGGCAAGAAATGGATTGTACATTTGAATGTCTTCGAAATGAAACTGCTATACTTTTTTAGATAACCATTTTTGACCATCTACATGGTTCGTGCTAATCTCCAGGAGATGAACTCATTACGACTTCTTGATCTCGTCTTTTATTACTGACATGAAGTGAAGCATTTATTTTAATTTATTTGCTACTTCTACTGCTAGGAAATTTGGTTCACTGCTTCGTGCCAGATATTTATTCTTGTCACAATTATTCTTGCACATTTATAAATCTACCATTTATCCGTGCAATTGAATATTGCTGCCATATCTATATATCCCGAGATTCTCGACAAAATCCAGAGAAAGGTCTCTAATGTTATCGGTCCTGACCTGGTATCTCGACCAGCGATTTTCCCGCAGCGATGACATGATTTCCGTATATCTTTTCTCTAAATATTTTCATGACAGCGTGGATTTAAGCGTATTACTAGATTGGCATTTAGGTCTCATAGTTTTACTGTTGAAATAGCTCGAAGTATCTGTAAATTCTATTGTAATGGTTACTTGTCTCGCACTACCGGTTTCTTGCTTGCCTACAATATTCAGAAATTCAAATGCGAGTCAATCACCATTTCGTTATTCCCTAATCCTGTTCCTGCATTGTCCTTTTTCCTCACTAAAGTCTTCTCGTTCTTTTCTATTCCGAGTAAATCTTTGCGCCATAGTGGCATTATCGCCTTGCTTGGGGAAAATTATTTAAAATAAGTAACTGTATTCCCATATCAGTTTCTCGCGACAATTGCTGGAAACTGAACGACAGCATGTCTGCTCAAATATTCATAACATCGGAAACATGTGACGTTCATAAAGTTCATTTTAAGAGTGTTATTCGAAAGATCCCGGTTCTTACACTGATTTCCAGTTTATCCGGCGTATTTCTTAGATTTTCGAAATTATTACTGTAGAAAAACAAATTCCGCAAACATGGATAAACGTGCCTGCAATGAGAAGTAGTATCAAAAGGACGGGTTTTCCCCTGACACCGCTTTTTTTTAACTACCTTCACTCTTCATCAATGTTTAAAAAGCGACGATTAGAAGTGGAATAAAAACTAACCATATGATGAAAGTGAATTTATATATTTTCTTTTTTCTTGAAAATTTACAACAAATATATTAAACATTATTTATTAAATTGTGTATTTACAAGAATTAATTTAATATTTGCAATATTCTAACTAAAAACAAATTAATTAATGTAATACAATATTTATCATTTACCATATTTTTCGTGGGGTAATGGTTAACGTGCTGGTGTAGCAGACCCTTACAACTGCATAGGGAATTCAGTCTTCGTTGGGTGCCTTATGCCTCTGACCCGGTGCCAGACTAAGCGAAGCTTACTTTATGCGAAAAGAGAGAGACTCACTCTGAGTTAATGAGTAGAAAAATAGTTCGATACTCACTAGATGGCCATTCATATGGTCTTGTGTAAGATAAAGTTAAGATTAGTAAATATTGATAGTAGTAGTAGTAGTAGTAGTAGTAGTAGTAGTAGTAGTAGTAGTAGTAGTAGTAATGGAAGAGAGAATGATGTTGGAGTTGTTATGGGGATTTTTACTTTTGATTGATAGTTGACGAACTTGTCTCGTCAACCATTCACAATTGGATTGAATTTAATCTTTAGTGGATGCGCCATTATTACAGCCCTCTGGTAGAGATTAAACATTACACACACACACACACACACACACACGCACACACACACACACACACACACACACACGCACACTCACACACACACATCTACAGGCAAACATGGAGAAACGTACTCGAAATAAGACGTAGTGTCAAAAGGACAGGTTTTCTTCTGACACCGCTATTTTAACTACCTTCATTCTTCGGCAATGTTTATTGTTTTAAAAAGCGATTATTAGAATTTGAATAAAACTTAAACACATGTCAGTCAGTTAAGTGCCATGCATGATACACGTTGGAGCGATCATGTCTGTTTCGATTCATGACTAACAAGGTAAGCGATTTTCCCGCAGTAGGTTGCCGTTTCCTTCTGCGGTACAATGATTGCCAGTCAAGGCTTTAGTAACCAGTCTGTCCTGCTATTCAACCCATAACTGGAGAGAGAAGAGATTGATATATACATTTCTCAAGAGTATTTGTGCGTAGGTGAATGTAACAAACCCGACTGGAATTCGAACACGGCGCTTCGATAACTCATACCGAACCCAAATCCACAATGACGAAAGGGAATTTATGCATTTCTTTTGATATTGAGAACTGACAACAAAAATATTAAACATCGTTTATTTACATGAATAATTTTATATTTACAATATTCTAAAAACTAATACAATTAATGCAATGGGAAAATAATTTTTATTTTAAAATTTATCGATATTTATAAACTTATTAAAATATGTGAAACAACTATAAGGAAATCATTATTATTTACCATTTTATAAAGCTTGGTGCAATTAGCCGATGTTTTACCAACCATTCCAATAAATAACATAAATAAATAGTGTAAATAAACAAACTAATAAATAAATAGTGTTTATTATTTTTATTGTCAATTCTCAAGTACAAAGAAAATGTATAAATTCACCTTCGTGTTTAGGTCTTATTCTAATCGTCGCTTTTTAAAACAATAAACGTTACTGAAGAGTTAAGGTAGTTACAAAAGCGGTGTCATGGGAAAAACCGTCCTTTTGAGACGCCGTCTTATTGTGAGCAACGTTAGCAAAAAATTCTATATCTGCTTCCGAAATAGTGCAACGGAAAATGAACACGGCAGTCGCTTTTAATGCCGTCCAAATGCAACGCCATAAAAACAAATGTACATAGGCCAAGATATATTACACCAAGGAGAATAATGTATAAGAACCATATGAAATGACACCCCATCATCATCATCATCATCATCGTCATCGTCGGCATCATCATCATCGTCATCCTCATTCCCTTGACTGGGTGTTGGTCGTTGGGCCGCTGCGCATCAGAATGCCTAACTAATTCCCTCCACATATACTTCATGCGTAGTGCCTCTTGGGCATTTAAAACTGGCGAGGCCCATCCCTCTTAAGATCAAACTACAGTCGATGACCTTCAATTTGAGGGCACGCTTCGGTTTCAGGAAAGTGCGCGTTGATTCTATAGGGAAGGAGATTCCTGGTCGTCCACATCAGTCTTGGAAGCCCTCCACGCAGCGAGTAGGAACATGGGGATGACATTTCACCTACCATTATTATAACTCTTAAAATATTGCCAAAATATTATTGCAGCTGATTGTAAACCGGGAGAATGGTCTACACAGTGCTAGAAAGATGACCGACCTGAAGGTAACATTACACTTACCATTACTAGAATGTTTAAACCAGTCCTGAAAAATCTTGCAATCCAGAATCAAAGAAAAAAAAATTAGTAGAATCATAAATCCGAGGACAAATCGAAACTGTTCAGACGACAGCATTGTTAGAATCAGTTAGTATCCTGTGTAGGTTTCCCGGAGTATTGAGAAGTGTTGTCACTTGATCTCTAATGAAAATAGTGGGTTCTTATTGATATGAACACTAAACGTATATAAATATGTAGATGATGATGATGATGATGATGATGATGATGATGATGATGATGATGATGATGATGATGATGATGATTATTAATGCTAAATATATGAAGAAAATTCTTCAGGAAAATCGAAAATCGTTTTCGTTGGATCTTAACAGGTTTATGGCAAATAGTGAGCAAAAGAGAAAAGAAAGGATTTTTTAAAAAATGGCGATATAAAAAGAAGCTAAATAAATGAAAGTTGATGAAAGAAAAAAATGTATCAGCCAACGTTCTTCCATCTCGCCTCCTTTCCTATCGAAAATATCCGAATCCCAAAACGCATTCTAGACTCAAACTATCACGCCTATCTGTGGCGATAATCTTTTATGAAGCAAAATGGCTTAATCGCTACGGAAATTGGCAAAATGGGCTCGAAGATTAGCAGGGATAATAAGAAACGCGCGTGACGATGATTCCTTTTGCAGATGCCATTGGGGCCAGGCAATGTAATAAAATATGAAATCTCCATGAAGAACCGTGCGAAAACGGATCAAATGGAAAATAGGCTGTGGTGAACGAAAGAATGTCTGTGCGTCCCATCTCCGAAACGTTTAGCTTCGCACTATTAAAAGTGATTATGTTTTATGTTCATAATAGAGAATCATATGATAGTTGTAAATATGAGAATTAAAAAATGTTTTATTGGACGACATAACCGTACATGAAAGTGATTTTAAGTTATAATCGATTTAACTGAAACATATAATAAATTAGGTTTATTAATATGAATATACGCACACATATAGCTATGCGAGTTTTGCCGTGATAATAATCGTTATCAATTTACTTATAAACACTTTTATAGCATCTGTAAGTTCGATTTCCAGTAGGTACTTGATATTGATAGTTTTCTGTCGTGCGCATAATATATGGGATACTATATATATTCCGGCTCCATACTTTCCAGCCAACTTTAATCTGTAATAATTTAAATGCAATGTCAATCGCTATCTATTGTCCTCTTGATTACTCGTTTCTCTTCCCGCTCATTATTAATGCTACTGTTTCTTATTCTTCCACACCATGTAACCCCTTGTTTCTTAGTGAATTTACTACCTTGCATAGGATAATACCGATGAATATATATATATATATATATATATATATATATATATATATATATATATATATATATATATATATATATATTAGGTTTGTTCTGTCACCTTTGGACCATTTGCTTTTGCGAATCAACGTATTTAATTTGTTTTGTAAAATACGGATTTCATGTATTAGGTCATCCCATAAGTTATGTCCGAATTTTAACTTTTTGTTAAAATGAACGAAATTTTATAATGTCTAATGGAGCTGAACATTATTTTTAAGTTTAAATGCATTTAAACTGATCAAATTTTATTTCAGAAAACAATAAAATTAAATTTTGTTTGATTAAAACCCTGCTAACATGGAAGTACCCAAGAATCATTTGAAGCACATAATGCTCTATGAGTTCAAGAAAGGAAACTCAGCAGCCGAAGCGGCTAGAAAAATTCACTCAGTTTATGGAGAGGAATGTGTGAATGAAAGAACTTGCAGAAGATGAAGATCGAACCGGACGTCCAGTTGAGTTTGATGAAAAGATTCTTGAAGCAGCCCTTGAAGAAAATCCTGCTTTATCAGTTGAGGAATTGGCAGTGGTTCTCAGTTCAAACCATACAAATGTTCATCGTCATCTTCAACAACTTGGAAAAGTTCCTAAACTTGGAAAATGGGTGCCTCATGAATTGTCTGAAAACAACCTCAAATCCCGAGTTGACATCTGCTCTTCTCTCCATTCTCGCCAACTTGTTTCACCTTTTTTGGATAGACTTGTGACTGGCGACGAAAAATGGATGTTTTATTGATATGTTAAGCGTCGTAGACAGTGGCTTGGTAAAGAGGAAGGACCAAAGCCACAGCCGAGAAATGAACTTCATGGGCAAAAGATTCTTCTTTCAATCTGGTGAGATTGCCAAGGAATAATCCACTTTGAATTCTTACCACCTAATGCAACAGTTAATGCTCAAATATACTGTCAGCAATTAGAGCGTTTGAACCAAGCTTTGAGGAAAAAAAGACCTGCTCTAGTGAATCGAAAACGGGTGATATTTCATCAGGATAATACGCGACCACACACAGCAAGAATAACGTCACAAAAGATCGAAGAACTTGGTTGGGAGAAAATTCCTCATCCACCTTATTCTCCCGACCTTGCCCCTTCAGCCTACCATTTGTTTCGTAGCTTGCAGAATCATTTGGAAGAAACAGCTTTTGTAACACATGAAGAGGTTAAAACTGACATTTGTGAGTTCTTCGAATCAAAGCCAAAAGAATTTTACAGTATGGAATAAGTAAGCATGTTAATAGATGGAAGGAAGTCATAGATAATCAGGGAAAATACATTGTTGATTGAATCTGTAATTAAATGTAACATTTGGTCACTTGTTACAAAATTCAAAATTCGGGCAGAACTTATTGGATGACCTGATATTGTAAAGAAATGACCTAATTACAAACTTACCAGAATCCAAAATATCGGACAAAGATATATATATATATATATATATATATATATATATATATATATATATATATATATATATATATATATATATATAGTCATCCACAGACAGACTTTCGCTGTATTACAACTTATCAGTGTGGATAGACGTCCGATTGCCTCAAGCCGAGATCGAAACTCGACTGATTTGGCATCAGTCGGAGATTCCACTCCTGAGCCATCAGCGCCCAGGAGAGAGGAAGGTGAATTTTTACGTACCTATTCTTCGAATAAATTCACCAATATATATATATATATATATATATATATATATAATGAAAAGGCTGCATCAGTTGGCAAAACACTGTGTAATGAAAACATTCTTTCAAACTCCAAAGCCGAAATTCTGCGAGAAACGATGTCATACATAAAAAAACATACAAATATGTCAACTAAACACAAGCTTCAAAACTTATGCACACAGGGTCGGTGCAAGGGTCTTGTGTCCAACGAATCTATGATAAGGTGTCCCTTACTCTACTAGATCCCAGTTTTCATAGTGTAGTATTCATATAAAATACAGATCTTGTTATAAAATAATTATGTACAATAATGGATAATATGCAATACAGGTGAACATTTCAACCAGAAAAATTGAAAATAAATACAACGCTTGTAAATACAAATTAGCGACTTGTAATAATAGAGCCATCTTAAAAAAATCGATCAAATTTTTGCCGCAGTTTTTAGCATCAACTTGAGATTTTTAACGCATTCAACTTTATGAATAAAAAATAGTGAATTTTGTATAGTGATTCTTTTCGAGACTTACCATAAAAAAAACAAAAAACAAATTCAATGATTTGGAAGAAAACAAAAAAGACAGCAGAATGGTGAAAACTTTTCATCAAAACAAAAGTTGATAAGATAGCGATGGTCATAAAGCACTGCCCGGGGCGGAAATTCAGGCTTGAAGGTTTGGGGGGGGTGTAGGTGATAGTACGCGTCAGCCCCGTATACACCCACAGTTAGATGGAAAGAGATGGGAACTCGAATCTTGTATCCAACATTTCTAATATCAAACGTTTTGTCACGGAAACGGGGGCTTTAATTCTTGTTTTAAAATTTTCCCCTCGATGAAGAACAGATGAAACTTTCACAAAATTAACTAAAACCATAGATTCGAGCACACCGAATTTGAAAAAAAATTCCGTACAACATATATTAACTACCACCATTACAAATACCGAGGAAACTACTTACTAACATTAAAATATTGTCCATGAATAAACGCACACACAAATGAACACACACACACACATATATATATAAATATATATATATATATATATATATATATATATATATATATATATATATATATATATATTTATTTATATACATATATATATATATATATATATATATATATATATATATATATATTTATATATATATATATATATATATCCAAGTATATGATTGATGTATACGGAATAAATTTCAATAACCAACAAATATTATTCTTAAAAGTGTGCTCAATAGAGTAGAGCAAATATAATCATTTATTCGAAAATTATGACATAAAAATTTTATTAAATCACTGCAAAAATAGCCATTTTGTTTCAACACTTCTGGTGTCTTCTCAAGTGATGGTATTGAATGTAGAATTAATTAAACCCTTAATTCTATATTCAACACCATCACTTGAGAAGACACCAGAAGTGTTGCAACAAAATGGCTATTTTTGCAGTGATTTCATAACATTTTATGTTATAATTTTCGAATAAATCATTATATATATATACATATATATATATATATATATACATATATATATATACATATATATAAATAAAAACACAACACACACACACACACACACACACACACACACATATATATATATATATATATATATATATATATATATATATATATATATATAAAATATTGTTCAAAGGCTTGAGCTCACACCTGGTAATTTTTTAAAATTTTGCTCTCGTCAAAATATCTACCTTTAGCTTTGATTATTGCACCACAATTTTTTGGTATTCGTTGCAAAATTTTCTCAAAGTTTAAGTTCGAGAACTGATTCCATTCTTTTTACAATGACTCACAGTGTTTTCTTAATTTTGGGGATGGAATGATTTCACCCTTCTATCAAGTTCATCCTACGCTATTTCGGAGTGCGGCTTCAAATTTTTGAACTGTTGTGAGTATACACATAGTTCATATATATATATATATATATATATATATATATAGATATAGATATAGATATAGATATAGATATATATACATAGCCCGAGCTCGGGTCACGAACGCTTCTTATTACGAAAATATCTGTTCATGAACAAATTTTCTAAACAAAAATGTCTCACGCGTGAACCTTGTCTCGAACGCCTAACACGCAAGCCGGCGACAACATAGGGTAGCCGGTAGTATAAAGCAAAGCCGTGTGGTGCTAAGAGACATAAAAGAAAAGAAAAGAAACCCCAGAAAGACAGTTACCTGGGGTTTTTCATGAAATAAGTTACTCCTTTCCAAACAATAACATCTCTCCACTTCCCGTTACTCACTACCTTCCACTTACGCCATCAATTCCCATCCGTACAGACACGGTTTAATTAAATTAAATTATCGTTTATATTTTATCTATGCAGTATTGCGCTTAACCTTGTGTTAGATTTAATGATTTTCATTGTGTTTTGGTACAAACTTGTTCACAAATTCGTAACACTTGTAAATGTCTAAATAAGCAATCATCTGCAGTCCAGGAACGGATTAATCCATTTTGCATTGATTTATATGGGGGAAAATAATTTCGGTTTACGCACATTTCAGGTTACGAACGATGTAAAATTCGTGAACATAGGTTCCACTATAGATATTGCGTATATTTAGGCAGCCTATTTTCATTCAAAGACGTTTGAATTTAGACATATCATATCGATTAGTTTTCGTTGTGATCCTTTCAAGTTCTCGGATTAATTTCTTGCTAGCCTTTGAAAACTGATTAAGAAAAATGCCTAAATTTTCTTTCAAATACTTTTTTTATTTTCCTAAGTACTTTTAATCTCATCTGAAACCATCTTCAAGGGGTTAAGGTTTATACTGGGGAAAAAAAAAACAAAAACACGTGAATTTTGAACTTTGAAATCTAGAACGCTGCATAAGCAGTAAATACGAAAAGTTGAAATGTTTTGAATTTACAGAAACACATACACATACTCACCAACAACTTAACCCCCTGAAGATGTCTCAGATGAGATTGAAAGTACTTGGGAAAATAAAAAATCTTTGAAAGAAAATATTGACATTTTTCTTAATCAATTTTCTAAGATTACCAAGAAATAAATCCTTGCACTTAAAAGTATCACAACGAAAACTAATCATCATGAATTGTCTAAATTATTTAACCAAACCTGTTTGAATATATATATATGTGTGTGTGTGCGCGCGCGTGTGTGTGTCTGTGTGTGAGTGAATATATATTTCTTATTACTATAAACCAGCGTTTCTCTTACTTTTTTTTATTTCAGGGCGCACTTGTAGAATAACTAAAAACTCTGGGGCACACTTTCAATTTTAAATAGAAAAAATTAGTCATTAAATTTGAAAATAGGAAAATAATGAAGAAGTCTCCTTAAATGATCATTTATTTTTTAAACATTACATTGTTTTTTTAAAAAAATGCTTCTGCGAAACATGTGTTTGATGTGTCTTGGTAACCTTTTGAATGATAGGCCTTATATGTTTTCCATTGAGAAAAGCAAAGACCAAAGGTTTATCTCCTTCATATTAAAGATTAAGGAATTTAACATCAAGTTTAAAATATCAAATAACAAAGATTTGATTTAATATGGAAACCAGGTGCTTGGAGCCTCTAGCTTTTTTATAAATAAAGATTTTTATATATAAAAATAATTCATAAATAGCACTTCTGTTAACTTGAGGTGCACCTGGCTACCTTTCAGGGTGCATCAGTGAGTCCTAGTGCACTGGATGAGAAACACTGCTATAAATGATATTCAAGAACAATATACTAACTCATAGAAATCGATAGCAATATGAAACGGCAATGGTATTACTATAACTTGAAGTCATGAGAATCTTCAGATACATACCATTTATTTCTAAATACCATGCACCTCCAGGGTGTCGTATTCATGACTTGACATGGCCGAGTTCTTTGTTAAATGTGTATTGCAATGATTGTTCTTAGGTAAGCAATGGAATGATTTCCTGTTGTCTTCTTTACAGCTATGAATTGAAAGTTCTCCTTCTTATAGACTGGATGCCAACATAGCATGGAGATCGCAGTTTTCACTTCTTATAAACACACAGATATTGGGGTCATTAAATATGAATATATAAAATGTATTATCAGGAAAATTAATGACAAAGTGGAAAATATATTTCCGTGTGATGCTTTCCGTCCTCGGACTATAGTTTTGCTTACGTTGATGTAAATACACATCCGTATGAAGAAGAGGGGACGCTGAAATCTTAAACCTAAAATTTTTTTGTCAATATATGTTTGGCTGTTTAGTCTCGCCAATTTCATTTAGTTTCTTTTTCTTTACATATATATATATATATATATATATATATATATATATATATATATATATATATATATATATATATATTCACCTTTCACCTGTCTTCTTTTATCCCCATGTGGGATACTTAACAAAGATGCTAAACATATAAACGAGATTTGCGGCATTCACGACTGCCCTCAATCATTGCAAGAGAGTGGTAGGAAATGCAATATATACAGTGTGTAACAGCAACATTTTTTAATTGTTAGATTAAGTTTGAACCGTTGTACCTTATAAATGATTAAAGATATCTTACTGGAATTCCCCGCGGTTTTTATAACACTATTGGACTCTACTTTAGAGTAGATATTTTAGATATTAGACATTTTTGTGCGATGGACAATTATCCCATGCTGTTACACAAAAATATAGTTTTAAGGTGTGCTATATTTATGGTATAAATTGCTCAATATCAAATATAGAACGTATATATATATCAGACATTTTTATGTTTAACATTCTTTTTATAGATACAAATATTTAAGTAAATGCTCTGTTTATAATAAACAGTATTAAATAACATTACCGGCCTGAATCCGACAGGATTCGAACCTGTACCATATACGGAACCGTCATATAGCCTGACGTGCCTTTTTACCGATTCGGCCACAGTGGATCGTTCGGTAGGCAAGGTCGAATTCACTGTATTTAAACTTCTATCATCCATGAATCTCTCATGTACATTCATATCTGCTCATGGCGTATCAAATGTAAATAAATGACGTCACACATTATGAAATAAAAATGTCTTAAAAATAATTGTCGGACATTGTCCATTTCATAATATATATATATATATATATATATATATATATATATATATATATATATATATATATACACATATATATATATATATATGGAAATTATTAAAACTTGTTTTGATGAAATCTTGCTATCTAAATACACCTTATGTATAATAGTGTGCTGAAATTTTTTCGGACAAATCCATTTCTCACACTCCAAGCAATAGCTAAACATCGGAATTTTAAAAGTCCTCTTTGGTCTTTCGCCTGGATATTTTCACCAGCCCTTCGTATCTATTTGTGTGTGTATTGATTTTATCGAGGTAGAAACACTTGCATAGTTATGTAATCATTTTATTACAGCTATTCAATTATAATTATCATAACTCATATCAGTTGAGTAATTAATTTTGTTTATTTACCGCACAATTCTTCATTAAATTCCTCTTTGAAAATCGGCAATCTTTGGCGTTAATCAAAAGGAGACAAGGCAAGACTGTAGGGTCAATGTAATTTTTTTAAAGTTAAAACAAAAATAACAAACAGATGCCTTTCATTTCATTGCAGTGTCTTTTGGGTTGTTTTTTTTAATTGTTTAACTGTCTACTCACTGAGAACTTTGACGGATGGTATGATCAGATTGTTGAAAAAAAATTGGTGGATGTTCTGGTCAGATCATTTCGAACTTTAGTTATAAAAATCATTATTTTTTCCTAAGTCACGATAATGATTCTTGTAACCTATAAGAGGACCCATTTTTTTTCTACAACTGTAGAAGCTATGGACTTGTATCGGCGAGATAGCCCCACGGGGTACATTCCTCTACAGGCTGCCATTGAAACCATAGTTTCCTACTCCTACACTAGTCGCCTGCCAAGCCAAAATAACCCAGTTTCAAACGAAAGTTCCGTCCGATATTTGAGGTGAAATTTATTAAAGTGGTATTTAAACAGCTTAGTAATTCTACTATAATTTATATCTTTTTCTTTCAGATTATAAGAATATTATTCATAATATAGTCATAAACTTGCTTTTACGTTCGTCCTAGCTGAACAACACATCATAAATGTACTCTATGAGTTTCATAAAGATGTCAACTCAAGTACGGCAGGAAGATCCATCCAACGGGCTTATGGAATCGACGCATTGAGATAAAGAAGTTGCAGAGGCGGTTTTCTGGTTTCAAAAGCGGGGATTTTAACCTAGAGCACAAGCCAAAGGAGGGTTGTCCAAAAAGACTCGATTCAGAGGATTTGGAAGATTTTGTTAAAGAAAGTCAGTTATGTACCATGCGTGATACACATTAGGCGATCATGTATCTTTCGATACATGACTGACGATGCAGATTTTTCCCCGCAGTAGGTTGCCAGTTCTTTCTTCGGTAGACAAGTTGCCATCCAAGGCTATAGAACCTGGTCTGTCCTGCTATTTACCCATTGCTGGGGGATGATTCATACTTTCCCCAAGGGTATTAGCACGTAAGTGAATTAAATCTGACTGGATTTCGAACTCGACGGTGGAGTAATGGATGGCGGCTCGGATTGATAAATCGGAGAGGCGAGTTCGAACTCCAGTTAAATCTATTTAATGCTACTTAATGGCTTATGATTGCCACACGCATGAATATTTGACTGTAAGACAACTGATTGATGAAGGTAACCTAAGCGTTTAACGCATTCTTTGAGAAAATGCTTTGATGGAGTGTATTGCTGGTTTTAAAAAAACGACGACTTTGAAAAACAAAATTTAAAAAAACTAATGGATACAGACCTCCGGCATTTCCTGGAATTAATCTGTGGTTGGTTGTTCTGTGCTGTGGTAACCGTGACTGAACGTACTTCCATTTTTTATATAGATGTAATTTTGTTTGTGGTTTAAAAAGACATCATCGACCCCACAGTGGAAATACATTCATTGCAAACAAATCATATACAAACTAGAACACAATAAGCGTAAACATAAACGATAAAATGCTTTCGTATACATTTAAGAGAAAATTGTGTATTTTAAAGAACATATATATATATATAAGTTTGTGCTTATCTGATAGTTTCCACGTAGTCCGTTAGAGGACTGTGCATTAACATTTACTCCATTTGGCGGTCGAAGATGAATTGAGACCAAGTTCGATTTATGTTTCAATTGGAGGCAAAAACGTCTGTTCCGATGCATGATGGGAGTTTTCATATTTATTTAACTATATTTTTTTAGTCTACCTTTTTCTTTATCGTTATCTTTCTTATCTTTATTTTAAAGTAATTAACTTTGAATTTTTTCTTTTATTGTTAAGTATTTATTATTTTAGTTTCATTGTTCTACATAGTCTAATGCTAGAGGTTATTTAGTTACCTATTTGTTGTTATATCTGCAGATTTCGTACGACAAATTCACCACGGTAAAATCAATTATTAATAATAAGAAATAAAATAAAAATCCCTATTAATTATAGAAATATCAAAAACCAGCTATCTACCTATAAAACCTTAATGTATTAGATGGATGGATATATTTTCGACAAACGTTACGAGCTTCGAAACATTTCAATCTTTTCAGAAACATTAATGGAAAAGTATCTTGAAAACTTCTGTAATCAAGATATACACAGTCCTGGGTATGACGATAAACGACATCCACGTCCTGTGTGTGAAGATAAACTACATCCGCGTCCTGGGTAAGACGATAAACTACATCCAACAACAAGGCCTCTGATTAGGAGGCTTTGAGGAGCGTGGAACAACCTCTTAATTTCTGGTGTTCCCAGGTTCACCCTGGCCCGGGTGGTAGCTCCTGTTTGGGTCCCATCTATGGGTAAATAGTTAACCCCCAAATTGGGGTCAAAACACTATGAAAATGCAAAAATAGGTTTTAATGCCAAAAATACTTTGTAAAAAAATTATTACCAGCAATAAAGTTTTGAAGAAAAAATATTACCAGTAATATATTATTACCAGCTATACATTTTTAAAAAAATATTACCAGCAATACATTTTGAAAAAAAATATTACCGGCAATATATTTAAAAAAAAATATTACCAGCAATAAAAATCTTGTCGGCAGTAAATAACCCATTGAGGTTGATATGCCATAAAAGAAAACAAAGCATCCCAAAGCAAGATATACAATATTTGTAGAGCATCATACGTGTTACATTCATAAATAAAACACAGATAACATCAATAGAACATAAATTTGTCATTTAAAGGACTATGATTTAATTAGCGCAGGCGTTTGTATACTTGCATCAAACTCAGGAAGCAGGCAAGAGAATTCTACCGAAATAATTTTTCGAGACTGTTCATGGCTGATCCTTTAGTTGTATTCGCATCTAAGAAACGCATAAAAGGAAATGAACGTTTCTATGCAGGATATTGAAATATTTGAATTGAATTCTCGATCAAAGGAGACGTTTGGTGCTTCAAGGAATGACAATTGGATATCTTTCCGAGGTGCATTGCGAGGCGTAGATTAATAACTCTTCGTGGAATGATGAAAATAAAATCAGACTCGCTCAAAATTCTGATGTTTCATCATTTTGGTCAGATTTTGGGAATTACGAAGAACTAGTAACTTTTAAACATTCTATCATAGGTTAAGTTTGAGCGCAGAATTTCTTTTTTTCAAACGTGTTACTAGAGAATGCAGCAACTGAATAGAAAATTGGAAATAGAGGGAGAGAGGGAGAGAGATAATATAAATTCTCAAATCATCCGACTTCCTAAAATGAGTATTTCATTCCGTCCTGGGTAAAACGAAAAAATACGTCCACCAGCAAGGCCTCTGATAAGGAGGTTTTGAGGAGCATGGAACCACCTCTTAATTGCTTCCCAGGTCCACCCTGACCCGGGGTGGTAGCACTTGTGGGTAAATAGTTAACCCCCAAATTGGGGGCAAAACACTATGAAAATGTAAAAATAGGCTTTAATACCAAAAATACTTTGTAAAAAATTCTTACCAGCAATAAAATTTTGAAGAAAAATTATTACCAGCAATACATTTTTGAGACAAATATTACCAGCAATAAAAGTCTTTTTGGCATTAAATGACACCTTGACGCTGATATACTGTAAAAGAAAACTAACCAAACAAACCAAACCAGTATTTCACTTAAGTAAATATCAGACTTATGTTGGAAACATTTAAAGAAGCTTGAGAAATACTGTACTTAATGTGTTGAACTGGGGGGTTATTATGTCGAATATGTTTCATAGCTCTAGTGATTCTTTCTAAAAAAAAAAAAGAAGAAAAAAGGTCGATAATTTTTCGGCAAACATCCTTTTCGTTTTATGTTTTCGGCGATTATTTTGCGGATAAAAGTTAGTAAATTTATTTACTACTAAAAATTCAAAACCGCTAAACATAACCTCTTACAACTGCCCAGCGAAATTCAAACTATACAGACCGAAAATTATTTACGTATTCATGTCACATAGGTGAACAGTATCCCTGACAAAAAAATTACTCATGAATGATTACGTTGTACATACCCCCAATCGCCTATCAAGACGGATGACTCTTCATTTCTCGGACCATTTAAACCGACGTGAAAATTTACCAGCATCGAGGCGCAACATACTTGTAGGAAAGTAAAATGTAATACACTGTACAAAAAACTCTACAAATAATTGAAGCCATCAATATAAAAAGACAAATAAATAATCCTCAACAATACTATCTTCTAGCACAGCCACAATATATTAGCGGTGTTCGTGAATTAAATATATATATGCACTTTCAGAAACTTACACAACTTTTACAATAACACTTACCATTTCCAATAGAACAAACAGAATTCTTGAAAATTACTAACACATTAGACAAAATCAATGGGAACAAACAATGATTTGAACATTTTTTACACGCAGGATGTCCCAAAGATCTCTTTATCGCATACAAGAAAAACGCAATGAAAAAGAAATACTTTCTCAGTCATTTTTAATGAAACACACACACACACATATATATATATATATATATATATAGGTGGTGGATAGATAGATGTGTTATCATAAATTTCCATAAATGCAAATTTTATGTTTAACTATAATTTGCGAGATGAATTTCGAGAATAAACAATCGCTTCTTTACTACTGAGAAAAATAAAAACTAATACGGGTTCCTAGTTATTTTGACCTACTGTAAATGAAATCTCAAACTGCTGAAAATATTAGTCTACAGCGCTTAGCTAATTAATTTACTAATATAATCTACCCTTATTCTGATATAGATAGTTACTTCATTCTTTATCATATCATGGCACAACAGAAGCATAACCTCACAATTCTAGACTGTTCTTTAAACTTTAACCTTTTTTAGTCGAAATTTTAACCTTCCCCCTGTACAAAACCCGGTTGAAACTCGTGGTATAGGGTTACGGTAGGTGTAGTTCAGATGGATAGAAGAGGAAGATAACGGTTAACTGTAGACTTGAGCAGATTAAGAGTGTAGTGATCTGGGAAACATCTTCTTGAGAGTCTTTTCTACAAAGAAGTGGTTCGCTGGAAGAAGCTGTTCGAGTGGAACTTATTTCTCACCGATGGAATACTAGGGGTATGTGGATAGTTTGCTACAATATATGTGGCAAGGCAGGTCCTAGCCATGAAGGTTAGACCTGGTGGAACCAAAGAATGACGTTCTTCCGAGCACTTTCCATGGAAGTAGCTAGAGAGAGAGAGAGAGAGAGAAAAGAGAGACTCGACACATCCTGCCTATGAGAGAGAGAGGTTGGAGGATGGAAAATAATTCTTCTGCAACAAGAACTCGAAGACGCTTTTGAAATCGATCAAGAATGGAAAGTGGGGTCTGATCAGCTCTCCGCCCGAATATGTCAGCAGTACTCCATTTTCGAACCTGATAATCGACATTATTGAATTTTGATAAATTTAGTCATTTCTGTTTGAACTAAATCGACATTTGCACAAATATGTGCGATAAATAACTTCATATATTCCTAACAGTGTTTAAAATTTAATTCCGAGTTGAGAGGAATCAATAAAATATTTGTTTAAAAATAATTTTAAAAGAAACTCGAAAAATAAATACAACCAAAGAGAAATCCACTTAAGTATGCCTTTTGTGTTTTAACAAATGAAAGAAATGGTAATCCTTTGTTTTATCAAGCAAAAACAGATAATGGAAATATGTATTCTTGAACGCATCCGTCATTGGAAACGAAAGTCTAACACAAACAGTATCATCGCGTGTTTTTTTTTTTTTTAGGGAGCGAAAAAGGTTTTGCATCATAAAGAAATAAAACTTTTTCCTTTGATGTCTCTAAAGCCTGAGGGCGCTAAATATACAACCATTATCATTTTCCCATTTGCTCTCTTTTTTCTCTACTCATCTTTCTGTTTCAGTCACCCTTGTGCAATTTGCATTCAGAACATTTTAGTCATACACTTTGTTTTCTTATGTGTTCCGTTCTTATAGCCACTCAATGACGTTGACCTTTTTTTTGTGATTCTTTGTGAGTGTGTATACATATCAAAAGCAGGCGACGAGAAGAGTTTTTCAAGCGGCACTTGAAATCGATTCTGCGTATGTTCTTTAAAGGAAAACGTCTCTGTGATCTACACGCGAAAGTGCTGTTTCTGGAAATGGAGAGCACTCAGTTAGCTGCGCTAAAAGTCGGAAAGGAGAGCTGTTTTGATGACTTTCCATGTTGCTAAATGATAATGAAAATTAAACAGGAAAACTGAATCAACAGATAATGCATGAAACTTGTGGGCAGGTAGCAAATTCATGACTTGATTAATATATTATCTATCTATCTATCTATCTATCTCTCTCTCTCTCTCTCTCTCTATATATATATATATATATATATATATATATATATATATATATATTATGAAATGGACAAAATCCGACAATTATTTTAAGACATTTTTATGTTTATACATTCTTTTTATAGATACAAATATTTAATTAAATGCTCTGTTTTTTTTATATAATAAACAGTATTAAACGACATTTACCGGCCTGAATGTCCGTGAAATTTTCATAGAAAATTTTCGTCCCCCGACAGGAATCGAACCTGTATCCTATACGGAACCGTCATATAGCCTGACGTGCCTTAACCGTTTCGGTTAGCAAGGTCGATTTTACTGTCTTTAAACTTTAATCTTCCATGAATCTCACATGTACATTCATATCTGCTCATGGCGTATCAAATGTAAACAAATCCGACAATTATTTTAAGACATTTTTATGTTTATACATTCTTTTTATGTTTATACATTCTTTTTATAGATACAAATATTTAAGTAAATGTTCTGTTTATAGTAAACAGTATTAACAACATTTACCAGCGTGAATGTCCGAGAAATTTTCATAGAAACGGTTAAGGCACGTCAGACTATATGACGGTTCCGTATAGGATACAGGTTCGATTCCTGTCGGAGGACGAACATTTTCTATTATAAAAAGAATGTATAAACACAAAAAATTCTTTTTATATATATATATATATATATATATATATATATATATATATATATATATGCATCTTTCATTGAAAAGGGACGACACGAAAGACTTAATTAATCTTTTATTGAGTTTTTCCAGCAATCTAATATTTTACGTTTTTCAAATTAAAGAATATAGGAATTGTCCATAGTTATAATTGTTACGAGCGCTTTCGGCTACTTCTCTAGCTATTATCAAGGATGTGTTTTGGATGGTGAAATTCTGTGTGTGGCTGCTACATAGTAATTTTACACTATTTAGCAGAGGAGACGATGTGTTAAAAGTGTTCTAAAACTAGTAGTTTTGCCCAAGAGGCAGACAAACCAATCGAATTCCACACTGTAAAATTACTATGTAGCAGCCACACACAGAGTTTCCGCAAGCTAAGCAAAGTATCCAGAAACAAAGAAAAAAGGCACAGAAATACTATGAGTATTCGACAAAGAATGTTGGATAATCTCCTCTCAAATGAAGACGAAACTTGAGGTAAAAGAAATGGGCTTCTACAAAATTAATTGGTTGCTTCGTTTTCCACGGCTTGTCAACCCTCGTGTTCTACAGAAAGATGATGAGAATACCATGAAATGAACATGTGAGTAACGATAATGTTTTAAGGAAAATTGAAACAAAAAACATACTTATACTTAGAATCAAAAAGAGACGATTGTAATTTCTAGGGAGAATAATGGGAAAGGAGGGCTTGGAGAGTTTAACACTCACAGGACATAATGAAGTCAAATAGAATAGTGGAAAGCACCGAATAACCTAACTAACAAGCTTGTGTAAATGAATGGCAGAGTGGGGATTGGAAGAGATAACTAAAAGACAAAATATCCTCAGAGCTAAAAAGGGGAGGAAGTTGTGGCTAGCTATGATTCTGCACGTTTCAATGGGACATGGAACACAAAAGTTCTCATTTGTAGTAGTTGAAAATAGATCTTGAAATGCATTGACACTGGATCTCTGTGGTTCATGTCCAACAAGCTTTTTATCAACAGAGATTATTAAAAAAAGTTATTCGGTAACAGTATTTACTTGAATAAGCGCAGTGGACAAAATTAAACAGTAGAAACATTATGTAAGTTATAAATCAACGGCCAGAAACATGGCAAGGTATTCTGCGTTCTTCTGAAACTGCCTAGACCTTAAATAACTGCATATTTAAATTACAAAAGAAGGAACATTGTGCCAAGTTATTCAAGGGATGCTGTTGTCAGATTTTATGTAAGAAGTAACAGAAAGAGGGTTAATAAAAAATGAAAATTTCCAGTAATTTTCCAAGTACCTTTAGAAGAGTTCAAATTCCAGTCGAATCTATTACCTTCACTTACGTGCTAATACCCTTGGGAAAGGTATGAATCCTCTTATTCCCCCCAGCTATGGGTAAATAGCAGGACAGCCCGGGTTCTCTAGCTTTGGATATCAACTGGTCTACTGCAGAAGGCAATGGAAACCTACTGTGGGAAAAAAATCTGGCTCGTCAGTCATGTATCGAAAGATGCATTTATCACCTATGCGTGTATCACACATGGCACATAACTGACTGACTTTTCTACAGTGGGTTATCATCACTTTATTATTCTTATTTTTAACAACGGGGCATATTGAGAACAAATGGCACAGAGGAAGGTAGCGAACCACTTACCTGACCAGCGAGAGAGACTATACACATGTCTAAATCAAATCTTTGACATTTGATATTTTAAACTGTATCCTAAATTCCTTAATCATTAATGTTATGGTCCAGGTTAGGACCAAGGAAGAACAACACGAACACAAGAGTAGAAATAACGAAGATATATTACACGGAATAATAATACAAGATATGAAAGGTGTTAGTATGAGTGTCAGTCTGGTTTGGAGTGAACTACTACCGGCTCGACTCGATTCGTCCTTCTCTCTTGAGAGGCGTAATATACATAGTGTTAGGAAGAGTTCATTCTGTAGTTATAGGTAAGGACCCATAACAATTAAGAAGGAATGACTAATCTTTTTGTTATGTTTTGAATACGTCTCTGCGTAGTAGTAGTCGTGGTACAGTTCTCCGTGTCCTCAATAGCGAACCGATGTTCGCCAGTTGTTCTCTATTTATACTTGTCTATCTAATTTGCATATGATACTACACCATTCTCTTGCATCACTCGAGGGATTTAAATCCAACATTATCGGCCTCTCTAAAAAATACAGATTCTTCATAAATCTTATTAAATGAAAACTGTATCACTAATCTTCTTTGCGAATGTTAAAACATTTTTTTTTTAATTTCGTGATTAATTTTTTCCTTATTAAGATTTAAAGTGTGCACCAAACTTTTAATTATTCTACAAGTGCGCCCTGAAGTTAAAAAATAAAAGGTTCGGAAACACTGTCTTAAATTATTATCTTTACATTTCCCTTTTCAGATGTTCTCTGCGCGACCAGACTTACGGTATTATCTTAACAATTATTTTTGTTTGTTTTCTCTATTACTCTCTTTGTGTTTTATGTTTCAATTTTTGCGCATACGCTTTCTTTTTTTTTTCTTTTCTTTTTTTTCGTTTGTGGCTTTATCAACTTTGTAGCAATTTCCAGCCGTCCTAATTGTTATTTGTATGCATTCTTCGAGCTCATTGATATTTGAATAAACGTAACATTCGTTGTGTTGATCGCTTCGGCCTTCCGCGAGTGGAGGCTGCAGCTGGTAATCGTGAATGTCTTTGGAAAATTCACCTAAGCAGTGAGTCAAGGAATATAGATTAATAATCCACACGACAGATGATAATTTTGCTTTGGTTTTTGAAAGAGCGATAGTTGCCAATGAAGAACTATGTATTAACAGATAAAACAAGTTCCTGAAGAAAACCAGTGAGCCAAACAGACGAATGATACTGATTGAAACAGTGAAAACGAGAATTCTTCTCAGAATGATTTATCCAATATTTGGCAAGTTATCTGCAAGACCCGATGCCAGAGCGTCTGTCTTTGATTGCTTCGTTTCATAAAAGACATTAAAGCCAACAGTTACTTCAAAGCGGTATCAGTAAAAATAAAAAAAATAAACAGTTCTTAAAAAGTAATTAAAAGAAGTCTTTTACTCCAATGAAGAAAATAAAATGTCTTTATTAATTTTAGAATGAGTATCATCTATGCTTGCCGCCTTACTTCGACGATCACAGAGATGTTTTGTTCTTATTTTAAGGTCCGTTTGTCATGTTAGCTGTGAAATGTTTAGTCAAATATTTAAAGTTCGATTTTGTTTGCGCTTTTTTTTAATCAAGAAAAAAAAAACAGAATAATAAAATGATTACATTATGTAACTAAAACAATAAAGATACATTTATCTTTTCTCATTTTTTTTTTTTACACAGACGCTGTATTTTTTCTGGAAGCTTCTTGATGTTGTAATCTTTTGATAACAGAAAAATCTCGATGTTAAAGTTAAAACAGGAACAAGAATAGTTTTAAAACCTACCGATTCTCGTCGCCATATCTTTATGCCTGTCTGTAAGAACGTGTATGTGTTTATGTAGGTATGTCTGTCTATCTATCTATCTAGCTAGCTAGCTAGCTAGCTAGCTAGCTATCGATGTACAGAAAAAGTATACATATATTTATATACATACATGTGTATATAGAAATGTGAGAAGCTATAAATCCACATGCGTATATGTATATAGATACCTATATATATATATATATATATATATATATATATATATATATATATATATATGTATGTATGTATGTATGTATGTATGTATGTATGTATGTATTGTTATGGTCCAGGTTCCTTGTACCACGGTGATGGTCTAAGGTAGAACCAATGAAGAATAACTCGAACACAGGTATGGAATAACACAGATATATTGCAAACAGAATATGTACAAAAGAAGTAGAAGTGTTAGTAATAACAATCAGGTTAGGTTAGAGAGAACTACGTTGTCTCGAAGTATCACTATTCCAATGTCTTACAGTAATCGTCTGACGCGTCTCTGTCACTGGCTGACTGTCACTGACTGACTGGCCGACTGCCTGACTCACTCAGTGACTCTGTGTCTACTGATCCTTCTTGAGGCGCAGTATTTATGAGGTACGCAACAGTCTGTTAATATTATGGGTAAGTTCTCATAAAACACCCCCCTTCTGAAGCTTTTGCGTAGCAGGGGTTTTTAATATCTCTTTTTCTTTGGATCTGTTTCCAAAGGTTCCGTAAATTTTCTTTTTCAAGACGATATTCTTGGTTCTGGCATTGTTTGCGGTCTTTTTATATCAAACGTATCGAAAATCGTGTCCATTACCTCTTCTTGAGGTGGACCGTTAGCGTCCTGTAACAGTCTTTTCCTTATTTGGTTTACGTGTCTCCTGTGTGATCATTTTTGTCCTTGAACTATGTAAACCATCTTCCCAATACTTTTCTCAATTGTGCCTTGCTCCCAGTAAGATGTGTTATTTTTATAGGCTTTAAAAAGAACTTTTTCTCCTGGGAGAAATTTTCTTTTTGGTGCGTAGGACTGTGTTACTTGTTTTGTTTTACTTGGTAGCAATTTATCA
Organism: Acanthosepion esculentum; assembly: GCA_964036315.1. Classification (NCBI taxonomy): domain Eukaryota; kingdom Metazoa; phylum Mollusca; class Cephalopoda; order Sepiida; family Sepiidae; genus Acanthosepion; species Acanthosepion esculentum. The sequence continues at coordinate 100,817,248 of OZ038477.1, forward strand.
AATGCTGATCTGATTTTTCTAGCAAACATCACTTCTGTTGGTGATAGTGTTGATGGTGTAGCATTATTTGGCTGAAGAAATTGCTGTAATGCTTTCTCCGTAGGCACATCGTAGGCTTTTCGTAGGGCTCTTTTGAGTGTATCAACGAATCTCTCCGCCTGCTCATTTGATTTTGGGTGATAAGGCGGGGATTTTATATGTTTTACTTGATAGATTTCGCAAAACTCTTGGAAGTCTGCTGCCGTGAATTGCGTTCCATTATCTGTGACTAGGCAATCCACTACACCAAACCGAGCTAATAATGTGGGGGCAATTTATGGTCGTTTCTGAAGTAGGATTTTTGCAACGAAACACCTCCGGCCATTTACTATAGCTATCCACAATGATTAAATAGTAGAAACCGTCAATTGGTCCTGCATAATCTGCGTGTAATCTTTACCACGGACGATCAGTCTCTGGCCAAGGCTTATGGATGATTGGCGGTGCTTTGGCTGCTAAATTACAACCCTTGCACATTTCCACCATCTGAGTAATATCCTGGTCCATATTCTTCCAATATACATAGCTTCGCATTAGCCACTTCATTCTATTTTTACCAGGATGGCCCTTATGGTAATCCTTTAAGATCCGCTTTTGTAATGTTTTGGGAATTACAACCCTTTCGTTGTATAGTAACACATTGTCGCATAGAGAAAAGCTGTCCGAAAATTTGCTCATTTTTTTCCGCTATTTTTTCTTTTGTTTCATTTATAAATTCGTCGTTTTTGGCTTCATTTTTATGTCTTGCAGTGTGACTGGGAGGTTTCTAACTGTACAACATAGTACTGTCCTGATATCTTCTTCGTTTCTTAAGGCTGTGATTACCGTATCTTCCAATGGCTCTGTCTTTGTTGGTATAAGTCTCGATAAACCATCCGCATGCCCGATCTTTTTCGTTGGTAAATATTCCAATCTGAAATTATAGTTCAGAAGAATTGTTCCCCATCTAAGTAATCTATTTGCAGTGTAAACCGGTAGACGTTTTTTCGAACCTAAAATTGTTAGTAACGGTTTGTGATCCGTCTGAGGAGTAAAATGTCTACCATAGATGTACCTATGAAACTTCGTGACTGCGAAGATAATTTCTAGAGCTTCTTTCTCTATTTGTGAATAATTTTTCTCCGCTGGTGTTAGAGTTCGAGACGCATGTGCGATGGGTTTTATTGTCCTATCTGGCATTTTATGTAATATACACGCTCCGACTCCGTAGGCGCTAGCGTCACTTGCTACAATCATTTCTAGTTTAGGATCTTAGTGTGCCAAAAATAAATCTGAAGTTAACATTTTGATTATTTCGTCAAATGCTTTTTAACATTGATCTGTCCACTGCCAAACTTTTTCTTTCTATAACATCTCGTTCAGTGGTGCGCGAAGTTTATGCATGTGAGGTATGAATTCCTGGTAGTAATTCATTAAACCTAGTAAACTTTGTAGCTCTGTTATGTTTTTAGGCACTGGCATTTTTTAATCGCTGTTTACCTTTCAGGGTCTGGTCGTCTAACTTTTTGATCTATTATATGACCAAGGTATTTGATTTCCTTCATGAAAAATTCGCACTTATTTTCTTTTACTTTGAATCCATAGCTTTGTATTCTTTTAAATACTTCCTGTACATTTTCTCTGTGTTGTTCAACGCTTTCGCTGTTAATCAATACGTCATCCAGGTATGCAATTGTGTACTCTAGTTCGGCAAGCATCGTATCCATTGTCTGTTGGAATATAGCCGGCGCGACCTTAATTCCAAAAGGTAATCTTTGGTATCTGTACAGTCCTTTGTGTGTGTTTATGCATAGTAGTTTTGAACTTTCTTCATCGACTGTGATTTGCAGGTACGCCTCACTTAAATCAATTTTTGAAGAAAAATCTTCCGCCATTTAATTTAGTGAATACTTCTTCTGGACTGGGTAGAGGATAGTGGTAGTCCTTTATTGCTGCGTTCAAACCTGTAGAAAAATCAGCGCAACCTCGAATTTCGCCTGATTTCTTTTTGACGTAGACCGTCGGAGCGGCCCATTTACTGTATTCTACTTTTGTCAATATGCCAGTGTTTTCGAGTCTGGTTAATTCTTGATCAATTTTTTCAATTGACGCAAACGGTACGCTCTTTTGTTTCTTGAAAATAGGCTGAACGTTTTCCTTTACTTCGATATTTGCTGCCATTTTCTTACATCTTACTAGGCCTGCTGAAAAATACTTCAGGGAAACTCGTTTTTAGTTTTTCTTTTAATTTGTCTGCGTCGGTTGGTAAGCTTTTTACATTTTGGCAGTACGTAATTATAGGTAGATCTCATAGTTCGACTTTTTGCATCCAGTCCGTTCCGAATAGGTTTTCGGTATTTCTTAAGACGTACATTTTTAGTTTTTTCGTCATTCCATTAAATGTTACATTAGTAATTACTTCACCCTCGAATTTTATCTTTCTCCCCGTAACTGATCTAGCAATTTTATCCGTTTTTAACATGGCAGGTTTGTTCAGTTTTCTCCATGTTTGTAGGTTTATAATCGTTAAGTCTGAGCCAGAATCCAGCTGTAGACTGACTTTTCTATTTTGCATTTCAACTTGTAGGTATTTTCTTATGTTAGTCTCATCTGCTTGGTCAGTCCTCGTGATTCTTATTCTGTTTTTATTTTCTCTTCTATTCCAACAGTTAGAACTTTTGTGGCCTATTTTTTTACATGATAGACAAGTTTTGAAACGATATTTACAGTCTTTAAACCAATGCCAAGTCCCACAGCGATTGCATGGACTGGGTAGTAATTTTTTTTATTTCGATTTTTAGAGTTAGAAAATTTTGTTTTACCTGTTCTTGAGGGGGGAAATCGGTTTGGTTTGTTTGTGAGGCGGGTAAGTTGGTTTGTCTTCGTACTTTATGTATGTGTGCTATGCCAGCTTCTTCTATGTCTTTTGAGTCTTTCTTCACACTGATGCATCTCTGGCAGTCTTCGGCTAGTTTTTGAAGTGTCAAATTTTGTTCACTCTCCAATTTAGTAAGGATTCTGCGTCTCATTTCCGCGTCTTTGGTTGAGACCAGACCTTGGACGTAAATTAAGCATTTGAAATTGTCCGCGCTGAGTTCTGATAATTTGAAGTCTGACAATATTTGTTGACAACGGACGCGAAAGTTATGTAATCTTCGTTGTCCCTTTTTGTAAGGTTCATGCATTTCCATCTTTTGTGGAATAGTGAAGTATTATGGCTGAAAAGTTCCGTTAGCAGTTTAATGGCTTCTTTGAACGTTATCTCACTTGTTTTTCTGGGATGGATATAATCTACGAATTTGGTATATTCGCATGTACCTAATTTTCTTAGCAACAGACGTATTTTACGTGCGTCTGACCAATCTTTGCAGTCAAATTCATATAGATCTTCGTACCTTCGGAAGTAGTTTGCAAAAGTTTTATCTTTGTCGGGTGCGTATTTGAAATCTTCGATAGTCCTCCAAATAGCGTCTTGTGAGAGAACTGTTTCGTTCTCGGATTTTTGCTCCTTATTTGACATTACATGTAGCAATAATTCTTGCAATTCCAGATGTTTCTGTTCGTACTTTTGCTGCTGTTCAAATTGGATTTTGATAAGCTCCATAATGGTTGACTTCAAATCTTCCATGTCAACGTATTTTTGTGTAACCTGATATTCTGTAACCTGTTTACGTAGAAAAAATTTCCTTTGTTGTCAGTGAAATTTGATATCCAAAAAGAAAATTCTTTTCTTTTTTTTATGTTCGCGTAGAACTAGTTTTTTTTTAGAATCTCGCGTAGAACTTGTTCTTTTTTGTTGTTTTTTTTTTTAGATTTTACTAGTCGACACTGTTATGTGCGACAGATAGCAAAAAAAGATATGTCCTCCGCGTAGAGAATTTGTTTTTCTTTTGGGATTTTCCAGGTCGCCACTTGTTATGTGCGACGTATAGCAAAAAAAAAGTATGTTCTTCGCGTATAGAGTTCGTAATTCCTTGGGGTTACCTCGTCGCCATTGTTATGTGCGACGTATAGCAAAAAAGTATGTCCTCCGCGTATAGAGTTCGTTTGTCCTTGGGGGTTTCCTCGTCGTCCAGGTTCCTTGTACCACGGTGATGGTCCAAGGTAGAACCAATGAAGAATAACTCGAACACAGGTATGGAATAACATAGATATATTACAAACAGAATATGTAAAAAGAAGTAGAAGTGTTAGTAATAATAATCAGGTTAGGTTAGAGAGAACTATGTTGTCTCGAAGTATCACTATTCCA
>OZ038477.1:100826517-100894017 GCA_964036315.1 Acanthosepion esculentum
CACTTTTAAACGTCGTGCCTCTCGTGAACGCTTTCAAGGGACCAACCAGGTGAAAGTATGAAGGGGCAGGGTCTGGGCTGTAAGGGTGATGAGGGAGCAATTAAATCCATGTGAAAACGAAGTAAAACAGAAAAAATTAAAAAAAGAGTAAGCTTCTATCTGTATTAGAAGTCCTTATACCAAAAAATTCAACTTATTTATTGAATGACCCACGTATATATATATATATATATATATATATATGTGTGTGTGTGTGTGTATGTGTGTGTGTGTGTGTGTGTGTGTGTGTGTGTGTGTGTGTGTGTAATTTTTTTAGTATATTAAAACAAAACATGTTAAAAGTCGGTACACTATTACAATCATCTTACAACACCACAAACGGATCTCTCTTTTTAAAATGTTTTTGTTTAAATATCCGCAAATAAATAATAAATATCTGTATTGAGCCCTATTTTAATTTAAATGTTACTTACAGTTGAATTATACTCCATTTGTTCTCATTTGACATACACAAGGTAACCAAAAAAGTTTTGTCCGCTTTTAAATGAAAAAAACAAAACGCTTCACAGTATGTGTAACTTATACTTAGTCCTCGAAGTAATCGCCATCGGCAGCCAGCACCTTCTGCCAACGTGTCTCCAACTGTTCAATACCCTTGCGGTAGAACTCGGGGGGTTTTGATGCAAAGAAGTCCGTGAGGGCTTTGCGCAAGTCTGCTTCGATGATGAAGGATTTCCCACGAAGATGATTATCCAGGGAGTGGAAGAGGTGGTAATCGGATGGCGCAAGGTCAGGTGAATAAGGTGGATGGCACAAAGTCTCCCACCAAGTTGCTGTATGTTATCCCTGACCACTCGCGCGACATGCGGCCTGGCGTTGTCATGGAGGAAAAGCACACCTTTGCGATTCACCACTGCTGGCTCCTTCTGGCGCAATGCCTGTTGCACATGTTTCAATTGCTGCGAGTATAGGTCTCCAGTGACCGTTTGGCTCGTTGGTAACAGTTCATAATGAACCACGTTATGACCTGTCCACAAGACACAAAGCATAAACTTGCGTGGGTGCATAGGCGGTCTTGCCGTGTGAGGGACAGCATCTTGAGGAGACAACCAATATCTGGAACGCTTGGGAGTTTCGTACAGAACCCACTTTTCATCACTGGTAAGCACTCGATTGAATAAGGATGCGGTACGGTGGCGAGAAAGGTGCGATACGCAGGCTGACACTCCAACAGTGTTTGCGGAACCCAGTTTGTACGTCTTACCTAGGCGCTGCAGTTGAAGTCTAACTGTTTCATCGGAAACGTTCAACTGTCTTGCAAGTTCACCACACGTTAGACTACTGTCCTCTTCAATGGCCGCCTTCAGGACTCCGTCATTCAAGACCTGTGGTCGTCCACTGCGAGGCTCATCTTGGATAGACAAATCTCCCGACTTGAATTTTCGAAACCAACGCCTTGCAGTACGTTCATCAACAGAACTATCCCCAAACGCTTGACATATGCGGCGACTTGATGCAGCTGCTGATAAGCCCACTTTGAAGTCGTAAAGCAAACAGCCCAGAACGAGATCTCTAGACACTTCCATCCTTCTCACAGCTGTCCGGCTTATAACTGATGGCCAGGCACGGTGCGCGTGTTTTTTTATAACGTCTGATGTCTCTACTTCCGGCTGTCCGAATTTGAAAACAATTGCTACACGCATTTCGTATATATTTCAACTTCATTCAATGACTAATCAAAAAACGGACAGAACTTTTTTGGTTACCTTTTATATATATAGGTACCTCCGTGAGATCGCTAAAAACAGAGCATAGCATCATGAAAAAGACGCCAAACTTGACGAAAACAAAATTTTAGCATCTAAATGTTTATGTTATTATTGAGAGGAAAGATCAAAGTATTTTTTAAATTTTTCCTTCTTTTTAGAACATTCTAAATTTTGATTAAAAAAACCTTGTTTCTCTTTGTGTCACCGGAACTAGTAAAGAAACATAAAATTTGATCGCATTTTTTTCTTTATGACAGACATTAATTTTGAAAATCTTGCAAAAATAATAATAATTGTCGGATTTTAATGAAACTTTCAGAAAATATTCACAAATGATGGGACTTATTATAAATATGTTTTTCTTTTTGAAAGTCATGGCAAAAATATTAAATTGTAACATGCAAAAATCAATAAAACAAAAATATTATTTAATTTCAAAAGCTTTTAATTGCTTTTATTTATTTTAATGAACATGGACAATATTGTCTGAAAGCAAAAAGATATTTCGATGAAAAATGTATTTTTAAAACAATTATTTGTTATTTCTGAAATATTTTATTATTTTTACATTATGTTGTTAATTCTTCTAAAATTAGGGAAAAATTTGTAAAATTTAACGAATGTTTTTATTAAGTAGATATATATTTACAGTTTATAATTTCCAACGCTTTTTACAAACTAACGAACAACAGTATATAAAAAATATAATTTGTGTCAATAATAACACTGTAAATCAAATCTACGGAAGACCGGAAGTATCATGCGTGCAATAAAAAAACGTCACGTGGATTTAACTTAAATACTGAATTTTTAATAAAATTATTTGTTATTTCTTTAATTATGATAAATTTTTACATTTAAGTTGTTAAAATATTATACAATTAGTTAAAAGCCGCATTCAGTTTCGTAAATGTCCTTTTGACATATAGATTTATTTTTGCGAAACACGCGTGCAAAGGTTAAATTGATTTTTCAATTTCAACTGAGAAGGGTACCTACAAGAATCAGTATCATCTTATGAAATTTAAATTTGTATTTAATGTACACTTCTGATAAAATTTCATAAGAAAAGTACCTATAAATTAATTAGATACCTTTCTTATGAAATATAATCTCACTATCAACAGTCATATTTTAATTTCTTTATAATATATTTTCCATTAAGCATCGTAAACGTAAAGGTGAATATATATATATATATATATAAACTTGTGTATATATATATATATATATATATATATATATATATATATATATATATATATATATATATATATATATATATATATATATATGTATGTATGTATGTATATTCGATTAAAGACCAAAGAAAATTCATTGTTAAGGATTTTTTTTTAATATTTCTATATTTCTGACCATTTTTTTCTGATTTTGGTAAATATAAATAGTTCAATTCTTTTCGGCTTTCATTTATCCGATAATCATTTAATTAAATCTCATATCACCAACTAACACAACAACAAAAAACACAAGGAGAAAATTCGACAAATACTTAGAAATAGCAGAAAAATATTATATCTTATAAACTGCGAAAAAAACGACTACAAATAAATGAAGCAAAATCAAAGAAAAGAAATATTTCAAGACCAAAAAAACGTTATCAAATTTAAGTACAAACAAGCTTAATATATGTAATTAATTGAAGAAAACGATAATCCAAACTCTCTAGTAAAGAAGCGAAGAAGATATTTGAAAATGATGAAACCGACATGACAGAAAAAATAAAACCCTTTTCCTAATGTCTTATGAAATTAAAAAGTATGAAGACACATAGGAGAGTCCATATTTAAATACATGTCGGAAACAATGAAATCCGTCCGGAATACAGAGAATATGATTTTAAAACACCTTAAAAACTTCCGTTGATCTTTAACGAAATATGTATTCATGAAAAACTGCTACCCACATACGCACAATACTGATATCTATATGTATGTATATGTATCTGTGTGTTAACAGCTATATATATATATATATATATATATATATATATATATATATATATATATATATATATATATATATATATATATATATGTATATATATATATATATATATATGTATATATATATATATATATATATATATATATATATATATATATATATATATATATATATATTAAGGCTTATCAACCTTTTGAAAGTTATTTAAACCCAGAAAAATATTTTTAGATTGATACAAATCTTACTAATTAACGCTTAAAAGTTCTTACCTTTTCCAGCGGTATTTGCACGTTAGTGAATATAGCGAACCCTGCGGGAATTGGAAACCGGCTCCCCGATTAACAATGACGTACATCCTAGTTTACAGCACCTAGTATTTCCAAACGGTCACCTATCTAGGTACTGACCAAGTCTGTCATTGCTTAACTTCAATGATCGTAAGGGAGCCGGTGTTTAAACGTGGTGTGGCCGTAAGCCGTCACGGTACATGGTGAGGACCTACAGATCTTGAGAGTATCCTATACTCATCCTGCGTTCTTGAAGACGAGATCGTAAATCGAATGATAACTGCCGACTCAAGTTTTGGCAATTTTAAGTCGAAGGTCTTTCTATATCATGACCTGATTCTGCATACCAAAATAAAAGTCAAGGCTGTATGTCAACCCATGTTCTTGGACTATATAAAAAACCGGAATCAGGAAACTGGGGGCTTTTCTCATTCAGTGACTGTAAATCATTTTGGTATCTTTTGTAATGTCAACGAATACTTGTTGTCCTTTTCGTCTTGCTCGTTGTAGTAGAGACTTTGTAATCGCAGATACAATTATAGTACGCCGTTGAACAATACTGGTGTCAGACACCTTCGAATATCACTCGCACTAATAGTAATCCGTATAGTGATCTGAATAGAGGAATAGTATAGTAAATAGAGTAGAGAATAGCGGCTCATATAGTAATAGAGGATAGAGTAGATATAGAGATCCAAATAGTAATAGAGGATAGACTAGAAATGGCAATCAATTAGACATCAGCTACTTCATACATATATGCGTTACCTCTATGGTCACGTGGTCTACTTGATTCAATAATGGGATCGCCTGTGTTTACTCACTGGTGATCTATGTTCAAACTTAAGCGACTCTTTATTCCTATATAACAGTATCCCGTGTCTTGACAAAATCCAGCCCGTAAAGATACTGCAGAAAGCAAATATCACAAGCGCTGGATGCATGATCATCACGCGCCAGCTTGGATTCGTTTATTAATCATCTCACCCAATCAAGGCAATAAATCAAGGGGTTACTGAGTGCCATGGAATATTAGAAAAAGAGAAAAGTTCTTTAAGGAAAGAAAACAAGAAGAAAACAGGAATTAAGAAAACAAAGGATAACGGTTGTCATTAAAATTTGAATTATTGTCTGGAAAGCAAGAAGTCGAAAGAAAATTCCATAAGCGAGAAACGTGAGAAAAGAAATTGTTATCATAGAACTTACGATTACATCTAGCTGCCATGTCAAATGTAAAATGATGAGTCCTTGGCGCCAAACTTGTACTGTGCTTAAATTCATAAAATCTAGGTACGAAAGATGAAAGCTTATCAGAGGGATCGGACACGTAATGCCAGAGAACCGCTGACCTCTCCAGATCTTATACGGAGAACTGATAGATGCTATACATTTAACTCGGCTTACATTTACATTCCTCATGTTTATTTTCATATTCACGATGTTTCGGCCGTTATACGATCCGGCGTTCTTCAAGTGATATACGTTGGAATTTCGAACCGAAATCCACTGGGGAAAGGTTTTTTTCTAGTTCTACGCCCTTTTCTGGATGTCTCAGTTTCAGCTATTTCTCTTTAGTCGCTCCACTCTCCAATTTTTTGTTCAACTCTGCTGTGTAGAGACTTTGTAATCGCAGATACAACTATAGTACGCCGTTGAGCAATACTGGTGTCAGACGCCTTCGAATAGCACTCGCACTAATAGTACTTGCTCGATAATATTCCCCCGAACAGTAATTAAATTTAATTTAATTTAGTATTTAAATTTTTGAAGATCAATGTTGACTGGAAAGCAAGATTTCGGAAGAGTATTCTACAAGTGAGAATTTCGAGAGAAGAAATTGTTAGCATAGAACTTACGGTTACATCTAGCCGCCATTTCAAATGTAAATTAATGAGACCTTACCACCAATCTAGTACTGCACTTAAATTCATAAAATCTAGGTACGAAAGATGAAAGCTTATCAGAGGGATCGGACACGTAATGCCAGCGAACCGCTGACCTCTCCAGATCTTATACGGAGAATTGATAGATGCTATACATTTAACTCGGCTTACACCATTTACATTCCTCGTGTTTATTTTCATATTCACGATGTTTCGGCAGTTATACACTCCGGCGTTCTTCAAGTGATATACGTTGGAATTTCGAACCGAAATCCACTGGGGAATTTTTTTTTCTAGTTCTACGCCCTTTTTCTGGATGTCTCAGTTTCAGCTATTTCTCTTTAGTAGCTCCACTCTCCAAGTTTTTGTTCAACTCTGCTGTGGCCAGATAATAAACTTACAGCTGTTTGGGTGAAGTCAATGGATTAATTCAACCAATGCTTTTATCCACTGTTACATATATCCTTAATACGTTGTTCAGAAGAAAAGTAGATCGGTTGAAGTCCACCCTCAAAGAATGCGGCGCTCAAACTATTGTTCTGTAATTGACCTGTCTACTGAATCTTTCAAGTCAGCCTGCAACACGGCTAAAATAAAAATCTGCACCGAACCCCACCAAATATGAAAGAAAGAGACAGGAAAAAGGAACTCAAAACCCAGGAGACGGAATTCCATGCAAACCATATAGAAAACGTTTTGTTTTCGCATTTGAGCTGAGAGTTCATATGAAGAGGCATGGGCGACAACTAATATGGCAAGCTCAAATGTTCCATTCTTAAAATGCATGCCAACGATGTGGAAGTTAAAATCTCATCATCAATAATTACTGATTCCTCCACTACCTGATTAAGTAATTTACCTCACTATTTAACAGTTGAACTTTATATTTTTATCCACAAAGCTATATTTTTCTAATATATATAGCTCAAAGTGTGTGTCCATTTGAAAAGAAAAAGTTAATTAAATTTATATTACGTTGGTCGTTTCCCCGTCTGTGTGTGAGTGCGCATGCGCGCGTGAATATCACGCAGAACTGGGACACGAAATTAATGCCCACAAACATTGACTCTTCCATCTCTTCGTACAATGAAAGTGGCCATTGCCTGGGAGGATGGCTCACCTGGAATTATAACAGTCCCGCGTGAGAAATCATGGGAATTGTCTGTATATTCACTCGAATGGAAACTGATAGAGAGCCATTGTGCGAGCCGAGACAAAATATTCAAAATAGAAGTTTTATATCATCTTAAGATAAAAATGTCTCATCATTTTACAAGTGAAATCGCGAGATGTAGCCGTATGTTGTTCTATGTTATCTGTTTCTTTTCTCCCAAGTCTCGCTTGTGGGACTGGTTTTGCCCTCTTTTTTTTAATCAAATCACCCCATGCAGGGCGATAATGCAAGTAAAACGCAAGGGGTTAGTAAGAGTGAAAGAAAATGGGAAAACTTTAGCGAGAACCTGAAACCCAATCCTAAACAGGAAACAAGTGATAAAGGTCTAATCCTGTTCAAAAGATCGGGGATGGTGTGAACAGGACGATAGCCGAACGTATCTCTCTTTATTCGTCTTGATTTCCAGTCAATTTTGTTTGTTTTTTTAATTTAAATACAATATCAATCGTTATCGTCCGTCTAATTCCTATTTTTGTATCGTTCACTTTCCTTAATTTTCTTTTTCTCGTATTCTTTTGCACTCAGTAGCCTCTTACGCCCTAGTAGCTTTATTGTCTTGCTTGGGGTGAAATGATCTTTTTTTAAAAAGTATTGACGCACCTATGTAAATAATATGTCCGCATCTGTAAATCTAGAATGATTGCCAATGTTTATATAGTTGCTGAGAAGTAAAATTAAGATGTGAGAAACGACAAGAGATGATTTAATCTAGTCTAAGTTATTATAAATAGTTAGGAAAATAGTGATAGTTAAACCTGAAAGAAAGAAAAAAATATTTCTTATGAAAATAAATTAAAACGCTGAATGTAAAAAGGAAAACCGAGAAAAATATTTAAATGGTATAGCCGAGAATAATCATGCTCTATTTGAAAACTTAAAATATCCCACACCTTGTAAATCTCAGATCAACAACTAAAACAATTCTAAGTTCAATATACAATGAAAAACAAAAAAAAAACGTGATTTTATCAATAAAAAAAGACTTACAAATACGTCTTCCCTGTTAACCCCGGGTCTTATTTCCCACGAGCATTTTAATTCTTGTCTCTTCCTCTTATATACCCACTCCTTCGATCCATTCTTCGATACTTACCGAACCAGGGCACCTTTGCCTGCCTCGGCCTGTCAGTTTTACATTTTTCGCGCCATTGGTGCCCAGTGAGCAGAAACCGTTCAAAACACACGCTCCGCGCGCTTACAAGTAAACGAACGCGGAGGAAGTTCGAATGTAATCCATTGAAGGAATAGACACGAATGGAAAAACGAATGACTCGACCAGGGCCATCTCCGCATCTCCATCACCGTCTCCCTTCACTTCCGAAACCCCGGGTTAGCTTTCTTATGCTTTCCTAGTATTTGCAAAATCTGCTTCGAGCAGGAGCGCGCGGATAAAGAGAATGGATGAATGCCCACGATGCCGAGTTCTTCATTACGGTTCACTGCTCTTTTCAAGCAACGCTTTATTCCGATTTTGTATCAACAAGACGCATGCGTGAATCGCTGGAATCAAGCTAAATCAGACACTCTTTTCAGCTTTGCGTTTTGGAAAGAATTGAAAGAAGCCTTACGTATATTTTTGTACGGATTTATCTAATTACATATACACACCTATGGAACTGTATACTTGATTGTAGACACATGCACACACATGTATGTATATACATGTATATGCTTATTCGTGTATATATATATAGATATATATATATATATACATATATATATATATATATATTGATAATATTAGTGGTTCATATATATATATATATATATATATATATATATATATATATATATATATATATATTTATATATATATATATATAAATAAAAAGAAAGAAAAGTAAAATATACAATCCAGTGTTTTTATAGATATTTTTATTTTTACAAAATAGTGCTCAATGTAAATTTACAGAACATTAATATTATAAATTAACTGATTAAAAATATGTTTTTTTTCGCTACACAGTAATAACCATGTTTCAAAAATGAAGGTAAATGCTTCGAATTTAATTTTGTAATTAAATTAAAAACATTAGTTCCATTTCATCCTCAAGCGAATTTTGAAGAAACTTATTTTAAAATTTACTGAGTTTTAAAGGCACGGAAAATATTCATAATTTACTGTTACCACGGATACAGAAAAATTTACTCATCCAGACAAGGGGTGGTAGCGTGTTCACATATATATATACATATACATACATATATATATATATATATATATATATATATATATATATATATATATATATATATAATGAACATATATATATATATATATATATATATATATATATATAAATGAACATATATATATATATATATATATATATATATGAATTCCCAAGAGGATAGAATCTAGGTAGAACTCAATGACCAGGGCAGAGTAAGAATATAATATAAAAGGCTCAAACACTAATATTCCATGGTTATAATTTATAGGTCTGTTGGATTGGGTCGTGATTACGATTCCAATGTAATAAATTATAACCATGGAATATTAGTGCTTGAGCCTTTTATGTATATATATATATATATATATATATATATTGGCTCCTGAAAAAATTAATTTCGGTTGGGCTCTTTGGTTTGATGTGTGGGTTTGTAAACATTGACTATTTAAGCTAATATTGCACGACTCTTCGGCAGAATTGAGCCACTGTCAGTCACTGTGTGTTTATCTAAATCTAAAAATAAACACGGTAAAATTAACCTTCATTCCTGCCGTGCGCCATCGGCTTAGTGGTAGAAGGTTTCGATCCTAGCTAGAAGCAATCGGACGTCTAGTCACACTGATGAGCTGTGAAACAGCGAAACAGTCTCTCTGTGGATGACAAAAAAAAATATACATATATATATATATATATATATATATATATATATATATATATATATATGCAAATATAGATTTTTATCAACACGCACACACACGCACACACTCACACACACATGTATATATGTATGTCTGTGTATGTGTTTCTGTGTGTGTGTGTGTGTGTGTGTGTGAGTGCGTGCTTGTCTGTTCAATTCTTACTCGTTATTCTTACTATTATTATTCTATTCGTTCTTGTGCCACATCTAAGCTACGTTTAGAAAATCATTTTGTGCACCTTGACGTGGAGTAACGGTTAGAAAGCTTGTCTCGCCAGGACAATTATGACTGGGTAGTGAGTTCGATCCTCACTGGGTGCCTCATACTTTCGTTTTTGCGCCACATCTAAGCGGCGCTTTGAAAATCGCCATATGTGTGAGTGCGTGTGTGCTCACGCGCGTGTGTATACGTTTGTGTATTTGAGCACACATTAAAAAATACAGACATTTATTTGGTCACCTTCCTCTGGTATAATATTTAGTGTAGAAAAAATTAATACTGCAGAGAGTTTGACCCAAACATGTGCCTCACAAACTGCTTTGAAACTGTGCCTTGAAACTGAGTAAGCTAAACAAAAAATCGTCAAAGATTGTGTGTTTAAAAGCCGTATTTTGGACTTTGCAAACCAGACGCTTATGTTTAGCTAAAATGGTATAGAACGTCAGGCCAAACGACGATGTCCATATAGGAATAGAGGTTCAATGTCAGAGAATGCACGGTTTTATGAAATTTCTAGAACATTTAGGCCGGTAAACGTAATTAACACAGTTTAATTAAAAATAGAAGATTTACTTAAATAAATTGTATCTATAAAAATAACGTTTAAACAGAAAATACATTAAATAATAATCCATTTCATTGTATATATATATATATATATATATATATATATATATATATATATATATATATATATATATAGATAGATAGATAGATAGATAGATAGATAGTGTTGTGGATTCCGGGATGAAATCCGATATGAATAAATAACAAACGCCAGGTATAGATAAGGAAAATAAATGTATTAACGTAATAATACAAATTGGTAATACGGGTTAGTAGATCCAGGAATGCGGGTTAGTAGCAATAATATATATATATATAGTACTGGTATTGAAGTATCGCGGTATGACTCCTTACTGAGTCTAGTTGCTCGTGACGGTGACTCTTGTGCTACTCTCCTCTAATACTACTCCCATACTACTCCGGGTATTCATTGGTAGTAATATATGTATACTTCGGTTGAGTCCATTTGTGCGAAAAGGGGAGACCCCTTTTCAGATAGATAGATAGGAAGATAGATAGATAGATAGATAGATAGATAATATTAGTGGTCAATGTACATATATATATATATATATATATATATATATATATATATATATATATATATATATATATATATATATGGTGTTTACTCGTTCCCCCACCAGAACGAGATGTGGGGACCCGAGCGCGTACACTCGAGAGCAAGGGACAAAAATTGCCCACAGTCGTGACCACAGAAAGAGAAGGCCTGTTTCATTTGGTTGTTGAGAAATGTGACGTCATCATATTGAGTACGACATTCAATAAGCGTGTCGTTCGTTTTGTGTATCAGATTTTTTACGGCGGCATTTTTAAATTATTTATTAATATTTTCTTTTAAATATTGAATTAATTTAAAACAAAAACAATGCCTTATAGATGCGTTGTACCAAATTGCAAAGGGAATTATAAAAACGGCCCTAAAGTACATGTATTTTCTTTAACTAAAGATAAAGAATTATCTGATGTTTGGATTCGTACAATCAGAAGAGATCATTTTTTATCTACTAAATTCAGCAGAGTGAGTATTTTTTGTATTAAAAAATAAGTAAATTTTATTAAAACTTTAATGATAAAATTAATACCATGTCTTTGTAATTCATAACATAAAGTTAATAAGACATAAATCTAGCGAGATAGCTTAGACATTCATTCTCGTACATGTTGTTTTTAAAATATAAAACCTCATTTTTTAAGAAATAAACTTTAAAGAAATTTTCGCCATAAATTCATTCATGAATTTCTAAAAGAATATTTTATATACATAAAAAATAATTCTAATAATTTTAACGATTTTTTAGAATTGTTTTATTCGTGACTAAATGAAACTTTAATTGAATTTAATTTCATGTCTGTAATTCACAACACATTTTATAACAGCTTTTTTTAAAAATGTTATTAAACTCAATTGAAACTTTGAGAATTAAAATAATTTTATATCTTTATAATTCACAAAACACATTAAAAAGAAAGTTGCGAAAGTTTTTAAAAGCTGAAATCTAATTTTTATAAAAATAAACTTTAAAGAGATTTTCGATATAAATTCATAAAGGAATCTTATTATAGGCATAAAAATAATTCTAATAATTTAACAATTTTTTAGAATTGTTTTATTCATAAGAATGTTTTTTATTTATCATTTTAAATTAAAGAAATGAATAAACGTTAAAATTCTCTTATTTCTACATAGTTTCGTCACTAATAATCTTTTCTTAAATTCTCTCCACTTTTCCTAAAATTGTTAATGCTTCATATTATTTTTTAGATTTTATAGATTTTTTGCTGATTGATTTTCTTAGATTTTCACAAGAATTTAAAATAGGTTTGGTTTTTAAAATCTTTTTGAGTTTTTAGGTATGTGAACTACATTTTCGACTGTAGGACATAAGGAGAGAATCGTCAGCTTTTGACGAAAAAACAGGTGTCACAATTGAAGTTAAACTAAAAAAAATATATTTTCCCAAACTGTCCCTCATATGTATCTTCATTGAATACTTCTAGAGAGTCACCAGATTCCAGGAGAATCCGACTAGAGAATTCTGCTCTTAAAAGTGCTTTAAATCAAAGTATTAATGATGAAGTCATCATTAATACTTTGCATATAAAATGCAGAAGAAATTCCATAATATTAATGATCGAGAAGGGAAATTAAATTTTCTTGATAGAAATTACTGGATTTTTGTTAGGCAGCAAGAGACACTTATTATATTCAGCATCATCAAATCCCCATATCCAAAGATTAATCTGTCTCTTGTAATTGAATCTGATTTTGCAGTACATGTGTTTTGTAGAGATGTGGAAATGCATTCAATAAGGGACTATAAGATTCCTAAACATCTAACTGATCAAAATACTCTTGACATTCTGATAGAAAACATGAAAAAAATGGACACAGAACAACAGCAAACTGAACATCAAAATATAAGTTTTATATTAAAATTGGTAATGTCATTTCTACTATTGGTGCAAGAAGAATCAAACATTTTAATGCAATCAAATTTATATATGAGCAGCTAAATTTAATGACACAAAATAAGCTTGATTATTCAACAGAAATGATAATATTTTCTTCATTGTTATATAACTGCTCCCCTAAAAGGGAACAGATTGTTAAGAGACAGCAAAAATATAATTTTACCTGGCTATTCAACCATTAAATGACTAATGTTATCAACATATATAAATCCTTTGACTGAGCAACATGATAACAATTTTCTTATGTATATTAAAAATAAATTTAAGCTACCAGTGCAGAAGGACATCACAGTATCTTGTTGATGAAATTCATCTAAAACCATACTTAGATTATGAGGGTGGTAATATTGTTGGCTTATCTGATAACAGCAGTGAAGCTGCAACAAGTGTTTTTGCTTTCAGGATTAGCAGTGTATTCTCACAATATAAAGATGTGCTTGTTATGCCAACTAAATGTCTTAAAGCTGAGAAGTTATTTGACATGGTTAAAGGTATAATAATTGGTTTAGAGGAGATAGGCTTTCAAGTATTATCAATCATAACAGATAATAATGCTATAAATAAAAAAGCTATATCTTTCTTTTGCAGTCCTCCAAACTTTTCCGCTGTATATCCACAACCAGTTATAAAGTCTCGACCCCTTTTCTTCCTTTTTGACTCAGTCCATATATTAAAATGCATTAGAAACAATTGGCTTGGTCAAAAAGATACAAATAAATGCATGCTGTTCCCCAAATTTTGTCATAATGGCAATCATGAATTAGATAGTATCCAAAGTGACCCATTTTCTACCTTACAGAAACTTCATGCCTTAGAATCTCAGTCAATTTTGAAATATTGTTATAAATTAACCTTAAATGCACTTTCTCCTACTAACCTTGAAAGGCAAAATGTTAATTTAGTTCTGCAAATTTTTAATGAATATACTATTCATGGATTATTGGCCTTAGGAAAACAGAAATATTTGCCTAATTTTGCAGAAGTTGCAGAATATATAAACATATTTTATATTTGGTGGACAATAATGAATGTTAAAATGCCATATAAAGGTTGTCGGCTTAGGAATAGATACTGCAATCCATTTAGAATGAATGAAGAAAATTTTAGATTTCTCTCTGTATTCTGTGACTGGTTAGTATCTTGGAATAGCATTTCTGGAAGAAATGGCAAATTAACAAAAGAAAACTTCACTGCTTTGCATCATACAACCTATGCATTTCTAGAACTGACTAAGTATTGCATAGAAGAACTGAAAATGCTATACATATTACCAGGCAAATTTCAAACTGATCACCTTGAGGCAAGGTTTGGTCAATACCGGCAACTTACTGGGGATCAGTATAATATTTCAATGCGGCAAGTGTTTGAGTGTGAAAAAAAATTAGAATGCAATCAGTTTTAAAATTGAGCTTACCATTTAATCAGCAATGCATTAAAATTGATTTAAAGAATTTACAAGACCCAAACTGGGATGAAGTGACAGAGGAGGAAAAGTTAGATATGTATAAATATAGAAATGATGTTAAAGAGGATGATGTTAATAATTGTAGAGAAGTTCTACCTGTAATACTATCCTTAGCAGGTTATTGCTGTAATGCAGTTTTTAAGAAGATTAAATGCAATACCTGCAAAGATTTAATATCTGGAAATGTAAGAGATAATGTGGAAGAAACACCTGAAATAAGCAGCTATTTTCAGAGGATTAATAGAGGTTCTCTCTTATATCCTAATGATAAAACTATAAATTTTGTTCTGAATAATTATGCAGTCATTGATAAGCTGATAAAAAATCATTGTTTTCTTCATTCAGTAAATCAAAGAAAATTAGCCATGCATATAACATCGAATGTTTTTTGGCAGATTATGAGGTTCTTTTTTATGTTGACACTTGGTCACAATATAGAAAAAATACAAAGAATGTTTGTCTGGAACTCTACAAATGCTCTTTTAAATAATTTTTGTTCTAGGGAAAATAATAATATTACAAGTAACAAGTTAAGCAAAAAAAGAAAACTTCAAATATTCAGCTAAATTTTGTATCAGTTTCTATTTTTCTGAAAGTATTATTTGATTTTTAAATCTATTGTTTGTATCTAATTTATTTGCTTGTTTGTATTTTTGTTTCTTGTTTATGTTTAATTGTTTTATTTATTCATCATAATTATTTTATTTATTCAACATTTAAATATAATTTGTTTATTTAATTATTGTTTTTTCCCTAATTCATAATTCAGTTGTTACTGTATTTGAGTAATAATCTCTTAATGATTACAAAAATTGTAACTTTACAGAATAATTATTAAAATTGAAATAAAAACATGCAAATTAAAACAATGTTGATTATGATTTATAAAAAAATTTCAAATGTGAAACAATTAAAATCATGAACGAATTTCAGTCTTAAAATTGTCTGTCTGTACCCTGCTTTCTATAAGTATTATTTGAATTTTAAATCTCTTTTTTTTTGTATCAAATTTATTTACTTTCATGTATTTAGTTTATTTGTTTCTTATTTATATTTTATTCGTTTATTTATCATTTACATGTAATTTGCTCGTCTGTTTATTTAATTGTTTGTTTGTTTCCTAATTCATAATTGAGTTGTTGCTGTCCGAGTGTATAAGAATAAGAACCATTAATAATTACGATATTGTAACTTTACAGAATAATTACTAAAATTAAGATAAAAACATGTAAATTAAAACAATACTGATTATGATTTTTAAAATGTTTTCAAATTTGAAACAAATAAAATAATGAATGAATTTCAGTCTTTAAAATTTAATGAAATGTAACATGATGTTTAATTTCTTTAACAAAACATTCAGCAAATTTTTTTATTCTTATCGGTTATTTTTTTTAATTAATATGAAATAAAGTTCTGTATAAAATCCAATTATGTTTATTTGTTTTATAAATTTTTCTAAAACCAATTTTTTCTTACAATTATTCGTTACATTATTATGACTGTCTGTTTCACTGCATGGACTACTTTTGTGACGTCACGTCACTATTGAGCAGGCCTTCTCTCTCGGTGGTCACGCCACAGCCACCTGAACCGTCGGTTGCGCTGGCCTCGGTGCGAGCACCGATCTCTCCCTCTGGTGCAATAGGAGGGTTCGGGCTCGGACAGCTGTTCCCTAGGGCTGGGAACCTCTCAGTATAATTTTATCAGTTGCCCCTCTGTTCTTTGATAGAGAAGTCCCTGAGCGCACTCTGCCCAAAGATAGAGACGCAACTGAAAGATGATAAATAATGCGTACAAATTACTTTGTAGTCATTTAAACGCTATATATATATAAATCCCCAAGAGGATAGAATCCAGGTAGAACTCAATGTCCAGGACAGAGTAAGAATATAATATAAATGGCTCAAACACTAATATTCCATGGTTATAATTTATTACATTGGAATCGTAATCACGATCCAATTCATCAGACCTACAAATTCAAAAAGAAATGTGTGTGTGTGTGTATATATATATATATATATATATATATATATATATATATATATATATATATATATATATACACAAAGAATATATATATATATATATATATATATATATATATATATTCTTTGTGTATATATAATATATATATATTCTCTCTGCGTGTGTATATATATAATCTCTGTATATATATATATATATATATATATATATATATATATATATATATATATATATATATATATATATATATATATACAGAGAGGGAGAGATAAAAAGAAAGAGTTGAACAGAATAAGATAGGTAGATACATATGAAGAGACTAGTATCAGATTGTAAGTCAAGAGATAAGGTGTATATATCATTTTCCTTTGTTCAGAACTCTTCTTAAGATTCAGAGATATCATAATCATTGAAAAATTCCGTAATTACCTTTTACCCTAAGGGAAAATTCCACAGCGCTGCACAAGAACAAGAATTATGGTATAAATATCTGTTGTTCGTGTTGGCATACAAACACCAGCAAAAATGGTTGTTCAAATAAATTCTTCGTTTTTCTTCTCGGGTTGATTCTCTAAATTGTACTATTGCTGCGTCTTTACGAGCGACTTCTCAAGATGAAACACTATTGTTCACTTTGCAAATATCAAGCAAAAACAAAATTTAACTGAGCAAAACACTTCGGAGGTACTCGGTGGAAAACTCGGTGAATCAATATTCGCCATGAGTCGATTCAATTATCAAGATAAATATCTAAAACAATAAAGAACATATAAACAAGAATTGTCCGAAAATTTTGGAAGGATATCATATGAAGTGTTGCCTTAGTCCAGTTCAAAATGACTTAATATATTCCAAAAAACCGAAAAGAAATCTTTGAAAAAGGAATATGTTGTAGCTTAGTCTGGCTGCAATATTAGATAAACCAGTCACTATTCCAACTTAAATGGTCATATTTAAGCCAAAAGGGATATAGGAAGATACTGTTACGTCTGTTATTAAAATGAAGAAAGCATGCCTGTATAGAAACAAGTATATATAATGTTGACTTTAACCTACTTTGTGTAGGACATAGGCAAATAATTCAAACATTATAACAAATTAGATATATTCCTAGGAATTATACGTTCAATTCCTAAGAGAGAGAATATGAATGAAGATAGAATATTTTCATTAGAAAAAAATTAAATAAATCCATATGAAAAAAGTCGGAGTGTTTATAAAATAAAAGATATTGATTTGCCGCTAAGATAAAACGGCTCTGAGTGTAGGTGAAAGGTCAACGCTTAATAAGTACAAAACAAATTCAAGTACACTATAAAGCCACAACGTTCACTATGAACCGATTCCATTATCAAGATAAATATATAAGACCGAAAGGAAAACAATCGACAAGACGAGATCTGTTTGAAAAGTATCCAGCAATTTAATAATGGCAAAAAATACACCATTGTGCAAATTAATTGAAACAAAACGAATAATTCCGTTATTATTTACTTTTCTTCGTATTTTTCCAATGAAACATGACCCAGTGCAAATTTTTAGTACTTCATATGTCCATTCCAAGAAGTATTTCCTTGCAGATTGACCACAGATTCTCGATTGGAATTAAATCAGGAGAGTTTCCGGGTCAGTCTATAGTACTTTGATTTGCACATTGATAAGTCTTGCCAATGTGTTCGTGCAGCGTTATAATTTTCGTACGTTTCCTTGGAGCAACCTCCATCGCATACGCTGGCCGTAGAACAACTAATCGACAGTCAAGACAATAGTGCCTAGGCATGATAAATATCTGATGCAGTCAAGGATGACGCAATATATTTCATGGTCAAACGAATTTCATCATATACCCCAAAAAGAGGTTCATAATACTGTCCACCACTGCAAATGACTTAATCTGAAAAAAAAAAAATAAATAAATTACATGCTGTCACTCCAGTGAGTGTAAAACTGACCGAATGGCGAAAGAAAGGAAACTAACGCGGTTGTTTCAATTATTTTTTTTTAAGCATATCACCCCAAGCAAGGCTGGAAGCCACTAGTACGCAGGGGGTTACAGAAGGTGTGGAGGGAGAGCAGATAGGAGTGGTAAAGGAGAGGATGTGGAGAAAGATAGTGGATCGATCAAGGCAAGAGGGTTACAGAAGATTTGGAGCGAGAGCAGATGGGAATGAAAGGTGAAAGGATGTGGAGAAGGGAAGAGGATAGATCAAGGCGATTGACGTTACACTTATATAGTTGGAGCTTGTATTTGTCAGGGAAGCAGGAATAAGGAAGGGAGTTCCACAGGCGAGATGTGCGAGACATGAAGCTATTGGAGTAGAAGAGACGTCTACATCTAACAGTTTGAACGGTGAAGGGGTAGGAACGGGATGCCAGCCCCGTGGGACGTTTAAATTCATGAGGCCTAGGAACCAGCGAAAGCAACTCCTCGGAGCAATTACCGTGAAAGTATTTATAAAAAATTCAGAGCGAGGCAACGTCGCGTCTGTGAGAGAGCAACTGCAGACGAGATGACAGATCGGGGCCAATTACATTGCATATCCGTCTCTGGATCTTATCAAGAACCCTGAGGCAAACAGCAGGGGCTCCAGACCATATATGGTAGCAATACTCCATGCAAGGGCGAATGGTCGATTTATAGATTTGGAGGATAGATTCCGGGGAGAAAAATTTCCTGGCTCGGCACAGGGAGCCAACTTTCCTTGCGGTGGATGATGCAATTGACTCGATGTATTTGTTCCATCTCAGATCAGCGGACAGCGTGAGACCGAGCAGCCGCAGAGAGGAGCTCTCGAGAAGTTGGTCATCAGACATTCTAATGGGATGCAGGGATGGATCCTTGTGGTGGTTAATAGAGAGCAGTTTAGTTTTAGAGGCGTTAAAGTTAACCATCCATTTCTTGCCCCAGTTCACAACCGATTGGAGGTCCTTTTCTATCCGAGATGCCAGGTTAATTTTGTCAGCATCACTGGATTTGTGTTTGAGGCAGGAGTAAATTGTGGTGTCGTCCGCATAGATGCCGACTTGGGAATCTATGGCGTCAGGAAGGTCGTTTATGAATATGAGGAACAGAGTAGGGCCTAGGATGGAGCCATGACACATGGGTTTAAAATACTTTAGGAAGTGCCACTTTAGTCCAATTCAAAATGGACTGAATATTTTCCAAAAACCCTCATCCACAGAAACAAAAATATGATAACCAATAAAAACAGATACATTTTTTGTAAAAATCGGATAAAAACTTGAAGTAAACCATTTAGTCATTAATCTAACTCAAATGACCATATTTAGGCTAAAACGGATATGGGAAGTTATGTCCGTTATTAAAATGAAGAAAGCATGCCTGTACAGAAAACAAGTATTTGAAATGTTGAATTTAACCTAATTTACCGTGTGGGATATGGGCAAATAATTCTAAAATAATAACAGATTAGATATATTCCTCGGAATTATACGTTCAATTCATAAGAGAGTCAACATGAATCAAGATGGAACATTTCCAATAGTAAAAAAAATAAACCAAACAATATGAAAAAATCATTGTGTTTAAAAAAAAAATTAATCAATTTGTCTCTGAGTGTAGGTAAGAGGTCAACCATTCAAAAGTGCAAACAAATTGAAGTACACTATAAATCAACAAGGAAATGTCATTTGTGTAGGGAATTAAAGTTACGAAAAATTTATCTTAGAAATCTGTCTCTCTCTCTGTCTATCCTCCCCCTGTCTCTCTCTGTCTATCCTCCCCCTCTCTCTCTCTCTCTCTCTCTCTCTCTATATATATATATATATATATATATATATATATATATATATATATATATATGTCATTCACAGACAGTACTGTTTCGCTGTATCACAGCTCCTCTGTGCGACTAGACTTCCGAATGCCTCAAGCCAGGATTGAAACACAACTAATTTGGTGTCAGCCAGAGCTATCTTCAATCGGTAGAGTTACACAACTAAATGTAGCATATTGTTTTTACAAATGTAAACAAATGCCAATCAGCCAAAGTGCTCCATTCATTTTACTGAAGAGCTTTGTATTAGTGCAGGTGGCTGTTGTTTATAGAATTAGCTTATCACTGAACAGTGCTCAATTATATATATATACACACACACACACACACACACACACACATATATATATATATATATATATATATATATATATATATATATATATATAGTAATCCGTTAGTATGATCCAGGCGAGTCCTATTAACACAGCATAGAATTTGAAATATGGTAAAACTGACTCACAAAAGAGCGCTCCGTGTTTATTTTCACTAAACAGAGCAAATTGTCTTTACAATTGGAATTAAGATACCTTTAGTTAATGGCCATTTTCACCCACGAATTTTAATATTTAAAATTCGTAGGATTTTTCAAACTGTCTATATCAGTTTGTAGTGTACTGTTTATTTGGATAAAGGGAGAGAGAGGGTATATTATAGGGGACTTATTAGGAGGTATGGGAGAAGAAGAAGGCACCGTTACCGGATCATATTATGGAGGTAGGAGAGTCTGGGTAGGAGAAAGGAGGGGGAGACCGATGGGCTGACCTACATCCTAATGGTCACAGGGTCACAATTTAATTCGACGGGAATTCACGGAAATTAACGAAAACGTGAAAAAACAATCAAGAGGTAACTTTGGTAAAATGAAAGAGAGTTAATTCGGAATTATTGGTATTAAACTCGTCCATATATCAGAGCTCAAAGTTTGGGGGAGTGTTTTTAAGGATTTGGAGTGAATTTGGATATATATGTATATGTAAAAAAAAAATAAAACTTAGGGTGTCGGAAATGAAACTCCAAATGATGAAAAGTTTTGTAAAATAGACAGTAAGAAAACGGTAAAGAAATCTTTGCAGTAAAATGAAACAAAATATCCTGATTAATCAGCAGAAACCAAGCAATCAAGTATTTAAAATAAAGTATTTAAAATAAAGAAACCAGACTGCAAAAACGATTGTTCCTGGAGCCTGGAAATGTCTATGAATAAGAAACTTGTTCGTCGGTGAGCATTAATTATTATTACAAATAGAGCAAAAAATGTCATACTTAAGTACTTTGCTCTTTGATAAACTTAAGTCTATCAAGAGTTTTTCCATATTTCACATAACAAAAAAATTACTAAACACATACAAGCGTTTGACAAATTAAAATATCCAAAGTATGAATCATAAAATAAATGACAATCAATTGAATGTTTAATTGTTTTATTTATTTGATAATTCTTGTTTTACACACCAATACTTTTTTCCCAAAAGCATGAACTTGTATATATTATGCATTAACACCTTAGTAAAGCGTTTCGTCTCTCGTATGCACATCCTTAGACTAATAATGACTTTATCAATGGCGTAGTTTAGATGTGGCACAAGGCCGAAAGTATAGGGAACCCAGATCGATCATTATATATATATATTTCTGCATTCTGTTGAGGTTTCAGACTTGATGAATTAATTAATTATAATTATCAAATACTCCTAATAATTTCTATCATTTATATATATCATTGCTTGAACCGGCTTCTAATGCTCAAGTCTGAGCTGCTTGGTGATAGTAGTCGTGGCTCCGGGGGCACCGTCCTATGGTTAGAGAGAATCTCAGTTGAGTTCCACCACGAAATTTGTGAGTAAGCGGCGCTATACTGAGTCTGGTTTGCTATCTCTTCGTCACCGAGGCCCGTTGGAACAGTTGGTATGATGTTTGCTTGACAATCTAACCTAACCAGGGTTTCAATTCTCGGTAGTGGATGCGCACTGCTGATGAGTCCCAAATATAGGACAAAACGGCCGTCCAGTGCTTTCTGCATTCTGTTGAGGCTTAAGACTCGATGAATTACTTAATTATAATTATCAAATCCTCCTAATAATTATAATTATCAAATATATATATATATGAATTACTTAATTATAATTATCAAATCCTCCTAATAATTTCTATTATATATATATATATATATATATATATATATATATATATATATATATATATATATATATATAATAGAAATTATTAGGAGGATTTGATAATTATATATATATATAATAGAAATTATTAGGAGGATTTGATAATTATAATTAAGTAATTCATATATATATATATATATATATATATATAGGCACCTGAAAAATTCATTTCAGTTGAGCTCTCTGAGGAAGGAAGTGTGAGTTTGTAAACAGTGACTATTAAGGCTGATATAGCAAGACTCTTCGGTTAAGCGCATTGAGTCCTGTCGGTCACTGTGTTTATCTGAAAATAAATACGCTAAAATTCACCTTCTCTCCGGCCGAATTTCCGACTTCCAATTCAGTCGGGTTTCGATCCTAGCTTGAGTCAACCGAACGTCTAGCCACACTGAAGAGCTGTGATACAGCGAAACAGTCTGTCTGTGGATGACAATAATTTCCCTTGCTACTTATTTTTCTTTTTCTCTACCGTTGACCAGTTTTCAACGGTCTCCTTACTCTTTTAGACAGTTGTGCGTATCTACATGTTTGTATGGAATGAGGTTGCAGTTGAGAACCAACGGAGAAACTGAATTCAACATTTTTCGAATAAATCTCAACACGAGAAAATATTTTAATGTATTTTATATTAACAACAGGATTCACAAAAAAAAACAGAAAATATACTAGTATTTATACCCACAATTAAATACAATAAAAACAAATTATATAGGGTTAGCAGTAGTGTGTATGTTTGGCTACGGGCATATGGAAGATGCACCATGTGGACGGGTGACTGAGTCCCCCTATAAGGGAAGATAGGACAAGCCTTCTACCTACAACATTCTAGAACGAAAAAATAGATATAGAGAGAACTATGCCCGTTCTTTTATATTCATGAAATAGCGCCACCTAGCGATCATTTTTAAATACCAAGTGGAGGTAATCTGCACAATCTTCTCTGCATTATAATGTTATTCATTTTCTTTCATATTCCTGTTGTTCTGTTTTTTCATTAGTCATCCGTTTCTTTCGCTTTCCTTTCATTTATGTTTAGTTTTCTTTTCTGAAACCGAAACTTCAAAGTATGCCTGTCCATATTATTTTCTGGTGCTAAGTGCTAAAAACAATTTTAAATCTACAATTACAATAAGCACTAATAGACCTAAAACCATTGTTCACTTTCGACACACATTTACAATAGTAAAGACGAGACAAAATGCCTGACTGCAGGGAAACAAATCAAAAAAGTTTGACTGAAATAAACTGAAATAATGATGAATCATCGTTGTTCGCCTTTTATAACAGTTTGAAGAATAACATTTCGAATCATAAATTAGAGAAAATCGTGATGAGGAGTGAACCAATATATAAAAGCTTCTTTCCAGTTAAAGATAGATAGATAGATAGATAGACGACGGCCAAACTTGACCTGGAGTTACTTACGCAAAACAACACAGATATGTATACTGAAAATTTTACCGAAATAAATAATGTCTTATGTTATTACATAGACGATGAAGGCACTCCACATGTTCCTTTTATTTATTATCTATGAACTGCCAAGACTGCTTCGGTAAGATAATAAAGTGTTTCCCCCCTACCTTCTCC
This sequence comes from Acanthosepion esculentum, assembly GCA_964036315.1. Lineage (NCBI taxonomy): Eukaryota > Metazoa > Mollusca > Cephalopoda > Sepiida > Sepiidae > Acanthosepion > Acanthosepion esculentum. Next base: position 100,850,777 of record OZ038477.1, read on the forward strand.
ACTATGTTGATTCAGAGTTGTCTTTCTCTTAAACAGTCTGGCACTCGTCTAAAGACTCATATCTACCTTGCTACCTTAAGAAATAGCTAGTGCAGTGAAGAGATAAATTGATGCCTTCCCCAAAGACTATCCCAGGAATCGAACTCAGCTCGCCTGTCCCAATTAGAGGGTCGATAGTAATTACGCTAACCGGACAATAATAAATTTACAGTAAAGCATAAACTTTTATAAGGCAGTCTGACAGAGTGTATGAACATAAATTTTCCGTTGAAATTAATTTACGTCAAAAATAATATATTAAGAAAAATTTATATATACAATATACATATATATATATATATAGAGAGAGAGAGAGAGATAGAGAGAGAGATTAATAGATTGATAGAAAGAGATAGAAAGAAAGATATATATATATATATATATATATATATATATATATATATATATATATATATATATATATATATATATATATGTCTCTTACTATCTCTATCTATCAGTCTTTTTCCATCTATCTATATGTTTATCTGTCTGTCTCTCAGTTTCTTGCTTTCTATCTATATATCTAATACTTTCTATCTATCTATCTATCTATCTATCTATCTAGCTCTCATTCCCTTTCTTTCTATCTAATACATTTTATCTATCTTTCTTTCTACCTGTCTCTATCTATCTATCTATCTATCTATCTATCTATCTATCTATAGCGTGTGTGGCAAATATATAAGAACATTTGGAAATAAAAAAAATATTACTTTGATATTTTTCACTGATTAACCGGTGTCATCAAAAAATATTGACAAGAACAAAAAATCTTTTTCTGAAGGCGCTGGTTCACCGGCGAAACATGTCAAAGTAATTTAACATTACGTCAAATTTTAATTCATCTTCTCGCTCTCTCTCTCTCTCTCTCTCTCTCACACTCACACACACACACACACACACACACACACACAAACAAACATATACACAAACACACAGGCGTGCGCACACACACACACATACACAAATAAGATCTGAACAAGTGCAAAATTCGTGCAAAAATTGTTTTTTAGGGTGCTCAGTAAAGAAAAGACAGAAAAAAGTGTTGGTGGCATCAAAATTGTCTCACACCATCTCTACAGCCCAGACCTTATTCCCTGTGACGTTTAGGTGTTCCCCACACTGAAGAAGAAACTCGAGAACAGTCGTTTTGAAGACACTAGGAAAATGAAGTAAAGTCTGACAAAGGGTCCTGGACACGTTCTCTTTGGGTGATTTCCATGGAGCCTTTATAAAGTGGCTCCAAGTGCATTGAAGTCAGAAGCTTCTACTTTGAAAGAGATTAGAGTTTTGCACTTCCGTGAAATTAATAAATTTCTCCCCTGAAAAAGTCTTAAAAAGGCTGAAAACCTCAAGAATGTACTTCGTGCATATCTACATAATCATATGCAAATTAAAAGGTATATAATTGTCCTCCGATTGTCATTTATCTACAGGAAAATTTATCTGCGAAAATTTATTTCTTTTAAACGATTGCTTTATCTGTTGTTATTTCAGTTTACTTTCATCGACCAAATTGTACAGTCCGTCTGAAGTTATTATGCAAGCCACATAAACTCCAATAAATCCAGATTACTTTGAACAATCTTTGTCAAATTTTAAACGATGAAAACAAAGCTTGAGATAAATTGTATGTTGTTTCGACATGTGCTATTAAAATTATTGGATTTATTATTGTTGTGGAGTTATTTCGCAGTGGAGGCTTGTATTTGTACTAAAATCGGTCCTAAATAAGTTCGACGTACCAAACGTTAGGAACTTGATATAATAGGTATTACACAGAATAATCTTGTTGTGGTCGCTGACTACTTTCGTATTCGACTAACTGTCGACTACTGTCGTCCGACATCGACAGTATTTACTGTCCCCCCCCCCACGAAGGATAGATGTGGCACAAGGCCGGGATTAAAGTGCGGTATTCCCGAGCCTCTAGGCTCGGCCAAAAAATGCCCGTAGATCCCGTATAAATGGGACTGGGTTGGTCAAACTCACCGAACGAGGCTCTGCCCTTCGGCGGAGCCTCGTCCGCGTTCCTCTCTGCTCAGAGGCAGAGAGTTCGACCGTCTAGCCGAGTCGTCCGACATCGACTGACACTCGTTCCTCTTACTACTCCTACTTACATTAAGTGGGAGAGTCTAATAACTATAGAATAAGTGTGTTTCACCATTAACACCCCCCTCCCAAAACTTTACTCCGTGGGATTGAAACAGTTTTCTTTATTTTTTATTTTTTACAGGAAATATGAAGAAAAAACAAAAAAAACTTCATTTTTTTAGCAACATCGTAGCGTATCTCCTACGTTTTGGATCCACTTTTAAATGATCAGTTGCCTTTCTTTTTCTCCTGGATCGGCGTACCTCAGGTAAAATCATTGCTGGCGTTGTTAGATCAAACGTGTCGAAAATCACCACCATAGGGGTTTCTTCCGCGGGATCGCTGTCAACCACGTCTGAAGAGCGTCGTCTGATCTGGTTAATGTGCCGTCTGCACGTGAATTTTTCGCCTTTCACCAAGTACATCATGTTGCCAATCCGCTTTTCTATTTTTCCAATCTCCCAGAATGATTTATTCTGTTTATACACCTTAAAGTATACTTTTTCACCAGGATTGTATTTTTTTACTTGAATAATTTTTTCTCTACCTGGATTTGTCTTTTTTGGTAGTAATTTGTCGAAGACAGATCTTACCCGACGTGCAAACATCACCTTGGCTGGCGATTTTGAGGCTGGTGTTCCGTTATTTGGGGTAATTCTGTATACCTGTAGAAACTTCTGTAGGGCTTCGTCTGCAGGTATTTCCCTCGCTTTCTTTAGAGCTCTTTTTAGGGTGTCCACAAATTTTTCAGCTAACCCGTTTGATCTTGGGTGATATGGAGCTGTGGTAACATGTTCGACGTTGTATTCCTTGTAGAAATCTTTAAATTGTTCCGACGTAAATTGACTTCCGTTGTCCGTCACAATTGTGTCTACTACACCAAACCTTGCGAACAATTCCAGCAGGAAGTTTTTTAGTAATTTAGGTCTGTTTTCTTATCCTTTGTATCTCAGGCCATTTCGAGAAACTATCCACTACTATGATGTAATGGTATCCATTCAGTGGACCTGCGAAATCCACATGTAACCTAGACCATGGTAGGTCTGTTTTTGGCCAGGGATTAAATTTTATTGGGGGTGCCTTTGCAGCTAAAGCACAGCCTTTACATTTTGCCACTGCGTTCTCAATGTCCATGTCCATATTCGGCCAATATACAAAACTTCGCATTAGGCTCTTCATCCTAGTGCTGCCCGGATGACCAGTATGAATATCCTTTAGTATTTGCTTTTGCAGTCTGTACGGAATCACCACACGTTCTCTATATAACAATACTGTATCACAAAGCGAAAAAAAATTTGTTGTGTACTGGTCCCTCTCGGCTATTTTTTCTTTTATTTTCAAGATATACTTGTTCCTGGTGGCTTCTTTTATTTTTTCTAGAGTTACCGGAAGTTCCCGAACTGTATTACACACAGTAAATTTTAGCTCTTCTTCTGACTTCAGTGGGGCAATTACCGTGTCTTCTAATGGTTCGCTCATTTTAGGAATTAACCTGGACAGCCCATCAGCGTAGCCAAATTTATTCGATGGTATGTACTCCATGATAAAGTTATAATTTAGCAGTATTGTACCCATCTCTGTAGTCGGTTGGCTGTATGCGTCGGCAAACCCTTTTTCGATCCAAAAATCGAAATTAGAGGCTTATGATCAGTTTGTAGCTTAAAATGTCGACCGTGGACAAAACGGTGAAACTTCGCTACTGCAAATATTATTCCTAGCGCCTATTTCTCTATCTGAGAGTAATTCTTCTCAGCCGGAAGTAGTGCTCTAGAAGAAGGAGCAATTGGTTTTACTTGACCATCTGTCATTTTGTGTAAAATGCATGCTCCTACTCCATACGCACTTGCGTCGCAAGCTACTATGATCTCTAAATCCTGGTTGTAATAAGTTAAAAATAATTCCGAGGTTAACACTTCCTTTATCTTTTCCAATGCTTTCTGGCATTCATTAGTCCATTTCCAGGGTTTTTCTTTCTTCAGTAGTTCATTTAATGGTGCCCGCAGATCATACATTTTAGGGATGTATATTTGGTAATAATTAGCTAATCCTAAAAAACTCTGTAATGCGGTAATATCATTCGGAGCCGGCAGGTCTTTTATAGCCGCTTCTCGCTCTGGCTCTGGCCTGCTACCATTCTTATCGATGATCTGCCCCAGATATTTTACTTTCTCCATAAAAAAACTCGCATTTGCTTTCCTTGCGTTTAAATCCAAAATCCTGTATTCTTGAAACTACTGCATTTACATTTTCCACGTGTTCTGCTATACTTGTACTTCTTATGAGGATGTCGTCCAGACACGCTACGGCAAAATCTAGACCACCCAACATCGAATCCATTACTTGTTGGAAAATGGCGCGCACAACCTTAATCCCAAAAGGTAGTCTGTTAAATTTATACAGACCCCGATGTGTGTTTATACACAAAAGTTTTGACGTTTCTTTTTCTAGCGGTATTTGCAGATATGCGTCGCTGAGGTCTATCTTCGAAAATATTGTGACTCCATTAAGCTTCGCAAATATTTCTTCCGCTGTTGGTAGAGGATAATTATAGTCTTTGAATACCGCATTTAAACCCGTCGAGAAATCAGCACGGACACGAATTTCTTTAGACTTTTTTTTCACGTATACCGTCGGTGTTGCCCATTCACTATACTCAACCTTTTTAAGTACACCGGTTTTCTCTAATCTGTCCAATTCTTTATCTATCTGTTCAACTGAGGCAAACGGCACATTCCTTTTCTTTTTGAATACCGCCTTAGCGTTTTCTTTTAGCTGGAATTTTGCCTCCATCTTGGTGCACGTTCCCAACCCTGGAATAAAAACCGTAGGAAATGTTTCCTTAAGTTTCTTTATTAATTTTTGAGCTTCGGTGTTTAAACTTTCTACCTTGTAACAGAAAGAATTCATCGATAGATCCCATAATTGGAATTCTGTTATCCAATTCGTACTATGACAAATAGTTTAGCTTTTCGCGTTTTTTTATTTGACGTGACGTTTGTAACAAATTCTCCAATAAATTGTATTTTTTCTCCCGTCACTGACCTCGCGATTTTCTTTGTCTTCATTAAAGTTGGTTTTCAGAACTTCTTCCACGTATGCAAATTTATGATAGATAGATCCGAACCAGTGTCAAGTCGCATTTTTATATTTTTATTACTTATTTCGACGGTAACAAATTTTCTGGTTATTCCATCTTTTACCTCGTTGGAGTTTAATTTTCTTATTTTATTGTCTTTATTTTTTTACCTGCAATGCGTGCTTTTATGTCCCACTCTTTTACAGTTTATTCCTAAAATCGCAATATCTGTACCAGTGTAGCTCATCGCAAGCAAATCATGGCTTCGGGAGTTTTTGTTTATTTTTCTCTGGTATTTCACATTTTGCTTGATAATCCGCAATTTTAGAATTCTTTTTGGTAGACTGACTTTCTTCTTTGTAGCGTATTTTCCTTACATGCGAAACGCCAGACTGCTCTATCTTTTTTTAATCTTTCTTTACGCTAACATATCTTGTGCAGTCTTCTGCCAATTTCTGTACCGTAATACTTGAATCGCTTTCCAATTTTGCCAGTATTAATTTTCTCAACGCACTTAAAATTGTCTGCGCTTAACTCTGCCAGCTTGAATTCTTCACAATGCTTATTCACATTGGCTGCGTACTTTATATATTCTTGTTCATCATCTTTCATCAGATTCAAACATTTCCACCTCTTGTAGAACAGAGATGTCTTTTTACTAAATAATTCACTTAATATATTTACCGCCTCGGTAAATGTCAACTCGCTAGTTTTTTTCGGTAAAATGTAGTTTACCAATTTGTTATGCTCAACAGTTCCTAATTTGCTTAAAAGAAGCCTAACCTTCTTTCCTTCAGACCACGAGTGGCAGTCCTCGTTATACACGTCCGTATATTTTTTATAATACTCCACAAAAGTTATCTCTTCATCTGGACTGTACCTGAATATTTCAATTGAATTCCATATTGTATTCTCTGGGAAAGAATCATTTTGTAGATTTTTCTCTTTCCTCTTCTCAGTTATTTCCAGAATTTTGTTTTGAAACTCCCTATGCATCTGTTCCATTTTTTTGCTGGAATTGCATTTGTCTATTGAATGTTTCCTCCTGTAGCTGCATCTGGAATGTTGTTTGTTGCTCTAATATTTTCGTCTGTTGTTCCGACTGGAACTTAAAGAATTCCCGGAATAGACTTTTGCATTCCTCTATTTTCGTAAGAAAGTTTACACAATGTCTAAAACTGTAGAGTGGGGGTGTCCTACGAATTTGCAATTCGTGACCTATTTGAGCAAACTGGATTATCGAGAAAAATATTTCTTTTCTCGACAGATTTTTTCGTCACTAAGTTGACGTCTTGGCTTGCGACAAAATTTGCGAAGTTTTTTTAGTTGTTTTGAGTGTGAATCCGAGACTTTGTCGCCGAAGTTATTGTGGCGAGCGAATTTTTTCTTCCACCGTATGAGTGCGAATCCTCGTCGTCAAAGTTGATGTGGAGTTATTTCGCAGTGGAGGCTTGTATTTGTACTAAAATCGGTCCTAAATAAATTCTACGTACCAAACGTTAGGAACTTGACATAATAAGTATTACGCAGAGTAATCTTGTTGTGGTCGCTGACTACTTTCGTATTCGACTAACTGTCGACTACTGTCGTCCGACATCGACTGACCCTCGTTCCTTTTACTACTCCTACTTATATTACGTGGGAGAGTCTAATAACTATAGAATAGGTGTTTTTCACCATAACAATTATAAAAGCTGCACCCTGAAGTTATTATGCAAAACCACAAAATCACTTTTTACTTCAACAACAAGATAATAAAATCATCAATAATTGAGCAACACCTATAATAGAACAAATAACAGGCATATATACGTCTTTACGGCATTTACATCTTAATATAGTGACCCTTCTTATAAATAACAGTAAGAAATTTGTTATCCATTGATTATGTTAAATTCTTTACTTCAGTAGGTTCAATTTCCAACATGGTTTTAATTATATCCTATTGGCCTGCATTACTCTCATATTGTTTGCTACCTTCACAATTGACCATATATTTTCGATCAGATTCAGATGAGGACTAGACAGTGGTCAGTCCTTTATCTTTTCTCCTGCAAACTTATATACTAAAAAAATTCACGGGTAATTTTAAATGCACGTGAAGGGGCATTGCCGTGCATAAATACACACTTCACTTTGAAACTGCGAGTTTTACTATTCAAAGAACGTTTTCACATGAAATCGCAACAGTTAGCACTGTTCAGTTAAACTCCTTCATCGACTGAATGGTTCAATAATGGTTTGGTCGACAATTTCAGCCAATATCATCACACTGCCGACTCTCTGGTGCATTCTTTTAGCCACAGGCACATTTTGCGTCGGATAAAATCAATATTGGCCCATCAATAAGGTTAATTGTGTGTCACCCGAGATTCATCCATTTAATTAATTTAGAAAAGTTAATTTTCATGTATTTCTTGGCCCAATTCTGACGCTTTAAAATATTTGCTTTACTGAGAGGCGTTTGTATACGACATTTCTTGACAGATCCCAATTTGGGAAATCTTCTACACCTTTTGTCCTTATTGAATCTCTCATTTTCAGCCTGTTCAAAGCTCTGAGCACTGGTCAGAAGTGATTGTTTCGCTATAACTTGCTTGGGTTTACGTTCCCCTCCAGTAGACAAGTTCTTAAGGCTTTTTTCCTTTGCTTCTAATTCTCACCTTAGTTATATTTTCAACGGCCGTCTTTATTAGTCGATGATCTAAGCAAAGTTCCTTTGGTATCTCCCAATGGGAACCTTACCTCACTCAATAACTTTGGTATTTTATTATTTTTAGCATGTTTTAAATCATTTCCATTACCCGTGTTTCAACATATATTATGGAAAATAGTTTGTATTAGATTTCAGAGGCCTTAAACTAATATTAGTACAATCTGCATAATAACTGCAGACTGCAGATTTTATAATAAATCCAATAACGTTAACAAAGCAAGTTGAAAGTACCTAAAAATTTAACAATTTATTTTGAGTTTTAAATTAATCGTTTAAAATTTGATAAAGATTGTTCAAAGAAAATTCGAGTTATTTGGGTCTTATAAATTACTTTATTTACTGGCTCACACGACGTTTGTATATTTTTTTATTCATAATAACTTCAGATGGATGTGCTTAATCTGCGGGTCGTTTATGACTTATAGTGTTGTTTGCGTTGGACCTGTTAATAGCAGTGTTGCAGGGAATAAAACGAATTTGCCAAAGTTGAAACAAGGCCCGGTTCTTAGAGATATCAAAGAATATTGCATTATATTTCTATGCAAATTTTTTTGACAAATTTCATCCCAACTGATTTCGATTTAGTAAACTCTTTATTCCGGACACAACAAGTCTAGATATATTTGCGCGCAAATCGTAAATCAAATAAAAAATCTATTCTACGCTATATCTAAAATCGTGAATAAACAAATCTGAGAAAAAAACAAATACATATATATATATATATATATATATATATATATATATATATATATATTAACAGTCTTTAACATTCAATACTACATGTTTAAAAGAAAAGTTGCTGCCAAATTACACATATATATATATGTGTGTGTGTGAGTGTGTGTATATATATATATGTGTATATCTATCTATCTATCTATATATATATATATATATATATATATATATATATATATATATATATATATATAACGTGCACGATTCTTTTCCATAAATTGTTTTCGCCAAGTTGAAATTTCACGTTTCTATTGATGATTTAATTTTGTCGTGACCACGAAGCACGATGATCTCGAATGGAAACAGAAGTGCAAAAATGAAAAAAAGGAAAGAAAACCCGTATACAACTCTTGTTTTAACTGCAAACAGAAGTAATGAACTGTTTTTATTTTTATTTTTTTTAATTTTTTTTTATTGTCGCGAGGAGGCGTCTCTTGTAAGCAAATATTTATGTATTGCACGTAAGGATTATTTCTCCACGTCACTAAATTCTGAAAATTGCGTTTATTTATTGATAAGGATTTCTTTTTCTTTTAATGTTTATTATGTGAATAGGATGCGCGGGTAGGGTAGAGGTTATCGTGTAGAAGTTAACTCCTCCTTAATTTGGTAATTGTTTAATTTCCCAATTGTCCAAATCGTTCCTAGTGGTCGCTATCTCTAAAGTATAAATACTCGAGAATACTTCGTTCTCTCTCTCTTTCTTCAACTTTTCAGCGGACACTGCTACCATGTAAGGCTCTCGCAGAAGATTGCGTTTTCCCCTTTTGTGGGGGACGCCATACGTTTTCCTTCGAAAGACACCATGAACATTATGCACACACACACACACACACATACGTACGAAGATACATTGAAACACGATCTCTTTATGTTCATGCACACAAACATGTTAATGTTTTTGTCTTTCGTAAACCCTTTTTGTTGTCTAATATGCATATGTGTACATGTATATCGGTTTCTTGTTGCTTTTCTGTTACATTTTCTTTTGGTTGGATTCAATCGCTAGTCCGCCAAATATTTGTAGTGGTCTTTATTTCGGGAGTTCCACACGTGTTCATAACACAACGCGTAAATAAAACCACGGTCCGCTACAATGTGAGCGATAAGTGGGATCAGTATGAACATCTAATGAAAAGATATTAGAAAGATAGAAATTGAAAACTGTCTTTCAAAATATTTTTCGGATAATAAGCAATATCTTTAAATGTGGAATCAAAAACTGGCCTTCACTTTTTCTTCTTATTTTAGAATAAAACATAAATTAATAAAAAAGAAAAAGTTCACCAACTTTCGAACTTATGAATTTGAACGATATAAATTATTAATAGTTAAGTATATATCTTAAATAGACAAGTTTGTACACCCAATTTAGAATCACCATCACGTGATATAACGGTTAGAAAACACACCTGAAGATTGCATAAACTGCATGAAACACCGAATAGTGTTATCGACATTGGATATTATGTATATTCACTAATATATATATATATATATATATATATATATATATATATACGCACATTTCATTAAAAACGACTGACAAGGTGCTTTTATTTAATTTTTTATATAATTTCTCGTGCGATCTAATAAAGTTTTTCTTTTCAGATGATAAATTATATAAAAACTGTCCGAATGGTCTTTTTATCCGAGCGCTTTCGGCTATACATTTAACCATTTTCAAGGATTATATTTCAACTGTTAGAATTAGAAATAGTTTGTTAAATGTATGTTTTATAAAATGATTCATTTTTTGTTTCAAAACACAATCAAGATATTATGTCCATGTTCAAAGTTAACATTATTAAGTGTTGGTTTGTTTGTTTTTATTAGTAAGGCTTCCATTATTTTTAGCCTTTTTTTGCAAGTGGATGATGCTATTATATTAGTGTTGTCGACAAGTATATTCCGAATAGTGTCCGCGGAATATGAAATGTGCATGAAAGAAGGATTGCTGCCTAAATACACATATATATTTATATATATATATATATATATATATATATATATATATATATATATATATATATATATATATATATATATATATAGGCAATAAAGCAACTACTAAGACACAAGAGTTACTTCTTGAATTTAATAATCGATATGAAAATGCATCTCATTTGCGTTTCTCTATAAATTACCATTCATCGTAAGTTTTTAACATGCTATTGTAAAAATAGAAACCATACTTAACAAATGAGAAAAAATGGGCTTTTGAAAACTACCAATTGACAAACAGTCCTTGCAGATTTGCTGAATAACAAATGTCTAAGATGAAAATCAATCATAGTGGCGGCTTTGATAATAAATCCCCAAAACAAAAATTACGATCGGATGCATCTATGGCGTTGAAAAATAACTTGAACATCTGTAGAGAGTTGTTTTCGCTGGATGACTCTGAAAAATCTGCGAATGTTTTCTTTTTAAATGGATCCGTTCTGAACGTAATACATTGTTTTGATAACTTTGGTTTACTCCATAAATCATAGGCATTGAATTACTTTATTTACTGGCTCACGCGACGTTTGTATATGTACACAGACTACACACATTTCTCCTTCCATCCTCTCGTGAAAATAGTTAAATTATTAGACGAAAGCACTAGGGACGACATACATTATGAACAATTTATCTACACACTCAATCCTCGAAAAGGAACAACTAAAAACACAAGAAAAATTGAATAAAAATCTTAAAACATATTTCTTGCTTGTCGTATTTAACAAAACACCCACACACGCAGTCATATATATATATATATATATATATATATATATATATATATATATATAGTGTCTAGTACTGAGAAGTGTTCCGTTTAACGATGACAGGATATTCATATCGTGAACAGGCATGTATTATTTTTTACATACAGCTGTGTGAATGGTATTGGACGCGTGGCTGCATAGGTGTATCAGATTGCGTTTACAGATCGAAGACAGCAGAGTCATCCAACTTTCACTGCTGTCTATCGTCGCGTTGCTAAGACAGGATCCGCGGCTCCAAAGTTTGTAAAAGTATTTTTTGCTTATATCTTGGATTGTACATTTAAAAGCGTGCAACGTAAACTTTAAACAATGACTCAAAAACGAAGGATTTGCAACTATATGTTCATATGGAGTTTTGTTTTTGTTTCAGCGTGAGGGATCGCCCCCAAAGTTTGTAAAAGTATTTTTGATACACTTGATATATATATATATATATATATATATATATATATATATATATATATATATATATATATATATATATATATATATATATATATACACAGGTAAAATGAGATCAAAGGGAGTATAATTCCACTGTCAGTAACATTTAATTTAAAAGAGAGCTCAATAATGCTACACAATTGCAATTATGGTTCAACACTACAAATGTGTCTCCTCAGGCGATGGTAAACTACTGGCAAGTGAAAGATTATTTTAATTTGTAAAAAAATACTTCCTTTTTTTTCTCGAGAACAAAAAACGAATCAAAAATAGGTTTGTGAGCTTTACTGTGATTAACCAATCGAATGTGATCTACACTAAATTCAAACTAAACCGAATTTTTTTATTCTATAGGTCATGACTCGAAGTTGTCTGCATATAAATCCTAGATAATTTCATTATGGACAGATACAAATGGTTACATTATATCGTAAGACGTATAGAAGTCTGGCCTTCAACTTTCCTTAGAAGTAAAAGCAAAAGCGGTAGGGAGGTGACTTAACATAATGCTAACTCGTTATATGTTCTGTCAACTACCAACATAAAATTTTGTAGGTGATAAAAAAGGCCCATTCAAGAAACTAGTAGATACCTTAACCGTTCAGAAAAAAAAAGTAAAATAAACAGATCATAAATACAAAACTACATTTGCAAAATAATATGCAACCGTTAAATAAAGAACATCCATATAAGATGTTAATAATATTAACTAATGAATGCAATCATTTTACCTGTATATATATATATATATATATATATATATATATATATATATATATATATATATATATATATATATATATATATATATATATATATAAATCATTTGTGCATCTCATAAAATATCACTTTTTATTCTGTCTTGACATCTAGAAAACTACATCTGGAAGCTGACAGCTTACAATATTTATGAATTTTTATTATGTCATATACTTAATTTCTAACGAGAAATTTTGTTACTTCTTTCAAGGATCAAAACTTTTCTATTCGTTTCCACGTCACCAGGTTATATTTTGGCGGTTCCTCTTTGCCTGTTATCTATAATATTATTTCTCATTTTATCTATCTGTATGCATTGTTGAATATATATATATATTTTGAACGATAAATATTATTTTAAAAATTGTTAAAAAAATTGAAATCTTCAGACACACTGAGTTGTAGATTAATATTCATTCGTTTTTATTATTATTATTTCATTTAGATTCCTCGTCTAGTTTCGGCCAACATAGCCATCATGAGGAGAAAAAATATTTCTGCTTGCTGGTAGCAGTAAACTACATAAATTAATGTCTTGATGGAGAAAATGAACTTTTGTCTGTAGTTTTCATTTGTTTTTTTGTTTGTTTTTTTAATCTTTTTAACATAAATTTATTAACATTCCTTGTGTTGGTCAAACAGTCTCTTTTAAGTTGTGATTTGAGATAAGAGCTGGATGGATTCATGCTGCTTTGAATTCCCTTGATCAGTTTGGCAGTTTTATTGCTACCTGGAGAGGGGATATGTCTCTGTTAAGTGTGTGTGTGTGTGTGTTATTTGGTTCTTAGGGAGTGAGTGAGTATGATATGTGTAAGAGTGTATATTGCTGTGGGTGGGTGTTATCATTTGGCTCATTAGGGAGTGAGTGAGTATGATATGTGTAAGTGTGTATATTCGTGTTGGTGTGTGTATAAGTGCGAGGCCTCAACACCTCCGTAAGCATGTCTGTTTTGTGTGGGTAAGAAATGTGGGTAGGTTTTGATTTGTAGGGTTATGTATTAATACTATCTATATTGTTAAATTTATGGTTTAGCCCGGCTGGATAGTGTATTTTTAAACGTCTTATCCACTTATTTTCATTGAACTCTAAAATCTTTCTAATGTTATCTGCTCTGGGCTTTTCTATTCTCTCAATTATAGTGAATTTGGCATGTGTTTTGAAATCGTGTTTTTCTAGGCGGAAATGTTGTTCTACAGGTAATAATTTTTCATGGGGAGTCGACTTAATTCGATTGCGATAATTATTAATTCTGTAGTGGAAGGGCCATTCAGATTTTCCTACATAGTTTCTGGCATAGTGTGCATTCTAGGAGGTAAATTATGTTATGACTTCTACAGTTAGAGTCATGGTAGATTTTGAAAGTAGATTTAGTGACTGAGCTAGTGAATGAATTCGTGTGTCTAACGTGGTTGCAGCATAAACTTCTTTTGTTGATACATGGTTGGAAAAATCCTATTGTTTTTGTTGTTAGTATATTACAGATTACCTTGTCCCCTGAAATGTGGTTACTACCTATGAATTCTTTTAGGTTATTAGGTCTACGATATGCTAGAAGGCTGGGTTCCTTAAACAATTTTTTTAGGTCTGGTTTGAGATGTAGTATTTCCCAGCGACTTTTGATTATTTGGGATAGTGGAGGCAGAGTGGGGTTGAAAGTGGTTACCAGAGGAATGCGATTAGATTTATTTTTAGTCTTGTACATTAGGGTGTCTTCTCTAGGTGTGGAAATTGCTTTATTTATTTGTTCCCTGATTAGGTGTTGTTTGTAGCCACGTGTTGTGAATTGATGCTCCAGATTTTCAATGTGTTTGTTTAATTCTTCATTGTGGGAACATATCCTTCTGAGTCTAAGTGCTTGTGAATAGGGAAGGTTCTCTTTGAGGTGTTTAGGGTGGGAAGACTTAAAGTGTACATGGTTGTGGGTGTCGGTGATTTTAGTGTGTAGTGTCGTTTGTAGTTTCCTGTTTTCATCAATGTAAATGCGGGTGTCTAAAAATGTTACCGATGTTTTGGATTTTTCATAGTCAAACTTAATTGAGTCGTGCACTGTGTTTCGGGTCATGAGGAATTGGATGAGTTTGTCGTGACTGCCCGTGTATACAAAGAATATATCATCGACATATCTTGCATAGAATACGCAGTCGTTACCAATGAGAGGATAGATATGGGTCTCCTCAAATTTTCCCATGAATATTGTAGCATATAAAGGATCTGCAATGGTGCCCATGGCTCAACATCTTACTTGAAGGTAGTGTGGTCCATTGAAGTTGAAAGTATTCAATGTAAAAATATGATATATATATATATATGCATATATATATATATATATATATATATATATATATATATATATATAAATCATTTGTGCATCACATAAAATATCACTTTTTATTCTGTCTTGACATCTAGAAAACTACATCTGGAAGCTGACAGCTTACAATATTTATGAATTTTTATTATGTCATATACTTAATTTCCAACGAGAAATTTGGTTACTTCTTTCAAGGATCAAAACTTTTCTATTCGTTTCCACGTCACCAGGTTATATTTTGGCGGCTCCTCTTTGCCTGTTATCTATAATATTAATTTCTCCTTTTATATATCCGTATGCATGTTTGAATATATATATATATATATATATATATATATATATATATATATATATATATATATATATATATATGTTATAATAATAATAATAATAATTAAGTAATTCATTGAATCTGAAAGAAACCTCGGTGAGGTTATCAAGCAAACGTCATACCAACTGTTCCATCGGGCCTCGGTGACGAAGAAGTAGCAAATCAGACTCAATATAGCGTCGCTCGCTCACATATTCCGTGGTGGAACTCAACTGAAATTCACACAGTGACGTTTGCTTTATAACCTAACTGTCAGTGTTTCAATTCTCAGTAGTGGATGCGCACTGCTGATGAGTCCCAAATATAGGAAGAAACGGCCGTCCAGTGCTTTCTGCATTCTGTTGAGGTTTCTTTCAGACTCAATGAATTACTTAATTATTATAATTATCAAATCCTCCTAACAATTTCTATCATGTGTATATCATTGCTTGATCCGGCTTCTAATGCTTCAGTTTGAGCGGCGTGGTGATAGTAGTCGTGGCTCCAGGGGGCACAGTCCTATGGTTACAGTGAATTTCACCACGGAATATGTGAGCGAGCGGCGATATATTGAGTCTGATTTGCTACCTCTTCGTCACCGAGGCCCATTGGAACAGTTGGTATGACGTTTGCTTGATAACCTAACTGTCAGTGTTTCAATTCTTGGTAGTGGATGCGCACTGCTGATGAGTCCCAAATATAGGGCGAAACGGCCGTCCAGTGCTTTCTGCATTCTGTTGAGGTTTCTTTCAGACTCAATGAATTACTTAATTATTATAATTATCAAATCCTTCTAACAATTTCTATCATATATCTATTCAAAATTGATATTGCAAACTCAGAGTAGTGAACTCCCATGATAATATTTAAAAATATTTTTCTTTTTCCAGATAATCTACAAATCTTAATTAAATTATATATTCATTAAGAAAAAACTTTAAAAGTCGAATTGCGCCTACTTTCAAAAATCTTATCAAGCTGAATAAAAATATTAATTAAAAGTTAAGTAATTAAGTGGGTCCTTACATTAACAGTGTGTATTACTGTTATCCATGGTTACCAATGCAAATAATTTTCTATGGATATCTAAAAATCAACATGACACGTGTCCATTTTTAAGCTGTGTATACTTCAGTCAAACAATATAATTCATTGTGTCATGCAAAGGATGCAGTTAAGGACTATTTAAAAAAAAAAACATATGCCGAGATCAAAAGAACTTCTCGAAGCTTTAAAAGTTAAAGGCTGTAATGATGAATAAGATTACAAAAAGCTCTCAAAACGATTTGGTGCGTACGTCACCACGGTGCAACAAATTATTTATAAATGGAAGGCTTTTGGTATGATGACATCGCAATCAAGAAGTGGCTATCCACGAAAAATAACTGCAAGAGCAAGTAGATATCTAGTACGGCAAGCCCAGGCGAACTCTGCTGTGACCTCTGCGGTTTTCCAAGGCTTTCTGGCCAATGTCAGAATTAACGTGGTTACGTCTACAGTGCGACGTTATCTGAACGATGGCGGTCTTCATAACAGAATGCTTAGTAAAAAGCCATTGCCTACGAAAAAGCAGAAACAAGCTAGGCACAACTATGACAAAACTGATATTAATATGCTACAAATGTTCTAGCAAAAGTTATGATCGGATGACACCAAACGGGCTTTTTGGGAGGAACGATAGAGGTATTCCTGGAAAGCTCCTAATAAGGCTTTTAAAGAGAAAAGGAACATCAAGTGGGTTCACTGGTTCGATCATATGTCCAATGAGGAGCTCCGCTGGATGATCGGCCAGCCGAGCATCCTCCTCACCGTTGCTTTGCGCTGTGCTTGCTGGGTGGGTAACGACCTGATGATCCCCCTACCAGTATCAGTTCGACGCGCCATCTTTAAACTGACGACAATCTCGAAGCGGACCACATAGTCGGTGGAAAGACATCACCCGTACGGACAGTCAGTAGATTAATCTGGGGCTGGATGATATTCTGATGCCCTGCTATGTCTTTAAGAGCTGGAGGGACAAGGTGGCTCTCGTGGGCTCAACACCTTCATGGCATAATACTTAGAAACAGCGGTAACAGCAAAAGCCATATAACGTGTCTACACACGTTAAAATCATTACATTTACCAAAGACGAATCTATCAAGTTGTAATGTGGACATAATAATATTCTTGCTATCAAAGTTGGGATGCTTGTTTCCGTTGGTAGTTGTATAATTAAAAGAAAGAAAAAACTTGTAATTCCAACGAATGATTTATTTTTTATGGAAATATTTCGGCTGGCAGTTGCCAGTCTTGGTCACCCCTTAATTTGAGTGAAAAGATTACAAAGAAGTTCGAAACCCTTAAGAATTTAAATCAAGGAAAACAAACCGAGTTGATGACGTTTACAGCGTAATAGCAAGTCGAGGCATAAAAAAAACATTTTCAATATCAAATTTTTCTTTGGAGCAAAGATGTCCAGACAGGATGTTGTTGTGTTGCATCTATCCTGTTGCAGGCATTGTTTTTGTAGTTGCTATCACCATTTATCTAGCTACTCTGATTTACTCAAATTAAGGAGTGACAAAAACTGGTAACTGCGAGCCGAAATATTTCCATAGAAAATAAATAAATCATTCGTTGGAATTACAAAATGTTTCTTTCTTTTAATTAAATATTCTTGCTACTTCCATCGCTCCTGTCTATGCATTTTACACTCATTAGATTCGAGATTGGAACATCCAAAGTGAAGTCATAGAATACTTTTTAATTCATTTGGTTCTGCGTAGTCTCGTTCTACTAACTGAATTTCACAATGACGAATCTAATCTACGGTCAAGATCTGTAATAATGTTCTTGTTTTATTCATTCTCGTCTACTCACTTCCTTCTGTCATCGTATCTCCAAATATCGAATCTTCGAAGTGAGGCACAACATCTCTATTACCGTATATACTCAACTATAGTGCGAGTTTGTATGATTAGATTGATTTATATGTTTGTATAATGGATCGCACTATACACAGGTAATTTTCTTTTTTTTTTGAAGAGGTTAAATCATGCATTTTCGGTGACCGGTTGCATTATACACAGGTAATTTTTTTTTTTTTGAAGAGGTTAAATCATGCATTTTCGGCGACCGGTTGCATTATACACAGGTAATTTTTTTTTTTTTGAAGAGGTTAAATCATGCATTTTCGGTGACCGGTTGCATTATACACAGGTAATTTTTCTGGGAGGGTAATAGATTCATGAATGTGATTTTTCTAAACATTTTGTGGTGTCTTTGCACAAAAAAATAATGAAGACCGTTTATTTTCTATAAAATATATCCAGGATTATGCCCAGTTCTGCAATATTTAACTACGATAGGCCGGTTAGTATCGCTCAGAAGCTGGTGTCACGTTATGCACGAGCTATATATATATATAAAAAATCAGGTTTTTCACAAAGCAAATCAGGGGTCACACTATGCATTAATTATATACTTATCCACGGGTATATACGGTATTCTTCGAAATCTAAAAAAAATATGGAGTGAACAAAGCTTTTTCTGAGGAATAATCAATTTGTGAGCCGATGCAACGCAGCTTTTTCGAATATATTTTTCTGTTCTCCATATATTATTCCAGTAGACGATATATATATACACACACACACACACACATACATATGTATGTATGTGGATCAACGACAACAGCTTTACACACATCATAACATCACTCATTTGG
This sequence comes from Acanthosepion esculentum, assembly GCA_964036315.1. Lineage (NCBI taxonomy): Eukaryota > Metazoa > Mollusca > Cephalopoda > Sepiida > Sepiidae > Acanthosepion > Acanthosepion esculentum. Next base: position 100,869,754 of record OZ038477.1, read on the forward strand.
CTGCAGTTTGTAACATATGTGTGTATTGGGTGTCCACAGCAATGCTTTTTTTCCAGATATCCTTCTGATCGAGTGCATTTGATAAATTCTTACGTGTGTTCACCACATATCAACGATCCCTCGAGTGGAAATAGAAATAGTTAAGTAAAATATTGGAAAGACCTGTTCCTTAACAAAACACACACACACATATATATATATATATATATATATATATATATGTATAATTATTAATAACTAGACTACCAGTGACCCAACGGGTCACTGACGGTTCAGGCTATAAAACACTGAAGGTGATTTCAAAATTAAAAAATTGTCTGTTTGAAGAGAGTTGAAATAAAGATACTTGTATAAACAACTCGTATTTTTAAATCTGATTCACTGAAAATATTTTTTTAAATCAGACTAACTTGTAAATATTTTTTAAATATGGCAAAAATATTTTTAAATACTTAAAATTTTGTTTGTTCAAAATAGGTACCTCCACAAATTGGGTAACGTAAGTTTTAAAACGAATTTAAAAAAATGAAAAAGCTTACCTGGAGCTTTCAATTTAGCATTGGGTGAAAGCTAAAGGATTAAATATACTATACACTGGTGTATTTCAGACATAAATTATATTGATTACAAGAGGCTTCCATATTTTTTCAGTAACAGTTTTAAGCTGCCAGCTTCCAAATGAAGTTTTCTAGATGCCAAGACAGAATAGCAAGTGATATTTTATGTGACGCACAAATGATTCTTTTAGACTATTCCTTGTCAAATGCATTCGTTCAGAAAAGCTCAAAAGTATGATCTACAGGTTTAATGCTATGTAAATAAAGTTTCTCTCTCGTGTATATATATATATATATATATATATATATATATATATATATATATATATATTTACATTAGTCGGACTATTGTCCTCATCTTTGTCGCCATATTTGTCACAACGTTTCGGCCGTTGTACGCTCCGGCCTTCTTCAGGTGGTTGGAATTTCGAACCGAACCCTTTATTTCGATCACTGGGGTAGACTCTTCTAGTTCCACGAGCCATGTTTGATGGATGTCAGTTATCAGTTATCTCCTGGTAATTTTCCCTCTGAAAGTTCTCCACTGCCTGAACCGGGTATTGAACTCACACTCTTTGGGTCTGTCACTGGATCTAACCAACGCCTTTATCCACTGTGGCATGTGTCCTTGAATATAGACAGACTCTGAAGGATCGGTACGGACCCGATATACCAAAAAAAAAATATATATATATAGGTATAATTATTGCCTTGATTAGTTAATATTATAACATTTTATATAGATGCTCTTTACTTAATGGTTGCATTTTAATTTAACAAAGTTTTGTAATTATGATTTGTTTACTTTTTCCTAAACGGTTATCTACCAGTTTAAAGGGGCCTTTTATTTATCACCTACAAAATTGTATGCAGGTAGCTGACCGAACATATAACTAGTTAGCATTATGTTAAGTTACCTCCCTACCTCTTTCGCTTTTACTTCTAAGGAAAGTTGAAGGCCAGACTTCTATAAATCGTACGAAATAATGTAACCATTTGTATCTGTCCATAATGAAATTGTCTAGGATTTATATGCAGACAACTTCGTGTCATGAGCGATAGAATAATATTTTTTTCGGTGAGTTTGAATTTAGTGTAGGTCACATTAGACTGGTTAATCACGGTAAAGCACACAAGCCTATTTTTAATTCTGTTCTTTTTTTTTTGTTCTCGAGAAAAAAAGAGGAAGCATTTTTTAAAATTAAAATAATCAATCACTCGCTCGTATTTTACCATCGCCCGAGGAGACACATTTATAGTGTTGAAACATAATTGTAATCGTGTAGCTATTTTTAAATATCCTAAAGTGAATAATTATAAATATATATGTAGATAGATCAAATAATATTGGAGTATTGCTGGATACCCTGTTCTCGCTTTCTTGTCTAGATAGAGTTCGAAGTTGTCTACCCGGACTTGTGTGTGATGAATTATTTTCTATCCTACAAACTCTTTCCCAGAGATGAAACATTGCAAGCCTTCTGCTATACAAGTGTTTTGTTCTGACTAGCTACATTCCTTGGTTCCACCAGCCCTGAACTTGGCAGCTGGAATCCACCATACCTCGTACACAAGGATGAACCAGCCTTATTCTCTTTCTATTCCACTAATGTGCCACTCAGACAGCTTCTTCTGAAGAATTAGTCCTGCCTTGTCTAGGGGGTTATCTTTTCTACATCACCTTTATGAAAGGCACTTCTTGCCTATTCTTACACTCATAACATGACACAGTAACACTACCTTGAGTGGCTATTCAGCCTCATATTAGGCGAACATTAGCATACAGTATTAGGCATAGTGGAGTAACTGATTGCAGTTCAGGTTGAGGAACCAGAGAGCCAAGTTTGATTTCTAGTCATTACATTCATTTACATACTATACCCTGGGGAAAGGTATGAATCCGTTTCTTTAAATAGCAGCATAGACTAGGTTCTATAGCCTTGAGTGGCAACCAGTTTAGGAGAAAGAAAACTCTAAACTCAAACCAGCCTAGAGTCTTGCTATTGCAATATATCTGGACTTTTGTGTAGATCACAAGCAGGAGAGAGGTGTCACTGAGTGAGGTTGTCAGATCCTTCTGTGTTGAAATTGATGGGAAAGTCCATCATATATATACATATATATATATATCTATATATATATGTATGTATGTATAGAGAAAAGGGTATAATTACTCCAACTGCAGACCCAACTTTTATCAGACATTAATGCTCTATACATTTATTTTCTATATGAAGAATATGAACACATTCTATTTAAAATCAAAGAAGTTTTAAAGTCTTTATCAGAAAATTTTTGCTTACATTTATCTGCCTTATGCCACAACTAAATTTTCCTTGTTTATCATTTTTTGAATTCTGTTATTTGTAATCTAGTTTATAAGCTGAAAATATAATGCATAAATTTTGTTGACAATGGTTCAGTTTAAGCTTTTGAAACAAAAACTCATAGAAGAAATATAATTTTCTTAGTTTCTTAAAAAAAAATATAGTTTTTCTGATTACACATTAATATTTTTCACATTTAGAAATTAATAATCCAAATATATAAATTTTAGTCTTTCAACATTTATTTTTCATTTGAGTTTCATTCACCAGTTGAAAACGAATGTTTTTTTTGGGGGGTTTTTTACAAATATGTATATGCCCATGAGGGCATACCCTGTTTATTAAAAGTCAGTCGTGATTAGGGAGAAGTAAATTTATTTTTTTATTTAAAGAAATTACTTGATTTTAAAATAAATATAATGGGATTTGAATTTTAAAAATGTCATCATCGCAAAAAACCTCTCTTCATTTTTTTAATTAGTTAAGCTAGTTCAGACAGGACTAGACGCGACTCCATAGCCATGGTGAAGGCAGTCAATCTTTGAAAAGGAAAACTCTAATGAAACCAGGAATAAACCATTTAAATCAGCTGCCACTGGAATTCAGGATAGCAGTCATGTGTAGACAGCATTGTATGATAAATTATGTATTTGTTTTTTTTACACTGCCTTCACAGAGTAAAATACACATGTAAGATAACAATATGGGGGGAAAAAAAACTGGTCATTAAAACTGAGCCTGATACAATCAGTAAGAATAGTAAACTGTACATGAGTACTACTAAGCCACTGAAAGAAAACCTCTGTAGTCATCCCTAACTAATTTTCTTATCACCAGGATGATGGAATGATGTTGATTTCAGACTTACTGTGAAAAAAATGAACTTAACCCCCACCCAAAAAACAAAAAAAACAAAAAAATACAAAAAAATACAAAAAAAACACCCCCCCAAAGAAAACCCCTACCCCCCCCCAAAAAAAAAACAACTTCCTTTACAATGAAAAATAGAAAATATTACATTAAAAATGTTAAAAGACTTCAACATAAAAAATAAGTCATAACACATTTAAAAACATGAATATTTCAGAAGTATTTATTTTTCATTTTTGTTTTTTGGAAGTTCACAGCAGCATCAAAGAAAATAAATTAGAAATGAAAATAAATGTGTATGACTGAGAACACACCCACCCAACACACATTCATATGTTCAATGAAAGGGAATATTACCCAGTTCACAATATCAGAATTTACATATGGCTCATTCTCCAAAACATTATCTCAAAGTGCAATACTGAAAATGAAATATGACATAAAAAAACAAGTTGGTCTTTGTCCTTGTGTCTTAAAAAAAAACAAAAAAAAAAAACAATGAAATTTAATTCATTATTTAAAAATAAAGAAGACATATTTGTCTACTGCATTCTAATTTCTCGTATTTAATTCTCATGACAGCAATTAAAAAGCAGTGTTTGAATTAAAATGATTAAAATTCTGTTAATTTTTTTGTAGTTTAAAAATATGGAGATATTGGAAGGTTTTACTTTACCATCAAGACTCTCAAGTCGATATCCTGCAAAAACGTTGACTGATATTGACCATGCAAATGATCTAGCTATCACTGCAGATGCCATTACCAATGCCACACTTCTTCTACATCATCTAGAAAATGTTGCTAGTGATGTTGGATTCTATGTCAATGCTTCTAAAACTGAATTCATAAGCTTCAACAAGCAAGGCTCAATACAAACTGTCTCAGGTGAATCAATAAAATCTGTCGAATCTTTTACATACTTAGGACGCAAAATAAATTCTACTGAAAAAGGATGTGGAAATTCACATTGTTAAATCTTGAACCCCCTTGAATAAAACAAATGCAATCTAGAAATCTGACCTACCAGATAACCTCAAACGAAGATTCTTTTTCATCACTGTAGAGGCAGTTTTAATGTATGGTGTGACTGCTTAGACATTAAATAAACCCTAGAGTCTAAGCTTGATGTAACTGACACTCATATGCTGAGAGCTATACTTAATATCTCTTCGACACAACACCCAATTACATCACAGTTCTGTGGACCCGTCCCTGATATTTCTACAATCTTACATGAAGGCAGTTGGTCAACCAACAATCAACTGCATTGAGCAATAATATAGAAACACAGGATGCCACCCTAATGAAACTTCCGATCTTGATGCAGGACCATGATAGATGTTGTGATAGACTCATGAATGGCCGAGCTAGCTCAATTAAAGAAAAAAAAGGAAATTTGATTTTCAAATTATACACTCATTCTTTGAAATGAGCTCCAAAGTTTCATGTAGTGTATTTCCAAATTTTTATAAAGTCTAGGTCTCCAATATATATATATATATATATATATATATATATATATATATATATATATATATTTAAAGACATTTATAATATGTTTAACGTTCTTTTTATAGATACAAGTATTTAAGCAAATGCTTGTATCTATAAAAAGAACGTTAAACATATTATAAATGTCTTTAAATAAATTATCGGACTATGTCCAATTCAAAAAAAAATATATATATATATATATATTTATATATTTTTTCCAAATTTTTATAAAGTCTAGGTCTCCAATGTATATATATTATAATAATATAAAGACTCTTCGATAAATCGAATCGAGTTCTCTCAGTCACTGTGTGTTTATCTAAAAATAAATACGCTTAAATTCACCTTCTTCTCTGCCGTGCGCCAACGGCTTCAGGGTAAAATTTCCGACTGACGCGAATTCAGCCGGTTTTGATTCTAGCCAGAGGCAACCGGACGTCTAGCCACACTGATGAGCTGTGATACAGCGAAACAATCTGTCTGTGGATGACAATATATATGCTCCTGAAAAATTTATTTCGGTTGAGCTCTCTGGGGAGGAAGTGTGGGTTTGTAAACAGTGACTATTACGGCTCATAATGCAAGACTCTTCGGTAAATCGAATCGAGTTCTCTCTGTCACTGTGTGTTTATCTAAAAATAAATACGCTTAAATTCACCTTCTTCTCTGCCGTGCACCAACGGCTTCAGGGTAAAATTTCCGACTGACGCAAATTTAGCCGGTTTTCGATTCTAGTCAGAGGCAACCGGACGTCTAGCCACACTGATCAGCTGTGATACAGCGAAACAGTCTGTAGTGGATGACAATATATATATATATATATATATATATATATATTGGAGACCTAGACTTTATAAAAATTTGGATATATATATATGTACTTAGGCAGCATCCTTTCTTTTAAACACGTATTAAACGCCAAAGACAACTTAGTCCTGCTGATTTTCTTTTGTATTTTCTCATATTTTCGAATGAGACTTTTTATTTCAAAATTATATTGATATATATATATATTTTCCAAAAGACGGTTGTCTTTTGGAAACTTTCTTTTGGAAAATATATATATCAATATAATTTTGAAATAAAAAGTCTCATTCGAAAATATGAGAAAATACAAAAGAAAATCAGCAGGACTAAGTTGTCTTTGGCATTTAATACAATGTGTTTAATATATATATATATATGTAAAACAAAATTTTACACCACAGAATTTATATATTGAGTTAAAAATGATAGAGCGCATTCTTTTTCTTTAAAAGCAAATTGGGGAGTGGGGTAAACCAACTTGCGGTTGGAGGCCCAATTGGACATTATATACCTATACCTAAACATATAAGACAGGGTGGATTCAGTGACAGTATTCACTTGACTCAGTCAGTTTGTGAGTCAGCAAATGGGCTAAATTTGGTGAACAACCCAGGTTGTGCTTTGAAAAATCCTATGAAGCATTTAGGGTACTGCATAAAATTCAGTTGGCTAAACATTTGTTTTTTTAGAAGCTGTTCAGTTGGCTAAACATTTGTTTTTTTAGAAGCTGTTCACGTTGTATTAAACGCCAAAGACAACATAGTCCTGCTGATTTTCTTTTGTATTTTCTCATATTTTCGAATGAGACTTTTTATTTCAAAATTATATTGATATACATATTTTCCAAAAGCTGTCCATATCAAGCTTAATCAACTGACTTTGTGCAAGTAGAAAGAGAACTTTCTTCATTCTCAGTGTTTCATGGGTGGATTGTGAGTACAAAATTTTTTCTGTTTTGTACTCATTAAGAGCTTATTTAAATTGATTTATTGTTTAGTAATAAATTTATTTAATAAGGAGTCATGACTAATCCTGTCTCCTTATTTACTCCAAATGCACTTGTTCAGTAGCAATATTTATGATTCTTTTTTTGCATGTTTGTTTTTATTTTTTTTCCAACAAATCTTTCTGAAGAAGTGTTGGATGAAAAAGTTTCCTTTTAAAGAAAAAGAATGTGCTCCATCTTTTTTAAAACAATATATATATATATATATATATATATATATATATATATATATATATATATATATATATATATATATATATGCATGTAAAAAGTAGAATTTGTAGACACTACATATACAGTGCTTAATGTTAGGTATAAAAAATATATACAAAAACGGAGCAAATATAAAATATACAAAAAATTACTTAAATATCACTGCTGTCCGGGACTAGAAAGTTTCAAGTTGACATAAAGATGGCGATGTTATTGCCACACAATCTTCAGGTAGTAAAAAGTAAGATAATACTTATAAAATAGTTATTTTATGGCTATTATATTATTTTTACCACCTGAGGATTATGTTACAGTACATTACCATCTTTGTGTTCGCAGTAATATTTAAGTATGGTTTTTCATATATATTCAGGTGACATCATGTAAATTTTTTATGATAAAGTTTAAATATTGATCTATCAGCTTTTTCTTTAGTGCATAATCCAAATAGCAAATTTCCTATTTACAATTCCTTATCATGCTGTAGAATTATTAACCATTTTTTCAAGACAATAAAAAAAGAAAATTGGTACAAAAAAGTGAGATAAAACTTAGACTGTTGATTACTTTTTGAAACTGCCATTGATTGACTAGAATTTTTTTTTTTTTTTTTTGCATAGAAACTGGAATCGTCTACACAAAAAGAAAATGGCTTCATTCATCCATAAAAAGAAAATAACTGAAACTTGATTGAATAATCTAAACATTTTACTTCGCTCTTTTTTGTTTCATGAGGCAGCAAATGAAGCTCGGATTTTTACATGGTCTACTGAGCAAAAAGCAGAAAATTCAGCACAAAATTGGATGTGTGCCTTAACACAGCCGATAAGTTATATACAATCCAATTACCATTCTCATAAATGTACTACTGAAGATGAAAGTTCTCAGACAAGTTCAGATTGATTGGGAGACTCAAAGTCAAAGATTTTTAATATGAAAACTTGTATTGCTGTTAGCGATGGTCTGTCAGAAATTGCCATCCAAGATTTTCTGAAAATAAAATTTGGCCCAGTAAAAAAAAAAAAAAATAAATAAATAAATAAATAAATAAATCCTTAACTTTGCATATGATGTGTATAGAAAATATGAGAAATTGATCAAGTTCAGATTTTGGTTTATACAATGATTCTGAATATGAAATGAAAATGCTTGGTCTCTCTTGAAATTCTCCAGAAAATTTTGGAAAAATAAAAATCAATACAACTTCCTTTATTTCAGGTTTAACCCCTACACCATAATGTTAACCAGCCACTAAAAGTGTTGATTTTTTTGTTAGGGCTTCATGATTTTGTGGTTTCAGTTCATAGTAGGAAGACTGGGCACCAATGAGAAATATTAGATTGCCATGATGTGTAAATCTGAAAATAATAAGAATAATAATGAAAAAACTTTAATTTAAATACCACTTTTTCATCAATGTAGTGAATTCGTAAATGAGTTCAATATGCTAATTTTTAATGAATAAAATAAACAACCGTCAAATACAAAAATTGCTACCAAAAGTACATCTTGAAATACAGACACAAATTTGGCATAAAGGTAATAATGTCAGGATTCATTTTGGTCGGAATTTTTAAGATAGGGATTTATTATTATGTTATGCTTTATTCTTCATGCTCATTTGCATCATCCCAAATTTTGGGGGTTTTATATTTTCTGGCCTTCTTCATAAGAAAAAACAGACAATGTTCTTTAGCCTCTCTTTTCAGAACTTGATCAAGCAAATAAAAAAACTGTGAACTGTAATTATAAAAAACAACAACAAAAAAAAAAAAGAGAAGCAAATTTCCACACTGAGAATAAGAAATACACATTTTTTTTTTCAATCATTTCACTCCAAGCAAGGCAATAATGCCACTATGGCACATATAGTTACTGGGAGTGGAAAAAATGGGAAGATTTTAGTGAGGAGAAAGATAGATAGTTTGTTTAACCAGCATATCGACCTTCGTTGGGCCATTTAATGCTGAAAAGTTGTTTTTTTTTTTTAAAGTATAGTTGGTAATATTGTTTTTCAAAAAAGTATAGCTGGTAATATTGTTTTTTCAAAAAAGTATAGCTGGCAATATCACCTTTCCAAAAAGTATAGCTGGTAATAATATTTTTTCAAAAACCTATAGCTGGTAATATTTTTTCAAAAACCTATAGCTGGTAATAATATTTTTTCAAAAACCTATAGCTGGTAATAATATTTTTTCAAAAACGTATAGCTGGTAATAATATTTTTTTAAAAACATATAGCTGGTAATAATATTTTTTCAAAAACCTATAGCTGGTAATAATATTTTTTCAAAAACGTATAGCTGGTAATAATATTTTTTCAAAAACGTATAGCTGGTAATAATATTTTTTTAAAAACATATAGCTGGTAATAATATTTTTTCAAAAACGTATAGCTGGTAATAATATTTTTTCAAAAACGTATAGCTGGTAATAATATTTTTTCAAAAAGAAATGTGCTGGAAAAGACCTGGAAGTTCACTGTTTGCCCATAGCTGGGACCCCAACAGGTGCTACCACCCTGGGTCAGGGTGGACCTAGGAACACCAGCAATTAAGAGGTGGTTCCATGCTTCCTCAAAACCTCCTGATCAGAGGCCTTGCCGCTGGATGCAGTTTAACATCGTACCCAGGACGTGTGAGGAGAAAGGACAGTAAAAGAGCAGCATTAAGGAAAAGAGAAGATGACAATGGATGTTGCATTTGAAGTCTGGACATGGCCAGAAGCAAGAAATTGGAATAGAGTTCCACAGGTGAGAGAAAAAAAGAAACTATTAGAAAATAACGTATGGTTACATCTCACTATTTCAGCAGTAAAACTATGAGAGCTAGTTGCCAATCTAGTAGTACACTTAAATTCACGCAGTCAAGGTACCAAAGAGGACAATACATTAAAACAACAACCATGAAAATATTTATAGAATAGACAAAGGAGAAGCCACATTATGATGGTGGGAAAGGGACTAAAGTTGAAATGCCAGGATAGAACAGATAACATTATGAACCGTTCTTTGGAGTTTGGCAAAAGAATGGAGATATATGGGCAGAGCACGAGACCGGATATGGCAGCAGTATCCAATGCATTAATGAAAGGTAGATTTATTTATGAATAATAATAATATTAATAATGAAATATAAATAAAAAAGAATGGTTGTTGAGCCTTAAAGTGATCAGCTTATAAACACATGAGTATATTATTATAATATGTGTATTACATATCCTCAAAGGTAGAAATTTACTTTATTAGTCATGTTTTATTTCTGCAATCAAGATCTGAAAAGAGACACACAAGAACTGGTAAGCTTTTTCTATTTATTCTCTTTTATTTATTTTTATATATATATATATATATATATATATATATATATATATATATATATTATATATTATATATATATATATATGCACACACACATTTCTCATGTTATTTTTAGTGGAAACAAATGGCTTGATTTTTGTTTGTTTTTTAAACTGTGTGTATAACATCTGTCGTCTTGTGCACTAAGAAAAAGTGCTCTCCAGCAGGGTGCAAGCCTGTGTTCCCCTTTGTTAGGAGAAACCACTATTTGATCCAGAGAGAGTGTCACAGTCCATCAAAGTTGTATATACTCCACCAGCAAGCACATTTTCTTTGTTATGCTTTCGCGAGTGCACAGGCAGATAGATGTAATACAGACTGTATAAAATAAACAAAGGGATCTAATTAAAAAAAAGGGTATCCAATAAAAATAACATTTTAATTAATAAAATGTTGGATTCAAAATAAACATATTATACATATATATATATATATATATATATGTGTGTGTGTTTGTGTTGGATGTGTGTGTGCCATGATATTTACATTGTTCAGACTGTTGTTCTGATCTTCATGGTTATATTCACAATGTTTAAGCTGTTGTATGCTCCAGCCTTCTTCGGGTAATTGTAACTTCAAACCGAACCCTTTATTTCGTCCACCAGGGTAGATTGTTCTAGTTCCACATGCCATGCCTCTCCTTCAATGCCTCAGTATCAGTTATCTCCTTTTAACTTAACTCTCCAAGTTTTTGTCCACCTCTGCTGCAGCCAGATATTGAACTCACAACACTTTTTGGGTCAAGTCACTGGATTCAACCAATGCTATTATCCACAGGGATTACTTTTTTTCTATACATGTAATTTTCTCTCTCTCATATCCATATGTCTGTTTTTATGGTGCTATTTAATATATTTCATTAAAAGAATGTTAATATGAACTCTTTCACTTGAAGGGGCAGGAAGTAATATTTGAAAATGCTGAAACCAACATGAGGCAAAAAACAAAAACTGATACGAGCTTAGGAATGCCAAAAGATCTGACATATGGAAAATTATATTTAAATATTTACTGGAATCTCATAAAAATTATCCAAAATATGTAATACATATATATATATATATATATATTATTATTATTATAATACATATATATATATATATATTATTATTATAATATATATATATATATATATATATATATATTATTATAATATATATATATATATTATTATATATATTATTATAATATATATATATATATTATTATAATAATATATATATATATATATATATATATTATTATAATAATATATATATATATATATATATTATAATAATATATATATATATTATTATAATAATATATATATATATTATTATAATATATATATATATTATTATAATATATATATATATATATTATTATAATATATTATAAATTAATTGATTTAAAATATGGTTTTGGAGTCTAAAATTCGCTTGACGAGGAAATCGAACTAATGTCTTTGGTTTAATAACAAAATTAAATTCAGGGGCTTTAGCTTCCATTTCTGAAACATGGTATCACTGTGTAGCGGAAAAACCATATTTTAAATCAATTAATTTATAATATTAATGCTCTGTAAATTTACATTGAGCACTATTGTGTAAAAATAAAATATCTATAAGAACACCAGATTTTATATCTTACTGTTCTTTCTTTTTATTTATATATACATATTATAATATATATATATATATTATTATAATATATATATATATATATATTATTATAATATATATATATATATTATTATAATATATATATATATATATATTATTATAATATATATATATATATTATTATAATATATATATATATATATATTATTATAATATATATATTATTATAATATATATATATATATTATTATAATATATATATATTATTATAATATATATATATTATAATATATATATATTATTATAATATATATATATATATATATTATAATATATATATATATATTATAATATATATATATATATATATATATATATATATATTTTATTATAATATATATATATATATATTTTATTATAATATATATATATATATATATTATTATAATATATATATATATATGTAAAGAAATATAATCTTAAAATGTGCTATATTAATGGGATAAAGTGCTCAATATCAGAGATAGAGCTAGTGTCAATATAAAAGTGAACATAGAAGTCAACACTTAGAGGCGACAGTCTGTTTCATGCAAGATGCAATCGTCAGGCCATGAGTGCTGTTATTTTTCTTGGCTATTTATATATACAGGTGAGTGGTGCATTGTGGGTAGTCTATTTTGGCATTTATTTTACCAGAAGTCATTTATTTGTTTATTTATTTGGGTTAAATTATTTTCCTTGTTTTTATTTATTTTTATTCTTTATTTTTATTTTTATTTCTTATCTTATATATTTATCTATTTTTTTATTATTCTTTTATTATTATTTTGATCGGTGTTTTTATTAACATAGTAAAAATTTGTTTATATAGCTTATTTAATAGTTTTGTTTTTGTTTGGGAAGATAATTAAAGCTATTTGCTCAATTTTGGGGTTGATTGTTGTAGTTTGTTCTATTATTTTGGCGGGAACAGTTTTTAATTTGTTTATTACTTCATGTATTCATTTGGATTGATTATCTTTATTTGTTTTTTCTAACGGCTAGTTTATCGGTATCGGGTGTTAGTTTATTTATATAAATGTATGTTTATATCAATTTATTTTACTTGTTATTTATTTGTTACAATGTAGATTTTCTCTATTTGGTTTTCGATTTTTAAGTAATGTAGTATATTATTTTTATTTTTTATTCATTTTTTTTATCGTTATATAAAAGTTATTTTGTTTTGATTTTTATAGTCTAACTAATATTTTGGTCATAATAGTGTGCTAATTTGTTTATTTACCTTATTTATTGATTTTGTTTCTTATTTTTTATTCTATTTCGTTTATTCTAACAGGTGTGATTTGGTAATTTGTTTGGATTAATTTATTTTTCTTATTTTATTGTCATTTTGTTTATTTATGTATTTATTTATTTTTTCCGTTTTTGATTTTTAAGTAACGTAGTAAAAATTTGTTTTCATGTCTGCATTTTGAGATGAGCTCGGATCTTTTATTTAATAATTTATTTTGATCTGGGAAGGTAATAATAGCTATTTTTTCCTCCAAGCAAAGTTTGAAAGTTTTTGATTGGTGGTTGTAGGCTGATGATCTTTTGCTTATTTTCCAAGATATACACCACACCAAAAATATTTTGGAAAATGAAGGAAAGATCATTAGCCTACAACAACCAATCAAATCTTGCAAACTTTGCTTGGAGGAAAAAATGGCTATCATTATCAGAGAAAAACTATAAATTTCAACCGACAGTAGTACAAGCTTCTTGGTTAATGAATGCCGAATGTTTCCTCATAAGGAAACGGCTAATATTATCTTTACCATTCTTGACAAAGAATATAATTTTTTAAATAGCATTTAAGATTTTCATACTCACCTCAGCAATCCTTTATGCAGACCTTTTGGTTTGTAGTCCATGTGAGTAAAGAAACCAAAACATTTTGAAATGTTTCCTAGAACATCAAAGTCTTTAATATTGGACTGTTCATAATAGACTACATAGTTTCTGCAACAGAACAAGGATAAAATCATAAAACAATGAAATTAAAGGAAGAATAAAATAAAAGAAATCAATTTAGAATGAAGAGTTTCGTCATCTTTTATGAATCTGCACAAGTCTAAATTTTGTTTATTCATCCCCACCTTACATCAGTGGGAAAAACAGATCAGTTCACACCTGCTGACACATAATGAAATTACTTCTTATATAAAAGGTGAGGTAAAAGATACACACTATAGAACTTAATTAATCATGATTTTAATGTATAATTTTTTGGGATATTTTCTTATTTTGTGGGTTCATTTGAAATCAGTTGTCAGACGTGCCCAAGAAATATTGCTGAACATAAAGAAAGAATTAAATATGAATGCAGTAAAATGACAGAGGGGAATCTCTGACGGTTAATGAATCATACAGGCACAGAAGTGAAATTTGTTTTGAAAAAGGACACTTTGAACAGCACATATAGCAATTAAATAATGACTAACTTCATTTTTCATGTGTTATTATAAATTTAATAATTATCCTTATAGTGCACAAATTTAACCTCACCCTGTCTGTGTGTGTGTGTGTGTGTGTGTGTGTGTGTCCTAGGCATGCAGATGTAGATGTGTGTATATATATATATATATATATATATATAGATATAGATGTGTGTGTATTGTGTGTGTACGTATGCGTTGTAGGGGTCTGGGTGGGAGTATAAGATTTTATCGCCTATGGGGTGTGTGTGTCGCCAAGAAATGTACACTCTTCCGGTATATCTTCGGTTTGAAAATACGCACCCTTTTGAAACCCCTCTTTAAATCTTCCCTCTGTTAGATTTTAATGCCCTCTCCACCTTCGGACCTCCCTGTCTCTCTCGTCTCTTACCCCTCTATATAGATCACAGGTCCCCCCACACTCTCACACATACTCTCACCAATTTTTCCCGGAGTTGTTGTTCCGTTTTCATTTTGAATCTGTAGGTCTGATGAATTGGATCGTTCTTACGATTCCAATGGAATAAATTATGACCATGGAATATTAGTGTTTAAGTCTTTTTATTATATCCTTACTCTGTCCTGGACATCGAGTTCTACCTGGATCATATCCTCTTGGAATTATTTTTATACATATATGTATGTGTATATATAATTGCATATGTATGTGTATATTCACCACTAATATTGTCTATATATATATATATATATATATATATATATATATATATATGCGTGTGGCCAAGTGGTTAGAATGTTCACTTTCTGACCATGAGACCCGGGTTTGAATCTCACCATGGTTAATTTGTCAGGAAGGAGACTTCCTGGTGTTATTGGCCTGGAGGGAAAGGGATACATTATATATATATATATATATGTATATATATATATATATATATATTACAATGAATCATTCATACAGAAAACAGATATAGAAGATAATGATAAAATGGTGACAATACATCTTCGCAAACAATTTACTAAGAGACATTAACCCCGAACCTGTAAATGAATGTGCATATATATATATATATGTGCGTGTGGCCAAGTGGTTAGAATGTTCACTTTCTGACCATGAGACCCGGGTTTGAATCTCACCATGGTTGATTTGTCAGGAAGGAGACTTCCTGATGTTATTGGCCTGGAGGGGGAGGGATAATCCTTTTAGAAAGTGCCTGAAAACTATGCCATGGATTGACCCAAGCCTTGTGAGTGAAACTAGGCAGATAGAACAGTTGGGGGACTGTCGATAGCTGTGCTAGCACAAATTCACAAGTCATTGTGACTGAGGGCTTGAGTGTGCTGACCTTTTTGAGATTGTTGATCACGCTAGATAAAATGAGAAACTATAACTAAGACCTGCTGAGCTTAGTTACACTATAAGCCACAAGTGGGCTCTGTCGGTGTTGAACAAAAACAAATGTGCCTGAGTGAGCATCTGAATTAGGGATTGGCTAGCCACCCTGATAGACAGGTATCCTCGAATACGAGTGACCAGCTATTATTTTATTATTTATATATATATATATATATATATATATATATATTTATTAGTGTGTGTGTATGTATGGGATAACAATTTTTGAATTTTATTATATCAAGAACAATTATAAGGAAAAGATGTATGACAAAGTGGAAAAAAAAAAATTACGTTTCATCCTTCAGGAAAACGGACTAAATTTATATTTATTTGATGCATCTTTCATTCCTATCTGCTCTCGCTCCAAATCTTCTGTAACCCCCTTGCCTTGATCGACCCTCCGTCTTTCTCTTTCTCCACATCCTCTCCTTTACCACTCCTATCTGCTGTCCCTCCAACCCTTCTGTAACCCCATGCGTGATAGTGGCCTCCAGCCTTGCTTGGGGTGATACGGTTAAAAAAAAAAAAAAAAATACACATGCACACAAATGAGCGATACCGGGAATTTTAAATTTAAAAATGATATTATTTTCTGTGTGTTTTGGTATATAATCTGACTGATTTAATTTAGATTCTTTTGCTTTTTGTTTCCATCACTGTTGTTATTAAATATCCGACATTGTGATAACAGAAGATCTGCTAAAAATGGTGAAGCATTGTGAGAACCTGGACACAGATTTACTGTGGATTATCTAGTGATTATAACAGGAAAATGTTTAGGAAGTGCTTTAATCACAACGTAACACGAGAGGAATTCAAACTCAGCTGTCTAATTTGTCATTCAGATCCACTATTAATCACACCCCTGGCACATCTAATATATAACTTTGAATAATATTACATTAGGTAACCTGAATAAAATATGAGAAAATATAACCAGAGTTAAAGTCCTCATCTTTGCTGTTATTATCACAATGTTTCAGTCTTTGTGCTCTTGGGGATTTGTCAGGCATTTGTCAATCAGGTTAACCTTCAGGGAATTTTCAACTAAACTCTTATTTACTATACAGGGGTAGATTATTCTCATCTCGGGATACCTCATCTTTTTTTTAGTACTGCTCAGTTATTGCTCACTCTGTTTCTACTGAATTTAAATCGATACTACCTTCCTAATCGGTATTTGTACAAAAGAAACACCAGCTGATAAAAATTTGATAAAAAAAAATTAAATTTAAAATTTCAGCATCTCATCTTCATTCACATGTGTAATTACATCAGCATGAACGACATTTTAGTCTGAAGAAGGCCTAAAGGATGAAATGCATAAAAAAGTTCTTCCACTTTGTTATAGATTTGCCTAAAATAGATTGGGTAGCAAAAATGAATTTGAATCTTCATTTTCAGTTGTGAAATCAGGAGAGAGAGAGAGAGAAATTAACTTACCCTTTTTTCTGGGGATACTGAATGTGCAGGAAAGTGGGTGAATTTTTCAGGCAGTCTTTGAAATAAGAAATATCAAGAGGCACACTGTTCTTGAGCAAACTTTGAAGAGAACTCTCATAAGTATCTTTCTTTAAATCTTTTACAGCAGAGAGTTTCACGTGTTGCTCCCTGCAGAGAAAAAAAAAGAAAAAAAGAAGAGATACACAAGTGAGAATTTAAAAAATGCTAAACAAACAAGGAAAATTTAGTCATAATGAAAGGCTGGTAATTGTAAATGGAAATATTTTGATAAAAGCTTTAATAACTTTTTTTAATTGTGAATAATTGGATTGATTGATTGTGTTTAATGGCTCCTCAACCTCTTGTCGGTTTGAATAATTGGAATGTGCTAAGATTCTTTGCATACAAAATCAATGCACAGAACACAATTCTTAATTTTTTTTATCAATAATGAATCCACCTGAATAAAGTAACCATGAACAAAAAACAAATACTTTTTTTGTTATCCTCTGCCAACCGCAACAATAGAGAAAGCACCACCTCGCACCATTGCCAGTGAGACATGCCACAAGATCCACCCCATCCTATGAGGTTCGTACCCCAATCGAAAAGGAATCTTGCCAAACCTCCAAAGGAATGCCATTGAATGAGCGTCAACAA
Source organism: Acanthosepion esculentum (assembly GCA_964036315.1). Classification (NCBI taxonomy): domain Eukaryota; kingdom Metazoa; phylum Mollusca; class Cephalopoda; order Sepiida; family Sepiidae; genus Acanthosepion; species Acanthosepion esculentum. Next base: position 100,887,934 of record OZ038477.1, read on the forward strand.
CCCTAGAAGTCTCCACTGGAGTAAAAACAAATCTGTCTGCAAGAGAAGAACATTCAACTACTTTTTCTATCTCCACGTCCTGTGCAACAGAAGCACCCCCCCCCAACCATAGTAAAAGTTACTCTGAGCAGGAAAATTAATTCATAAGAACATTCCTGTGTAAAATTATTCAAAATGATTTAATCAAAATATTTTTTAAAAGTTCAGATTTTTATAAAAGTTACATTAAAATTTAACTAATTTGTCTTTGTATTAATTAATTTTTAAAATTTTAATATTTACCTTTTTAATTTATTTCCTAAAGATTTTAACAGTATCTTTATTATGCTATTAATAAGTATTAATGAATTAAAGTTGTTTTTTTTATAGTCATTTCATGCCATGCAAGGCAAAAAAGCTACTAAGATGCAGGGAGGAGGGGTTACTGAGTGTGAGAGAATATGAGAAAAAGAAAATATTATTAAGGGGCAATAGCAATAAAACAGGAATTAAGAAGATAAAAGTTAAAGAGATTGCATTTAAATTTTTGAAGATCAGAGTTGACTGGAAAGCAAGAAGCCGGAAGTAATCTCAGGAATGTTTAATATTTCAGAATGACGATTAAAGTTTTTCAGTATAGTTCTAGGAAGATAGTGAAAAAATTAGTTTGGAGCATGGAGGTCAGGCCAAGTATTTTTCAAGAACTTCCTCATCAATCCTTGTTCTCTGCAGCTTTAGTATTTGGATGCTTTTGCTAACAATTCAAGTAGTAAATGAAAATCACTTACAAATTAGTCATCCGAGGTTTGTGAAATAAAATTTTGAGGTAGTCTTCATTGCTGGCAGAATTCAGGAATGGTTGTCGATAAACTCGGGACACATCAGGCACAATGACTTCTGCATCAGCCAAATTCTTAATTGACCATCCATCCCAAATCCTACAAGATAATGAAAGGGGCAATAAGAAAGAAAGTAAGTAATTTGTAGACCAAGAATACTTACCTTGTCACAGAATAATCACAATGTCAAAAATTAGTCAGCCAATATGCACAAGATCAAAAATAGGTCACAAATAAGCAGAGAGAGTGTAGTCAAATGAAATAAAATTCAGGGAAACCAAGAAAATTACAAACATAGTATAATTATATTTTCTGAAATCCCAGTTATAAAAAAATACCTTGTGAACTCTGCCTGTGCTATTAGACCAAAATTGTTAAAAAAACAATATGTTCCTGTGATGCATGCCATAGACACAATCAATATCCATTCTATTATATTAAAATATGTGTCATTTGGCAGCAACTCTTCTTTGGAACATGTTGTATTGAATGTTAAAGACAACATAGTCTTGCATATTTTCTTTTAAATTTTCTCATATTCTCTAATGAGACTTTTTATTTGAAAATTATTTCGAAATATGTACTGTCCATACGATGACCTAGCGCTTTCGAACATCATTGTTCATCTTCAGGGTCAATATTTTTAGTCAAAATTTTTTTTTTTTTTTTTTTAAACAAACATTTGCCAATTATCTTGTAGTGTAAATCATGTTGCTATTTTTTTACAAACTAAATAAACGTTAAAATCCTTTTAAATTCAAATTAAATTCGCCCTGCACGTGATAACATCATCGCGTCTTTTGAATTTAAAAGGATTTTAACGTTTATTTAGTTTGTAAAAAAATAGCAACATGATTACGCTACAAGATAATTGGCAAATGTTTGTTTAAAAAAAATTTTGACTAAAAATATTGACTAAGGAATAATAGAGGTATATAAAGAGAAAGTTACTGCAAAAGTATAGAGAATATATTTCCATAATCATTTCCTATAATGACCCTTTTTTCTGTTTTTAGAGAAACAGAAAAACAAGCAATAACTGAAGAGATTACAGTAATTTCAAGACTTTACTCCTGGAATTGGAATAAAAGACATAATGGCACCTACCTTTGAATCAATCATAAACATTCAGAATGTGGAATACTAATCCATTCAAATATCTCAGTATATGGATCAGTTTCAATCTATATTTCTGAGATGAGGTATTATGTACACTATTCACATTATTTGGACTATTGTCCTCATCTTTGTTGCCATATTTATTACAACATTTCAGCCGTTGTATGCTCTGGCCTTCTTCAGGTGGTTGGAATGTCGAACTGAACCCTTTATTTCGCTCACTGGGGTAGACTAGGGTGCCATGTTTAATGGATGTCAGTTATCAGTTATCTCCTGTTAATTCTCCTTACCAAGTTCTCCACTGACTTAACCGGGTACTGAACTCACACTGGCACATGGAACTAGAACAGTCTACCCCAGTGAGTAGTAATCAGAGAAGAAAACACAGGGAAGTGGTTTGCAGGAAGAAGATGTTTGAGTGGAACTTACTTCTTGCTGATGGAATACAGACAAAATGTGAGAGGTTTGCTACTGTGTAAGTGGCATGGTAGGTCCTAGCCGTGATGGTTAGACCTGGCGGAACCAAGTAATGTAGTTAGTTTGAGCACTATCCATGGAAGCAGCAGTGAGAGACTCATCACTTCCTGTCTGTGAGAGAGAGAGGTTGGATAATAATTCTTCTCCAACAAGGACTCGAAGATGCTTTTGAACCGTATCAAGACTGGAAAATGAGGAGGCAAATGTTTCCTTATAAGGAAGCAGCTAATATTACCATTATTATACAACACAAAATTACTAGCATTTGTAATGTTTTATAAATAAGAGGAGAATTCTGAACTTTCTTTTTTTTGAATAAAATTTTTTTTATACCATCAATTCCCATTTGTGTACATGTGACCAAAAACTGGGAAAGGCATGGTGCATGTTCAACAAAGGAATGCATCATAAAATACTGCCATGATGAGAAATACCCTCCCCGCCAAAAAACCTGTTTTTCAGTGGACTGAGTTCTTTATTCACTGGTCTAGTTTCAAGTTGGACTTATCCCTTTCTGAGGTACCAGTTAAGTTCCTTTATCCTTTCTTCTTACTTTGGATGAGTGACTGTTATCAAAGTAACTCATCAGACAGACAGCTTCTTTCTGTGCTTATTCTAACCACGACTCCAACTCTTAGCTAAATTGGGACCTGAAAATGTAAGCCCATTACTAGAATTCTATATGTTCCAGTCAAAGAAGAATCAACAATGTTATAGGTCCTGACCTAGAATCCTTGCTTCAATCCCATTCTTGTCACTCTAAAATAGCTTCCCTGTGCCTTTTATATAAATATTTTCATGGTAATTGTTATGATGAACTTTACTATTTGATAATTTGGCTTCACAAATTTAAGCATAGTTCTAGAGTGGCTGCTCGGTCTCATCATTTTACTACTGAAATTGCCATCTACGGGTTAAACAGTAGGGCTTGTATGTGGAAAAAAATAGCATTGATATTCTTAAAAAATTGTTAATGCAATATTCACTCACAAAAAAATAATTATTCTTGCAATCCAAAATATGTCTAAATAATACACAAAGGGTTAATAAACCTTAAAAAAAAAAAAAAAAAATTCAAATTTCAGTAACCCCCTACATTGTTTGGCTAAAATGATAAAAAAGGGTCACTTGATCCCAAAAGATTTTATTTACTTATTAAAAATTTTATTTCTTTTTCCTTATAAAGGGTTTTTCATTAAGACAAATTATATATAAGGGTGTTTCATTTAAAAGGATCAAAGTCAGCAGTAAATATATCAGTGTTTTTGGAAAAAAAAGTTTTTTCTATTGGATCATGCTATTTAAGTCATGGCAATTATGTGTGAAAAATAATATCACCCAAATGTCTGCCAAATTTGAAAGAAAAAGAAAAAAATCATTAGACACTTAAACTTAATTCACATTTAAAATCGGTCCAAGTTATTTTTTATATTCTTTATATGCGCAGCAGGTTTTTTTGTTTTTTTTAAGCTCGCTTATCTTGATTTTACTGGCAACAGTCAGCAAACATAAAACACAAGTCACTTCAGGCCCAGATAAAATTATTTACTGTTCCTTTTAGTGTGTTGTAAGAACCCATTGCACTACAGGTTGACATGAATAGAGAAAATAATGTTTTAAATTTCCAGTGGGTTCACTTTTTATTTTTCAAAGATGTGAGCACTTATAATATGAAATAGAAATATCGAATTTCTGTCTGAATTTGTGGGAAGAGTTATCATTATTTACCCTCAGATCATTGAACAAAAGATGACTTTTGTTGATATAATCACATATATCAACTTTTGTCCATTGAGCCCTCCATCCTACTTCAGGTGCCTGTTGATCTGGGTAATTTTCAATTGAATCTTTTATTTAATCAATGGGGATAGATTATTCTTACTCTGCTGACCATGCCTAGGGATATCGTTTAGTTTGTATTTAGTAGTGATCAGTTCTTGGTCATCCTGTTTCTACCAAGTCTAAGTTTTTACAATCACTATTTAGGGATTGAACTTACAATTACTATGGTATCCCTAGACATATTCACTTGAATCAGAACAATCCATTCCATAGATTAAATAAAGGGTTAAATTTGAAATTCCTTGTAGATTACCCAGATTGACAAACAATTGATGAAAGATGCAGGGGACAATGTCCAAAATTTTGTGATAATAACATAAAAAGATGAAGACAATAGTCCAAGTGTAAATAATTTAAAGACATGTATATGCTATGATTTGCCAGATGCTAAATGTAGTGACTGCCGAATCAGCATTAAGAGAGAAAATAGCAACAAAGAGAATTTGTTGTCGATATAGTTCTACTTGGAATAACTGGGATATTGTGAGGATCTATCAGTGTTTTCCAAACAGTAGAATTTATGAGTCATGAATTTGACAGCAGCACTCTGTGGAGAGAGGGAGAGATAAGGGAGGAAGATACTTTAAAAAAAAAAAAAAAAAAACTTGGAAAGGTAGCAAAACCAAAAACCCCAAAAAATTGAATCCAAGCTGGTAAAAACCCAACTTTAAAAAGACAAAAAATTCTGTTTTAATTCTTTGAAATTTCATCTTTTCTTCACTCAATAAATTGAATTTGAGAACAAATACAGCATAGAATTCAAAAATGAATTTGAAAAAAAAAAAAATTGAATTGAAGCAAAGATTTCTATAGGAGATATTTAAAAACAAAAAGCCAAATACATAAGATTTTTAAAAAATTATTTTCTAAGAATAAAATTAATTTCACAAAGTATTTTTAAAAAGTGTATTAAATAAAATAAAGATATTTATACTAGTCCAGGATTGATTCAATTTTTAAAAGTTTGTGAAAACCTTTTTTTAGAATTTTAAAAGTGGAAAAACCCAATAAGTGCAGCAGGTGCTATGAACAAGACACAAAGAAACTTGCTCAAGCAAAATAACATTGATATTTTGGCTCACAAGTGACAGACATTGGTACATTGCTATCTATATGGGCTATCAAGCATAATTTACTTCAGTACTTAGTAGATAAATAAGTAACAGAAAAGAAATGAACTCTAGTAGTATTAGCTGCAATTGTGTTTAAATTTCATTAATGCAATTAAAGAAAAAACACATAAATCAAAAGATTTTGATCTTGTAAAAATGCCATCTATATCAAAGATTGCCACAGATTTGTGAAATTGGTGTGGGATTTTTGTTATCTTATTAATATACAGACATGACATAAGATTATATACTTTTGACATTTTTTAATGGAAATTAATGGATTTTTATTAATCCAACAGATTTTTTTACCACTTTAAACAATATGTAGATTTCTGAATTCCTTCTGCTGTTATCATCAGCTACATCATCAATAAATATGTTCCAGAAGCGGCCATGCAAACCCAAGCCAAGACACTGCCTCCATTATCACAGATGAGATTGTATGCTTTGGATCATCAGCAGATTCTTTCTTTCTCCACACTTTGGCTTTCCATCACTTTAGTAGAGATTAATTTTGGTTTCATCAGTCCATAAAACTTTATTCCAGAACTTGTCACTCATCTCTGTACTTCCTTAACAATTTTTTAATCTGGCCTTTTTTTTCTTCTTGCTGCTGAGCAGATTGCATCTTGTAGTATGGCCCTATATTTCTGTTCTAGTAGTCTTTTTCAATATGGTGAATTGTGAAACTTTCACCTCTGCACTGTGGCGGATTT
>OZ038477.1:100899017-100906517 GCA_964036315.1 Acanthosepion esculentum
AGAACTTTTCAGCAGCTTCTCATATATATTTTCCACTTACCTAATTCTTTTATAAATTGCTTAGATCTGATTAACTAAAAGAACAAAAGCGTTAATGGCTGGTTTTATCTTGCCTTTTAACTTTAACCACTTGGGAACCAAATATTTCTTTTGCGACATGTCAACGAAATATCAGTCACTTCAAGAAACTCCTTGCTTTTACTGCCTTTGTTAGCATTTATGAACGGTCTTGAATCCCAATCTGATTCAGTGCCACAGGTAGAAGGCCCAAAACAAAGAAATTTCCCCAGATATCTCATCAGCTACTCCAGAACAATAACTACTTTAATCACAGCCATTATTTTATAATTATTTTGTCCACAGTTTTCTTGTCTGCCACTCTCGTGCAAACATACAATGGCACCCTCTCTCTCATTTTTTGTTTACTGGCCAGATACAAAACCCCACAATTCATCTCTGTTCTCAATTCGCAAACATGTCAGTGAGCACCAAAAACTAAGATAGGACCACTGCATGCTCACAAGGAAATGAAAGGTGAAAATAAATGTCATAGCGACAAATGAGTAATCAAATACTGTTTCCAATATATTTGTTTAATTTAAGAATTCTCTTACATGGTCTCATGGGATAATTTCTGACATCTCAGATTAAGACATTAGTTTTTCTTCTTAAATCTTCCTTCTAGCAAATCTCTGACCATCCCAACCTCACAAAGTATGGCTGGTAATCCTAGTGAGTGGCACCAGAATAACCTAGGTGACTGTGATTCTTAACGCACAATCCAGAACTAAACTCAAACCCCTCCCCACAAGTGCATCTATTAATATAAACCATGTAAATCCTCAACATCCAGCATTTGTTGCCGCTTGACCCATCTCACAAACCTTGTCATGGATTATGACACATTAGACGCAGATAAAATCAAACACCATCTCTTTCTATGCAGCTGTCCCAAGCACAGTGTTATACGAGAAACAAATTTCTTATGTGATACCTCTCAAGGGGTGAAAAAAAAATTGATTTTTGTGATTTATGTATAAAATAGCTTTTTTTCACATAATCTATATGTCTTCAAATTCTCATGGATGTATTTATATGTCATTGAATTGCAATAATCAAGTTTTTACTTAAAAAAAGAGAAATGTCACTTATAGTGAACTGACTCATTGGTGGGGGGGGGGGAAACAAGGTTCTAATAGTTATAGAAATACAAGGATAGACAAATTGAGATGCTTACTGAAAATAAAAGCATTGAGGTAAAAGATATATATTTTTAATCATTTCACCCCAAGCAAGGCAATAAAGCCATGAAGATGCAAGGGGTTACTGAGTGTGAAAGAATATCCGAAAAAGAAAGCATCATTAAGGAAAGAAAAAAATGATAAAACAAGAATTAAGAAGGTAGTAGATCATGATTGACATTGCATTTAAATTTTTGAAGATCAAAGTTGACTGGAAAGCAAGAAGCTGGAAGATAGTTCCACAAATGAGATGTGCGTGTGAAGAAACCGTTAGCACAGAACTTATGGTTACATCTATTTCAACTGTAAAGTGATGAGACCTTACTGTTTACCATTGGGAAATATGCAGATTGTGAGTGAAATAAACTGATCAACAGTAGTATGTAAAGAAAGAGCTATGAAGTGGGATCAAATAGTTTATTATTGTTATGGATTTAGTCTCAGAATTGGAGAGAGCAAAACGTGAATAGCATATAGCCAATATTCTCACCTTACAAACAATAATTAATGATGCAAATTCAGGTTACGTTTGGTCCTTTCACTTGTGTTACCACTTATCTGACAAAAGGAATAATTATTGTATGAGAACTTAAAACTTAGCAAGGAGGAAACGAAGATCGAAGAAAGACATTGGGCAGATATCACTTCTACTGAAAGCCTCCCCAATACATTAAATTCCACAGAGAATTTTTGCCCGAGCCTACGGATACCCAACATTAGGCTCAGATACCCCACATTAAATTCGGCCTTGTGCCACATCTGACTGCATGGGGCGGTTGGTAGGTATCCTGCAGTCGGAGATTCATTGTGGAATTCACTTCTAGCAGTTGACTATTTCTTCGCACCGCTGGCGAATATGATCTTGTTCTTATCCGAAGTATTATCGTTCATTAACAACCTTCGTGTTATTATTCTATTCAGTAACCTTCCCTAGGTTACAACATAAGGAAAGCACATGATCAACACCTATCATGGTGAAAGTGTGACCATACGGATTCTGCAGGATTAAAATATATAACACGGGGACCCTGTTTTATTTAGGGCTGCATAATTTATAAATCTATCTCCAACCCTATTATTATTACTTGTATGTATTCATGTTTACAATAATACACGGACACTACTAACGGTTTAGTTTTGGCACTATTGACAAGGAAGAGGTCATCTTATCATTCTTCTTCTATGTCATGTGTTCCTTGCGAACATGGCTTTCCACATCTTCCTACCCATTGTAGCTATTAGCAAATTTTGTTTTTGCTGTCACTCCTAATTTGCGTTCTGCCAGCCATTTACACAAGCTCATTAGGTTGGTTACTCACTGTTTCTCTCTGTCCCTTGTGCCTTCAGTTTGCCCTGTGTGGGCAAAATTCGCCATGTTTTCTTTCCTTATTATTTATCCTGGAGATTTCAACTATCCCTTTTAGATACTAAGTATCCTTTTTTTCACATTATCCTTAAAATTCCTTGTTAGTCACATGCTCTCTCAATGATATTGTCAGCATCCTTCTGTTGAACCACATTTCTGTTGTCTCAAGTCTCTTCATCTATGAGGAGGTTAACCAGCATTCATTGCCATATCGGAGTGATATTACATAACATTTCCGTAATCTATTCTTTGTTTCTAACAAAATTTTCAAGTTTTGTGATACTTCGCTCAGCTTTTCGAAGGCATCTTTCACTAGTCCAATGTGTCTTATGGATTTCAGTGTCACATTTTTCATCATCTGTTAAGACAACTCTCAAATATTTAAATTTTTGCACATGATTTTGGCATCATGAATTTGTAGTTGCAAAAACCAAAGAGCTAAATATATTATTCTATTAGCCTCAAAAATATACTGGGTTGCCCTAATCTACTTCTATATGTCATTTCCTTTCAGGAGATTGGTGATCATTGCTCTCCACAACTTCCTATCCTTTGTAGCTCTTAATAAATTTTGTCTTTTTGTTATCTTTCCTAAACCCTATTCAGTCAACCATTTGCACAAGCTCACTAGGTAGGTTAAGCATTTTTTTTTTATCTCTCTCTAGTCTTCAATCTGTCTTCTATCAAATTTTCCAAGCCATGGTTTCTCATTATGCGACCTAGAAATTTCAACTGTCTCTTCCTGATGTTAAGTATAAGTGTTCTTTTTGCTCACATGCTCTGTCCATGGTATACTCAGTATTTTTCTGTAGAACAACATTTCTGTTATGGATTTCGTTAATCGGACTGACTTCCTCATCTTGGTTGCTTTCCTCACAACGTTTCGGCCGTCTGATCCTCCGGCCTTCTTCAGGTGCATCTCGAACTCGGGAACCGTCGGTCTGGAATTTCGAACCCAACCCTTTATTGTTAAGGGGGTACCATGTTCTCGTTCGAGATGCACCTGAAGAAGGCCGGAGGATCAGACGGCCGAAACGTTGTGAGGAAAGCAACCAAGATGAGGAAGTCAGTCCGATTAACGAAATCCATAGTGAAAACCCCTCATCCCAAAAATATAGACAATTAACATTTCTGTTGCTTCAAGTTTCTTCTTCAGCTGTGCAGAGACTGTTCAGTATTTGCAGTTATAGAAGAGTACAGTACTCTTTACTTTTTTCGTTCTAAAAAGGGTTGCCCTATACACAAGACAATTCATATGATTTTTTGGTAAAAAAAAAACCAATAAAACAAACAGGGATGACCAATACCTGTAATTGACTTTCAAAGAAAAGATACCATTTTAATTTCCAAGTCTAGAAAGGCTTAATGAAGAATTCAACATTAAAAAGGGAGAAAGAGGTGATGAGTGTCTTAAATGAAGGTGTAGTGGACCATGCGGTGTGATGTGAATGTGTGAAGAGAAGATGAGTTATCTCTAGGTTATGGCTTCCGCTGGCCGGTCCAGCTACATAAGAATGTTGGACTTTAATGGAGTCCAAAGAAAGCAAACAAGACCGATATATATGTACAAAACAAATATATATTAATACGTGAATTACAAATAGATTAAAACACGAGTTACAAATACATTGAAGACATGAATAAAATGTTACAGTGTCTGTATGGAAAGTTGTGTATGTGTTGAGTTGAAATGTCCGTACGGGTGAATTTTGTTTTAGCGTGTTCCCAGAATATGGGAAACGCTGGTTGTGTATAAGAGTTCACCTATTGGAAATTTTTAGAGAAAGTTTTTGTACCTCGCCCCACGTGCGAGGTTGCCGGCCCCAGGAGAGGCAGTTTGGCCGCACATGTGCAAAGCCGTGGAAAGAGAAAGAGGCGAAAGGTCAGCCAGTATTTATACACCCGGGAGAGAGAGACCCCTGGTGAAGGGTTAGAGAAATGAAGGGGAGCTAACTGTGACAAAGGTATCTAAATTCAAACAGATATTTACCTCCGACTGCAGCATTCTTTTAACCTGTCTTTCATGTGGTTCAAGTAGATGTCTTTTTTCAGCATGAACCCCAAGCCTGGGAAATCTTCAACACGATAAAGCAGGGAACGATTTTCTGAGGTATTCTCATAACCTGAAAGAAACCAAAATGGAAAAAAAAAAAATAACATAATTGTTAACTTTTTCTCATCTGAATACATCTTACACATTAATAAATCTATCGATCATCCATGCATTGAATGTTGCTGCCATAACTGGTCTCATGCTCCTGTTATATATTTCAAGATTCTCAACAAAATCCAAAAAAGGGTCTTCTAAGATGCACAGGGATACTGAGTGTTAGAGAATATAAGAAAAATATGGTCTGGAGCCCCTGCTGTTTGCCTCAGGGTTCTTGATAAGATCCAGAGATGGATATGCAATGTAATTGGCCCTGATCTGTCATCTCGTCTGCAGTCGCTCTCTCACAGACACAACGTTGCCTCGCTCTGTCTTTTTTACAAATACTTTCACGGTAATTGCTCCGAGGAGCTGCTTTCGCTGGTTCCTAGGCCTCATGAATTTAAACGTCCTACGAGGCTGGCATCTCGTTCCCACCCATTCACTGTTGAAACTGTTAGATGTAGATGTCTCTTCTACTCCAATAGCTTCATGTCTCGCACATCTCACCTGTGGAACTCCCTTCATTATTCCTGTTTCCCTGACAAATACAATCTCCAACTATTTAAGTGTAACATCAATCAACATCTCCAGTTGCCTTGATCTATCCACTTCCCTTCTCCACATCCTTTCACCTTTCATTCCTATCTGCTCTCGCTCCAAATCTTCTGTAACCCCCTTGCCTTGATCGATCCACTATCTTTCTTCACATCCTCTTCTTTACCACTCCTATCTGCTCTTCCTCCAAACCTTCTGTAACCCCTTGCGTGCTAGTGGCTTCCAGCCTTGCTTGGGGTGATAAGCTTAAAAAAAAAAAAATAAAAAAAAAACCTATTAAAGAAAGTGGACAATAAAAGAACTAGAATTAAGAAGAAAGAAGATAATGATTGACATTGCATTTTAATTTTTGAAGATCAAAGTTGACTGGAAAGTAAGAAGAGTGAAAGAGAATTAGAAGACTTTAGTGAGGGGAGAGGACAATAAAAGAAGAGGAATTAAGAAGACAGAAGATAATGATTGACATTGCATTTTAGGAGATCAAAATTGACTGAGAAGCAAGAAGCCAAAAGAGAGTTACACAAGTGAGAAGTGTGAGAAAAGAAAATGTTAGCATAGAACATTTTATGTATTCGCAGTTATGCCTAGTCATTTCAACTATAAAACAATGAGACCTTGCCACCAACCTAGTACTGTGCTTAAATTCATAAAATCTAGGTACCATAGAGGAAAATTCATCAGAACAGTTACCGTGAAAGTATTTATAGAAAACGCATAGGGAAGCTACATTATGGTGGTAGGAAAGTGACAGAAGCTGAGATGTCATATCAGGACTAATAATATTGCAGAGCAGGAGCATCAGATCAGATGTAGCAGCAATATTTAAAGCAAATGCAAATGGTAGACTCATAAATATAATCTAATGTTTAATGTTCTTGGCCCTGACCTGGTTTTAGTCAATTTCCCACCACCATGATATGGCTTTCCTCCATATTTTTTCATAAATATTTTCATGGCAAATGGTCTAATTAGCTACCTGCCTTGCTAACTCAACTGTGTGAATTTAAGCATACTACTAGATTGGCCACTAGGTTTTATAGTTGAATTAGCTAGATGTAATTGTAAGTTCTATTCTAATAGTTTCTTCTTTGACACTTCTTCCCTGTGGAACTCTCTTCCAATATCTTGTTTCCCTGCCACCTACAATCTTCAAAAATTTAAATGCAACATCAGTCGCTATTTTCTGTCTTCCTAAATCCTGTTCATTTATCTTCCTTTCTCCTCACTAAAGTCTTCTTATCCACTTTCCCTCCCAGTAACACCTTGTTTCTTAGGGTCATTATCATTTTGCTCAAAGTGAAATGATTAAAAAGGAAAACAAAAAAAAAAACTACTGTTTTAAAATGTCTTTTTTTATGCATTGTATCCCTTCAGGACAAAGGGTGATCATAGCTATGCACAATTTCCAATTTTTTTTGTAGCTCTAAGCAATGTTTGCCTCTTTACTATCCACACCCCCAGTCTCTGTGCTGCCATCCATTTACACAAGCTCATTAGACAGATTACTTGATGTTTCCTTCTGTTACTCTTGCCTTCAAGTTGCCTTGTGAGTATCCAGTTTTCCAAACCCTTTTTTATGTATCTCTGACTGATACCTTTTCACTTTATACAGTAGATCTTGCTAATCCTAATTCTGGTAAGATTTTAATGAATTGTTCAATATCAAATAATACTTTGATATAAGTTTGTTTTGCTTTTTTTTTATATAAAAATTCAACTTAAAGTACTTACTAACAATTTATTTCACATTCTTTTGTGGCATTTTAACTTGATAGATTAATAAGTGATAAAGAACTGTTGGAAATGCAAGGTGACTTTGAAATATTTGGGAAGGATATTACAATAATCCAAAACCTATCTGGCAGCAAATGCAAGGTGACCTTGAAATATTTAGGAAGGATATTACAATAATCCAAAACCTATCTGGCAGCAAATGCAAGGTGACTTTGAAATATTTGAGAAGGATATTACAATAATCCAAAACCTATCTGGCAGCAAATGCAAGGTGACCTTGAAATATTTAGGAAGGATATTACAATAATCCAAAACCTATCTGGCAGCAAATGCAAGGTGACCTTGAAATATTTAGGAAGGATATTACAATAATCCAAAACCTATCTGGCAGCAAATGCAAGGTGACCTTGAAATATTTAGGAAGGATATTACAATAATCCAGAACCTGTCTG